>CM055901.1:74716351-75916351 GCA_029582155.1 Panopea generosa | reverse complement strand
TCATCAGTATAATGCTCAACAGTCAACAGTAGACATCAAATTTAAATAGCTGTCATATTGAACAACATGGTAGTGGTAGTGGTAGTAGTAGTGAAGACATTGCTGGTTGACTAATCATTCGTATATAATTTTATAATCAAAAGCAAAATGTATCATTGGCTTTATGCATAAAATTACAGTTTTCGCTGTCTTTTTTTGCACTATATTTTTCCTGTCTTTACTGATGTGTTGCCAAGGGTAACTACAAGAACAACTGTTTGAGGACATTTCACAATGCAAAATAACCAAAAGCAAAATGGTTAATTAGAGCAAGTCGTAGGTGCTTAATTAGCCACTTGAACGTCCCTTCTGTTCCGCGATATTTTCAATATATTTTAAACATGCTACAACTGTTAATTCGAGCATGTCCTAATTGCATGTCCAAATTGCATTTGTCATATTTTACATGGTTCTCTCCATGGTAGACAATGACCCTATTTATGTTCAGAAATTACGTATCATCCATTTTGCATTTTATTTGTTTTTTGCATACATGTATGTGGAATGAACATTTAGTATATAATATAAGTACGAATACATTAGTCCACACTGTATAGTGCCAACTCGGGGAATGCAATATCGGAGGTAATTTAAAACCTTAAAACCACGCAAACAATACAAACAATACAAATATGCACATGTCTAATACTGCTCCTTCCCATTTATTCTATTCAATATTTCTTATCATAAGCCATTTGCCTGTAAAAACTTAAATTGCGAGTTTGTGATTATCAAACTACTTATGAAAAAAAAAACATTAATTAGCAATTAAAAATATTTTTAAAAATAAACTCAACAACACAATTATACTAATAAAAGTTTTGGAAAATGCATTATTTATAAAGAAAAAGACTACCAAGCTGACTGAAAATATTCAGTTATCACTCCTTAGGAGAAAAACGTCACGTGCCTTAAAATATGTAGGCTATACACTCTATGTCCTATAAAAATGAACTTGATTTTTTTTTTTACTAATCATGATAAATGAGGTTAACAATATAAAAGTGCAAATTCCTTTTTACCTTCAGTCTTTTTTCTACTTGTACGACATGTTGCTTCACAATTACACAGTAATTATATCTAAATAGCCGCCAAAGTCGACTAACTAAGCACCATCCACATTATGAATATTTATAATAATGCATAAAAATGGTAAACATAATATTTTTATATGATACGCCGTAAAACCCCAATTCACTCATCAACTTATTTTCTTAAATATAATTGAACACCCATTTCATCGTTGAACAGGTTATACACATCACATCCAGATTTTAACTGTTATTGATGGACGAAGGTCTTGGAATGAATCTGGTCTAATCCTTTAGCAAGTAACTGGCCAACTTTCTTGAACCGAGGCGGGATCCAAACCACAGTCCCGGCGGTGAGAGGCACGTGATCTTGAGGCGGAACATAAAACCAAACGTAAAAAAGTACCTCTCACTTGTCATTGATAAGCGATAAGCTTTATTCTATAAAAACTATGCATGTTTCAACGTGAAATATTTGATATTTATTATTTATGACATAAAATGTTTGAACTTGACACTATTTTGCGTACAACATCAATATACCATATTGCTGACTGTCTGGAAACTGGGGTAAAGACATTTTGTTTTCAGAAGAAAATAAACGTCCGTAAAATTGCTTATGCCAGTTGGTAGATGGATGCATTTTTGCTATTTTATATGTAAGGTGGGTACTTTAAATTTCTGTAGGTCAAATTCTTGTTTCCATGGCACCTAGAAAATGCATTTCAATTTATTACACGCAGCGATCACGTCTGTTGGTGTTACACACGTACCGTATTAATGGATTAGCAACGTGACATCTTTCTAATTGATATACAGATTAAAACTAATTCTGCTATTATTTAAGATAACTCATTTATTTTAACTAGTATTTTTATTTTAATTTACCACTAGATCTCTGTTTTTTTATTAATTTTAAAATAACTTAGAACTAGAAACAATTGATATAAAATTTAAAGCATTCTTGCCGTATTGCTACAAAATCTGACTATTTTAGGTTAAAGTACTGTTTAGTAAAGAACATCCTTTTTTAAATCATTTGAATATAAAAATGAGCTATTCATTTTATTTTAAATATAAAGCTAATACAGAATGGTTAGCAAACATAAGGTGAACCTTGTCAGTGTTTAACTATAATATAATATCACAATCTTAATACACAATATTTAATTTCGAAACAATTACATTTTTTAAATTTGTAAAATAAAGTTTGAAATAAAAACTAATTAAAATTATGATTGTTGTTCTATCCTAAGAAGGAGTTCCGTATCTCTCTCTCTCTCTCTCTCTCTCTCTCTCTCTCTCTCTCTCTCTCTCTCTCTCTCTCTCTCTCTCTCTCTCTCTCTCTCTCTCTCTCTCTCTCTCTCTCTCTCTCTTTATATATATTTATTACAGCGGGGCGGGGGACTATAATCCTTAGTACAACACACACAGCGGGGCGGGGTGTGAGGAATATAGTACTAGCCGCTGATATCAGAAAACGCCGGTCAAATCCCTGGCTCGTCCCGATGGCGTCTAAAACATATAATATTGGTTCTACGCAGGAAACAGACTCGAGAGCGAGTTATAAAAGCTCTGATCTGACACTACAATCAAACTTGAATGAACTACTAGTAGTTTAAACAAAAAATATGTATTGTTTTGTTTTTTTCTCTGTTTGTTTTGCCGGATACAAGGTAGTGGTGGATGCCTCCTTATTTTTGTTTTATTCTCTTCACTTTTGGCCAATCCAAATATCTTTTGACATTTTAATCTTCGTTATATTTTTGCAACCCTGCATTTGTTATTGTTGCCTCGGTGTGGCGTGTGCGTGCATTAGTTTCCGGCGTTGTTTGTTATGTTTATTCCTCCTTGCACGTTTTCTACTAGTACCCATCTGTTGTATATGCACCCACCTATACAACCATTACCTATAATGTATTAATGCAGTTTGGTCGCGTTAGCAGGTTGGCAGGCCGTTTTCCAGTCTGCCAGCCTGCCCACTTTACCACTTGGACGAAATCCATCGTCTTAAAATCAAAGCCAGACTAAAACTATTAAAATGATTTCAAATAAAACTTATTATCTCGAAAATAATATTTATAAATTAATTTATATCCGTTTACATACCATAAATTAATTTATACACGTTATTGTCTCGTACTTGTACAAACACTCATTCGCAACGACATCTTGTATTCCAGAAAATTTTTATAAAATAAATGACAATTCAACAGAAAACCATACATGCATCTTATATTGACACACGTAAAGGTTTCAGTTTGACACTGAGTGTTAGAATAAAAGCTGCACTGAATAGTGATGCTGCACTGGACCTAGCAGTTCTGTGCATTCATCAACTATGTCTCATACCAAGGAATTATATATTTTATATTATCTACAAATGCATATGAGAAACAGTAAATTGTCAATGTGATACTTATCAGGCCATTATAAATAAATTGCTAGATTATCATCCAAAATTTTTTGAAAAGGAGGAGAACGGGAGGTTTTTTTTTTGGTTTTTTTTAAAAAATTATGAAAATAAAAAAGGTCGGGGCGGCATAAAATTAGGGGCCTGGCGGGAATGTTAAGCTAGCAATTAATTTATTATGGCCATACCTGACAAAATGATTAATGAAATACCTTTAAATATTCTAAAACTGTAAATATCGCTTACAATAGATTAAAAACGTAGCTTTGACATTCACCTTGCGTTTCTACATCACTTCAGTATAATATTAAACAACATTCTTGGGCCCTATTGGAGAATGAAAATAGAAATGATTCCAATGAACCATTAATGAAGATATGCACTGGAGAAGTTGTATCAATTTTATATAAAATGGTCATGTTTGGTGTCAAAATTTAGTATTTACCCCTAGAGGTCCATATGCTCATGCAGATGTAAAAAATTATACCTGAACTATAAATAGAATAAAATATATTTGAAATTTAAGAGTTCCCTTTTTCTTTTTTAAACTGAGTTTGATCAGTTATTTTAACTCCAGAAAGAAATATTTAAAAGTAAGAAAATGTCGAAAATTGCATGTTATACCATGTGCCATGGCAATACCTTGTTGGTTTTAATAAGTGTTGCATAGCTTTAGAATTTAGGTCAAGTCAATGTGTGGTAAATGTTGAAAATATGACCTCAAGTATACTAACGAGTACAATGAATCGTAAAATAGTTTCGAATCGAACTTCCAATTTATACTGACACACAAGTATAAATTAAACGGGAGGCTTGGGCGGCGGAATATTTCAATAGATAGAGTGTTGGCCGCTCACATCATATGTTTTGGGTTCGATCCAAGACTCCACCCGATGGGCTCTAAAAGCAACACTCAGTTCTAAAATATATGATTTTAGCTAAACAAATTGCATGAATGATAATAAGGTACTTGGCATCAATGTCTTCAATAACTACCCGTATTTTGCGTCTGTATTTATTACATTACTGATTATATAAAACGTGTATTAAAAGTGTGAACAGTTGAAAATGTTACCATAGCAACATATAATGTTTACAAGATTATTTCCACAAGAGATATTCCGATCTAGTTATATCACGTAGATGCAATGTTTATATTTTGTTACAATCTGGTGCACGTGCTTTGGTATTAACATATTTATAAAACATAACATGCAGCTTAATTTATATATTTTGTATAATTTCCTGTCAATGCTTTCCTTATGTATTTATTGTAAGTTAATATAATGTCCTTTTCTTGGCTGCTATATATGTTATTGTGTTATTTATAAAGCAATTAAAACTGACTATTTACATTTCATTAGTGCATACATTATAACAGGATCTCTCTATTGCAATAAAAAGACACTAAATGTAATTTTTATTTATACTTTATCATACTGTCTCTCTCTCTCTCTCTCTTTTTTTTTCCTCTCTCTCTCTCTTTCTCTCTCACTCTCTTCCCTCTCCCCCTCTCGCTTAATCCTTCGCTTTCACTCTTTCTCTCTCTCTCTCTCTCTCTCTCTCTCTCTCTCTCTCTCTCATTCTCTCTCTGTCTTTCTCTCTCTCTCGCACATTCATTTTCTTTCAGTATATAGGCCAATTGTTGAACAGTTATTTTTTTTAGGCCAATTGTTGAACAGTTATTTTTTTAGGCTAAAAAAATAACTGTTCAACAATTGGCCTATATGCACACTCAATGATATAGTTTACCTATTGAGAAATAAACTTTAAAAAAACACATACCAAGTAAAGTTGAAATTCATCTTTTTCCAAAAACAAAATACTACTTCTTCTTTTTGTATAGAAAATATTTCATTGATTTATAAAGAACAGTACAGTGCTATATATGCTCTCCAGCCCAATGCAAGAGATGAATGGGTCCTTAAAAGGTTATATGCGTGTTATATTATATTAGTAATTTGTTTTAATTGTATACCATTGTCATGTTTCTGTAATCATTGTAAATAGCCAAATGCAAATGTCTCGTCGCGTTGCTAATAAACTTTCGGGGGAAAAAAGAGAAATAAAAAATCATAACAAACTTACCAAATTAAGTGGATGTATAGTGGACTGGTTACAGTTAAGTTCCTCCTCATTTCCGTCGAGAATTTGTTGTAAATGAGCTATATAGCTGGACGCCAGTCTTAAAGTGTCAAGTTTGGATAATTTTGTATCCGACGGTACCCATGGTAACGTTGTCTTTAATTTTGAGAATGCTTTACTAAGCACTCGCATTCGGGATCTCTCGCGTTCATTGGCAGCATGCCTCTGTATGGGCATATTTTGTTTGGAAAGTTTTCGCGCACCACAGTCGTTTTCTTCGTCACTGCCATTTTTCAAATCTTTTCTCTTTCTTGGCATTGTGTAATGTCCGTCTCTATATCAGTCTGTGAACGAATGTGATGGGTGGAAGACTGCTGTCTTTTCTCTGTCACGAACGCAGACTATAGAGATATTTAAAATTCATCAGATATCCGCTTTTTATATCTATATAATATGTTTATTCTAACGCGGAATTAAACACATAAACATCACTTAAAAAGGTTTTAGCGCAAGCCTATCTTAGAAACTCAACTAGCTCGTTTTAAACAAATATCAACCATCTAGATTTTGTCCCCCGTTTCTAAAAAGTGGAGCACCGAACGTAATCACGTCATCGAACGCCATCATATTCAGCACCTATTTCGTCTTCAGGAGTCAAACATTTGTAAACTCTGCCGGTGGTGTGCTTTACATAAAAAATCAGCAATCGTAAATTCTCGACGTATCGTTGTTGTACAACTTCATCAACATACTGGTTGTCATTGGAAGCGGCAGAAGCACCTGTCCACGCCTGCCCCTCAGTCCGCTTATCTCGCTGAAGAGTGAAACACTATAGCCCGGGTGCGTGGAATTGTTATTAAGCGGTAATAAAACCATTCAATAAATAAGTTTTTTACATCACTAATTGTACAGGAACTGGTTTAATACGTCTATAAATAAATCTGCGGTGACGTCTTGCGTTGCGCTGAAGATAGCTAACCGTAAAGCAATCCGTTTTTATAGCTTTTTTTCTGTAATTTTTTAAAATTGTATTTAACAGTTATCAAAACGTGGTAAGCTTTTTTATCGCGTTTATTTGTACTCATAAATCGCTCTCTACTCTATCTAGATAGTTTTTATTAAAAAAAAATGACATTTTTTTTTATTATGTCACTTTTATGCCGTGGAGTGTCACATGTCCCGGTAATATATAAATACTTGATGTATTGGTCGCGTATTGTTTATAGCTTAAAACAGCATTATCAATACGATTAACATTCATTAAGTGTTAATCTGCAGTCCAGTTTACTGTATAGCCGACTATCCACGTCTAGCCGAATCACTACGAATTTGTCGATATTTTGTAATAAAATTCCATTTTTTTCTATCTGTTTATGTTCATCTTCGAATTAATATCGTTTCAAATCCTATTGTATATGGTTGTAAACATCGTCGTCATTAATTGCTAGTTTTAATTAACTCCTAAACCGCATAGACAAATAAATTATGTTCGCCTTAATGTTCCCAATTAGATACTTCTAGAATGTAGCTATTTTGTAAAGGTAACTGTCCTTATTTTTTGTTTCACAAACTTATTCAACGCATCAGCGATATATATCCGTCACTTGGCGTGAAGAATTCCAAGCTTTCTTTTAAAGAAGTAAATGAATCAAACTTTTATTTAAATACACTATAATTCCATCTTCCACTGCATATGCAGATTCTTGACCGCACGGCAGTTTGGAATACCTCTATGAGAGTGCCTGTCGGTCAGAGCCTCGCCACAGGTGGGATGTCTCATCACCAAATGTTTATCTTCCCTCGCTGTTTATATTCTCACATATAGTATATACTGCCTGCCTCCAGAGGGCGGGACTAGCAAATAAAAGGGGCGGAGTTAGTTGTATGAGACGTCGATAAAATGAGGATTTACTTGCGTATCTATTTAATTCGAAATCTATGTTTCTTGTTCAGCTGTAATTAATTGGTATGATATGTAATTAAACATGTAATTAGTTTTTGGGTTTAGAAGACTGTCAATTTCTTACAATGAATAGTTTGGTTCAAACAGTTTTATTGACGAAAACTGTGCACATGTATAATGTTAAATTTTCAACTCATTAATTATCGTGCTAACAAACAAATCTAATATTTTGAATTTTTAATAAGTTTAACAGCACTGTATGTAAACTATAAATCTTATTTCCTCTAATTTCATTTATTAATGATAGACACTTTTCGAGCAGGCGTAAATGTATTAATATAAATGTATTTACCTTTATAATTCTAGCGGCAACAAAGCCCGAATCCATATTCACTTTTTGAAATAAAAGACATCTATAGATGGACAGGGAACTTGGATCTCTTTACTAAATTATGAAAACAATAGCACGCGTAGTATTAATAATTTAGCAAATTAATCATTCAGATTTCTTATGCATACGCTGTATGTAATCTTAAATATTATTTATAATGTTTTAAACAAGCAAACTGATTTTGAATTAAAAACATTGCAGTTTGAAATAAAGATCCAAATACGTCTCTTGATATTTTAGTTGCACATTTTGTAATTATAAGTTCTTCACCAATTTAAACACAATTTTCTGGGAATAGGCTCGTTTTACAGAGAATTTCATTGTGCAAATAAAGAGTTTTAATTTGTGTTTCTGAAATGAATTTAAGTTAGGATTCAAGTTCAAGTTCAAGTGACGTTCAAGTCATAGTATTGAGTTCCAACTATCAAGCGACTATATAAAGACTTTCAATTATTTTTAAATAAACATAAGCATCTGTGGTATTTTTCAAACAAGCAGACGTTAATGTGTTTCTAAAATACAGTAAAGTAGTAAAATGTATACCAAATACAATATTTTATAAATCCCCTTGAAAGCCGTTTTTGTCAAACGTCTGGGTCTAGATAGATTTAGATAATAAATCGTTTAATAACCAGAAATTCAAATTATTGTTAGATCTACTTTACATGCTAACATTCGTAAATACTAGTTGACCTACACAATTTAGTAGTTGTTAATAGACCGTTTGATATTCCTTGAAGTTTTCGTCTTTTGATATTTAAACGAGCAACTCTTTCCGACGGTAATGGAGGCTGAAATGTTGATGCCAAGTTGCATATGGACATACGAAACACGAATATCAAATCAACATCAGTCTGCCGCACAATCGAGCAATTTTGCTACTTTAAATCACAGTTACAATGCAATTTGAGGCATCGCAAGGTATGTAGAACATATTTTTATACTTATAAAGTTATTTTCAATCTCTAAAACGCTGTCTCAAGATAAACTACCTCTCGTCGCTAAGGTCATGAGTTAGAGTCAGACGGTTGAACCCGCTCACGTGAAAATGCTTGCCAGTTACTTGCGGAAGGATGGTTGTTCTACTCAGATTCATTCTGTGGACTCCCCCCCCCCCCCCCCCCCCCCCCCATTAAAACCAGGTTTCATATTGGTTCTATTCGTGTATTCTGCCAAATATGACCACTGTAACAAATATTGTAATTATCATAATACATGGCAAATGATTATATACATGGACTTTTATATATCAATTTGTCATTAAGTTTAAATTAATAAGACTATTTAATTTAACGATGTTTAGCATTCTAGAATTGTTTACGCTTAAGTACGTTTTTCAAACAGCAACCTGTAATATGGTGAACATGGGGTTAAACCCATTAATAAATGATTGGAAAACTTTCTCTAATAAAATGCTAGCTACTTAGCGTTGGTGAACCTTGAAACGAAATCGATCTGCATTTCTTACACAACAAGCCCCATTTGGTGGTTTGGGTGAAGGTATCATCCGGACGATCTCGCCGAGTATCCTTATCTAATACAGAAGGATCAAAGAATTAACCGAGAATGTACGATTGTACGGTATAACACACCCGTTCATTGAAAATATGAAGTGTTTCCGTGGGTAGTCGCATAATGGCGGTGATAAATTATCTAAAGTGCATGTTTCTTTTGTTAATGCTCATTCTATGGTGACTTTTGCATGAACTTAATGATGACTGAAAGTTGATTTGATGTTTTATGCCAATAGAAGATGTGCCGATCTATCTATTGATACCATTGGTTTGCATGTAACACCCTAAATACAAAAATGATAGGGTCGTCCTATTACTTTTGGAACATACCTCATACAAATGTCATATCATATATAACGTCATATACAAATCATAACGTCATATACAAATGCCCTAAGATATACCATCATATATAAATGCCATAACATGTATGTCATATACAAATGTCATAACATTTATAACGTCATATATAAATGTCATAACATATATAATGTCATATACAAATTATACCGTCATATACAAATGTCATAACATATATAACGTCATATACAAATTATACCGTCATATACAAATGTCTTAACATGTATAACGTCATATACAGATGTCATAACATACATAACGTCATATAAAAATATCATAACATAAAGTCTTATACAATGAAACAAAATTATGCACATCAAAGGAAGAAGAAAAAAACAACATTAGAACAAACACACACGAACGCGTACACTTGCACGCACGCACACAATTATTTCTTTACACATACCTACAAATACATGCTTACGCTCACATATTCACACACAATATTCACGTACCAACACTTTTAAACAGATATAATAATGTTTTGGAGACAATACATTTTCAGTATGTTCTTTAGATTAACAGTGACATATCTAATTAAGTCAACGCTTGCAGAGAGCAAGCTGTATATTACATCTGCACTATCGCACTTTGATATTTATGAAAATAGGTTCATGGTTTAAAGAATATTGTGTTTACTCTGTAAATTATAACGAATCATTGTTAACACAGACACAACTATAATTGTACCATGTGAAACTTCACCGAGTTTGAAACAGGAAATACTTCAATGGGGTAGTGGTATAATTGCGGTTTTAAATAATCGTTGTTTCTTCTTCTTTAAATATACATTTTACTAATATTAAAACTCATTTTTTTTAATTGAATGGCATTATTGATGTATTTTGAACAGTTTGAAAGCATTGTCATGTTTGAATTGTGAAGTTAAAAACAAATGAAGCTTGTGAATTGGGGTAACAATTATCGGATTTCGGAAGTCTACTTTCACTTTGGCAACAGTGTACACACTGAACAGAAAAAGTCTCTTAAAACCTACACAACTCCTACTTTTCTCATCATAATGTACACACTGAACAGAAAAAAGTCTCTTAAAACCTACACAACTCCTACTTTTCTCATCATAATGTTGGCAGTGCAATTCTCTCATTTGGGACCCTCTATGAATGACAAGCTTGCAAACTTTTTCTATTTACTACAAAATAAAGACCAAAAATCAATGGTGGGCTTACACCTGCAAGCCAATCGTGAAACATCGGGTATTTCCGTATCCTCCGTAGAATACACCTCGTGTATAGCTCTAGAATACACCAACGCAAATCGCCTGTGTTACAAGTCAGTGTTCATTCGCGTGAAAGTAACAAATAATGCATCCTTCATTAAGTTGATTATATATGGCGTTGTTATATCGATTTTTTATTTATACACTCGACATGGGTCATTTCTATAGGGAAATTTAAAATATCAGTCTTGATTAACAAACGTTTATATTTTCAATGTACATGTATATAAACAGATGGCATAAGGGGGCCGCCATTTTATTTTATCATGTGACTGAAAGTATTTCCAAAATGGCGCCTTAATATGTCAGAGGTCTATTGCGTAGCATAAAGGCCGAGGTAATCAGATTGACCTGCAAGCATATACACAATCGTGAAACATCGGGTATTTCCGTATCCTCCGTAGAATACACCTCGTGTATAGCTCTAGAATACACCAACGCGAATCGCCTGTGTTACAAGTCTGTGTTCATTCGCGTGAAATTAACAAATAATGTATCCGTCATTAAGTTGATTATGCATGACGTTGCTATATCGATTTTTTTATTTATACACTCGACATGGGTCATATTTATAGGGAAATTTGAAATATCAGTCTTAATTAACAAACGTTTATATTTTCAACGTACATGTATATAAACAGGTGGCATAAGGGGGCCGCCATTTTATTTTATCATGTGACTGAAAGTATTTCAAAAATGGCGCCTTATTATGTCAGAGGTCTATTGCGTAGCATAAAGGCCGAGGTGATCAGATTGGCATATACAAGACATTGACTTCCGGTTGATATTTAGCAGAACTACCCTACTAAAATTCTAGTTAGTTATTGTTGTCATCACATGTTTTTCGATACTTACTTTTATAATATGTTATTCCTTGTTGCATAGCAACGGTAACTATTTCAATAACAAGAAAATGATGTCAAATAGTGAAAGTCAATCGTATTGAATATGATAATGTATTTCGCGGAACTCTCCTACAAACGGATGCAATGCTCTTTTTTCTCATATTTTAATTTTAAGATGTGTTTGAAATGTATACAGTATACGTTACTAACCATCTTAATATGACCCTTAATTAACTTTTATACACTTTTATTTATTAATTTATTTATTTATTAATTAATTTATTTATTTATTTATTTATTTATTTATTTATTTATTTATTTATTTATTTATTTATTTATTTATTTATTTATTTATTTATTTATTTATTTATTTTATTTATTTATTTATTTATTTATTTATTTATTTATTTAGTTATTTATTTATTTTATTTTATTTTATTTTATTTTATTTATTGAAATGTATGCAGTATACGTTACTAACCATCTTAATATGACCCTTAATTAACTTTTATACAATTTTATTTATTTATTTATTTATTTAATTATTTATTTATTTATTTATTTATTTATTTATTTATTTATTTATTTATTTATTTATTTATTTATTTATTTATTTATTTATTTATTTATTTATTTATTTATTTATTTCTTTCTTTGTCGAGAAAAATCAGTTGGACCTAGTTCACTCTTCCCTAAGGTCCTCAATAACAAAATTAATCAATCAGTAATTAACACATGAACACCATCTATACTAATTTGCAAAGACTATAAAGATCAGAATTGTATACATATATGACTTGTACGTTATGATCCACTACATTGAAGATAACTGTAAAAGACTGACTGATTGTGTAATAAAATCATGGATGGAATTCTAAATTACAGTTCCTGAATATGATAAAGATTTCTTAAATAACTCAAAGTTTGCTTTTGGGAAAAACAAAAATTAAAGTTCGGGAATGTATTTCATGTATGTACATAATTGAATGTCGAAGATAAGGTGGTGAAATTCCTTTTATTATTTTGTACATTAGCATTGCTTGAAAATTAAAGAAATTACAAAAAGCTGCAAAGTAAAAATAATAAAAATACCATGTTTTTCTCGATTATTTCCCATATCTATTTATATTAATAAGAATCGTTTTATCCTGTTTTAATTGATTTACATCGTGTACCATTCAGATTATCCGCACTTCTCCATTCTTACTGAATATTATCTGTAATCAAGAAATACATCTATCTATATTGCCACGTTATATCTTCATTGAAAATTACACCTATCTCGAACCGTCTAATTTTTCACTGTTTAAATAATCATTTAATTAGTTATATCGGCGTAAGGGGTCGCTTGGGGCCAGTGATAATCAGCAAAGGACACGGGGGGATATCAGGGTAGAAACGCTTATCTTGGCATCCTCCAGTAACAAACGCGTTAATTGGAATATCTCGGATAAGATCGTGTATACATGACAGTTACACTAATAAACCACGGCTACCATAATGCACTTTGCACTTGAGTCCCATTACAAGATGGCAGAAAAAATAAACCGTTCCTCGCAAATTGAAACAGATATCTCTGATTCAAAAGCATTCTTTGCGTATGCTTTTAGATTCTTTGATTAGATAGCCTTGAACTTGTAAAATGAAATATAGAAACACATGCTATCTCAAATGTTCGGATTAGAGGGAAAGCTTTATATTATCTTATAGTAAACAAGTATTTACAATCTCTTCCATTATGCAGTGTCTATGTCACAGTGCATTCGTATAATTCTACTGGGTGAAACACATAAAGAACAATCTTGGCAATGAGACGACATGAGAGGACTTGTCTGTGTCTATTCTGTTTATATTTTGTATATTATTTATTTTTATTATTAGTTTAGAAAAAAGTTGTGTATGTTCGTTTCCCAATGTGTAATGTACATTTATCTTTATATATATATTTTTTTTATCTTTCTGAGTTTATTTTACTATTTATGTGAATCCATATCTTATGTTACTTAGCTCTCCTATTACGTCCTTGTGTGTTTCAAAATTCATAGTAAAATCATTTTAGAGTAATGTTATGTTAAGTTTGAATTAAGGTCAACTTAGGTTTTAGGGTAATGTCAAGTCAAGTAATTCTTTATGGTAATGTCAAGTCAAGTAATGCTTTAGAGTACGGACAGTCAAGTTACAGTAAGGCCAAGTTAAGCTTTAGAGTAATATCAAGTCAATTTTAGGTTTTGAATAATGATAAGTCAAGTTATGTTTGAGAGTAAGGCCAGGTCAAGTTAAGTTTTAGAGTATTGTAATGACAAGTACGTTTTTGAGTAAGGTAAAGTCAAGTTAAATTAATGTCAAGTCAAATAAGAGTAATGTCAAGTAAAGAAAGATTAATGTAAAGTCAAATAAGAGTAATATCTAGTCAAATTAGAGTAATTTCAAGTCAACTTAGATTAATATCAAGTCAAGTTAAGTTTTACAATAAGGCTAAGACAAGTTAATTTTAAGAGTAAAGTCAAGTCAAGTTAGAATAATGTCAAGTCAAGTTTCAGTAATATCAAGTTAAGTTAAGTTTTACAGTAAGACCAGGACACGTTAACTTTTAGAGTAAGGTCAAACCAAGGTATGTGCAAGAGTACGGGCAAGCCAAGTTACAGAAATGACAAGTCAAGATTTGTTTAACAGTAAGGCCAAGCCAAGTTAAGTTTCAACATAAGTTCAAGCCAAGTTACGTTTTAGAGTCAGAGTAATGTCAAGTCAAGTTTTAGATTAAGGCAAAGTGAAGTCAAGTTTGAGAGTAAGGCCAGGTCAAGTTATTGATAAAGCTGGTTAGTCTACCATGTTATTTTAATCGGAAAAAAATGTTTTATCTTGATATCTAGTGTGTGTAGTTGAAATAAAGAGGATTATATCTCTTTTTAAATAGATAGACGGCAAACAGCAAATCTATTTGTGAATGACATAGGCCAACCAATAGTACTTCAGTTATAAAACCACCGCAGTGTGTGCTTTTTTTATTCAGAAAACCAGCCAGTTTTTTTAAGGACGTTGGTTTTTACTTTGAATCATATACAAGGTTCATTAACATTCATCTAGGGTTTTCAGCGAACTTCACCGCCAGCGTAATGCTTAATCTCCCCAACATCGCTAGGATCTACAAATTGTTTACATTATAAACTCGTACTCATATTTAAAGCCAAGAATATTGTTCGCATTTATCGCCATTTATCATCTTTATCTGTCACACTATACATCTAGATCAGATAAAACCGTGCTATCAATGTTGTTAGGCGCTTGTTTAAGATAACAGCATGCTGGGATTGGAAACTGATTCTTGATGCGTTCAATGATGTATCTTGTAGGTTCCATACTGTGCGTTGCTAAATTCACTTTTATCCCATTTCTATGTGCAATTCATTTGTAAAGGTGCATGACAAACCCTAAAGTCTGTATTATTGATACACACACAAAAAAAACCCCAACAAAAATACAGAAAAATGACCCCCCCCAAAAAAAAAATAAATAAAAATAAAAATAAACAAATAAATAAAAAAAAACCAACTTAAGTTGAGATTTTCCTCAACTCATTTTTTTTAATTGCAACAACTTAATTTACATTCATAAGTTTGCATATAATCTATTACCGATAAGTAACGATTTATTCTGGCTTCAAAACTGAGTAGTTTATCAAATTTATCAAATAAGGCGAAGCTGTCTGATTAAAATCAAACATGATATTTCCTTTTTTACACATTTTCATAATAATAATTAATTATTTCAAGCGACTACTTAAGAAATAAATATTTGATCTTTCTCATATCCGAGAGCATGAATGTAAAAAGGTTGGGATAGCCCTACATTCGTTACATATTTTCCAGCAATGAAGGAGGAATTTGGCCTTTTTGTGAGTATTGCATTATACAGAATTTCAGCAGAATGTATGGATATAGCCACTTGTTTAATTTCATTTCACATTGCTGCTAATTAACACACATGCTACACTATTTCCACATACCCTTCTAGAAAACTATGTAACTGTCAGAATATATTTATTTGAACACCACAGCGGTGAGATACAAAATAAAATGTTTTTTATTTCAGACTTCTTACGGTTAGCAGTTTAAACAATATTGTATTGCTAATATAAATTTATACAAACATTTCGATATAAAAATGTCAAATATTAGGCCTTGATATATGAAAATGATCCAGAAGGAAGCTTAACACTTATATCCATACGTTTAGTTCCAGTATACATCAAAAGTGGCAACAAGGTTCTTCCGGTTAAAGCACGTTTTGCACGAGGATTTCAAGTCCACGTGTTCCTTGATTTCCTTCGCAGTCGGTGAAACCGGTCAGTATAAACATATGCAGTGATTTGATTATATGCCTAAACAAGATGTTCGAAATCAGACTTATGGATACTCGTCGCACAAATGTGACTAAATTTTGGCGACTTGGGTGTCACGTGTCTACTGTATCCAGACTACAGATGCACAGTTCGAGCAGACAAAGACAGTGACATGACAGACAGCGTGTAACAACCCCGGACTGGACATTTCTGACAGTTTCTCATATTCCCAAACGGACTGCAAACCATTTTCTTGGGTAAGTGTTTGTTCCATTAAATCCGTGAAAATACATCGTTGTATTAATTTAACAAAAATGTTATTTTTTAAATTATTGATTGTTTCTTTTCAGGCGAAGAAAAAACACGTGTTCCGTTTTCAAATGGGATTGTATATTTTTTTTAAAGTTTAGAAATGATAAATAAATGCTATAGACACCATATAAAACACATTTAATAAATAAAGGTAACAAAATATCATTCTATAAAGGATTATAAGAGACTATCGTAGGAAACAGATACATGCACGCTATTATAGCTTTCTTCTGAGTTCTTTTCACTTGTAATTTGATGTGTGTTGAATGTATGACTACCATGTATATTTTAAATACAATATTGTTTAAACTATCATACCGCATTTTAAACCGCTTTAATCAATAATGTTATTATATATAGATAAAACGAGTATAAGTTTTTATCAGAAATTGTTAAAAAGTTAAAAATTTAAACGAATATGTACACGGTAAAACTATACCTAAAATCTTGACCTATAGCCTAAAATCTTAAGACGGCAACCGTTAGCTCAGTCGGTAGCACGTCTGACTATCAATGCAGGGTCGTGAGCTCGAGATTCCCACCTGGCCACAGTCTCCGTGATTACATTATTGTGTCTAATTGTAATCTATCTCTCACCGCTGAATCAAGTGGGACAGTTATCAATGTTTACGGAGTTGGGTGTGCTCGAGAACTGGTTAACCATTTCGGTTCCTAGGAAGGAGTGGTTATGTTAACTGTTCGTCTGTTAGCCCCGATAGTATGAAAATGACGCAAAATAATCAGACAAACTAAAAGTGAAAAGTAAATATCCTTAAAAAATTATGTGAGTGAATGGAGGTGTGTGTGTGCGCGCTCGTGCGTGCGTGCATGCTGCGTGCGTGTGTAAGGGGATGTATGTTAACTTAATTTCTTTTAAGCTAAAGAATTGTTTGGAAAAACGAATTTAGTTCCAGATCAGGACTGATGTGAACTTGTTAACACAGTTTCTCAACAGGGTATACGTGATTTACATGATTTGAATAAACATATCGAATAAAATAAATAAAAATGCTAACTTAAACTTAAGTCATTTGTTAAGTATCGGTAATGTCAAAATATTGTTAGAAAATTAGGTGATAAAGCATCATCGAAAATATTTGCCATTTGTTTCATAATTGAATATTAAACAGTCCTTTATAGTATACAGTTTTTATTCTATTTTTGAACCTAATACACGGGCCTTTGAGGGACTCGGTTACCCGAATATTAGGTATCTCTGTTTATTTATTACGGGTACTTACATAATATACTTCTGACTTTGACACGCTATCTGCAGCAAAAATTAACAATATTAATGTGTTATTATCATAAAACATGAATGTTAAAGTGAATAGTATTCGTGAAGTGTTGAGAGCCTAAACTGCTATGTTAAAGCAACAAGGTGGTTTTGGCGGCCAGTTTCTACGTTAGTTTATACTAAGTATATGATTCAAGCCAAGGAGGTCTCTTTCAAATTTCATTGTCACCACTATCCACGCCATTGTTTTATAACAATTTGGCGTACAACTAGATCATTGTTAATACAACCAATTAGCATTGTTTTATCAAAACAGATTTGATTGTTATTATGCATTTTGTAAAGCTCCAAACAATTTTTAGGGGTAGGGGTTAGAGGTCATGCACTCGAATTTGTAATACGCGGTTCTCTGTATATGCACCGATTCAGCGTGCTAAACAGAAGAATTAATGACATATTTTTAGCACACTGTGACATGTCTGAGAGTTACAGAAACAACTAATGCATACTGGTCACTCCCATAAAGCTCCCTACCAAAGGGCGACAGAGCTGTCCATTGTCCCATATGCATGATAACCTAATCCTCATTTTCACTTGTGTTCTTGTCATTTCGTTATGTTCACTCCGAGACATATAAACAATCAAGTCACTGGTTTTCCATGTCATTTCGTTATGTTGACCCAAAGACATATACGCATCTAAGTCAATGGTTCACCATGTCAATTCGTTATGTTCACACAAAGACATATACGCATCTAAGTCACTGGCTCACCATGTCATTTCGTTATGTTCTCACAAAGACATATAAGCATCTAAGTCACTGGTTCACCATGTCATTCCGTTATGTTCCCACAGAAACATATAAACATCTAAATCACTGATTCATCATGTCAATCCGTTATCACAACGGTTCACATATCGAACTATGTCAGACATTCGTTTATTATCGAAAAATAAACGACCGCAAAGAGGGCATATAATTTAGCTCAGAACTAACCCGTCTATATACTCCACACTTTTTTTTATTAATCGTGAAACAACTTGTGCATACACAGAAAACATAGAAATTTAATACCTCAATACATGTATTTGAATTAACAACATAATTTATCCACAAAAAAATCTAACTTCATTTTCCTTTTAGTTTGTCTTTAAATAATTTATTGCATCAAGTAATCAGTATTTTGTAAAATCAAAGAATTTGAATTCTAAAATTCCTTGGTAAAATGTATTATTTTTATTCGTTTCATTTACTATTCTAATAAAGTATACATTATATTAAAATATACACGTGTATTGAAAAAAAATAGTATCAGCAAGGAAAATGCATATAAAATATATTGGAGAAATTCTATAGAAGTCCTACACATACCTATACTAGCAAGAACACAGATGTTATATCTTAAAACTGAGTTTTAGTTGGCAACAACCAGAATTCATTTAATATTCAATAAAATCGAGTTGGATTCAACATTTATATAAGACATGATTTACACTATTTAAACAACAATCTTATTTTAATGTTAAGGGCAGTAAACCTTGGATACCAGTTCATAAATTCCAATGCATTTTGTAAATGCATAGTACCGCCGTTGGAAAAAGGAAGTGCTTCCGTGGGGTAGTCGCATCATGGCGGTTATAAATAATCCTTGTTTCTTCTTCATCTTCTTTAAACATGAATTTCCCTTATTTTAATGCATATTTTTATACCTGAATGGCATTATTGGTGTATTTTGAACAATTTTTAAACTATTGTTTGAATTGTGAGTTTAGAAAAAAAAAATGATGCTTTAAAACTGGGGTATGCATACATGATTTCAGAAATCTATTTTCACTTGATCAACAGTGTACAGACTGAGCCGAACAAATCTTCTATATGACAATGGTCCCTACATCTCTCATCATATGTCTGTAGTGCAGAAGTTGACAAACAGTAAAATGCAAAATTGGGCGTCATCTATGAATGACATTGAAGCCTTCAAACTTTTATTATTTACTATAAAAAAATACCAAAAATCTATGGTGGGCTTACACCTAAAACTCCTTTGTTGCATTTTCCACTGACAAATGGTCTCCTTCATATTTCTCTTTACTTGTAAAAGATTATTTTTAAACAGAACAGAACATAATTTTATTAAACTTAAGCATTACAGCTCATCGTCATACATATATACAAAATCAATACATACGTTGAAATAAGGTGGATATATGAATATCGTTTCATTAAATTGATATTGTGTGAGAGTGTTATCTTGGTATTTAGAAAAAATAATTCAAAAAATATTTTAAGCATAAACTCAATACAAATTTAAATTAAAATACAATGTATTCTACATGAAACTGTTAAACGAGAGTCCCTGAGTTTGAAACCCTTAATACAATAAGTTGCAAGTTTGTTTAAAATGATTTTTATGTCAATATTAAGAAGGTTAATAAATTTAAACATGCTTTGGATGAGTTGTATAATATTTAGTTATATATAAATTTCTCAGATCTTTATAAAATGGGTAAATAAGTATGAAAATGTATTCGTCTTCAATGTCATTTAAGATACAACATAAACATTTTCTTTGGTCTCTTGTAATTGTTTGATGTCGTCCTGTTTCAATAACTAGTTCACGTAAAAAATCCGTATTTGATAGCATAGTGTCGAGCCTCGTTTTCAAACATTGTTTTCAGTCATACCACGACGGTGTTTGTTTGCGATACTATTCACAGCGCTGTCTCTAGTGCCATTTTTCAAGTCTTTGGTATTACCTGTCCGCTGATCGTAATACATATCAATAATTTTTCGAGTTCTACTATTGATTTATTTAGCAAAAAAAAAGTTCGAAACATTAAAACGAAGTCGACATTGTCCTGTACGAAGTTTAGTCGTGCAAGCGTGAATTGATAGAAACTTGACAGAAAAAATGATATTAAAATCTTCATACCGTTAAAAGCATGCAAAATAATTAAAAAAAAGGATTAAATTTAGTTAAATATACATGTACCATTTTCTACTAGAAGCTATTAAGTACGCTATTTATAGAGTTAGAAGATAATGATATGATAAGTCGTTCCAATTTCAACTCATAAAAAATGAAATACTAAACATAAATTTGCCTTGAATAACTTTAAAAGTTAGAAGTTAAAAAGAAACGAGTGTTCTGAAATTGGGATGTGGTTATCAAATTATTTTTGAAATTGAGGGAAAAAAATCCCCCCCCCCCCCCCAAAAAAAAAAAAAATCGTTGAAGGTGGTAATTGAAGTGACGTAGTTCTTCCTTCCCAATCATCGTTTTCTAATTACCCGGTCCGTATGTATCTACCGTAGCATCTACGCCACATGTGGACGTTTATTTAACCTAATCTGTTTATAAACAACATTGCATCAACGAAATTATTATAAACATAATAACCCGTGCCGTTTATGACAAGAAACATGCTGCCCTCCAACAATATGAACCACATGGTCTTGAACATTTTTCTTCATGTCACTTACCGAGGCCTTTGTTTCGTGTGGAGCGCGTAGCCTAGACCACGGTCCGGTGGGTCACGTGGTTCGATCTCCGCCACGGATGTGTGTGGTCACAGTGCCCTTGAGTACAATACTTTATTACTGGTTCTATCCAGGACGACGTCGAGCGATTTGTCTAAGTTGTAAGAACTTGTTTCTGAGGCAATTGACGTAAAGTTAGATAAGTTTAAACTAAACAATATCCCACGGGTAAGAAGTAGAATTCATAATATTATTCTTCCTTACTGCGAACGCGATAATTATTTAAAAAAAATCTTCAAACAACACCATTTCTGAACATTTTTGTGTCTACATTATGCAAATTATGAAATACCATGTTATGTAGTTATCCGTCACGGCCATGACAATTTGTCCGCATTGCTTAGTACTGGGTCGCATCCAGTTCTTTTTTAAAAGTTTGAATACGTTAGCATATTTTCCTGGACACTGGCTCAACCTCCAGTTAGCACACAGTACCCTGCAATATTAGGGAACCATGTTTTAAACGTGTTTGCTGTTAAACAGGGCTGAACGTACCCCTGGTTCTGCGCTGGAAGACTCACGTGTGATCTGTATAAATTGTAATAACTTGTTTTGCAATCGAAGTAAAATAAGAAATTGACCACGCTAATGACTTTCATGATAAGTGACGATAACCTTTCGGCTTGGGGGATTTTGTGTGTTTTAATGAATATACATATAAAACTGTTTTTGTGTGTGATTTAGTATGAGGTTAGACGAAATTATTTGATGGATTAGGGCCTTGACATGCTTGAGTTCAGTATATAATTGTGTGTGTAACTTTTTATGTTTTTACAACGAAAGTAAACAGCTAGCAAAACTTGTATCCGGTAGATTTACAGTCCCAGTTGGCCCTGAAAACATTAGTTTAGCGGCGCGAAAAAACACAGATAAGGACTTCCACCGGATATTGCTGTAACTACGACATAGTTTAAGCGATATCTACTCGATGCCAACACCCGACAAGTTGTAAAATGTGGTAGGCTTGATGATAGCTGCCGTAAACCTAGCCACTTCATTAATATATCGCCGATATAAGTTTACATTAAAATCAGCTGGTAGATTCGTATCTGAAATGTTTACGTTCTATTATTATCTTGGAACGTTTTCCTTGTCGTCTTAAATGTACTGTTTTATCAGGCAACGGTGGAGTTGATTTTGATTTTAAAACCCAATTTGGTAGCAGTGGACAGTTTTTAATACTCCGTTTGTAAATTGCATTTATTGACTTGCTAAGAATGGTTATCAATTTTATTTTATGACTGGAAAACTTAACAATATAGGAAAACGCAAACTATACCCATTTATAAACTAGAGTTACACTTCTAAAGAACGACACGTGTCAATATATGGAATAGACCTCGTTTTTGTCAAGACTTTATATTTTAAGCATATATAGTCATATATGCATACATGCACTCCATTCTATATTCAGCATAGTTGAATTGTAAATACCGTCTTGACTGGTCTATCCCATAACCTAAAATTTCAATGAAAAAAAAAACCAGGGAACTCTATGCTTGTCCCACAATTCATAGCAGTTGAACAGTTTACTAAACTATGACGTCATCAAACTTTCATTAGAAGCAACTGACATCTTGGCGTACTTATTAAACATCATTTTGGCACCAACGCTCTCTCTATGTTTAGGAAAAATAAACTCTACGCACTTTTCCAACGAAACTATACATTGCCAATCACTGAGAGAGAGAGATCTCAACGATTCTCTTTCGTAATGTTTGAGCCAAGAATATATAAATAGCATACACAAAAAGTATGTAAAAAAGAACATATTTATAACAGTTTTTTAATGACAGTTTGCATAATTTCTATTTAATTGCGCAATTATATCACATACCGTATATGCATTTTGACGTGTTATATTGTCACAGAATTTATAATAATTGTTATTCGAATTGCAAACATGAATTAATAAGAATTGTATAGGCTAGTAAACATCATTTTATTAACACAAAACATACCATGGCCATAGTCATCTCCATAGTTATCACCATTGTCATCACCATTGCCATCACCATTGTCATCACCATAGTCGTCACCATAGTCATCGCCATTGTCATCACCATTGTCATCGCCAAAGTCATCGCCATAGTCATCACCATAGTCATCGCCATTGTCATCGCCATTGTCATCACCAAAGTCATCGCCAAAGTCATCGCCATAGTCATCGCCATAGTCATCGCCATTGTCATCGCCATTGTCATCACCAAAGTCATCACCATAGTCATCGCCATTGTCATCGCCATAGTCATCGCCATTGTCATCGCCAAAGTCATCGCCATAGTCATCGCCATAATCATCGCCATTGTCATCGCCATTGTCATCGCCAAAGTCATCACCAAAGTCATCGTCATTGTCATCGCCATAGTCATCGCCATATTCATCGCCATTGTCATCGCGTCATCACCATAGTTATCACCATTGTCATCGCCATAGTCATCGCCATTGTCATCGCCAAAGTCATCACCATAGTCATCACCATAGTCATCGCCATTGTCATCGCCATTGTCATCGCCAAAGTCATCGCCATAGTCATCACCATTACCACCACCATTGTCATCGTCATTGTCATCGCCATAGTCATCGCCATATTCATTGCCATATTCATCGCCATTGTCATCGCGTCATCACCTAAGTTATCACCATTGTCATCATAATTGCCATCACTATAGTATATTGTCATCACCATTGTCATCACCATAGTAATCGCCATTGTCATCACCATTGTCATCACCATTGTCATCACAAAAGTCATCACCATAGTCATCACAATTGTCATCACTATTGTCATCGCCATTGTCATCGCCATAGTCATCACCATTGTCATCACCATTGTCATCACCATAGTCACCACCATATTCATCGCTATAGTCATCGCCATTGTCATCGCCATTGTCAACACCATAGTCATTGCCATTGTCATCGCCATTGTCATCGCCATGGTCATCACCATAGTAATCAACATTGTCATCAAAGTTGTCATCACCATTGTCCATCACCATTGGCATCAACATTGTCATCACCATTGCAATCAACATTGTCATCACCATTGTCATCAACATTGTAATCACCATTGTCCATCACCATTGTCATCAACATTGTCATCACCATTGCCATCACCGTAGACATCACCATAGTCATCACCATAGTCATCACCATAGTCATCACCATAGTCATCACCATTGTCATCACCATTGTCCATCACCATTGGCCATCACCATTGGCCATCACCATTGTCATCACCATAGTCACCACCATATTCATCGCTATAGTCATCGCCATTGTCATCGCCATTGTCAACACCATAGTCATTGCCATTGTCATCGCCATTGTCATCGCCATGGTCATCACCATAGTAATCAACATTGTCATCAACGTTGTCATCACCATTGTCCATCACCATTGGCATCAACATTGTCATCACCATTGCTATCAACATTGTCATCACCATTGTCATCAACATTGTCATCACCATTGCCATCACCGTAGACATCACCATAGTCATCACCATAGTCATCACCATAGTCATCACCATAGTCATCACCATTGTCATCACCATTGTCCATCACCATTGGCCATCACCATTGACATCTCCATTGTTATCATCATTGTCTATCACCATTGTCCATCACCATTGCCATCGTCCATTGTCATAACCATTATCTTCACCATTGTCCATCACCATTGTCCGTCACCATTGTCCATCACCATTATCATCACCATTATCATCACCATTGTATTCACCGTTGTCATCACCATTGTCCAACACCAATGTCCATCACCATTGTCCATCACCAATGTCCATCACCATAGTCCATCACAATTGTCATCACCATTGTCCATTACCATTGTCATCACCATTGTCATCACCAATGTTCATCACCATTGTCCATTACCATTGTCCATCACCAATGTCCATCACCATTGTCCATTACCAATGTCCATCACCATTGTCAATCATCAATGTCCATCACCATTGTCACCACCATTGTCTATCACCATTGTCATCACCATTGTCCATCACAATTTTCCATCACCATTGTCATCACCATTGGCCTACCACCATTGTCAATACCATTGTCGTCACCATTGTCATCACCATATTAAAAGAGATGGAGGTGTTTTAGTATATATAAAGTATAATATTCCATATCGAAGACGTTGCGATTTAGAATGCGATGACATAGAATCAATATATAGAAATAAAATATCCAAATAGTAAACCGTTTTTACTACACTTCATATAAAGAGCGTCAAGTGAAATTCAATCATGGATCATGTCTTTTGAATCAATATTATAGAAAATCGATTAAAATGATTAAATCGACCAACTAGAATATGTAAATCCAGTTCTTATAATAAAGATCATATATATACAAATATGCCTGGTTTAATATCAGAGATTATAGTGCCCGTATACAGCATCCTGTTTGTTTTACACGGCGCATGGGTCGTATAAAATCGTAAGGAAATTGCCATGACACAATTAAGAACAGATGTTTCAAGTAATTAAGTGAAACTATAATTTTGAATGACTTAGCCAATAATTCACTTGATGTTATTGAATTTATTGATAATCCAAACCAATCTCTAACTCTGTTATATTCTATAATCAATTCGGTTCTTACTAAGCATGCAACTATGAAAGAAAAAACAGTTAAATATGATATCCAACCTGGTTGGTTTACGAATGAGATTAAGGAAGCAATAAGTATGAGGGATAAATGACACAAAAACAAAAGGTTTGATGAATACAAACAACTGCGAAATAAAATATCATCACTGATTAAAAAAAGTAAAAAGAATTTCTATAACAATGCTATTAAAGATAAAAAAAGCCAAAGTTACTTATGGAAAAACGTTAAAAGTATTGCAAATACAGGTAAAGGAAATGAACATAGGCATTTTATGCCAGACACCTTTATGATCAACACACAAAATATTACAGGACAGCTACGTATGATGAACAAATTAAATAAACATTTTGTAAATATATCGGATATCATTATAAGGACATCTTTTGTCGAAGAAAATTTTGGAGAATTAGAATGTAAACTCGATGCAAAATGACGCAATATTGAATTAAAAATTGAACCAATAACTCCATTCGAAGTGCGAAAACTTCTAGATAAAATTTACATAAATAAATCTACAGGCCTGGATGACATTGGACCTAGAATCCTAAAATACAGTGGCGATTGTATAACTCCTGCACTTGCATCAGTTATAGATAAATAAATAAACCAATGTTTATTTCCAGATTTATTGAAGACAACATGTATAATTCCCATTTACAATGGAGGAGATAGAAATAATCCTAATAATTACCGTCCCATATCCATATTGCCGACAATATCCGAAATATTTGAACGACATATAGCAAACCAGATACAAAACTATAAAGTATAAAAAGTATAAAATTATTCATGACGCGCAATCAGGATTTAGGAAAAATCATTCTTGCCTAACTGCTTTGACTCATCTCATAGACACATTGCATAAAGATGTAGATTCAGGAAATTATGTTGGTGCTGTATTTCTCGATTTACGCAAAGCTTTCGATCGTGTTGATCATGATACATTTATTCACAAATTGAAACGCTACCATTTTTCTGAATAAGCTGTTCAACTGTTTAAATCATATCTCTCGAATAGAAAACAATTAATTAAAGTAAAAAATCTAAAATCAGATATGCTTTCGATAAAATCCGGCTTACCACAAGGGTCTATCTTAGGACCCCAACTTTATCTTTTATATATGAATGACATCGCTTTTATTTCTGAAACTGGAAGTACTGATCTCTATGCTGATGATACCACAATTTGTGAAACATCAAATAATTTATTAGGAATAGAAAATAAACTCCAGTATAGATTAAATTCAATAAGCAGATGGTGTACAACTAATAACATGTCATTACATCCTGAAAAACAACAACAAAATGCATGGTAGTTGCTACGAAATACAAGTTAAGAAATAAAAATGAACTCAATTTATTCATTAACAATGTGTTTGTAGAAAATGTTACCACTGAGAAATAGACAATACCCTATCATGGAAAACTCAGCTTAATAAAATATGTGCCAAATTAAACTTAAAAATAGCCCTTCTTAAAAGAATATCATTTTATTTAACATATGATATGAAAGTATTGTTTTACAATGCCTACATAATGTCAACATTTGATTATTGTTGTATTATTTTGGAAAATGGTAAACATATTCAAAATACAATACATATATTTCAGAAAAGAGCAGTGAGAATAATACTAAATAAGCCATTGAAAACAAATTCTCAAGAAATGTTCAATAAATTGAAATGGCTTCCATTTCCCAAAAGATGTTTTTTATCACACCGCTGTTTTAGTATTTAAAGCTATTAAAATATAGCACCACCCTATATATCAAACCTTTTGATATTTTCAAAAAAATACATCATATAACTTACGATCTATTGATAGAAAAGATCTCGTTACGCAAAAGGCTTGCACCGGTTATTTAAAAATAGCTTTAGTTATACTATATAGTACACTAATATGAGATGCTATACCAGTATCTATAAGGCATCTTTCAAATATTCACTCATTTAAATGTCAGTATAGAAATTACCTTCTCCAATCACCTAATAAATGATTTTTGTTATTGTTTGAATAAAATAGTATAAATGTTTAAATTTATTAAGGCTAATATTTACATGCTTTGCTAAATTGAGTGTTTGTCACAAGTATTTATATATTGTAATTTGTAATATTGTAGTGTACTGTTTTAAATGTTGTTGCAGAAGGCCATATTGAAAATATGATGTGTACCTTGAATTCAATTGTATTATGTCATAATGTGTTACCTTCTATAAATAAAGATATTATTATTATTATTATTATTATTATCACCATTGGCCATCACAATTGTCATCACTATTGTCCAACACCACTGAATGGCCATCACCATTGTCCATCACCATTGTTATCACCATTGTCCTTCACGATATCCATCACCACTGTCATCACCATTGTCCATCACCATAGTCAACACCATTGTTTATCACCATTGCCTTCATCATAGCTATCACCATTGTCATGACAACTGTCCATCACCATTGTCATCACCATTGTCCATCCCTATAGTCATCACAATTGTCAATCACCATTGTTATAACCATTGTCCATCATCATTGTCATCACCATTGTCCATCATCATTGTCATAACCGTTGTCTTCACCATTGTCCATCACCATTGCCTTACCATTGTCTTCACAATTGTCCATCACCATTGTCATCACCATTGTTCATCACTATTGTCCATACCCTTTGTCATCTCCATATTTATCAGCATTGTCATCACTTATGTGATCGCCACTGCCATCACCATTGTTATCTCCATAGTTATCACCATTGTCGATAACCATTGTCATCTCCATAGTTATCCCCATTGACATCACCATTGTCCATCACCACTGCCATCATCATAGCTATCACCATTGTCCAACACCATTGTCCATCCCCATTGTCATTTCCTTTGTCATCACTATTGTCATCTCAATTGCCCATTACCATTGTCATCTCCATTGTCATCACTACTGTCATCTCAATTGTCCATCACCATTGTCATCTCCATTGTCATTACCATTGTCATCTCCATTGTCCATCACCATTGTCATCTCTATAGTTATCAACATTTGTCCATCACCAGTGTTCATCACCGCACAATCAAGGTAAAAAATAGTATCACTACATATCTGACATTGTGACTTGAATGGCTTTATTATGCGTATTACATTGAAATGTATAAACCTGAATGAATTTGGTGATAAACATAACTATTATGAAAAGTATTAAATAACACGCTTTTGTGTCGGTTCAAAAGCAATTACATGTAACTTATGCTTACTGTTTATATACATGCCGATATTTAGTTAAAATTGGTTTGATTTGATTTTTAGTAACCAATTAAAGCCTGGTTCATATAAGAAGCACGGGCAGCGTGTTTCTTGTCGTATTCATCGAGGGTTATTATGTTTATAATATTTGGCTGATAAATGTTTATTTATAAGCAGAGTTTCTAAAAATCACAGCAACAGCTGTTGAGGATATTTATGTCGATGTGGTTTGGAAGAAGTTATTATCGTTTTAATGGAGGGTTACCGTCGCTTACAACAATCATTTCATGATATAACTTGACACAAATATTCACCCTATTGAGACATCTTACAGAAGCTGACTACCTAAGGTTGAGGTCAAGGTCATATTTAAAAATCAAGCTCGAATAGACAAACTGTGTCTGATACGTAGCTTTTAAACATTCATGACTTGTAGTCACGTATAGTTAAATCCAGATCTTACTTAAAGTGCAAACATCCGTTAATCTGACTGTCCGCCCGTCTGTCCGCCTGTCTGTCTAATACAACACAAAACAAATTTCAGCAATGCTGCCATACTAACCATGCACAAACAGCGACGGGGAATATAGTTGCTGCCTTTCCAAAACTTTAAAAGGAAAGTCCCGCAACTCTGAAACACATATGTTTTGTCTGATCGATTCTAATCTCCCTTCTCACAACGTTGAGATGAGAAGGATTTGTATGATTAACAACTTGGTGACAGTCGTATAACAGTTTAGAACTAGTGATGGTAAAGCGACTTACTTAGCAATAACGGTGTCACTTAGCAACATAAAAGCCATATACATGTCAGATGTATTTTATTTTTTTCATACTTGTGTAAACGTTTACAGCGACATTGACACGATATCTCGGACATCGATGTTATTTGCAATAAGATTAATACGGCGGTCCAAACGAAACAGATTAGTGAACTACAACCTATGTAGCCCGTGTGGTTCCGGCTAAGAATAGAGTCACTGTTGATCTCTGCAAAGGGGTATGAATCATCCGAATGGGTGTCATGTTCATTGTATCATTTTTGTCAAGTTCATTATTGTGGTTAAATTATCGACCCCTGTCTGTTTCCAAGAAGCCATATGACACCCCGTCCAACGTATACGTTACATAAGCGGCTGCTACGCCGCATTTTTGGTGATAACTACACACGATAAGCCAGTACTTCCAGTTATTTTTGTGCGCGCAGTTGGGCAGTGAGGTTGGCAAACCCCTTTATTTTTGTATCATTATTTCGTTTTTAAATAAAAAAATATAGCCAATACGAGCGGCATTGTATTTAAGTTTCAAGCGAGCATGTGTTTTTGAATGGGAACATGACCGTTTCCTCAAACATTCGAGAAAAGTGACGGAATGAACCACTTTCAGATTGAAAACACGTAACTTACAGATCCATTTAACACTTCGGAAGCAAATCTTGGACAACTTTATGTGTTTTATATTTGTTTTATATATCGATACAATAACAATGATATCGTTAAAAATACAAGTTGAGGTTATAAGGCTGCTAAACGCCAAAATTTATCTGTAGGTCCGGAGTACTCAAGGGAGATAAAGTGATGCGAGTCCTTTAGCGTTGGTGTCAGCGTTGCGACATATAACGTCGGTTGCGACATTTAGCGTTGATGCAACAACCAACGTTACCACAGAGTTATCTACCCTTAGCTTTTACAATACAACACTCATTGTTTTTGTATTCCTTGTGATCACATATTCATGGATTTAGGAGCGTTTTAATTATTGGTGGTGGGGTGCAACCTGAGGAGAGAGTGTTTATGGATATATAAGAAAATATATGCTGCCCTACTTACCTGAACATTAAATGGGTCACTATATTGATCACTTGTGGTACAGGGTAGAGTACCGAAAACAATCAAAAGGTAAGAAATATGGAGGGTTTTGTATCTAAGCAAGTATATAGAACTTGAGTAAGCACTCTCCAGAATGAAAGATAGTAAATTTAGACATGAATTATACGGGAATGTACAGATTAAAAAGTTTGAGGATGAAGAACGAAAGTTTTATCAGACAAATCTGAAACCAGGACGAGTACTAATAATGTTTAAAAAAAACAGTTACCAAATATGATATCCATATTAAATACGGACTCACAACGGTTTATTCAAACACAAGAAAAGAACGTTTAAACATATGGATAGAGAGAAGAAATTAATAAGACGCTCAATCCTCCACGACCCCGGTGGTTGTAGCAATTGTAAGACAACCACATCCCACTGGATTGGTTGACCTCAAATCAATGATGATTTAAAAATTAGGCTATTCGCAATACTAGCAAACCACCGGAACGTATGGATGCACCATACCCAACTTTCAGTTTCATCCACTCTAGAAAAGCCGATATATTTTTTATATAGAACAAAGAAGGGCCAATTTACTTTATAACTAATATCTCAAATAAGAATGGCAACATCCTTTAACAACAAACGAAGTATTGAAGCTTAAATCCTCCCCGATTTTATGATATTTTTTTCATAATTTACAAATAAAAACATTTTGGTCCTTTTTGCAGTTAACGTAAGTCACCTGTATTCCATATATGTTCTATATAAAAAAGGTTAAAAATCAATGAAACATTTTTTTAATTACCTAAATAAACACATTTTTAAACAAAATTTCCTTTCACAACAAGTGGATTAAAACAGTAAAATGTCTCATCTTTCTGAATATATTTTTTTTTATGAAATATATATAAAATATTTTGGTCCTTTTTAACTTTTTTTAACAGTACCATGACATTTTTAAAGCATTTTTGTGCATGAAAATTGATATGTATTGATGTTATAAGAACTTATCGATTCCTACAGTTTAGTTTATTGGGGTCATAAAACTCTAGCGTCATAAACCAATAGGCTTATAAAAATAGGTTATATTTTAGAGATCATTGTGTTTTATAGTTTTGATGGTTTTTATTTTTCAGTTTTAGTTTTTTTCACTATAATTTTAATTTTAAAATTACATAAATCTGTAGTAAACATCTACGAAATTAAAAAAATGTATTCATAGTATGAAACTCTTTTTATTACTCGATAAATTAAAACATAAAAAGTATATATATTGTAACAGTTTTTATTAATTTGGATTACAAACAAATAAACGTGTTTGTTGTTGTTAACTGTCAAGTATTTATTAAAGCGAAGTAACTATTTTGTTATTGTTATGAAAACAAACCTAACCTGTTTTTGACACTTAGCACTTGTTTTTAACATTGTGTTTAATTACCACCTTTGTCGGGTGACTATGTCTAGTGTCTTATTTGTTAATTGGCATTTTACAGGTGTTCTTTTAGACGGCAATGCCGAATAAACATATTACTATATAAACAGATATGTGGTACATGTTGTTGTTGTTGACACTTAGTACCTGTTTGTGACACTGTATGCTCAACATGCCAAATTGATTTGGTACAATCGGCTGTGTATAAACCTAGATATCGAAGAGAAATAACTTTAAGAGAAAGTTATTTTCCAGTATCGAGAAGCTATGGTACTTTAACATGTATTTCAGGGTTTCCAATTTTTATGCCGATTACACTTCATCAAACCTTAACTAATTGGCCTATCGTAAATTATTCATTGATATGTGTGTATAAAAGTATAAATGAATAGTAAATTTATAGTGGTTTAATATCTCATTAAACGTTTATTGTCTTTAATGAAAGGTCAAAATATCTATGTTATGTAAAAATGTTATTGCGTCTGTCTGCGTGTTCTTCCTGTATTATTTTCTGATCGAGTCTTTCTCTTTTGTCCTCTCTCCCTTCTTATTCTCTCTCTTTATTCCTCCTCTGTCTATATCTCTTTCTCTCTATCTTCTCTCACATTCTTTCTCTCAGACTATCTCTCTTTCTTTCTCTCATTCATTTTCTCTCTTTCGCACTCAGTCTCTTTCTCTCAGACTCTCTCTCTTTCGTCCTCCCATTCTTTTTCTCTCTTTCCCACTAATTGGCCTATCGTAAAGTATTCATTGATATGTGTGTATAAAAGTATAAATGAATAGTAAATTTATAGTGGTTTAATATCTCATTAATCGTTTATTGTCTTTAATGAAAGGTCAAAATATCTATGTTATGTAATAATGTTATTGCGTCTGTCTGCGTGTTCTTTCTGTATTATGTTCTAATCGAGTCTTTCTCTTTTGTCCTCTCTCTCTCTCTCTATCCCTCCTCTGTCTATACCTCTTTCTCTCTCTCTTCCTCTCTCTTCTCTCTCAACAATGTCACAGATAGAACGTATAAACTATGTTGAATAGAAAATTGATTATGTTATTAGTTCAGCAAAACTTAAACTAGAGTAATTCTTCTAATTTAAAATACCCCCGAGGCAGGGCAATAAAACTTGACCAATATCGATTTATTAATTAACTGGCAATTTATGACGCATCGCTGCGTTTTATAGACCGGCACTAAAAGATTATCAACACAGGATTACAAATAAGGAGCGTAACTTTAACGATACAAACATTTGAATTATGTCCCTTGATTTTTGATTAGGTACCGAAAGTTGGACATGCATACACATTTCGAGGTACTTTATATTCACCAGCAAAAACTTTTAGTCGGTTACAACGATTTGCATAGCATTAAATGTATATCTAACGTATGAATTAATTCTAGTTCTGGTCAGCTAGAATGACGCCCCTTTCAAGACCTAACAGCTTTAAAAGGTGTTAGTTCTAACACTATTATTAGGCTCCAAAGTGGTCTAATGATTTACGCCCTGGACTGTCACTCAGGATGTCGTATGTTCAAACCGCTGTCAATGGTAAAAAATTACAATAATAATAATACATTTATTTTATTCTATTTTATCTTGTTTTATTGAAAATGTTACCGGTATTCAGCTAACACACTAACTTAAAGCAACGACAAAATCACAATCTCTCTCGCAATCCTGTGATGTAGAAGAATACATGTTGTGTTTGTATGTAAAGCGATATTATTATGCTGAGGTATCGGACATGTTGAAGTAGTTATTCTATTATAATGTCCTGTTTGAATTTACAAGAGGTACAATCACAACTTTGCTACCGGTATTAGGGACCATGCTGCCACGAACGGATATTTAGCTCGTGGCATGCATTTCCTGTATTTTCTGATATTTCAGACATTTTAAGCTGTTCAAATCTATAACACAAACTACATTTCGTACAATTGCTCATTTTTACACTTTATCTTGAATACACATTGGTGGCTTTTTAGACCCGACATAATAGTGCATATCAACTCTTAGTAAACCACTGTAAGACAAGTATTTGCTGGGTATTATGATACATTCATACTGCATATATTATAGGTGAAGGATATGTCATATTTTTGCAAGAGTAATTAATATTTTGGGAATAACTTACAAAAACATTAATAAACATGTGAAACTCCACAAATTCTACAGCAGACAAGTTCTTCCGTTTGCCTCAGTGTGGCTAATATATAATTATAATCTTCGACTCTTGATTAAAAGAAAGATTTATTAGAACAAATGTTTGTTGAATATTTAGCGTTAGCTTTTACCATCGAGGGCCAATAGACGAATAGTACAATGTAAATATTGTACATGGTAATGGTCTACCGTTCTGAAACAGCTGCGATATGGCATACAAAATAGTGAGATGGACGATAATGTTTAAAAGCAGAAAAAACACCTCAGTTTATTTGTGAAGTGTAAACAACGACACAACTTAAAACAACCCTGAAATTAGTTGGATAGTATTGTTATTTCATGTTATTAGAATACCGCTAAATGACACAATACACCGACTTATGTAGTGTACAATATACGAGGCACTTACTTATGCTACGTACTAAGGAATCATAACACAATCCTTGTACGTAATAAGCAAATTTTGGCGTTTAGCAGCCTTATAACTTGTATTTTTAACGATTTGGTATATTGATACATAAAACAAATGTAAAACACATAAAATAGTCCCATAAATGCTTCCGAAGTAATACACTGAGCTGTTTTCAATCTAAAAATGGTTCAATCCGTCTCTTTTCTCGAATGTTTGAGGAAACGGTCATGCTCCTATTCAAAAACACATGTCGGCTTGACACTTAAAAAGAATACCGCTCGTATCGATTATCTTTGATTTAAAAACGAAATAATAAGTTTTATGAAAATAAAGGGGTTTTCTTACCTCACTGTTTAACTTCGTGTACAAAAATAACAGGAAGTACGGTTTATCGTGTGTAGTTATCACCGTAAATGCGGCATAGTAGCCATTTATGTAACGTATACGTTGGACGGGGTGTATGAGTGGTGGCAAAAATAGGATCACTGTGGATCATGCATGTCGTTAGAAGCGACAATTTTAGCAAAACGATATAATTTTCTGAATCTCTGCCGTTCTCCAGGTATCAAGGTTCTAAGTTCATTCTGCTTATTCATGAGTTGATGTTCTTTAATCTGTATGTTTATTTGTTGATTTTACATGTAGAGTGACCCTGGAATATTCCGTCCCGTTGGCGTTGAATAACCTATAATGTGTTAAAATATGGGATAGATCATATTTTTCATTTTGCCGTAAAACCACATTCATTAATTACAACCTTTATAATTATGCTCCATACCCTACCTAAGTTCATGTAATCATATTTAGTTCACAGCCGAATCTAGACACGTGGTTTTTGAACGATACTGATAATAACCCCACTGATATTTCAGATATACTTATTTTTAAAACATCAGCATTTTCGGTCAAAACTGCTGAAAAATACCCATTTGGACACCTTGTGTTGTTAATGACTAAAATGGACATTAATATATTAATAGTAGAGGTTCGTTTACACTGGTTTATTTTAATTCGATTGCGAACAAAGCTCAAAGCTCTCTAGCCCAACACTGGGTTTGGTTTTGGAGAGGCCAGCGGATCGAGCTGGGGATTGAACCCGCAACTCTCTGCATGAGCGGCAAATTTTATATCCACTAAATTACCGCATCTCTATTGACTCTACATAACACAAAGCAATGCCTTAGTTTACAATGTGAATACAGATTAGTAGTAATCGATTGGATAAGTTTGATAAAGAGATGCGATACGTAACATAGTATCCAAATATGTTCGAGACCAAACATATTCCGCGAGTTAGCTGGTGTGTTAGATGTCAGGAATATCGAAGTTTGGTTGTATATCGATTTTTTGGAATAAAAAAAAAGATTTATTAACACTTTTCAGTTGAGTAGGATAACAATTTTTTTCTCTCGTCCATTTGTAATGGCGAAACCAGACGTTAGTTCGTGAGTTCGTGCGTGCGTATAATTGGTTTCCAATGGTTAACTTCGGAAAGGATCTTCGTTTTTAATTGATATTTGGTGAGAAGCTATATAGGTCAAGTTCCATATTTGTCTACGTTTGTCGATTTTACTGGAATTATGGTCGCTTTTCTTTTTATAAGTTTTGATTAAGACTTGTTTTCCGTTTTCTTCTATCAATGATTTCTGAAAGAGTCTACGTGTAATATTAATATTTGAGCTCCAACTGTATAATAATAAAATCCAGGCAAGGTTCGTAATTTGTTGCATTATCGATCAAATTTTTTACAAAATCTATGGCCTGTTTTCGACTTAATTCTTGGAAAAAAATTTATATATATATATTATATATATATATATATAATAAAAATTACGCGTATATGATTAATATTTGGTGAGTAGCTGTATACTTATAAAATACAAGTAAAGTTCCATATTTGTCAACGTCGGTGAAAGTTATGGCCCCATATCGACTGGTAAAAATATTAACATAAGTCGGGCAATACCATGGACACAGTTCTGCTTAATTATGTAACACTGCTAAAGACATAAACATGTTTTCAGTCATATCGCGACGTTGTTCACTTGAGGCAGTACTCTGATTGCTACAACATTGCGGTATCATGCCGCAGACACATGGTATGATACCCCGCCCATAGAACATTATACTGACACCGGATCGAACATGCCTAAATGTTGAGTGCCAAGCGAGGAAGCTACAAGTTCCATTTTGCAAGTCTTTGGTATCGAACTCACGACCTTCCGCATGCAAGGGCCACACTGTACCACTAAACCACTCTGCGGTATGTGGTACTTTAGAAACCTGTGAATAAAAGCCTGAAATGTGTCATTAAGGGCACCGCGACCGTCTTCTTGTCATATATATGCAGATATACAGTTAATACAAAATCACGAATTTATTCACGATAATTGCCTTTTTATTCGCATTTGAATGTTGCCAATTGAGTCGTTACCTAATATAAAGAAGCATAGTTATTGCAATTGTATATACTTAACACAGGGTCCTCCATGTACGGGTAAGGCGCCACTTACCTCACATCGCGGAGGTCGTGAGTTCGAGTGCAGCTCTGTCAAAACACTTTATATGAGAAAGTTTGCCAGGACGGTGGTTCTACTCAGATCCATCCTGATGTCTTCCTCCGCTTATATAAGTCCTGGACACAACCTGACATGTGTATAAAAAGGCGTTTAACCCCATTCCAAATTGTATAAATACATTACTTTTTTTAAAATTGTTTCAGGCTATGTACATTATATACTGTTATTTTCATTTCACAATCGTTAAAACAATATAATTTGAAATTATTCAACATTTGAATTTTACATATAATAAATTACACAGCGGATGACAGTCTGACTTAACCTACTAGGGTATCGATAAAGCTTTTAATTAACTATTTCAATTAGTATTCTTGACGTGTACGTAGTAACATAATTACAGAAACTAACCACAATCAAACATGTTATCGATTGTTTGCGTAGACTGTCCATTTGCATATTTTGATGCTACATGCACACACATATATACATATTTTGTTGAAAGTATAATATCATCTGATAATTTAAGGATAGCGATATATCGATACAATTTATTATATATACAGTATACAGCATACATATTTTATTGAAAGTATGATATCATCTGATAATTTAAGGATATCGGTATATCGATACATTTTATTATATATACAGTATACAGCATACATATTTTGTTGAAAGTATGATATCATCTGAAAATTTAAGGATAGCGATATATCGATATAATTAATTATATATACAGTATACAGCATACATATTTTGTTGAAAGTATTATATCATCTGAAAATTTAAGGATAGCGATATATCGATACAATTAATTATATAAACAGTATACAGCATACATATTTTGTTGAAAGTATTATATCATCTGAAAATTTTAGAATAGCGATATATCGATACAATTAATTATATAAACAGTATACGGCATACATATTTTGTTGAAAGTATTTTATCATCTGAAAATTTTAGGATAGCGATATATCGATAATATTAATTATATATACAGTATACAGCATTCATATTTTGTTGAAAGTATGATACCATCTGATAATGTAAGGATATCGGTATATCGATACAATTAATTATATATACAATGGCGAGAATGTACAAGTAAACTTACAACCAGTTTATAAAGGGAAGTAACTCCGTATATATTTACTTCAGAGTGTTACATAGGTAGTTCCTCTTCCACTTCGTTTTAACCACTACTTTTATTTGTTTGTAGCTTGAATATTAAGTGTCATTTTAACGTCATCGAAGGCAAACAGACCATCAACTAACCTCACCACTCGAGTGACAAAATGCCCGTGATACATCGGAGGCATACAGACCATCAGTTAACCTCACCACTCGAGTGACAAAATGCCCGTGATACATCGTTTTAGACCACTCGGCCACAGAGAATTACTCAGCGTCAGTACCAGTACAAGGTCTTCAAATTGACAGAATGGTGTCACTCTTTCCCTGATGTAATTGTCCACTAAGATTTAGAAATAATACACTTCATGAACATTTGATCATCAACGATCATTATAAATACTTGTTGTTGTTGTTGTATGGTGTTTAGCGTCGCTTTCAACAATTTTTCAGTCATATCGCAACGGTGTCTACTTGGGACAGTATTCTAAGCGCTGTCACACTGGAGTATCATGCCGTAGACAAATGGTATGATACCCCACTCAGTCACTTTATACTGACACCGGGCCGACGAGAACTAGACCTTTCCTCTAAATGCTGAGCGTCAAGCGAGGAAGCTTCTAGTACCATTTTTAAAGTCTTTAGTATGACCCGGCTAGGGATTGAACCCACGACCTTCCGCATGCGAGGCGGACGCTCTACCACTATACCACGCCGCGGTCCATTATAAATACACAAAACGTAGTGTATGTAAGTTATCTGAATTGTCAGAAACCTAGAAGTGACTTTATGGCTTTACATGATCGTCTTGCACAAATGGAACACTGTATACACTTTAGCCATCAGCGTTGTTTAGGACAAGAATGAAAACTCTCCTGTAACTTATAATAAGAAGTACAAATCAAGCTTGCATTGATTCATACACCTCTTTATTTTATGCACCGATGGTGGCGTTAATGTGGACTCAGTGACAGAAGACACCGGTGAATCAACCAGTTTCACATCGCCAATAAGTGAATTCGAACCTTGATTGTAGTTGTCAATACCCAGGAAAGAGTCATTCTTTTAGTCCTCGATGGCATAAAATGACGCTAAATAGTCAACGAACAAAAAAGCAAGTCGCTTGGTAAATACTTCCAACAGTTGTGTAGCACGTTCGTCCGCATATTTGTCAAAAAGGTCGTCACCATTATATTAGAATTATGCATGGCTAGAGCCGTAGGATTGACGAAGATCCGGAATGTCATGGACACGACTTATGGCGTAGTAACGCTATGCAGTGTTAAAGATTACAGACCATATACGAATATCTGAATATGGTCTACATGTTAATGAGGACTTGGCATACAGAAATCGCTTAACCAATCTATATCGTCTACTTAGTACACATTAGCACATTTGTACTGGGTACATATCAGCACATTTGTACTTGGTCCATATTAGCACATTTGTACTTGGTACATATTTGGGTATTTGTACTGGGTATATATTAGCACTTTTGTACTGGGTATATATTAGCACATTTGTGCTGAGACGGATATGTCAAACACCTCGAAGATGACTTTTTTTGTTTGAATGTTCGGTTTTATCAAGATATTACGATTGATTGAATATTTAGCCTCATTTTTATTCTTTGGATCCTGGAAGGTTAACCAGTACTCAAGTACATCCCAGCTCCGCAAGTTATTGATACCTATCCCACTTGAATCAGCGGTGAGAGACGAATGGTTATGAGACGCAATGTAGTATATCAGCCATCACAGGAGACTGTGGCCGGGAGGGATTCGAACTCACGATCCCTGACTTTTTTTGATAGTCAGACGCGCTACCGACTGAACCAATCGGGCATGGTTATGCTATCAGGAAATTAATGTTATTCGGTTCGTCCCAAAATTCTTAACTTGAATTACCTGCTCTAATGAACACATATAGTTGCAAGATAAAGTATTGTTTGATAAAATACATCTAGAAAGCTTTCAAATTGAGAAATGATACATTTTCTGTTTGGAATAATTTAGTGATTAAGTAGAATATATTATGCAAAATTCACATGTCATTCATATACAAGTGTATCATTAATTTGCAATACATATTTGTAACATTAGTAAATAATATGTTTAATTGTAAAATTATTTATGCTGAAGTTATCTGCTTAAATGAGTAATATAAAGAATGCTTGTCACCTCTATTAATGTTGTCGTTAACCCATAGACATGTGTGTTTTGTCTTTTGATTGAATAGAAGCATCTATCTATTCTAGACTTAGGGGAAAGGGGCGTATTGCGAGAGCCTGACGTTTATAAATGTTATAGCGATAAGTGTGAAGACGTTCTTTGAATAATTTTGGTAAGTTTATATCAAGCATATACGTATATTTATGTTGTACATAGTCAGCATGCGCTGTTTTTGTTAAACATTTTTGACTATTGATTACATTAAGCCTCTTTATTCGTTTTTCGATATTTCAGTATGTATTCATTCACCAACTCACTCACTCACTCACTCACTCACTCACTCACTCACTCACTCACTCACTCACTCACTCACTCACTCACTCACTCACTCACTCACTCACTCACTCACTCACTCACTCACTCACTCACTCACTCACTCACTCACTCACTCACTCACTCACTCACTCACTCACTCACTCACTCACTCACTCACTCACTCACTCACTCACTCACTTACTCACTCACTCATACAACCATATACCCAATCACTTACTTACTCGCGCATGTACGTACGCACGCGTGTCCGTCTGTCCGTCCGTCTATCTCTTTTCCTCCTCGAATTCTCTACTTCCCTCTCTCTCTCTCTCTCTGTGTTAGTTATTAGCGGCAAATACAAATTAGGCATGAGACCATTCAATTATCTTCCAACTTAGTGATTTTCTCTCGCCTTGAGAAACAGTGATGCAGAGGTCTGTTTGACATAAAATTAACTTGCTGATATTGCTTATTTGTCCCGACAAACTGACATTATAAGACTAGCTTTTCCACATTTCATTATTCCTTCCCCCATAATCAATATATACTCTCCGAATTGCCGTCGCATTGATCACTTGCATTTCGATTTTCCAACATTTTAATAAAACTACCGCTGATTTATGACGACACATCGGAACACATCCTTGAATTTATATAAGGCCGGACTATTATATAACACGACAGACGCCGACAGATTTACTTCGTGCTGTAATAGTGGACGTAAAAAAGGATACTTACGAAGGGGACAGTTAATCCCCGGCGAAGAAATTGTGAAATAGACGCGAGTATGTTGCCATGCGATACAATCAGTTGCTAGGGCAATCATCGGGAAAATAGCAGTTTTAATCAAAGAACCAAAAATAATACCGTGAGGCGTTTGCGGTTATATGTCTGCCAAGAACCTGCGAAGGAAGAATAATCATAGTGAATACCATAATCATAGAATACTATTGTTTGTAAAATTTTCGAACTTTTCGGCACTATATAGTTCCTCAACTGGAATATATCAAAGGAACAGTTATGTAGGTAACGGTAACATCAGACGAAGCCCTCGCTGTGTTATTTTCGCAACAATTTACTTTGTAGATGCTCATTGACTGGAGCAATTAATACTGGATTATGCACTATTATTACGCGATAAAACCGTACTGCAGTCGGAATGTACCAGTGTAAATGTTTCAGCATGCGTTAGTGATGGGAAATATATAATTCACAATGAAAAATATGAACACATGTAAAAGGTACGTATATTTCTCAGGTGGTATTAATGTAATGTAAACATGAGCAATCAGTCTATAATTGCGTGGCACATACGTGTGCGGGTTTAGTAATCAACTATGTTATGACAGTCAGCGATCCTTGGCTATATGTGTGTGTGTTTGTGTGATATTGAGGTTTTATAGATATGATATCATAATGTTATTGCATAATAGGATGGGCTCATTACCCCGTCTGCATATTGTGTGCACACTGCAGCAGCATACACACGTAGTATAAAAATCAATATTGAGGCTTCAACTGCCGATATTATCGGTCCCATTTGGCTACTTACTGGCATTTTTGAATAACACCCGTTGAATCGAGTAGATCTATTACATATCATATCAGATTTAGACAGAATGTTTGTGGTAAAAGGGTTAGATGTTTATATCTGATAGCTTTATTTATGCCTACTTCTCTGTATTGCAATGTTTTGTAATGGTTGTTTTTAAACCATACTGTACTATATTCTGATTTAGTTTGAATTCTAATTACATTTAATTTGTTAACCAAATCCATTCAGTTGAATACTTAATTTATCTAGTTTGTAAACCAGTCTAAACGAACGTTGAGTTTGTGTGTAAAACTAATACATTTTTTAATTAATTTACTGAAACCATTCGGTAGAACGCGTTTGGAAATGCTTGACATAGCCGAACCATTTAATAAGGTAGCCATAATTAAAGATACAGTTAAGTTACATGATAAGTATGTATAAAAGTTCCTTTACCCTCGCGCTTGGAACTAGTCATTTAGGAGAGCAAAATTACATGATACTCTTGTGTGTACATGTGTACATGTCTGACACAAACATTTTAGACTCGATATTGTGCGGTATTGGTTGGCCTTTCAATGCGATAACTGGGATGACGTGGGCTGTGCCGTTACGGGTCATGTTGATCAATTATTGTTATATCCTAAAGGAGTTCAATAGCGGATCGAGGTGGGCGTGGAACAATGGACCTGTCTCCACTGGGCTTCCCCAAAATATTGGTAAATGACAGCATTTTTAATAAAAATCCTAAAGTTTACTATCTTAGATCTCCCAGCCCCGCTTAACTTTGTGGATCGCTCCCTGCTTAAGAATCATAAAATTTGGTCGCTGTTTATGTATTTTTTTACTAATTGAAATACTCCAAAGCACTGTTTATGAAAGGATAAAAATACGTTTGTGTTTTCTGGGTGGTTCCCTCCTGCCTCTCTCACCAAGACCATATCTAGGGCTTGGTGCAGAATTAGTATAACCTACTATAAACTAAGAAGGTACATATACTAGTATTACGATGAGCTCCCGATATACTTTATTACATTCTTCTTTAGGGGTTCTCCGTGGCCGAGTGGTCTAAGGTGCCGTCTCTCACCGCTTAGGTAGTAGGTTCGAGTCTCGCTCCAAACACTTAATGTGAGAACATTTGCCATTATCATGCGGAATTTCGCTGATTCTACTCAGATTCATTCTAAGGTCTTCCCCTCACCATTAAAACTGGATATGTCCTCAACCATTACTTTTACAAATTAACACATTTCTGTGTTTTGTGACCTTGAGCAGTCAACTTCACGGCGTGTTACCTTAGAAAACACGACACATCACCCATAAACTGTTATTTATTACATGCTTTATTGATACAATATGTTTTATTTATTTACAACTTAAAGTGTAAACATTCGCCGCGTGTAATTAATGTTGCACTGAATTAATTACGTACAATAAAAAACAAAAAAACACAATCCAGGATACAATGTTTACAGTTTTTGACAGAGCGCAGAGAACATCAACGTTCTAATATACACGTTACCTTACAACTTGACATTGACATGTCAGGTATTCATGTATTTTATAAATGCATTGTGACGCGTACTCGTTTACCCATCTTCGAAGCAAAAAAAAAAATATCAACAAGATGTGGATTTGTCATAATGTGACGCATATGTAGTGAAAACCTAAACGTTTCTCAAAAGTTTTTATTCAGTGTAATGTAAGTTTGTTGTTGGTGCATTAAATTTTCCTCCAATGAGGAAGTAAAAAATTTCTTGGTAAAAAACTAGAATAGGAAATAGTTATTGCGTGGATTTGGTACAACATTTATTTATATTGTGACTGTCCAGAGTGTCCTCCATGGCCTGCTGGTCTAAAGCCCGTCTCAAGACCATTTGCCGCTCATATATGAGGTCGTGGGTTCGAACCTAGTTCTGTCCAAACGTTGTTGTACACAATCTATCGATATATACTACCTCAAACATTTTGTTTACCACGATTTTAAATCGTTTAACATCGCTTTAAAACTCCATCAATATAAATTATATCCTACCTCGATAATTTGGTAACCAATGTTTTTTGTTAACGTCGTTTTAACAATCTATTGACATATTTGGTAACACTATAATTGAATTGTGTGGAGTTTAAAGTCGTTTTAAACAATATATCGATATATCCTACATACATCCTATATGAATGCTACAGACTTGCATGGAATGTAACATTACGTGTTTTAGCATACACTCTTCGTCAACAAACACATATCTAAAATGACGTTCTATATAGCGCTTAAACCGTCCTTCATACATACATACATACATACATACATACATACATACATACATACATACATACATACATACATACATACATACATACATACATACACACATACTAAATATACCGACTCTGTTAATATCTCTTTTATATAGTGCTTTAATGACCTTAATTGCGGCTATTCTGAGACGAAAACATTAAAAAGTATCTTAATCAAAAAACATAACACTGTTTTATATAGTTTACGTCAGCCTCGCATGCAGAAGGTCGTGGGTTCGATTCCCGACCGGGTTATACCAAAGACTTTTAAAAAAATGGTACTAGAAGCTTCCTCGCTCGACGCTCAGCATTTAGAGGAAAGTTCTAGGTCTGGTCGGCCCGGTGTCAGTATGTGACTGGGTGGGGTATCATACCATGTGTCTGCGGCATAATACTCCAGTGTGGCAGCGCTTAGAATACTACCTTAAGAGGACACCGTCGCGATATGACTGAAAAATTGTTGAAAGCTACGTTAAACACCATACAGCATTATTTAGTCTAAATGTTTTAACAAAACTAGTCTATCGTTCGTCCCCCTCATACCCTTTACTTTCAATATCTACAATAGATTTTGTAGTTTACTACGGTGTTCAGATAAGGTCATCACTCTAAAATGTTACGTACTGCTGGACGTGTTGCTTCCTGAATGACGTCACAGTTTTGTAAACGTTAGAGTACTACGAGTACTATGAATTATGGGACAGGCATGGAATTCTCTGCTGTTTCATTGGGGTTTAACTGACATGAGACTAACGGGGCAGCCGGGGAGGAAATCACTGAAACATGTTCATAAAACCCAAAGGGACGTGTTTTTATAGAAAGGATGCTATTTATTTGATAGCTTGTATACACAAAGATCAAGATTCTCGCATGTTTTGGGTCGCCTTGAGAACATGTCAGTTTTCAATGCAGATACCCGGGCCACTTCATAATTATTCAGTTTTAAATTGAATGTGTTTAACGTCATTTTCAACCAACACATTACATGTTATATATGATAGCCAGTTTTAATAGTAGTGAGCTGATATGGTAGATTGGTAGAATCTACTAATCTAAATTTATATAATCAGTGTCGATTCGCAAGTAACTGGCCAATTTTCTCATATACAGTGTTTGGACAATGTTCGAACCCACGACGACAGCTGTGACATGCAAGTAATCTCGAGACAGTGTGTATATCTAAGGAATTATAAAGAAACAATACACGTGCTTGGTATATCTAACATAAATTAAATTAATTGTGATTATGGCTATATGCACGGTAAAGTATAACGGACTAATCTAGTAGAAGCATAGTGACAATACATTAACAGTACCGAGGAAAGCTATAGTTCCCATGTACTTGATGCGGTACGTGGAATGCTGTAAATGCTGTCTTAATCAGTAGATCGTGTACACCACACACTTATTAAAGCGTAATTGGCGTATGTTGTTTTCCTGGCCGCTGATCAAACGTTTTCGTCACATTTTAATCCACATTTATCACAATAACACAATAACATTCATATTGAATCAGTTTATACAATTACATCTTATTCTATTGAACTATATAAGTTCCATCTAACCTTTCGATAATAGGTATAATAGGTACACCTAAAATAACTTATAATAAGGAAACAGATACGTATAAGCCAGTGGCGGATAAAATGATGTGATCGGGTTCTAATGGGGTCGGGGTGGGAGGGGGTGGGGGTGGCACAGACCCGGTAGAAAAAAAGACTTCACGTGTTCTGAGGGCATTTCCAGGAGATATAATGATGCATTTGCAAAAATATGTGCAAGCCAGGGTGTTGTGACTAAAAGGCAGAAAATACTATCATATGAATCGGCCAAGTATTGTACTGTCATATGAATCGGCCAAGTATGGTTCTATCATATGAATCGGTCAAGTATAGTACTATAATATGAATCGGCCAAGCATGGTACTATCATATAAATCGGAAAAGTATAGCACTATTATTTGAATCGGTCAAGTAGAGTACTATAATATGAATCGGCCAAGTATAGTTCTAGCATTTGAATCGGTAATGTATGGTATTATCATATGAATCAGTCAAGTATTGTACAATCATATGAATCGGTCAAGTATAGTAATATAACATGAATCGTTAAAGTATGGTACTATCATATGAATCGGTAAAGTATGGTACTATAATATGAATCGGTCAAGTATGATACTTTCATATGAATCGGCCAAGTTGGGTACTATCATATAAATCGGCCAAGTATGGTGCTATCATATGAAACGGTCAAATAAAGCACTGTCATATGAATCGGTCAAGTATAGTACTATTGTTTGAATCGGTCAAGTATGGTACTATTACATGAATCGGTCAAATAAAGTACTATCATATGAATCGGTCAAGTATAGTACTATTGTTTGAATCGGTCAAGTATGGTACTATCACATGAATCGATCAAGTACAGTACCATCACATGAATCCGTCAAGTATAGTACAATCATATGAATCGGTCATATATAGTACTATCATATGAATCGGTCAAGTATAGTACTATCATATGAATTGGTCAAGTATAGTACTTTCATATAAATCCGAAAAGTATAGTACTATCACACGAATCGGCCAAATATGTTACTATCATATCAATCGGTCAAGTTTAGTACTATTATATGATTCGGCCAATAATGGTACTATCATATGAATCGGCCAAGTATGGCACTATCCTATGAATCGGTCAAGTTTAGTACGAGCATTTGAATCGGTCAAGTAAAGTACTATTATTTGAATCGGTCAAGTATAGCACTATCACATGAATCGGTCAAATATAGCACTGTCACATGAATCGGTCAAGCATATTACTATCGTATCAATCGGTCAAGAGTAGAACTATCATATGAATTGGCTAAGTATAGTACTATCATATGAATTGACAAAGTATAGTTCTAGCATCAGAATTGGTCAAGTATAGTACTGTTATTTGAATCGGTCAAGTAAAGTACTATCACATGAATCGGTCAAATGTAGTACTATTATTTGAATCGGTTAAGCATAGTATTATCACATTAATCAGTCAAGTAAAGTATTATCATTTGAATCGGTCAAGTGAAGTTTTATCACATTAATTGGTCAAGTAAAGTTCTATAACATGAATCGGTGAAGTATAGTTATATCATAAGAATCGGTCAAGTAGAGTACTATCATATGAATCGGTAAACTATAGTACTATCACATGAATCGGCCAAGTATAATACTATCATATGAATCGGTCAGCTATAGTACTATCATACGTATCGACCAAGTATGGAACTATCATATGAATCGGTCAAATATAGAACTAGCATTTGAATCGGTCAAGTATAGTACTATCACATGAATCAGTCAATTATAATATTATCATTTGAATCGGTCAAGTATGTACTATCACATTAATTGGTCAAGTAAAGTTCTATAACATGAATCGGTGAAGTATAGTTATATCATAATAATCGGTCAAGTAGAGTACTATCAAATGAATCGGTAAACTTTAGTACTATCACATGAATCGGCCAAGTATAATACTATCATATGAATCGGTCAGCTATAGTACTATCATACGTATCGACCAAGTATGGAACTATCATATGAATCGGTCAAATATAGAACTAGCATTTGAATCGGTCAAGTATAGTACTATCACATGAATCATTCAATTATAATATTATCATTTGAATCGGTCAAGTATGTACTATCACATTAATTGGTCAAGTAAAGTTCTATAACATGAATCGGTGAAGTATAGTTATATCATAATAATCGGTCAAGTAGAATACTATCATATGAATCGGTAAACTATAGTACTATCACATGAATCGGCCAAGTATAATACTATCATATGAATCGATCAGCTATAGTACTATCATACGTATCGACCAAGTATGGGACTATCATATGAATCGGTCAAATATAGAACTAGCATTTGAATCGGTCAAGTATAGTACTATTATTTGAATCGGTCAAGTATAATACTATCATTTGAATCGGTCAAGTATAGCAATGTCACATGAATCGGTCAAGCATAATACTATCATAAGAATCGGTTAAGTATAGTACTATCATATGAATCGGACAATTATAGTACTATCATATGAATCGTTAAATTATATAACTATCACAAGAATCGGTCAAGTATAGCAATGTATCATAAATCGGTCAAGCATAGTACTATCATATGAATCGGTCAGGTATAGTACTATCACATGAATCGGTCAAGTGTAGTACTAGCATTTGAATCAGTCAAGTATAGTACTATTATTTGAATCGGTCAAGTACAGTACTATCACATGAATCGGTCAAGTTTAACAGTGTCAAATTAATCGGTCAAGTAAAGCACTATCATATGAATCTGTCAAGCATAGTACTATCATATGAATCGGTCAAGTGTAGTACTACATATGAATCGGTGATGTATACTACTATCATATAAATCGGTCAAATATAGTACTATCATATGAATTGGCAAAATATAGTACTATCATATGAATCGGCCATGTATAGAACTTTCATATGCATCGGCCAAGTATGGTACTATCATATGAATCGGCCAAGTATAGTACTATAATATGAATCGGAAAGGTACAGTGCTATCATATGAATCGGTCAAGTAAATACTTTAATATGAATCGGCTAAGTATTGTACTACCTTTGAATCGGCAAAATAAAGCACTATCAAATGAATCAGTCAGGTATAGAAGTATCACATTAATCAGTCAAGTATAATACAAGCATTTGAATCAGTCAAGTAAAGTTCTATTATTTAAATCAAGGTTATATCATATGAATCGCCCAAGTAAAGTACTATTATATGAATCGGTCAAGTATAGTTTATCATATGATTCGGTCAAGTATAGTACTATCATATGAATCGGCCAAATATAGTACTATCAAATGAATCGGCCAAGTATAGTACTATAATATGAATCGGCCAAGTATGATACTATCATATGAATCGGTAAAGTATAGAACTACCATTTGAATCGGTCAAGTAGAGTACTATCATATGAATCGTTAAAGTATAGTACTATAATATGAATCGGTCAAGTATGGTACTATCATATGAATCGGTCAAGTATGATACTATAATATGAATCAAGCAAGTATGGTTTATTGATATGAATCGGCCAAGTATAGTACAATAATATGATTGGCCAAGTATGGTACTATCATATGAATCGGTCAAGTATAGAACTATCACATGAATCGGTCAAATATAGTACTATTATTTGAATCGGTTTAGCATAGTACTATTATTATTTTAATAGATCAATTATAGTACTATCTCATGAATCGGTGAAGTAATGTACTATTACATGAATCGGTGAAGTAAAGTTATATCATAAGAATCGGTCAAGTATAGTACTATCATATGAAGCAGTCAAGTATAGTACTATCATATGAATCGGTAAACTATAGTACTTTCATATGAATCGGCCAAGTATAGTACTTTCATATGAATCGGTCAACTATAGAACTATCAAATGAATCGAACAAGTATTGTTCTAGCATTTGAATTGGTCAAGTATAGTTCTTTTATATGAATCGATCAAGTGTAATACGAGGTATTTCCCAAACGTAATAGGACGCATTTAGAAATATGACTTTTAGTGTTTTAATCCGAACAAAACTTGGCATGAATAGTTTTCAATATCTAAACTATAAGCATGCTAAATTTCAATATCGTACACCACTATTACACATTAATTTCGACAAGTCAAAATGTATATGTTACAAAGTACGGGGGAGATTGACGTTATTTGTGCGACTTCAAATTGACATTCAAATGAATGTCTTTCTTTTTTCGCTTTTTTCGAAGTATGAACCGCTGTGCATCACACAATTTTTGTGGTACAGCACCAACTTCTGGTACATGTCACGATACTATGATGTACTCATAGATCCTAACCACAGAATGTACACTCCGACACATGGCCCGGAGGTACTAAAAGTGGTTTTCACAAAGATCTAACTTGAATCCAAAAAAAAACACACAAAATTTCGGTCGTCCACATCGCTAATGGTCAGTTACTTTCGTCTCACTATTGGAATCCCATTTGTACCTACCAATAGATAAGACTCCTGGATATGCCATTCTGTTACAGAATTGAGTGAAATAAACTCAGAGTCTCCTGTGGGGTCATATTACACCCGACACAAAATTTTACCACACTCCAAATTTCCACTCTAGGCGTGACGTCGTCCAATATTCTTTACTATTCAAACTCGCACTTGTTATTTTAAAAGTGCGCACAATAATCAAATGTTTATCAATTACGTCGAATTTTTAAATGACACTCGTGCATGATCTGATATAACGTCCACTGTTATTCCATAGCATTTGGCACGATATTGAGGAAATTGTCTGCTTTCCAAGACAATATTGTTTTTTTAAACGACGTCTAATTTCAAAGTCCCCCGTACTTCCAAACTCGCGTTACTATGGTGCCTTTTGCATGAACTTAACAATGACTAAAAGTTGATTTGATGTTTTATGACAATAAAAGATGTGTCGATCTATCCATTGATACCAATGGTTTACATGAAACGCCCTCAACACAAAAATGACAGGGTCGTCCTATTACTTTTGGAACATACCTCGTACTATCACATGAATCGGTTAAGTATAGCAATGTCACATGAATCGGTCAAGCAAAGTACTATCATAAGAATCGGTCAAGTATAGTACTATCATATTAATCGGTCAAGTATAGTATAATCATATGAATCGGTAAACTATAATACTATCACATGAATCGTCCAAGCATAGTAATATCATATGAATCGGTCAACTGTAGTACTATCATATGAATCATATGAATCGACCGAGTCTGGGACTATCATATTAATCGGTCAAGTATAGTACTAGCATTTGAATCAGGTCAAGTATAGTAATTTTATTTCAATCGGTTTAGTATAATACTATAACATGAATCGGTCAAGTATAGCAATGTCACATGAATCGGTCAAGCATAGTACTATCATATGAATCGGTCAAGTATAGTAATATCATACGAATCGGTCAAGTATTGTACTATCATATGAGTCGGTGAAGTATGGTACTATCATATGAATCGGCCAAATATAGAATTAGCATATGGATCGGTCAAGTATAGTGATATATTATTCGGCAATTCATATAACTATCAGTTGAATCGGCCAAGTATAGTACTATCATATGAGTCGGCCAAGCTTAGTACTATCATATGAATCAGTAAAGTATAGTTACTATTATATGAATCGTTCAAGCAAAGTACTATTATATGAATTGGTCAAGTATAGTACTATCATATGAATCGGTCAAGCGTAGTACTATCATATGAATTGGTCAAGTATAGTATTAATGATATGAATCAGCCACGTATAATATTATCATATGAATCGACCAAGTATAATACTATGATGAATCCACCAAGTATAGTATTATCATATGAATCGACCGAGTATAGTACTGTCATATGAATCGGTCAAGTATAGTACTATCATATGAATCGGTCAAGTAAAGTACCTATCATATGAATCGGCCAAGTATAGTACTAACATATGAATCGGCCAAGTATAGTACTATAATATATGTCGGCCAAGTATAATACTATCATATGAATCGGCCAAGTACAGAACTATCATATATATCGGCCAAGTATAGTACTATCATATGAATAGGCCAAGTATAGTACTATCACATGAATCGGTCAAGTATAGTACTATCATATGAATCGGTCAATTATAATACTAGTCATATAAATCGGCCAAGTATAGTACATGTACAATAATATGAGTCGGCCAAGTATAGTACTATCATATATATCGGCCAAGTATAGTACTATCATATGAATAGGCCAAGTATAGTACTATAATATGAGTCAGCCAAGTATAATACTATCATATATATCGGCCAAGTATAGTACTAACATATGAATAGGCCAAGAATAGTATCACCATGTAAATTGGCCAAGTATAGTACTATCATATGAATCGGCCAAGTATAGTCCTATCATATGAATAGGCCAAGTATAGTATTATCATATGAGTTGGCCATCATATGATTCGGCCAAGTATAGTACTATAATATATGTTGGCCAAGTATAGTTCTATCATAAGAATCGGTTAGTATAGTATTTTCATATGAATCGGTCAATTTTAACTTGCAAGAAGTGTAAACTTCCCTTACTTTATACTTCGAATAACACAATTTTACACGGTTAGACCCAAATTAAAAGATTGAACTCTTAAATCATACTGTTTATTTACGTGTGATGTGTCAAAAATACAATAAGAAAGAGATACAAGTAATTTCTTTTTATTTCTGTCCAATGTATGAACCTTTGAAAAAGTGAAAGTAGACAACCAAAATGATATATTCAATGTTATGGTTAAAACAGTAGGATTGTATAAATATAAAGTCAAACCTGTCTTAAGCAGCCAGTCAAGGAAAGGAGCAAAAGTGGCCTTTTAAGACAATTGGCTGCCTAATAGAGGTGACCGCTTACACAGGTTTGACTGTATACCGAAAGAATAAAGCATCTTTGGGTTAGATTTAGGGCCACAGAATCAAACTATTTTAAGCGATATTTACAGTTTCGAATGTTTGGCCAGTATTGGTCTATGCTTAAACATCGATGAATAAAACGGAAAACGCCGACATATGTATTTACGAATTTATCTTCGAATGGGACCTTACTGTTTACGATTCAATAAACTTTGCATCATTTACTGAACAGAAAATTAAAGGTAACTGCATCTATAAGCATACATCCACAAGTATATTATATTTCTGATTTAAGGTCCTCCGTGGCCGGGTAGTCTAAGGCGCCATCTAAAAATCACTAACCTCTCACCGCTTAGGTCGTAGGTTTGAGTCCCGCTCGCTCAAAAAACTTTATGTAAGAAAGTTTGCCAGTTACTTGCGGAAGGACGGTGGATCTATTCAGGACTGACCCAGTCTGAGGTTTAACTTGATATGCCATAATAATTTAACTTGAAATGTGTTGAAAATTGCGTTTAACCCCATTCAAAAATAAAAAAAATTCCTGATTAGAAATGCGCGATATATATCTATATTTGAGAAACATTTTTCCGTTCTTTTCTGGTAAAAATAGTGGTGATATCGTACGTTAACCCGAAGTGATTATAGCTTTTTTTCCTGCCTTGAACTGAATTTCTAAATTATCTCGTATATGTTTTCTTTCTTCTTTTACTTAGGGGATTGTATGCGTATTGCTATAATTGCCTCGAGAAGCCTGCGGAGAGAATATACTTCGCGTAATTACTATTATGTTTTCATAAGATCATAAAATAGGCAAACTATTATCTATAAATTTTCCTCGAAGGAAATATAAAAGGCTGTTTTATAGTGATTATTCTATTATTTTTAGCTCGTCTTTTTGAAAAAAAAACAACGAAGAGCTATTGTCATGACCCTGGCGTCGTCATCGTCGTCGTCCGCTGGTTAAAGTTTTTTTGTTTAGCTCGGGTTTGATTTTTATTTTTTTTTCTTAATCAATTTTATTTTACAGTAAAACTATTAATTCTGTAAGCTGATCACCATCAACTTAACAAAGTTTACATCACTGACCTTGTCCTATTTAATGGACATCCTGCCTGAGCCCAACCAAGACCCCCGCCCTACTGCCTTTTTTAAAAATTTTAATTTTAAATTTGTTTGTATTAAATGAAATACTCTACCCCATTTCAATATTTCAATTTTGTTACCGACCCGAAGAGCCTCATCCCTACACCCCTCTGTCCCCATTTCAATGTTGTTACCTACCCAAAGACCCTCACCCCTACTCCCTCCCTCATCCATCCCCACCCATGTTTTTAAGTTTTGTTTCGTGTTAAATCAAATACTCTTTTCCATTTCAACTTTGTAACCGACTCAAATACCATCACCCCTACTGTTTAAGCGTCAAGTTTATATCATTGAGGGGTAACAGACGATCAGTAATGTAATCACTTTTTCATGGGAACCGGGAAGGTCAACCAGTACTCGAGCACTGCCATCTCTGCAAGTAACTGATATTTTTTTCTACTTGAATCAGCGATGAGAGACGAAATTATAATTCTACTTACGCACTGCTGTACATGTCTAGCAATCAATACGGAGACTGCGACCGGGCGGAGAATCAAACTAACGACCCCTGCGTTTATAGTCCGACACGCTACCGACTGATCTAACCCGACTCGTCTGTCGTAAATAGTAAACGTTTTGTTTTTCAATACCATTACTTTACTATATACTATTCATAGTATTTAAGTATTTTTAGTCAGGTATTGATAGAAATATAACGAATTTGAGCACTTTTTGAAAAAGAAAACAAAACGATAAACAGTTCATTATATAGCCTACCTAGTTTCTCTGGCACATATTCTTACCTTTACTAATGGGAGTTAATTAGTCAGCGAGACATAAACTTGGGTATATTGTTTTGTTTGAGTTATGAACGACTTTCACAAAAGTCGGTTGCAATGTATACTTTTTTACGCAGAAGTCAATCCGTGTGGTTCCGGGTAAGAATAGAATCACTGTCGACCTCTGCAAATGGGTATGAAACCTCCCAATGGGTGTCATGTTTATTTTATCATTTTGTCATGTTCATAATTGTGGTTAAATAACCAACTCCTGTGTGGTTCCAGGGAGCCATATGAGTGATGGCAAGAATAGGATCAATGTGGCTCATGCATGTTGTAAGAAGTGACAATTTAAATAATACGATAGTCTTTGCTGAAACTCTGCCGTTCTGCAGGTATCAATGTTCTAGGTTCATTCTGCATATTAATTTGTTGATGTATTGTTTCCAATCTGTATGTTAAGTTGTTGTTTTATACATGTAGAATGAACCTCCTGGAATCTTCCTTCCTGTTGGCGTCGAATAACCTATAATGTGTTGGTACGTCACAAAACCTCATTCATTCATTCATTCATTCATTACGCAGAAGTCACAAATCCTTATTCGCAGTAAGAAGTAGCATGCATAAGGAGTTCAAGGTTCAAAATTGACGTATTTTCATTTTTCTACGGACAAAAAGCATCAAACGGACAAAAAGCGGACAAAATGCGCTTCACTCAAATGTTCTTAACGTTATTAGATCGTTCTATTTGTTCATGTTAATCATGGATTAGGTAAAAATACAATGGATGGTTTATGATGACTGTTTCAGTCTTGCATTACTTTAAAATACGTGAACGAGGTAATGGCTGTATGTAGTTCACGATTCTATGCCAAATGTTTTGAGTGGTTCATATGTTATACTTTTTCCCCGTTGAGTATGTATGGGTCATTGCAAAATATTTGAATGGTTCATGGTAACCGTTCCGGTTTTTATTTTCAACGATTTCTGAACTAGTTAAGTGGTTAACAGTAGTTGTTACAGTTTCATGACAACTGGTTTTAATGATGTGCTAAACCTGTGTGCTTTTATTGCAAGCATTCAAAGTTAGTTCTGCTGTTGACGAGGTCGAGTGGTCTAAAGCGTCGTCACACGATCACTTACCTGTCACTGCTAAGGTCGTAGGTTCGAGTCACGCTCGCTCCAAAAACTTTATGATGATAAAGTTAACCAGTTACCTGCGAAAGAACTCAGATTCATTATGTGGTTTTCCTCCATCAATAATACTAGATATGCCAAATATAACCTGAAATGTGTTAAAAAAACTTCAAAATGCTGTGCCTAGTTGCTCCTTGATAACAGATGGCGTTCGATCAACCGTCACCATATCAAATTGTTACACTTGTGAACCTGTTTTACAATCAAATGTCAATACATGAACCAAAGATACGCAAACCTTAGTGTAATAAAACTCCTTGCTGGGCATATTGCTGTCTTGCATTTTCACATAGCAAGTGTTGAACAGGATATTTAAACGCACCAACCAAGACACGATGAAATGTTCGGACATCCTTGTTGGGCACAGACCTGTCTTGTATTTTGGCATATCAATGGTTTAATATGACCTTAAAATGCACCAACGAGTACACGATGAAATGTTCGGACATCCTTGTTGGGGACAGTCCTGTCTTGTATTTTGGCATATCAATGGTTTAATAGGACCTTAAAACGCACCAACGAAGACACAATAAAATGTTTGGGTACCCTTGCTGGACTGACTGGTATCTTGCAAGTTGGTCTAGGAAAATATTTATATGATAATAAAACTGCCATAGACATGATGAAACAATATATAGGTAATCAAATGCAATTCGAGTTCAACATAATGCTCTACTACAACGGCCATACACAATCAGAATTCAGCGTAATTCTATTTTTCTCTTCTAATGCCCCCACGCCCCCTACCCTCAAAAATGTTTCTGGTGGAACATATTAATCGCACTGTTCGTCCGTCTGTCCTTCCTTCTGTCCGATCTTTTGTGTCTGGCCTGTAACTTTGTCATGTAAAGATAGAGTTTATGAATACTTTCTACAAATCAACAATATAACATGGCGACGTGACGTGCGTAAAACCCAGGCTCCCTTTCAAGGTCAAGGTCACAATTTAACTTTGACAATACTTTGTTACGCGTAAGACCCACATCCGTATAGCAAAGGTCAAGCTCACACTTTGAGTTTGTTTGACAACACTTTTGAGTCAGTGTGAGATTTCGTGTCCTGTCTGTAACATTGTCATACAAGGATGGATTTCAAAAACACTTGGCTCAAATGATCAACATGACATGAACTGTCACGTGTAAGGCCGAGAACCTTCCTCAAAGGTCAAAGTCACACTTTCAGTTTGTTTAATATTGTATGTCTGGTCTGTAGCTTTGTCTTATATGGATGGATTTAACTTAGTTCAATTGATCAAGGTGACATGACGACGTGTCGCATATCAGACCCAGACCCGAAGGTCAATGTAACTTTGTTATACAAGGATGGATTTCAAAAACACTTCGCTCAATTGATCAATTTATCAACTTGACATGACGACATGTCGCGTGTAAGACCCAGACTATTTTCCAAGTCAAAGTCATTCTTTCAGTTTGTTTGATAAGTAATGTCTGGTTTAACTTTGTCTTACATGGAAGGATTTTAAAATATTTTGACACATGTAATCAACATGTCATAATGATGTGTCACCTGCATCATAGTTTACCTGTAGAAATACCCAGACCTTTATATTAGATGTCAAGGTCACACAAAAGTCAAGGTCACACTTTGATGCCGCCCCCCCCCCCCCCCTGAAATTGCATGTCTAGTCTGAAAAGTCAGTCCATAACCCTCTTAACATTTCTTGTTTTCTTCAAAGAACGGCATTTCAAAGACCTCGACCATGACCTTTTGTAGAATAAATATTTCTTTTTTACGAAGATCATCAGTGGATACAAAAAAGTTGTTTACTGCTACGTTAGCTGCTACTATCTAGCAGGAGTTGTTCCAAAAGCTATTTAATCAAACTGACAGGAGATGGAATGCGTGGGAGTTACTATTACATCTCTTCAGTAAAACTAATTTTGCTCTTGGCACTAATCAGTTTTCAAGACGAGTGTATTTCAAATTTTACCTGAGCGGAATGACTTTTATACACGGGTCACAGTTTGTATATGTGTAAGGGGATTAGAAATAGTTCGCACGTGTTGTGTGGCTTAGCTATCAAAAAAACCCCAAAAAACAAAGCTGACGTGTCTTGGTCACCCGGTGTGATGTTGAAACCTGTATTTCTTGATGGTAATTAAAATTAAAGCGTATTTTGGCTTTTTCTCTGCTATTTTGAAGACAGGATACTGACAAGTGTTGGTAACCAGGTGTAAAATTGAAATCTACATCCTGACGGGGAGTTAAATATAATTAACAGACTTTGATAGATTTAAAACAGAAAAACTGACTGACAATTCGTTAAAACTTGGGTTCGGATCGAGATTTACTGCTCGTGAAAATTGCAGTTAGCGAAATATGTAGTATAATATGCACAGGCACCTGCTGCAATTTGATAATCCGTTATTTAATTAGTTTGTTTGTGGTGAGAGTTAAGATTTAAGCTTATGAAATTAAAGGGCCACAATTCAATTTTGAAATCGGGATAACTCGTGTAACTGGGCCCGGTTAGCTCAGCCGGTAGCGTGTTTGACTATCGATATAAGGGTCATGAGTACGAATCTCCTCCCAACAACAGTCTCCCTGATGATCAATATACGACATTGCAACTCAATGTAATCCGTCTCTCAACGCTGCTTCAAATGAAAAAGTTATCAGTTACTTGTGGCGATGAGTGTGCTCGAGTCAGTATTGGTTGACCAGGGTCACATAAAAAATGGCTAGGATAAATCAGTGAAAGTCGGTTAGCTCTCGATGGTCATAGAATGACGTTAATTATTCAAACCAGAAAACATATCATGTTCACTCGCCAATTAAGTCTGAATACATATGAACTCATAACCATATGACGTTATTTGTCTTACTTTCCAAAACTTCATTATTAAGAAATAATTTACTGATTTATAAAAAAATAAAACCATTGATGTAGAATGCTTGATATAGATTATTAGAAAACTATTTTAAAATATTAATTGGTAACTCATTGGGTCTTGTTTGACCCATACAAATGATTGGAGTTCAATATAATTAACACTTTTATCACAGGTGACCACAGTTACATAAATGTTGAATCAGATTGATGCGCATTCTTTGAACAGCCCCAGTTTGACAAAACATCTCTGAGACCTTCCTTAACTCAAATATTTGGAATGCTGTAACTTCAGTAACATTGGTCATTTTGCATGTTATCCTTAAACTATAGGTAAAGAACTGTTCCAATTTCAAATCGCCCGTGTGGTCATTTAATGTTTAAGGAGGAACAGATGATTCCGAGCGTTTTATTTTCATGTTTTATTCATGTATATATTTTATTATTATCAGAAATAATGATATGTGAATATTTATCAAAATTTCGAGTATCTCTAAAAACCAGGCGAGTCACACACACACACACACACACACGCACGCACGCACGCACGCACGCACGCACGCACGCACGCACGCACGCACGCACGCACGCACGCACGCACGCACGCACGCACGCACGCACGCACGCACGCACGCACGCACGCACGCACGCACGCACGCACGCACGCACGCACGCACGCACGCACGCACGCACGCACACACACACACACACTATTGTTGTCTTAAACTGATCTAAATAGCAGGGACATATCAAAATAAAATGAAATTAATCGAATTACAATAAGACAGAATCGTTCATTTTTAGGAGTTCTATTTCTCGCATAACGTCCTGTTTGAATTTTTAATGAATGTGACGATAATCGAATTTTACAAATATATGTTCTCAAATCACATGGTAACATATCTAAATATTGTTCGTGGGCAAAAGAAGTTTTAACATTATTATATAACTCTAGCACACAACTATTTAATTTATTTAAATACCAATTTTGTAGGAAACTGTCAATAACTCTTTGTTTAAATAAATGAATAAAATTATTAATGGCAATCATTGAAGGGTCTTCCCAAATATATCCAAAGCCATAGTCAGATAACATTTGTTTAACATTAGACAACCAATTCGTTTTATCTTTTATACAATCATCATACGCAAGTTTGTATACTTTCTGTAAAATAATATTATCTGTATTTATCAATTTGTACCAGAATTTTATAATTCTAATATAGCGTGCTATGTACAAAGGGTATCTACCCCACTCGCCATATATTGCCGATGAGCATGTACTTGTTCTAATTTGTTTACAAAATTTCATTTGCACTCTTTCAATTTCTTTTGATTTTGTGTAGCGCCATATTTCAGATGCATACGCCAGTATTGACCCAACAAACGCATCAAATAACTGACATAATATTTTAGGTTTCATTTTATATTTACGACAATTAATCAACAACACATTTAAGGCTTTTAAGGCTTTACCAATTAACTGTTGGTTGTTAGCTGCAAATGTCTTGGTATAGTTAAAAATGGTTCCCAGGTAATTAAAGTCATTAACATTTTCTAAATCAGTGCAATTGTAAGTAAACTTTTCACTATCTATACAGTATTTATGTTTTAGTGTCAACGTAATATAATGCAGAAAAAGTGTCGAATTTCTTGTTAGCAGAACATCTGGGCAGACCTTACTTAAAATGTTTGAGATAAAATATGTTTAAAAACACTGTTTATTAAGTACGTTTTATGTTTTAGAGAATTGTCATCTAATTAAATGATAATAATGATAAAATATGTTTTAATTTACCGATAAAACTCATTTCGACAAGTTAAAAAGTACAATGCTAGTACATGCTGATAGGTATTGACAAGTTATAAAGTACAATGCTAGTACATGCTGATAGGTATTGACAAGTTATAAAGTACAATGCTAGTACATGTTGATAGATATTGTAGGATAATTTAGTTTAGACTAATTTATTTTAGCTCGATTGCGATGAAAACTCAGATCTTAAATGAATAAACCGCTTTTGAGTCAATTTCTGGGTACAACCAGTATTGAGTATTGCTTTTTGAGAGACATCGGGTTAAGCTAGGGATCGAATCCACAACCTTTGGCGTGACCGACCAACACTCTATCCACTGCACTACACTACTCATAATGTGCACATTACAAGCACGGCGCAATACTGATATTTGAAAGAGGTAATCAAATCTGGTAAAAAAATGTCAAAATGACATAAGCGCAAATACCCACGGTACATTTAATAAATCCTAAAGTTCAATGAACGAAAATCATGGGGGGATACTTGTTGAACGGAATCTCGCAGACGCAGGTTTCCACACCGTAATGAGGATAGCAGAGAAAACCAAATAGGTTCACCTACTTCAGGTGTAAAAAACGAAATGTGGCGTATACACTAACAGGAATGCAGCAGCAATTCTGGGAACAGGTGTAGAATGCGTTTGCTCAGACCTGACTTAGTAACAATTTATAACATAAACGTCTTCGCAGCGGTGCGATCTATCCGATTTGAAGAGTGAAGCGGTCTAAGGAACTATTTTAATAGAACGCAAGAGCAGAAAATAAGTGACAGTTTAATGTTTTCTTTGAGTAAACTCCAAATAACAAAGTTATCTTTCATCTTTGATTTTCAAATCAATCCTCGGAATGCATCAGTTTTTGATAGTACGAAACTTATAAAAAAGGGCGCTGCCAACTAGCGTAACCAATTCTGGTTTACCTAGATTCCTAATTGCTAGATTAATTGGTGCAGATACTGTTAATTGCACTGATTAATTTAATTTGAGTATTAAGCTCATTTTATGCAATCGATTGCTTCCAGACGATCAGTTAACCTAGCTACTCTTTCCAGTGATCCTGGGTGGTTAACCAGTACCCGAGCACACCCCATCTCCGCTTATAACTGATACATTTCCCACTTGAATCAACGATGAGAGACGAAAGAAAATGAGACGCAATGTCGTATATCAATCATCACGGATACTTTGACCAGGCGGATATTCGAACACACGACCCCTAGATTAACAGTCGGACGCGCTACCACCTGAGCTAACAGGACCGGCTGATTAAATTAACTGAAAGGCTTCTGCTTATACAGTCAGTAAATAATTATAACGTAAGCTATCCCACAGGACAGTATCTTCATCGACTATTATCGTTGGTTCAATTTAGCTTATGTTATCATTCAAAAGCTGTTAAGGTTTCAAACAGAGCAATATTTGATATTATATCACCTACACACTTTAATAACGCTATTCAATATTTTGACGAAGATATTGGAAATACAAAAGTTTTGTGTTAGCTTTCTTGTTCAGGATACTTAAATACTTAAAAAACCTAAATCTGAGAAAAGCAGCCAGTCGATTACGATTTCAGAATGGTTCCAGTAAAACTGCATATGGTTTCATTCATATTAATTATGTAATAGATAAATTATACTAATCCAGCATATGACCCGACCAGGGATCGAACCCACGACCTTCCGTATACGAGGTGTATGCTCCATCCCTGAACCACCGCTTCGGTCTAGTGAAGGAGAAATCTTGTCATCTGGATCTCAGACAAACTAAGTTAAACACTGGGCCACCGCACTTCTGGATCTAGAACCACCTCGTTAAAAACTGGACCACCGCACATCTGGATCATAGACCGACCACGTTAAATACTGGACGACCGCACATTTGGATCTAAGACCAACCACGTTAAACACTAAACCACCGCACATCTGAATCTCAGACCAACCACGTTAAACACTGGACCACCGCACATCTGGATCTCAGACCAACCACCTTAAACACTGGACCACCGCAAATCTGGATCTCAGACCAACCACCTTAAACACTGGACCACCGCACATCTGGATCTCAGACCAACCACGTTAAACACTGGACACCGCACATCTGGATCTCAGACCAACCACGTTAAACACTGGACGACTGCACATCTGTATTTAAGACCAAACACGTTAAACTCTAGACCATTGCACATCTGGATCTCAGACTAACCACGTTAAACACTGGACCACCGCACATCTGGATCTCAGACCAACCACGTTAAACACTGGACGTCCGCACATCTTGATCTCAGACCAACCACGTTAAACACTGGACGTCCGCACATCTGGATCTCAGACCAACCACGTTACACACTGGACGACCGCACATCTGGATATATGACCAACCACGTTTAACACGGGACCACCGCACATATGGTTCTAAGATTAACCAGTTTAACACTGTACAAGCACATCTGGATCTCAGACCAACCACGTTAAACACTGGACTACCGCACATTTGACTCTCAGACCAACTACGTTAACCACTGGACCACAGCACATCTGGATCTCAGACCATCCACGTTAAAAACTGTACAAGCACATCTGGATCTCAGACCAACCACGTTAAACACTTGACCATCGCACATCTGGATCTCAGACCATCCACGTTAAACACTGGACCGCCGCACATCTGGATCTCAGATCATCTACATTAAACTGTGGACCATCGCAAATCTGTATCTCAAACCAACCACGTTAAACACTGGGCTACCGCACATCTGGATCTCAGACCAACTACGTTACACTCTGGACCACCGCACATCTGGATCTCAGACCAACTACGTTAACACTTGACCACCGCAAATCTGGATCTCAGATCAACTACGTTAACCACGGGACCACCGCTCACCCATATGTGTATGAATGTAGAGATATATAAGTTAACTTAAGATAAAAAAAAAACATTTCCACTTGACGTATTTCTTTCTGCGCCCGATATTGAGTGTAACGATTTCGTCTCGGCGTAATTACAAAATGCATATCGATTGCCGTACTTGGAATTTGGTTAAGTGCATTTGAATTGCGTCCAATTTCAGTTTTGTTGACTGATAAAACAGATTTTTGGACAAATTACTCCGCAGGAAACTTGTGTGATCTTGAAAATACAATTTCTTAACTTTTAAATCGAGAAAAAAAAACTTGAAATTAAACACAGCAAGATTTAATTTGTCGTCAGCTATGCATTTGTTAACAACGTCGGTGGTTGTTTTTCTCTGGTTTTTTTTCTCGCCGAAGCATACTGTGCGATGCATTTTTTGTCCGGAGAGTATTTGCTGTCCGCAGTTGCACCATTTCACCGCAAATGACGTACACCAGGGTCGAGTTTCACAAGCATTAAGTACTGAAAAACATTAAGTGTTAATGAACGTCAATAACAGCCTTTAAGTTTCGTATACTTAAATAGGGCTTGTGTTTCAAGAACAAAGCATATACTTAAAAGCTCAAAAACTTAATTTAAGAAACGCAGCGAGATGACAAGATTTTAGACTGATTCCAGTAAAACTGCATATGGTTTCATTGATATTGATTATAAAATAGATAAATAACCAGTCAAAATTGAGTTAGGTTACGTTTATAAGTATTTAAGCAAAACGTTGATCAAACAGAAGCCTGTTTACGTCTATGTATGTGTTTTTTTAATTTTGAGTGTTTACTTGTATTAACATATTTTATTGCCGTAATGTGTACAAGAGGGTCCATCCAGAATTTCTTAACAACATAAGTTACGGCTCTTCCCATACAAAATTGATACAGAGATAAAACATGGCACAAATGGTACATTATAAAAGTTTCATTGTAATCAGTTCTCTTCACGCTTTACACAAAACAATAGTTTTAATAAGATCGGTTAGGTAAAAGGAAAAGTTAAAGGAGAGATAGAGAACAAGCTAAAGCTATAAAGATGATTCTACACGTAGTCAAGACAACGTTCGTCAAGTGCTTTAATTATCACAACCATGTTATACAAAAATTACATAAAATTATGAAAATCTATTTGTGTCATTAATTAATTTTTGAACAGCTTGAAACACATATTCGTTTTGGTCTTCGTTTATAGCTGATTTCACCACGAAGCAGTAAATTAACATTAAATGGGTATACTAAGCGAAGTAACTGCTGGTTAACCCTTTACTTCATATAGACGCCTTTGGACACCTGATATAGAAGGTTTTTGGACACCTAATATAGAAGGCTTTTGAATTATTGGGTGAATTAAATTTAAATTAACTGATAGAGTGGAAAACAGTGCAGTGTTTTCAAAGGCCTTCTGTGATTGGTACGGGAAACGCGTATTTATGGAGTAAAGGGTTAAACTTGATCCAGGAAGAGAGAAGAAACCTGACTGTCGGATAACTATAAAGTGGTGATTGTGTCGATGTTGTTTAAAATATAGAATTACCAGTTGTATTTGACAAAAAATATTTATCATTTATAACACATATACGCATTAACACAAACAACAACAGTAGAATACGACCAGGTTATATGTGAATATCTTGACAAAACATATCTATTGACACACCACACTTTCTCAACTATTTTTTACCAAATAACGATTTTATGATTTTTGATAAGAAAATAAAAATACTTTTACTTCAAGTATTATTTTTTTACAAAATGCATATCGATTGAAGTACTTGGAATTTCGGGAAGTGCCGTTTACGTTTTGTTGAGTTATAAAACAGATTTCTTGGACATGCTTCTCTAAACGAAACTGTTGTTATCGTGAAAAAGCAAATTCTTAGAATTTAAATCAAGAATAAAGAAAGAAAACTTAATAATGAACACAGCGAAATGTAATTTGCCACCTTTATTAACTACGTCGGTAGGTTGTTTTATCTCTGTTTTGTTCCAGCTCAAACGCTTTTATATGTTAATGTGTGATAATAGACTTTTTGTCCGAGCGGAATTTTTTGGCTGCATTCTTTAAGCATTGTTTAAATTATTGATCGATTATGTGAAGGCGATAAGATTCAAGAAGATGGTTTGTGGGTTGAGAGTGTATACGGTTTCCAATTGTATTGATAATGGAAGACCTCGGAACGAAATACTTGAATAAAACCATCGCCCTTTCACATAGCAACTGGCTTCGGTTTCTCACATAAGTTGTTTTGTTTAGACTGAGTTGGGCGCGAAGACACGACATCAACGGTTAGATGAAAGTGATCTTAAGAATCCAGAGAGAAAAGTTAAATAAAGCTGCCAGATAATTATTAAATGATGACTTAGTCGAACGTTTACAAAAAATAACTAAACTTATCACTGTATCTAACGTTAGTTACTTATTGTCTATAACACATATACGTGCTTTAAAAAGGCACATACAGAACCACGCGGATAATATACGTCAAACAAAGAATGGTATGTGAATAAAACGTATTAACTGACACGCCAACAATTGTCAAATTTAAACGTTTCTTTGCCAAACAAGGAATTCATGATAATTGAAAAGAAACTATTTGCCGGACAGGACACAGATTATTCAAAGAACGAAGCACCACAGTGCTCAGTATAAGCACACTCTATATATAGACCATTAATATCAAGTAAAACACGAGCATACAAATCGCATGGGTCGGACCCAGCTTTCCCGATCGAATCCGTTACATAACAATAAATTTGATCATGTTGATTGGTCATTTACTTTAGGAAAAGTTGAATGACGTCATAGTTTAGTAAGCGTTCAATAGCTATGAATTATGGGACAGGCATGGATTTCCCTGCTTTTTTTATTTGAGGTAAATATGATCTGATGAGGGAGATATCATGGACTAGGATAGACTACACGGGTCACCGTCTGGGAACTGTCAGTAGCCAAAACGGCCATTTTCATTGCCAAGCAGATATAGAAATCTAATCTAAGTAAATACCAGTCTGGCAATCGACTAATCATGAATCTCAAGACTCTATTGTCAATCGGTGAATTCTTTAGCTTGCTTATAATTTAACGGCACCTCACAAATCTAACTCAGTTATTATTGAATTACAATTTATGAATCAATCGTTGCTGTTATACGACGAATCCACCATCCTAGATCTTATTGACAAATCACGATTTATGAATCAATATTTTATGTTATACGACGAATTCACCATCCTAGTGCGTATTGACAAATCACGATTGAAGAATCAATCTCTATTGTTATACGACGAATTTCCCAGCCTATTTCTTATTGAACCCTCCCCCCAATCATGCATCGAAATTGTAATCTACATACCGCAAATGTTTGCAATTGCCATACCGCAAATTCATTGACAAACCACGAGTATACGAATCTTCAAGTTTGTAAAAAATTACATTCCACGAATTCACCGACAAAAAAAGAGAAGAAAAAATATAAACAGGAGACGTAGCCTTCAAAGAACACCACATCAGCACAAATTGAAAATATCGCTCTGTACAGAACGATGTTCGCAACTGCCAATTTATTAAATGAACAATTATGATTTTCGACCATGTATTTTTTTTCGGTTATATCGCGACGGTGCCTACTTTGGACAACGCTGCCGCAGACATGATGTGATAGACAACCCATTCACATTATACTGGCACCGGGCCGACCAGACCTAGAACTATACTCTAAATGCTGAGCGCTAAGCGAGGAAGCTTCTAGTAACATTTTTTGGTATGACCAAGCCGGGTATCGAACCTTCCACATGCGAGGACCATGTACGTGTGTACTGAATAAAAAACACACGACAGTACCACTCAATAAGCATGTTTTATACAACACAACACGTATCTGTTAACACGATACGACCCACCAGTAAACGCACAAAACCTTTGGCGTGGACTTTTATAAATACTAACAACCAGAAATTGACGAATCACTGTTTATTTAAATACCAAAAACTCATCAATTTTCTTGACACCAATTACACAAGATGTCTCATTTTTCACAGCGTTTGTTTTAATTTTAGAGTGTCGTTCGGCAGCGGTGGCTCCATGGTAGAAACACTTATTATAGAAGACATTCCACACCTTCCTGACCCGGACCCTACGGAGGTTTATAGACATGTATTAAACAACAACAGCAAAAGGTACGATTCTCATTAATGTCATTACATGCAATAAAGTGTTTTATTTTATTAATTACTTAAATATATACCCAGCGATAGCTCTTGACTGGTTTTGTTTGTGTGTATGGTGTTTAGCATCGCTATCAATAATTATTCAGCTATATCGCGACGGTGTCTACATGAGACAGTATTCTAAACACTGCCACACTGAAGTATCATGCTGAAGACGCATGGTATGATACCCCACCCAGTCACATTATACTGACACCAGACCGATCACACCTAGAACTCTCCTGTAAATACGTGCATCAATACTATAAATACAAGGAATAAATTTCACTTGGTGAATATTCATGAGATATGAACTTACGTGTAACTGGCAAAGTTACTTTGCATGTGTTACATGTAAAATATATATCGTGACGAACGTCGCATCAACAATTAACATTCTTATTAATAATTTTACTATTTTAAATTCAATCATCAATGCCATGTTACACGATAAGATGTCAGACTTGTGATTCATGGGTTTCGGGTTTGATCTCAGGTGCATGATCGGTGTGACTGTTATCATCTTTTTGGGTGAAAGCTTCATAAGACATTGCTGTGTTTCTCTGTATTATTTCTGTGATACATTCTAAATCTTCTAAATTTCCAATAGTAAGGTCATTGCATCTGCAGCACGTATTTTCGTCATACGAAGGTATCATTACACAGTTTTCGCACCTGCAAAAATGTTTCACATGTGTGAACGACTGTGCTGTCTCACCATTTCTCTCGTTTTCTAATTCATTTAACTCTGCTTCCGAAAATTCTTGTTCAAAGTTGTAGGCCACGAATCATTCTCCGTTATTAAAATCCATTTTATTATTCTTGCGAGTACTTTTAACGGTGACTATAATTGCATGTTACTCTATCTACTGTAGTGTATAAATTAATTTTATTTTAAACCGGAAGTACATTTTTGACGTCACGAGGGTATCCAATATGGCGACTTCCACCACAAAGTGGATGTGCGAAAATGACCGTTACAAAACGAGCTGATATATCGTAATGGACTCGAATTTATGCATATTGATACTATTAATAGAAAGCTAAACTCATAGCTATTCAGACTATCATGTTTTATACACATGGTTGCGTTCTCCTTTAAGTAAACTCCACTTATACACGTATATCTTACCCTAGACGTGTCCTATGATATCTACCTACTTGCGTTTTTATTATGAAACACTTTCCCTATTCATTCGCTATTTATCAAAACCAATCCGACAATAAAACACAAATATCCGAATAAAGTGCCATATTTATAGATATTAATATGTAATACCTACTTCAACGTATTTTAGCGATAAGGTAATTTCATGGAATTAATAATTCCCCGGCAATTTATCGTATTTTGACATTATGTACTTCATTATTGAAGGACTTAACCATACGGAACTCTTAACTGAAATAGATTTATGTCAGATTTGGGAAATATTGGGTCATAACGCAACATTTACGGTGATTGATCACGATAACTTTACCAGTGATCGATATTTTAACAAACGGCTTGTTCTGTACAACTCGGTCGGGAAAGATTGTGTTTGTTATCACCACAGAAGTGAAGGGTTATTCACGAGGGTTTGTTATGTATTACGTAACGTAGCACGGACTTGAGCAATATTCTATTTTCGAATTTCTTTATTACTGTGCCACATGGAAAGACTGAGCTAACCAACTGAGCTTATGAGACCCAACACGCACGCACGCACGACGCACGCACGCACGCACGCACGCACGCACGAACGCACGCACGCACGCACGCACGCAATTATGAAGTTGCCAAGCTGCGTATCTTCTTTATCATGCTCTATATTCGAACGTATATACCGTTGATTTAAAACTGCTTCAACTAATAAATTGCCTAGCGGCATAGCTGGTTATTCGAGTTATGCGGTCGTGGCGTTCCTACTAAATATACTGAACGGAACAGCTTAGCCGCAACTTTTATATTTCAAATATCAAAATATAGAGCAGCATTATAAAACTTGTGTATATGACATTATGAGATATGTTCAGTAGATAAGTCTTACTGAAGGTTTAGTTGACCATCGGCAAACGTTTCTCAAACACCATTTCCTGCGACGGTAAATAAGGTTTCGTGGGAACTGTCGAATATAAATGTTTTGCATACCGCAGGTGTTGTAGAATAACACACGAGCTTCCTTTGGCATCTGCATTGCTATGCGTACTAAATTATAAAATTCAAACACTGCACACCTTCCATCCCACTATCTTTATTTGACAGAATCCAATATTTCTTTACTGTGTTATTAAGCTGAGTAAACTAAATATCTCGCGTCGTCCAACTAATAAACATACATGACGTAATATATTAACTTTCTTGTGTTTTTTTCTCCATTTTTTTAACAATAAGTACACGTGACCGTTTTCGACCAATGATAATGGTGTCTTGTATTGTAAAGCGATTTAACAAGCTCATAGCAAGTTGTGACACCACAATAAAAGTCAGTAATGAATTATTGTAAAAGGATTGAGGAAATCTGCCAATGGCTAGCACGTGCAATATCAGTTTTATTTGATATAACGAACATGCAATGTTACTAAGATTAGACTACAAGTAAGCCACATAAACAATAAAACCGAAACACCGCAACCAGCATTAGTAACTCGACTATTCTACGAGCAAGGGAGTTTTACGTCGTCCTTCACCTGCGACAAGGGTCCTCGGAGGCCAAGTGGTCTAAGGCGCAATCTCAAGATCACTAACCTCTCACCGCTTAAGTCGTAGGATCGAATCCCGCTTTAAAAACTTTATGTGAGAAAGTTTGCCGGATACTTGCGGAAGAACGGTGGTTCTACTCAGTCTGACTCAGTCTGAGGTCTTCATCAACCAGTAAAACTGGATATGCCATATATAACCTGAAATGTGTTGAAAATGGCGTTAAACCTTACTGATTCATCTGCGATAAGTGTTTGGTGTGTGCTGTCCATGAGTATGGATTGCTAACAGTTATATGTATGTAACTTGGATAAAATATACATGCTTATACGCTGAGGCAATAAGCAACATATCGGGCTCCCCACTTCAATGTGAAGGTCAAATTATGGGATACAACGTCATATTTGGCTATAATTCTGCGATAATGTTTCGACGCAAGGTTTGATTTAGGGTACATGCTTATAACAGATATGGTTATGTAAACGTTATTTATTTATCATCGTCGGATACCCACCAGGCGCTTAGCGTGGCATACTCAGTTACTCTACTATGTAACATTTGAAATCAGGCAGGCAGGCAGGCACTACGATGGTGAAAAGCCGAAACTACGATGGTGAAAAGTAAAACTACAATGGTGAAAAGTCGAACAAGTTCCTCGTACTCAGTTACTCTACTGTTGATTTTGTCTGCTCTTTATCAAACTATCGATTAATGTGTATCTCTGTATAATAGCTCCCATTCTCCATAATATATACTCTGCCCAAACCCGACCGCCGCAATTGTCATTCAATTTTATTCAGTTTGGCTTTGTATTAAAATTACCAAATACCAGTAGAACTTTGGTACTTTGCCTTTACCCCGACCATCATTTTTGTGGTATTTTGTTTTGAATTCAATAAATACAATTTCTTATTTTAGCTTAGGTTCTTGCCCGAGCTCTCGTCTCACATCCCTCGTTTGCGCAGTTTACTTTTCTTTAAACATAATTCTGCTTAACATTAAAAAACAAATGAATTACACCGCTTGTCTCCCTTGAATTTCTCTGAAGCTGCTGAAGACACGTGTGACGTTTCATTGATGTATGGCTTAGTTGTATGTATGGCCGGGTTGTTGAAGCTCTTGTTTCCACGGTATTTCACCGTTTTCCGACGACATATCTTGTTTATATCTTGGGTAGTAATTGCGATTTAATTGTAATTACTATACACAATAAAAGTCATGAAACACTACAAGTATTCCATAGTAATGCTATTACTGGATACTGCTTACGATTCCTTGGGTATAACCATGTCCAATAAAACATCGAAATAGCAGCGAAACATAAAATATTCATTAAAATGCAAGTGACGGGAATCCTCAGAGGGATTAACGGTATGTGCATATATCAAACTGACAAAAATAACTGAATGAAATTGAATTAAAGCCGTATAAAATGCGATTTCAGAGAAGTTGAGCACAGGATGATTTATTTTCATTTGATGATCATGTTGTACCTGACAGCTGCTTCCAGACAAGCTCAATATTTTAGTCACGTTAAAAGGAAAACTAATATGAACTTGAGGATCATGTCAACAATGCAATCTGTGAAACAAACACTCAATATTTAATTGATTTTAAATATTATCAGATGCATTTAGAAAAAAACAGTTCTCCCACAAATGAGGGAGTGCGATTGTTTTTGCAAATTGCGTCACCTAGTTGCCGCAGGGTCTTCGGTGTTTGATTGGCGGTTCAGTACAGTGCGGCGCAGTTTTTTACCGGTCTGTTTTAATTGAAATACTATTGTTTCATGTTTGGATGGACATTAAAGCTTCGTTTGTCATTCTCGTTATCGATGGGCCTAGTGGAAACTTTACTAGGGATACATTTGACATACGTAGGCGATAGTCTCCGTTTAATGTTGCAGTTTAAAACCAGATAAATAAAGACCATTTTAATAATAGTTAAAGAGATATACATGCCATTGTTATATTTTATTCACACTGAAACAAATATATCTTTAAAGGAATGTAAACAACACTCACTAAATATATATTTTTTTGTTAGAAAACCATGTGTTTTTCTTATAAGAAAAGTATCGCTGTCTCTAATATAATAACAGTTATATATATGGTCTCAAGAAATCACCACTATTGCTGTTCTCATTTGTCACAGGCAGATGTGACATATTGAGTATAAGCAATATATATTTTTTAGTATTTCCCCCATTTTCTCCACAAGTCATTAACTACTTACCACCACCAATAATCAGAGGTAGAAGGTGTGTGTGTGTGTGTGTGTGTGTGTGTGTGTGTGTGTGTGTGTGTGTGTGTGTGTGTGTTGTGTGTGTGTGTGTGTGTGTGTGTGTGTGTGTGTGTGTGTGTGTGTGTGTGTGCTTAAAAGGTAGCTTCTTAATAGCTATGGAGAGTGTAATGGTTTTCAGTTAATTATGTATTGACAGTGTTGATACATGACAGTTTTGTTTTATTTCCATGTGTCTGTTCTTTATAAAAAGAGTATCGGCATGATCCTTTCTATATGCTGCATATAAGCAGTTTCATTTATGAGCCGTGAAGCCATTATTGATTTTCCTTAATTATTCAGATTCTAAATTTAAAAGAAGCCTTTTTTATTTGAATTTGAACATCCATCAGTGTGTATGTTATGTTTAATTAATTATCTAATATAATCGAGTTATAACTAACACATCATGGATAAATGTAAACATAGCATTTTGAAACCAACGTCAACTGTATTGGCCAATGTGCTGTCCTTCGGATCTCTGATTGTATACCGAATACATGTGATCACATTAAATTATAGATTTAGCTGAAGATAGGTGAAGCTACAGTAACGTTAGGAATATTAAATATAAGGGTATAAGTAAAGTGATGACCCATTGCCACAGTGAAGAGAACGAAAGTTTCTGTTGTTTGGCCAGCCAAAACACATTGGGATTGTAATGATGACCATAACAAAACATGCATACAGTATAGTGCTTCTGAAATCGTTATGGTTATTTTGCGACTGACCGTTTCACAGTGTTATAGATTATTGACCAGTGAGCATTCATATATATTTTTCGAAATTTTGGGTTGATTTATGAGCGTGATTTGTTGAATAGTCGGAATCCCTTCCATATAAATTCAAACGTAGAGGAAATCGTCTGCTGACAAGGGAGCGTATTTCCTTGGTGACGGAGAATTGATTTGTTAATAAGATCCATAGTTTAGATAACACAAACTGAGGTTATGAACACAAATATACCTTTAAATTATAATGCATTTACTATTTATACAGGCTAATGAATATTTCCACACACTATCATCAATATACGGTTAATACACTCAAACCTAGTGTAAGCGGTCACTTCTATTAAGCAGCCACTTGTCTTAAGTAGTCACATTTGCAAAGTTCTCATTTCTATGCTTTCAGAGCAAATAAACCTGTATTAAGCAACAACAGTTTTTGACCCTATACAAAATGTCTATACGAAGATAGCCGTTTTGATAGGATCCACCGAACGATAGGCAACAATCAGCCAAAAACCAGCGGTACTTACGCGTATTTCAAGCACTACACACATTATGTAACGCATCCAGATTGTTGCTCCCCACTCAAAAAGATGAGCAATTAATACGACAACGATTGATGCATTATTATGATTTATTACCCTCTGCTTAACGTAACACGACACATTTTACGATATAATTACTTATTGCATGTTACCGTGACTTATCGAAGAGCAATGTTGAACAGCGGCCAAGGAACGGCCTGTTTCCAATTTATTAGAATACCTCTTTTTTGTAGTATCTGTTCTCGACATAGTATGAGAGGTTGATTCCATGCTCGTTACGACATCTCCTTTAACTAATTACCGAAAATGAAAATAAACAATTTGTTAAAGACGTAGGAGTCGATATGATATTGTTATTTGCGTAAGTTCTATTTCATCAAGGAGTTATTCGAATTACAATGATTTGCGATGTGAAGGTTTATGCAGGCAATGTATGAAATGGTTATGCTATTTAAATACTATCTGTGTGTCACTTTACTGTCATTAGCTGTTTCACAAACTGTTATACACAAACTATGCATTGGCTTTACATTCACCAGCGACTTAAAACTGCTTTACACAAATTTAAATTGATTTCACATTTACTTAGTGATTCACAAAATGTTATTCACAAATGTATACGGACTTCCCGTTTTCTAGTGATTCACAAACTGTTATTCACAAATGTACAATGCCATAACATTTTTCAGAGATTCACAAACTGTTATTCACAAACGTACACTGACTTCATATTTTTCAGTGATTCACAAACTGTTATTCCCAAATGTACAGTGAAATCACATTTTTCAGTGATTCACAAACTGTTATTCCCAAATGTACAGTGAAATCACATTTTTCAGTCATTCACAAACTGCCATACACAAATGCATATTGATTTCACATTTTTAAGTGATTCACAAACTGTTATACACAAATGTACATTGATTTTTTCACAAACATGTTATACACAAATGTACATGGTCTTCAAATTTCCCAACGATTCAAAAACTGCTATACACAAATGAATATTGACATCACATATTCTAGTGATTCAAAAACTGTTATACTCAAATGTAAAGTGACTTTTTCACAAACTTGTTATACACAAATATACATAGATTTCACATTTTTCAGTGATTCACAAACTGCCATACACAAATGTATATTGATTTCACATTTTCCAGTGATTCACAAACTGCCATACACAAATGTACATTGAGTTTTTCACAAACATGTTATACACAAATGTACATGGACTTCAAATTTTCCAACGATTCACAAACTGCTATACACAAATGAATATTGACTTCATATTTTCCAGTGATTCACTAAACTGTTATACACAAATGTACGTGGAATTCACAATTTTCAAGTGATTCACAAACTTTTATTCACAAATGTACACTTACTTTTTCACAAACTTGTTATTTACAAATGTACATGGACTTTTTCACAAACATGTTAAACACAAATGTACATGTACTTCATATTTTTCAACGATTCACAAACTGTTATACACAAATGTACATTGACATCACATTTTCCAGTGATTCACAAACTGTTATACACAAATGTACATTAACCTTTTTCACAAACTTGTTATACACAAATATACACAGATTTCACATTTTCCAGTGATTCACAAACTGTTGTAGACAATTGTATATGGACTTCACATTTTCCAGTGATTCACAAACTGTTATTCACAAATGTACACTGACTTTTTCACAAACTTGTTTTTCACAAATGTACATGGACTTCACATTGTCCAGTGATTCACAAACTGTTATACACAAATGTACATTGACTTCACATTATCCAGTGATTCACAAACTGTTATTCACAAATGTTAATGGACTTCACATTATTCAGTGAATCAAAAACTGTTATACACAAATGTACATAGACATCACATTTTCCAGTGATTCACAACAAACTTGTTATTCACAAATGTACATGGACTTCCCATTTTCCAGTGACTCACAAACTGTTATTCACAAATGTTCATGGACTTTACATTTTCAAGTGATTCACAAAATGTTATTCACAAATATTTATGGAACTTCACATTTTCCAGGTAATCTTACAGGGAAATGACACACATTGCTTGAAAACACTTGACTAAATGGTAATTACCGCTAATGTAGTGGACTATTTGCACATCAATGACAATTTGTATCTGTTTTCCGTTCCATGAAGGTTACTATCTGCAGCAACTTCCTGTTTTTCATGCCGCTTGTCGTCTGCATACTGTCGTCTGATATGCCAAATATCACAAATAACAAAGCCAGTTGGCACATACAGTAATACGGAAAAGGGTTTATTGCGTTTGTATGTAGTATATACTATTTGATAGACCGGTCATCTTGGAATGTGTCGGTTACTTCTTTTTTTTTCAGCTCATAATTATATTGTATACATAAACATCATGGTTGCTATTAAAGAGGCTTAGGAGCCAAATTAAAAAAAAACCAACAAAAAAGTTAATGCTATGTTCGAACCATTTGAAAATACGTCACATTTGATAAGCCATCGTAGAAACGATGTCAATTGATAAGGCCATAGCCGTACAAGTTGTTAGAAAAAATAAGTCATAACTGATAAGGCCATAGCCGTACCTGTTGTTAGAAAAAAATACGTCATAACTGATAAGGCATCAAAGCCGTACCTCTCATATTCATATCTTGCACCTGACATCATAAACGGAACAACTTTGAAGCTTACGTGCAGATCTGTTATTTTACATTTGACTCTATTCCTATTGCCTTCGTTTATATACTGAAATACATTTAACAGAATGTGGCAATTTTATTTTAACATTATTGCCGTTGCAACAACTTAATGGGGCAGATATTTCGTAGGTCTGCAGGACGGAACCCAGCTCTCCCGATTGGATCCGTTAAATAGCAACTGTTACGGTCACGCTGATTCGCTATCACCTATAAATATAGTAAGACAGCGCTGATTGGTCGGTGGATTTGAAGTTGGGAAAGCCATATTTGAGCACGTTGATGGGTCAATTGCTATTGGGAAAGTTTTGAATGACATCCCAGTTTAATTACTAAGCGTTCAATAGCCAAAAAACTGTGGGACAGGCTTGGAGTTCCCTGCTTTTTTCACTTGGGGGCGGGATAACCTCATTTGGGAGATATTAGGTTTCATGTATAGACTATTTCGATAGATAACTTTGTACATTAAAAAAAAATATCGAAAACACAATATGCCTTGATTTTGACTTATCACCAGAATAAACTGACAATTGAAGGATTTACAACTTTTGTTTACAGACCTTACTAATCTTTTGTTTTAATATTCATTGTCAATGGAATATCAGTTATGCAAATATTCCAGGTGGTGTTGGAATGCATGTGGTAATGAAGCATGCAGAAAGTAGTTACGTGCGCACGCATGCGGACATTCCAAATTATTTTTGGTATTAAGGATTATGCTAGATAGTATTTATACCTTCCTGAAGGAACACACACAGATACATGCTTTTTTACTTTTACAAAATTAAAGACGTCAATGCGAAAAGTGACATAAACAAAGTAAATAACAATTTCAAAGTATATGACAAATACAAAGTAAAAGACAATTACAAAGTCTTTGGCAATACCAAAGTAAATACCAGATAATTACAAAGTAAATGACAATTACAAAGTTAATGACAATTACAAAGCATATGACAATTACAAAGTAAATGATAATTACAAAGTATATGCACACTTACAAAGTAAATAGCAGATAATTGCAAAGTAAATGACAATTGCAAAGTATATACCAGACAATTCCAAAGAAAATGACAATAACAAAGTATATGACGATAATGAAATATATGACAATTACAAATTAAATAACAATTACAAAATATATGGCAAAATACCAAAGAAAATACCAGATAGTTACAAAGTAAATGACAATTACAAAGAGTATGATAATTACAAAAGTATATGACAATTACAAAGCATATGTCAATTACAAAGAATAAGACAATTACAAAGTATTTGACAATTCCAAAGTAAATGGCAATTACAAAGTATATGACAATTACAAAATATATGACAATCACAAAGTAAATGGCAATTACAGTGTAAATGACGATTACAAAGTATATGACAGTTACAAAGTATGACAATTACAAAGTAAATGACAATTGCTAAAGTATATAACGATTACAAATTTTATGACAATTACAAAGTAAATAACAAAATTACAAGTAACGTGTACAACATACACATTTAAAAAAAAAAATTACAACAAAATTGTATTCATTTAGATTCCCTTGCCCTGCTACTCAATCTTTAACGCGCCTGCCTAACTGCCCGTCCAGGGGTCGTGAGTTAGAATCACCACCCGGCCACAGTCGTTGTGATGGTTGACCACGAATTTTGTTTTAGATCATGAATCTCCCACCCCTGAATATGTGGGGAATCAGTCAGTGACTTGCAGATACTGAGGTGTCTACTACTTGATAGCCGCCTGATAAATCCCACGAACAATGATTAGGCGCACCTACAATGCTAATATGAATTAAATCGTCCCAGGCGAAAAGGCTCTTAGTACCTTTTTGCACTAATGGGACTACTGTTGAAAAAAGGGCACAAACCCAAGTACAATAACCATTCATTTTTCGGTTAACAACATACAAGGCAGTCATATATCTTGTCAGATCTCTTATACCATTGATTATTTACGAGTAAAACACGTGGTAGTTCTTTTTATATTGAATGAATAAGAGCAAGGACAGTATGGCGCATATTTCCCACCAGTTTTTTTTTATCGAATGTAACATTGGAAGGTCAGAACGAGAAATCGCGAGACTTGCCAACAGACGCATTATAAAACTCTGTCAAATTAACGAACTATATTGATTCTTCCCACGTCGTCTCTAGATGTTTTACTACGACACTTGCTTTGGTTAGAACTGTGTTTGGCGTTGTTTTATTACAATAACATGAGTATCTATAAATATGTCACAAATACGCGTTGAAAATGGACGAAAGTTGTGTTCATTTGATTGGATTTAGGGACGAGTCTTTAACCTGGCATCCGTGTGTATGTGTGGAAATAGATTTTTGAATGGAATGGAATTTAAAACATTTTACCAGCTTATGCAGATTGAGCTAATGCAATTAAAATGCAATTTGAATTTGTTTCAAGTCTGCTAATTGTACGTACATGTGGGTAGTATAAACTCCTTGCAGTTTGTGTCTGTTATTTCCTGCAGTAAACACGAGGCGCGTACACTGAAGTACCAGTGTATTTTCTAAAAATGAAATTTGGTGGAACTAGAATTAGAGAGCACATGGTTTTATTTTTTTATCTATTTTTTATTTTAACTGCACGTGCTGCAATCCAGTGTATTTGTTATTCCGTTATTTATATTATGCATGTCTGAAGGAAGCCAAGAAAATAGCAAACTGGCTAAAAAGCGGCTGGAGAAGATACATTATCATCTAGAATTGGCTAATAGAGACATTCATGAGGGGTTGATTCACGATCAGGAAGATATTGTGCATGACAGTTGCATAATTATACATACATTATATATATAGTTGAGCATTTTCAAGGACTGCCATAGTAACTCGCGCTGCATCACTATGACTACGACGGCTGCTTGAACAGACGCAGTCTAGAACGTTTCGACTTTCGATGAACATCACAGTATCTTCTGTTTCGATTTTCGAGAATATTTTGTTTTAGATAGATTTGTTGATCTAGTGTGTTTAACTGGCACGGAGATATACATACGGTATAATTACAGTAACTGTGACGTGTACTTGAGACACTTGTTCGTGTTTGTATGCAAAGTGTGCAAATTTGGTGAGAATAGTTTGATAAGTGTCTTATAAAAAAGTGAGCATTTAGGCTAAATTAATAGTCTTAAGATGTTAATGAACTAGGATTAGGATTAAGCTATGTCAGTTGAATAAAAAAATGTGTTCAAGATATTCAATGTAATTTTATAAAAAAATGCTTTTCATATAAAAGCTTATTGAATCAGATAAAATGCAACGGTGTATAATTAAATAGAAAATAAGGTACAATAGAAATTGAATACATTAAGTTCAATAAAATAAAATGATTATGTACTTCAGTTGTCTTTAGGTAGAGAAATATTTAATCGGATAAGTTGTGTCCCGTTTAAATAACACAGTTTAAAGTTAAATAAATATAAACATAATTTCAGTCCTATATTCAGATAAAATGAAATAAAGTTATTACATTTGTTTAGGTAGAAAATTAATCACGTAAAATGTTTTTTTTTTTAAAAAAGTAACACAGTTCAAATACAAAGATGAATTCAATCAAAAAGCCCGATAAACAGTGAAATAAACAAAATCAGGAATTATGTCATCAATGCATTTTCAACACTATTTTATTTTCAGAATAGGATTTATTCATTCAGATAAAAAAGAAGGTAAGAAATAAAAGGTTGATTGAATTTAAAATGACTCCACGATTACTGTTAATATTTTGGTTCTAAAAGAGATTAAAAAATACTATACAAAACAGAAGTAGAAAGTTGGAATTTTTAAAGTTATTGAAATAATGAAAAAAGAATATACTAATTTTTGTCAATTCATCGCAGAGGCAGTATAAATAAAAAATGCAACTACCGCTTAACAATACACTTTGATGTCATCTTCAAACTAACAGTAAATATTTAATTAGATATGTTTTTGCTTTAATACGTATATGACTTTTAAATAGGAAACCTTAATGTAGCATTGCATAAGACAACGGTGTAAAGCTCACTTAGCACTAGAAGTTGTATATGTATGTAATTTGTATTTGTATCTGATTGTCTGTTCTGTTCTCTGTTCTCTGTTCTCTGTTCTGTTCTGTACTAATGGAACACTTCAGTCCGAGATAACATTTTTTTGTGTGCAGAAGTAATTTTAAAGTAAATACACACAGTTATGGTATTGACAACGGAATATCTGTGTCATAGTAGGTCTATATGACGATAGTTTACGTTCCATAGAATTTTAAGTTGGCATACACGGTTTCTCCGTAAATGGTCAAATGCATACAATGGTGACCAACGGCTGATACAGAGGGGAGTAATAAGACAACATTTATGACTGGGATATATCGATTTGGAGCTCTGGTGTGATTTTAGTGTTCTAATGTCGGAACTAAAGCTGTGGAGGTTGTATTTTTAAATGTTCTAAATACATTATATTCTAACGTTGGTGATATAGATGATATCAAAGTGCACGAATGAAACATAAAACTAGATTAATCGTCGTCTTGGAGAATCTAATTTTGGTTTCAATTTTGCTACTGATTTGTATTCCACGACACAATTTCGTTGTGCCAAAAATAATTTTAATGCTATTATATTGCTGTTACATGATTTAATGGCTTTCGTCGCTGAATCTAAAATAACGGAATACTTTGAAATATTGTCATTGGATTTACGACCATAATGGAATTTCTAGACAGAGACTGGTATCGGTTCAGTTTTCAATCAGAGGTCTGTGAACTGGTATAATATCAGTAGCATTGTTCACGCTTCTTTCAGTGATTCGATAAGTCGGTGTTTTACGGGTTTCCCCATTGATTTTGTCCTCGAAACGCCGTAAAGTGGTCTTTGAGTCCGGAGAGAGGGTCGTAAGTCAGAGTTTGTGTGTTTGGAATTCACGGCTTTTATCGCGAATGACCTCTGGAAATTACATCAGGCTTCGCTCAGCAGCTCATGTTAAAGGCGACATGAGAAACACATTATCATTAAAAAACTATTGTTTCACCACCATCTAGCTTCTAGGTGTCAAAGAGGAAATAGGAAAGGTTCTGTGAGGAGGTATTCAGTGAATGGAAACGTTTATATATACAAGACAGCGGCGATCTCGTGAAAATTATAAGTTCGGTTTAAACAAGGCATCATATAAGCGATTAATCTTTATTTTGTTGTTTAATTTACTAAAAGAGTATTATTAATAGTATTTAAAAACGTATTGTAAAAAGTGATTTTATGATAAAAAGTAGCTTATTAAGACAGTTGCAGTAATGATACTGCGGATAATATATTGTGATAGTTAAATAAATAGAAGACATTTTGAAAGTGTTGAAGAAAAACAAACAATTAAATGATATTACAGGACTCATATGAACGATTGATAAATGGATTTAGTTCTCAACATAATAAATTATTTAAGGAAAACTATTTATTAACTTCATGAGTTATATTTACCAAGCAAAAATTTGCTTTTATTGCTATACTTAACGACAGTTTCCGTGTGATTAAGCGTCATTCTGACTGACCACGTTCTTATTCCTGGTTTGGAACAAGTTTGGATAATTAATTATACGCCCGGTGTAATTAGTTCTTCATAATACAGTTGGTTAGCAATAACGCACGTTGGCATCCGGAAGTGGGGTATTACTTCAATTTTGAATTGTTTACTTTTTTGAGGTAAATTGGAATGGATTCAGAGGTTTGCTTCGTGTAATTATTGTGTTTACGTTCGTGGAAAAGTGGATCGGCCGCCAGGAATGCTGAAGCATTTTTTTTCTCTTTAAGTTTTTTTTGGCTTATACTTTTTACTGTCCAAATTCCTTCTTCCGCTACATTAGATTTCAGATCTAGGGAAATGTTGTTGCATGAATAATAATCAGAAACCTTGAGTTATGTCTGTGTCATTGGTTGGATATGCATGAGGTGGATGCCATCGTGGCTATTTCGGATTTTAAGCAGAATGTTATTATTTATCGAAGGCGATAACGTGAATATATGTAATCACTAAACGGTAGATTTTAGGGTTTGGCTTAAATAACTTAAATTTTGCAATGCTTTCGACTTTCTGAAAACAACGAAAGCATTTTAGTTATTTGTTTTCTTTTCGAAGGTAAGACTTCAATTTTTTTTTTCATATTTTTTATATCCTGAAAATTAACCAAATTTATGTTATTTTGGATTAACGTAATTTATCATCCAGATTCGCTAGCAAATTTACAAACATTATAATGGTTTTGTTAGAATATAATTATGCTATATGCTTAACTTTTTTTTTCTTTTCAAAAAAGTTCGCGACTTCTCAGATTCTTCCCTCAGTACATATATATCTTCCGCAGAAGTCTCATTCATGGTTTCTTTTTTGATATGAATTAACACAGCGTGCGGCGTGTCGCCGCGGTATATCTGTAAACATGTCTTGTCTAAGGCGACGTGTACTCATCTGTATGTGTCAAATCGATACCAGTTATTCTTTCCCCAAGGAATCCTTTTCTGTTACAAATAGATGAAAATCCATCACATGAGCTGTCACAGGATGTGGAATCAGTAGATATATTTTGACGCTTTTATGTTTTATTTGATTTATTGAAATTTGTATATTTGGCTCTGTCTTGATTCGACTGACCTGTCTCAAAGGTTATATTTAAATGAATTAGTTTCAACGGCTTGCCGTTTCACCTTTTATGGTGTCATAATAAAAACAAACAATTAAGAGGGGGTACAACATACTAATTAACATAGTTATTGTTGTGATTGAATAATTAGTTTAAACTTATTTATTTTACTTCGATTGTGAAACAAGTTCTTACAACTTCGGCAAATCACGCTCGAAGTCTTCCTGGTTAGAACCAGTACTAAGCATATGCGAAAAAGTGTCTTGCTCAAGGACACCACACATAGCCATAGCGGAGGATCGAACCCACGACCCTCCGATCATGGGTTCGGTGCTCTACCACTGGACCACGCGCTCCGCTGAATCATACATCACTATATGCCTCCAGGAAGTCAATTTGTTGAGACTCTGCAGTTCTGCAGGTCATTTCTACGGCATGCAGGGATTGTGGTATGTTTTAAGGTCATTGCCATCACAACATGTACCACTGTTACCTCGTCAGGAGTTGAACAGCATTGTTTATATAGAAAATAACCGTTAATTTCCGTCAAATGTCATTTTTATTTCATCGATTGAGCAATGTGTGTTTGAGTTGTGTGGTCACGCGATGAGAAACCTCAAATGATCATTTTCAATTAAAGTTTAATTTATATTTGATGTCATTTACTTCACTGAAAGAAAAAAATTTCATTGTTTTGCTTTTCACTGAAACCAGAGAAAGTACCAGTAATTAATAGTTTCACTAATAAACAATCTCTTAAAAATCTCTTAAATTTATAAAAATGATGAAATAAATATGTTGTTGAATACAGTGAAGCCAGCCAAAATGCATGCCCGTGCCCTCTAAAGCTACCAACGCCAATTGTATCTAAAACATCCATAGCACCTTTTTTCCAGGATGGTGTTCGTATGCCATGTTCTGCTTGGGAAAAGTGCATCAGTAATTGATTCTAGTATCTTTATCATTACAGCCACGTGACCACCATGTGTTCTATTTATTTATTCAGTATAGTACCTAAATTACCTTACTTTTATCTGATATCATCCCCAATTACCGGCAAATTACAGGTACATAACTTGGAAGGGAACAATCATGTGTAATTAGGCGCTTAATCAAGATAATGTCGAAGCACTATGTAATTATACCCATCCCAGATAATAACATCAGAATTATTGAGTTTGTTCATTGAGGCACCTGGTTCCAAAAAGAATATTTAACGTTTTCACAACGCATTTAATAATGTAAAGTACATTACAGATATTCAATTATGAAGTATTTTAATGATGTATTCAAATTAAGGGCGTGCGCATGTTATAGGTAGTAGAGCTGTATTTAACAGAGAATATAACCAAGATATCAACTAAACAGAGTTCGCTGACGACCACGTTTCGTTTATGAATAGTCACGTAGTTTATGTGTATGGAACTGGATAGACAATCATATGTGAAACATTCATGGTGTCAAGGAGAACGACTCTATCAATTTGGAAAGAAATTGGAAATGGTAAGACTTTTGTGATACACGGTTTTTCTGTAGAACTGATAAACATTGGTGATTGTGTAATTTATTACACGAAACACTTACATTTGTCGATTCACACAGCCATCTCGATCATTTGATTGACGGTGGTTAGGTTAACTGATCATCTGTTAGCTCTCGATGGCATAAAAATTACGCTTATTATTAAAGTGCCGCTGGGAAATTAATTTGTGATTTACAATGTTCCGTATAGGTAATACACACTAGTGTTTGTGTAATTTATTACATTTTAAGTTTGTAACATATCTCTTACAGCAATAAGCATTTTGGTTTATGTAATTTATTACATTACATTTATTGATTTACTATTATAATGACACTCGGAAAACTAATATGAAGCAGTTAAGAACAGGCGAGATGCACGTTATATTGTTCAGGTGAACAAAAAAAAAACAACAACATAAATCATTGCCGATTTCAAAACACATAAAACGAAAAGTGAATATTGCAGGAAAATTGGAAAAACAGAAGCTTCGTCAATTGAAATATATGGACATTTCGTGGAATTCATAGTTAATTGCTTCAGATGTTGATTCAGAAGTGAATAAAAAAACAACAAAAAAACAACAACACATAATCTGTAGGAGTACTAGAAGTGTGTACGACGCCTGTGGTACTGGAACTAATGGTAATTGAATGTTTTAGTATGAATGTTTCAGGAGCAGCACCGAACGTGAGGACATTATAAATACTTTATATACAGTTAAAATAAGGAATGACTAAAATTAGTGTTAATTAGTTAAAAACAGCCATCGCGGAATTATAAGTTGTGACGATATATTACTCATTTCGTTAAATTATGTAAAATGTGAGAGGATACGCAGCAAGTTTTAGGTTGTCATGGAAACTTAGTTGTTGGTTATAACTTTGACTGGATGAAAATTATTTTTTGCAAAGAAAATATCAGCCCAGTTTAAAATACACAACTCGGGCTACAATAACCAAAATTGATAATAATATATAAACTATATATATAATCAGCCGGCATTCAAGAGACAGTATTACTAAAGCAGCATAGACACAGTCAAAATACATTGTAATATACTACATACATAGGGAAGAAATGGCAGCATTGGCTCAACACTTTGGAACGTCAGTAGGGAAACAAATCCGCCGCTGGGGAGCTCAAACCCTGGTTATTAGGTGTACCTGACCTCACTCTGTCCCCGTCGTCATATCATGGGACAGAGGAAATACAAGTATCTTCGCCGAAATATACTTTCACAAATACGATAGGATGCACAGTCGCCCATTGAAAAATAAAAGTACCATAAAGCAACGCTACATCTACTGATTTCAAAACACAACCGTTGATTTTTTTTGAAAAAATCAAACAAGAGAAAAATATAAGAACGAAATATCGGTGAGGAGAAAAAAACGGGATATGGGCAACTGGCCCTCGGTCACGGCTATGTGTGGTATTCTTGGGTGAAACACTTTTTCCCGTATAATATGCTTAGTATTGGTTCTACCAAGGAAGACTTCAAGCGTGTTTTGCCTAAATTGTAAGAATGTGTTTCACAATTGAAGTAAAATATAAACGACTTAACGAACTGGATAACAGTTAAAATCATATCATAACAAATCATTTAAGTAACATGAATAGAAATTAATACATTTTGCCCAATGAACAGATGGCGTCGTATGAGAGCTGCTGAATATCCTTAATGAGCTTCATTTCACGTCTTGTATAGATCCAGTTTGCGTTTGCATCTCTCTGTGGAACGCGGACTGAAATTGATTTGATCTGAAACAAGAAAGAAGTATACAAATGTGCGAGTTAAAATTCCTGTGACAAGTTGTGGTAACCAGACGGGATTAAATTTATTGTCTGTAATGGTGCAGACGACTCTATTGTAGATGTACGTCTGCTATTGTCTGAGTGCAGCGTACCATTGATCGGATGTAACATTGTTAGGAAAAAAATGTTATCAAGTTTTCTTTTTTTCTCTTTTATCTCAGTGACTACTTTGACATTTTTGCATGGTCCTTGTTTTGTTTTATATCGATAGTTTTTAATTTTTGTATTACGGTATTTTTGCATTGTTTTATATGGGATTCTGTGGTATTTTTGCATTGTTTTATATGGGATTCTGTGGTATTTTTTAAAGCGTTTAAAATGAAATTCTGTAGTATTTTGCATTGATTTATATGAAATTCTGTGGTATTTTTGCTTAGTCTTTTATGGAATTTCGTGGTATTTTTTTTACATTTTTATATGGAATCCTGATGTATTTTTGCAATGTTTTATATGGAATTCTGTGGTAGTTTTGTATTGTATTATATATAATTCTGTGGCATTTTTACATTTCTTTTTATGAAATTCTGAGGTATTTTTGGATTGCTTTATATGGATTTCTGTGGTATTTTTAAAGCGTTTAATATGGGATTCTGTGGTATTTTTGCAATGTTTTATATGGAATTCTGTGGTAGTTTTGTATTGTTTTATATGGGATTCTGTGGTATTTTTGCATTGTTTTATATGGGATTATGTGGTATTTTTAAAGCGTTTAAAATGAAATTCTGTAGTCTTTTGCATTGATTTATATGAAATTCTGTGGTATTTTTGCTTAGTCTTTTATGGAATTTCGTGGTATTTTTTTTACATTTTTATATGGAATTCTGATGTATTTTTGCAATGTTTTATATGGAATTCTGTGGTAGTTTTGTATTGTATTATATATAATTCTGTGGCATTTTTACATTTCTTTTTATGAAATTCTGAGGTATTTTTGGATTGCTTTATATGGATTTCTGAGGTATTTTTAAAGCGTTTAATATGGGATTCTGTGGTATTTTTGCAATGTTTTATATGGAATTCTGTGGTAGTTTTGTATTGTTTTATATATAATTCTATGGCATTTTTACATATCTTTGTATGAAATTCTGAGGTATTTTTGGATTGCTTTATATAGAATTCTGTGGTATTGTTTCATTCTTTTATATGGAGTGCTGTTTTGATTTACATTGTTTAATATGAATACCCAAGAGCTGTTGACATGGAATCCTACTGATTCGTGTATCCATGTTATATAACTTTACTCTGATACACGTACTTGAATAAAATATATTTAACAAAAAAAAAATCATAGACGACTTCTAAAGTGTTATATCAAATTATATCCCGCCGTGATAGGCAATTCTTACAAAATATCATTTACATTTTCAATGTATGGGAAGAACGCAATTATTGATTGGGTTTTATTTGCAATATTACCCCGACTGTGCTATTTCAAATGACAGCAGACGAAATTTGAAAATGTTATTGAGGATCTGAGCATTTCATTAAAATTTGTCTGACGAGGTTACCATTGGGACGATAGCATATTTTGTATCTAATAAAACTTCTCAGATTCTGCGGATAATCTAATACAGAACAAAGCATACTGCAGACCACAGGCCATATAATATAGGACTTACGGTGTGTGTAGGATTATATAACACATAGGGAAATAACAGCTTACTGCTGACTGTTTTCTAAAGTGCAAACCTGTGTAAGCGGTCATCTCAATTAAACAGCCACTTGTCTTAAGCAGCCATATTTGATATTTCCCGTCTCTTTTCTTTCAGCACATATTGACCTTTGGTAAGCAGCAACCTGTCTTAAAAGGCCCTTTTTGCTCATTGACTGACCGCTTAAGACAGGTTTGACTGTATATTGAGGATATTCTCGATAAAACAGAAATGAGCATACAATATTTTCGGATAAAATCATATTCGGATAAAGTTATTATCCAGTTAATTATGCTTTACATAACCTATAATTAAATAAATAATATTGTTAAATGAAAGACTGACATCATTTTGTGAATATTGTGGATATTTTAATATAATGACCGAATATACACGAGCAGAATATTGTGGATAATCTTATATGAAAAAAACTGAAATTACACTTTATTGTGAATAATTTATTATAGAACCAATACACCGTATATTTTGTAGATATTTAAATACAAAACTCAAATGTATGTTGTGGATATTTCAACATAAAACCAAAGTGTATTTTGTGGATATTTCAATAAATAACTAAAGTGAATATTGTGGATATTTCAATATAAAACTGAAGTGTATGTTGTGGATATTTCAATATAAAACTAAAGTGAATATTGTGGATATTTCAATATAAAACTGAAGTGTATGCTGTGGCTATTTCAATATAAAACTGAAGTGTATGTTGTGGATATTTCAATATAAAACTGAAGTGTATGTTGTGGCTATTTCAATATAAAACTAAAGTGTATGTTGTGGCTATTTCAATATAAAACTGAAGTGTATGTTGTGGATATTTCAATATAAAACTAAAGTGTATGTAGTGGATATTTCAATATAAAACTAAAGTGTATGTTGTGGATATTTAAATAAAAATCTGAAGAGTAGGTCGTAGCTATTTCTTTGAAACTAACAATACATGACGTGATGAACTCGTCTGACCATACATTACAGTATGGATACTCTAATATAACACTGAATACAAATTTGATGGTGGAAGGTCTGATTTATAACTGAACATACAGGATACTGTGAATTATCGAATATGGAACTGAACATACTGTATATTGTGGATTGTGCAATATTATCATGAATAGTTATATTGTGAATATATCACAAAGATGCAGTTTTGTGTGGACAATTGATAATTTATAATATTAACTGAACATACAGTATATTTCGGATATTTGGATATTAACTTGTGGAAAATCGGATGTAAAACTGAACTTACCGTATATTGTAGATATTTAAAATAGAACTGGACATAAACTTTATTGTGGCTGAATTAATGTGAAACTGAGCGTACAGTATAATGTGGATATTTCAAATAGAACTGGACATATTATATACCGTGAATACTTATGTTATAAACGTGAAGACACAGTATATATGGATATTTTAATATACTGGACACACAGGCTACTGTGGGAAAATCTAATATAAAAGTGAAGATACAGTATAGTGTAGGTATGTCAATATAGAACTGGATATACAGTCTACTGTGGATCATCTTATATAAGACTTAACATACAGCATAGTGTGGGTATGTTAATATAGAACTGGATATACAGTCTACTGTGGATAATCTAATATAAGACTGAACATACAGCAAAGTGTAGGTATGTCAGTATAGAACTGGACATACAGTCTTCTGTGGATAATCTAATATAAAAGTGAACATACAGTATAGTGTAGGTATGTCAATATAGAACTGGATATACAGTCTTCTGTGGATAATCTAATATAAGACTAAACATACATCATAGTGTGGATATGTCGATATAGAACTGGATATACCGTCTATTGTGAATTATCTATATAAAGTAAAGATACAGTATATGTTGACAGGTGGATTATCTAACAGAAATCTGGACATACAGTTTATTGTTGATATCTGATATAAAATGTTAACATACGGTATATTGTGGATATCTGATATAAAATTTGTATTGTAGATAATAGAATAACCAATAACACATCCAGTGTATAGTGAATACACTGTTTAGTGAATATATTTCCATATAGAACTGACCATATAGTGTATTGTGGACTATTTAATGGATAACTAACCGCATAGTGTATTGCGGATAATCAAATAGACAGCTGATCATAAAGTATATTGAGGTATATCTAGTAGTACTAATCAGTACGAGACTACTCAAATATAGAACCAAACACTCTATAGTGACTGTAATCGTAGTGAATCAAAGTTAATTGAAGATACTATCATCTATAATTAAGATAAGTAGGTTAAGGATAAACAGTTACTTATATATCACCAAGCATAATTGAATTGAAGATACTTTCATATATAATTAAGATAAGAAGGTTAAGGATAAAGAGTGTCTTATATATAAGTAAGCATAATTGAGTTGAAGATACTATCATTTATAATAAAGATAAGAAGGTTAAGGATAAAGAGTTACTTATATATAAGTAAGCATAATTGAATTGAAGATACTATCATCTATAATTAAGATAAGAAAGTTAATGATAAACAGTTACTTATATATCACTAAGCATAATTGAATTGAAGAAACTATCATCTATAATTAAGATAAGTAAGTTAATGATAAACAGTTACTTATATATCACTAAGCATAACTGAATTGAAGAAACTATCATCTATAATTAAGATAAGTAAGTTAATGATAAACAGTTACTTATATATCACTAAGCATAATTGAATTGAAGAAACTATCATCTATAATTAAGATAAGTAAGTTAATGATAAACAGTTACTTATATATCACTAAGCATAACTGAATTGAAGAAACTATCATATATAATTAAGATAAGTAGGTTAAGGATAAACAGTAACTTATATATCACCAAGCATAATTGAATTGAAGATACTTTCATATATAATTATGATAAGTAGGTTAAGGATAAACAGTAACTTATATATCACCAAGCATAATTGAATTGAAGATACTAGCATAAATAATTAAGATAAGTAAGTTAAGGATAAACAGTTACTTATATATCACTAAGCATAACTGAATTTAGGATAACTGTATACATAACTTAACAAATGACTTGTTGTTGATACTTCTATACTTAACTGAAAATGCATTCAATAGACTGAACTGAGGGTGTTTTTGTTCAGAAAATACAATTTAAAGACAAATTATCAGAGATCTAGTGTTTGGGGGTAATCTTGTCAACTTACTACTATTATGGGGGTTGCTATGATACTATAATGTACACAATATGTAAATATGCTCTGTAGATCACCTTTCTGGTATACATACTAAACCTTCAAAAATATAACGAGGAACACAAAATGCAGCACTAAATCAATGGTTAATGAGCAAAAGCCAATTTATGACAAAGTAGTATTAAATTTTATCGTCTTTGAAACATCTTTAGATTATTTAACAATAAACAAAAGCACATTATGTTGATTATCTGATATGTATTAAAACACGTACCACACTGTGCATAACAAGTGAACAAAATTGTTATCAAATAGAGCAAACGCAATAGAGAACATTATAATACAAACCCTATCTTATCAATTAGTGCTGACTAGCATTGGATTAACAACACGGAACCTAAATACAGTTAAGCGTCGATAATTTGCGGATCGACATATATCAAATTGGAATACAATTTATTGGCCATAAACATTTGTTACAATACATGTACATGAAAATACCATTAAGTGTCGAGTAAACATTACAAAAGATTCAAGATTAAAAATAATTCTATTCAGTAATTTAAACATATAAAGTTTCTCATTACACACATTACACTAAAATATATTTAAAAAAAATACCGATAAGCATTGAATCACTATAAGGAACAGAACATCAATTATCGATGCAAGTATATTACTTAACGTAAGAAAATAACAAAAACGATAGCTGTTTCTATAAACGGTGAACAAGATTAAATCTGATCGAAATGTAGTTGAGATAAACAGAAGATTATAAAATCAAATTATTATCAAACTGCAATACAATCAGTTATTGATAAACAGTCAATTGACCACCATTATTGTCTAAATATCATACAACAAACTGTCGATTTCCTTGTAGCTTAACTACTGTAAAGTGCCGATAAACATCGCATTACATTGTATTAAAATCAATAGAAATTGAATATAATAATTAAAAAAAGTTATATTAATATAAAACTGGAATATAAATTCCATCTGGTTGAACTCATTATGATCATAGAAATAGTTGTGCAAAAAATCCAGTTAGTATTCGTCCAACCACACAGATGAATACTCAAATAAAAACAGAAACACATTTCCACTTTAGTTCTAAAAAATTAATACAAACATTTTCAGTTTATTTTGAAAAATAAATCAATTCATTAAGGCGTGTTCTTTATGGCCATTCACCTGTGAAAAGGTACCAGTGCTATTTTAGTCACGTGGTGTGTTTTGAACATGTCGGCTACGTTGGCATGTCTATTTTAGTCTTGGTTTAGACATGCTCGTCCTTATCTGATGTATACGATGTAGCATTACATTGTTATAGAAGGCAATCCTTTGCATCTATATTTCTACTATTATATTTATGCATCTGGAATTTTAAACTAAAGCATAAAACCTGAAATGCTATAAATCATATATTCATACTTTCGTACACGAAAAGACAACACAGTGGTGCTACGATTTCCAATAATATACAGTTTGCAATTCCATTTTGGTATTGCTGAACAAGAACACTTTTCTGCTTGCAATAAAGCATCCGTTTATTCGATTATTCAGATTAAGTCGTCTCTGCAAATGTGAGTTTTAATTAAAACAGGATTGTGGGAAGTTTGTAAAAACAACCATTCCCTCTCAATTCATACCAAGTTGAACTGTTTCCCTCCCGCTGAAGAAAAAACAAACCACAACAACAAGAACAGCCTTCATCCACGTTTATGCTCACTTCAGATCCTAATAAAGTCGTTTTCTTGTCCATTTGTTGACATACCAGCACTCCTCCCACCCTGATGCAATCCTTGTTGTTGATTTTGTAGTAATGATTTATATTGTAGTGTCCAGCGTCTGTTGATATATTGTTAATTTGTTGACATTACAGTGTCTAGGTGCAGCCTTTACTATTTCCTTTGTTCACGTTTTTACATATTACATGTTCAGATACCGTCGTTCCTGCGAGTTTTATCCCGGTGTCGTTTATAGTTTCGATATGGAGTCTTGTCTGTTAAAATAAGTAATTAGTTTAGCCTTAGAAGTACGGTTTATTTTCAAACAATCAAAAGCCAAGCTTAATGTTTTCTAGCGGTATGAAAAAGTCACAACTTCGTTTTAGATTGTCAAGGCTTGATTACGTGCACGGATGCAGTGATGAAAACGCAAATGAAATGTAAATATTGTCTTTTATCTACAGATCCAATGGAATACAACGTAAAAGCTATAAGCAAATGTTGCTAGACTTGACAGTAAACGAATACAGTAGATCGAAAATAACAATACCAAATAGAGATATAAGTCTAGACATAAAACATTGAGAGTATAAATACAGCGGTAATGGAACTACAATTATTGGAAATGAAAATTTGACATTATGTCTGATATTGTTTTGGTTTAGTTGGAACAAATCAAATGTATACCTTGGACAAGAATGTTATCTAAAAGCATTATGTTTGGGAATAAAAGTGATCTGAAGTTTTTTAAGACGTCCACGGGGTCACCCGTGGGATACTCTAGATTCAAAGGGCATAAGAACGATAGGGGGATGTATTTCCCGATGGCACGAATTCACTCATGTATGAAACCTAAAGCTAAAACGAGAAAAACAAAGCATGTGTGCGTTGTGTATTCAAGGACTTACGGTAGGGAAATGTACGGAAATATTGACATATGGCCTGAAGATGCTGACAATAAAATTAATAAAGATATTAATAAAGTTGTGGAAACTATTGAGGATTGTGAAATTATTCAAGAGACTCCTATTAAAGAAACTCCTTTTCCAACTTGTCCAAAGTCTTGCCTCAAAGGAAAAAGTGAAAACGGGTAAGTACCCTTTATTGCAGGTTATTTGTTTCCAAACATGTTAGATTTATTTGAAACGTAATGTTTCCAATGAAAGTCGTGTTTTTGTCAAGGCAACTTAACCATTTGTTAATCAAGTTAAAAGGTGGATATTTGTTTTATAAGTGATGCATGTATTTGTTTAATGCTTTTATGAGCTGTAATTAACTTTCACTATGAGATGCTGTGTGATTGACGTGTTCCTACTTTGACAAAGGTATATTACTATGTCCGGTTCAAATAGAAATTGCAGCTCATTTTGTGTTAAAACACCGCGTCAACCGTTGCTAGGGGGCGTGAGTGATGTTTTATATTTCATAACTCTTCATGAAACAAAACACTAAAACTGACACTGCCATTATCTTTTCTTGTAGTCTGTAGAACGGATCCCGACTGGGTGCATTGCATATCAATGTGATTTTAGCATGTTGATTGGTCAGTTGCTTTAGGGAAAGCTTGAATGTCATCATCGTTAAATAAGCGTTCAATAACTAGGATTGCGGAGCAGGCACAGAATTCCCTGCTTTTTATTCGTGGTAAATATACCTAATTCGGGAGATATCAAAGGCTGGGAAAGACTATTTTTGTAGTTGTGAATTTCCAATGGACCTTTTTAATATATCATTGCATCAGTCTATACCCGAATCAAATCTATTTACCACAAATAAAAAACACAAAGAAATTTATGCCGGTTTTACAATTCATAGCTTTTGAACATTTATTACATTGTGACGTCATTCAACTTTTCTAAAGCAACTGACCAATCAACATGCTCAAATTCATTGCAATGTAACGGACCCAATGGAGAAAGCTGGGTCTGCTCTACAAACTATTATTAAATAGATACATATTTTGCAATTATGTATTTTTATCATGTATCATACATAGAAACAAGTCAAAACGTATAAAAAAACTTCTTTTATCTATAACAAATGAAGACTTGAGCATACAAAAAGGCAGAACGAAAGTAATTTGTTATCCAAATTTTAATTTTCTCCATTGACGCTCAATTTTGCTAAGTATCCTTCGTGTTTGCCAATTTGCGAGACACTGTCAGCAACGGATTGTTAAATTGGCACCGGCCATCCATTATCGCTAATTGTATCATTAAAAACACATTTTTCAAAAAAAAGTAGTACGACGCATTTAGATAGATCAATACACTAAAATACCACATGTATCAGCTCAGCAGTAAAACGCTGTATATAGTTATTTCAACATGGGCAGTTACCGCAATGATTCCTGTCGTCAAATGTCTTTTAAACATTGCTAGGCAAATTATGTTATATGGGGTCAACTATTTATAATTGACTATGGGTATTATCCTCGGTCATGGCACTTTATCCACATATGTGCTTGGTACTGGTTTTACCCAGGAATGCATTTGTGAATGATGTTTTACGGCTCGTCAACATATAAATAGGTCATTTTTTTGCGTCTACCAAGCACAAGTCGTCTAAGTTTTGAGAACTTTTTCACAATCGATGTGCAATAAATAAAATTATAAAATTGTCTGGAATACATTCATAAGTTTTGAAAGTGAATCGCACGTGTGAAGCTATAAGTTTTACATAGTGTAAGTGCTTGAATGTCAAGGATATCATACTGGACACGTTAGTGTTGAGGTTTATCAATTAATAGGCCGAAAGAACTTTTGTTTACATCACTTTCGACGCATTACTGGATTGCTGTTCCAATAAAGTCATTGCGAAGTTTGATAACAGCAATAGGTTTAAAAAATCTAGATCACCAACGTCATGTGGAGAGAAAAATCAGTTGATGTTTTAAATATTTTAACAAAAAGGTTTTGATTTCATGGAGCGTCGTTTAAATGAAATATTTAGTAAACAGCCAAAGTTAAAAACGTAAACATTAATTTTATTGAAAACACTGTTTGTTAAACTGGAATTATTTAGTTAAATTTGTAATTATCTACTTTCTAAAGCATATCGTTAAAGTGCTATTAACAAATCCAAGGGATAATTGTCAGGTGTCCAAGAAAAAGCAGAATTCGAGCCAATCTATAAAGGCTTTCAGAAATGTGAATGCATTTATCAAAACTTTGTAATGAGCGTGTAACATGCGGAGCCAGAATTGCCGATCTGAAAAAAAATTTGGATACACTTTTAAATCTGTTTATAATATCGCACTGTTAATCAACGTAAATTACAGACGGTAAGGATCAGAGAAGGTCCAGTTTGGTTCATTGGTAGGTCAACACTTCATACCTGTACCGCCTTTAGCTATGATCACTAACACGTGCTACTTAGCACATACCTCTGTACCATATACTCTGTAATATCTCCGAGAAGAGCAGCTATGTTTATAATTTGCATCATCATATCATGCTACATATCTGAGGCTAAACAATCGTTTATTTGATAAAATGAGTATGGTGATCTGCAATGCTAGTTCAAAATTTAAAGCATTAAAAAATACTGGCACATATCTTCAAAGGATTTTCAAGAATTGGTGCAATCATACACATATGCATGTTGTCGCGTCTGCAAGAGAATAGTCTTTTTTTTTTAAAATCAACATTGTCATATTTAATGATGTTTCAACTAGGCATGAGAGAGGTTGGCTACACATAAACTAGTTTTAATTTCCACAGGGGGGAATGGTCTGATCTTTTATATATATATATATATATATATATATATATATATATATATATACACACACACAAATATATATAAAGCGCTCGTTTTTTTTAAAAATAATTTTAAATAATTCAGTATTGTTTGGGTGTATTAATTGATTTATTAATTTATTATCTCTAGGTGCTCATTGTAATTTGTGAATTGTTTCTATTGAGTATTTATTGTGATTTGATCACACTTCCATGCTTTTATCATCGTAATCGTTATCTGACATTTTAAACATTATCATTATTGATCTTTTAAATTCATCCCCTGAAGAAGGAAAATATATTCCTAAAGCGCTCGTTTTTTTTAAAAAAACATAACACTAATAATATATATATATCCCTTGTATACCTAATACCGCGATATACCTATTACCGCGAATGCCCGTTTAATAACAATCTGGGAAGACATGCGCAAAGCTCCAACTACCGTTAGCGTCGGCATTTGTTTGCATTTCGTATCGGCAATTGTTTTTTACTCAGCACACTTGTGTAACCTTATTAATGTTAAGTATTGATGCCATTCTTTACATTGTTGAATATTTTTTTTCAACTCGCGGTATATGGTATGGCCAGTTTATATAATTATATATATATTCATGCATTCCCTGGATGAAAAACATGTTGTTTCTGGCGAAATCTTATATTTCTTAACCAATGTATTAATACTATTATATGGTGGTAAAATGGTCTGTCGTGACCTCATAGATGCTTTTACGTCTATACTGATTATACTCACGCTCTGTACATTTGATGGAAACTAGATGTTTCATTAAAGAGATACAACTCTTAACAAACAAAATATGTTTATTCAGGAAAATATGTATAAATACTCGTTTCCACCACGTGCAGAATTGCAAAACAAAGAACAGCTTACATTGTCCATGGCAACAACATATTTATATTGCTTAAACAAATTTTCTGAATGGTAATGGTAGGGAAATGGAGTGGCAAATATCTTAAGAAAGATAAATGAGAAGGTGTATTAGCTGCGTTTTTAATTTAAAAACAAACACAAGGAAATGCATACGTCCAACAGAAGATGCGACATTCAAAGAATACAACCTCTAAAACTGATACACACAATTAATATATAGAAAAATCAAAATAAATACAACACATAGAACCTGCATGTTTTTGATGAGATATGGTGTTTAGCGTAGCTGTCAACAATTATTGAGTCATATCGCAACGACAGTACTCTTAGCGATACTACAGACACATGGTATGATACCCCACCCAGTCACATTATACTGACGACGAGCCGACCATGCATCGCAAAACTAACATAATGATCCAATGTCGTAATCAGGTCTCAACAGTCTAAATAGTGAATGATACAAAACACTATATTATAGTATTGTCATAAACTATTAGAACGTTCTGTTGTAAAATTCAGATGTAAAATTTGAGTTGTCTTACAGAAATATAAGCTTAGTTGTGTTATAGATTTGGGGTTGGTTGACACCCTTTACACATATTTTTGATCTGCCTATGATATATATATATATATATATAAATACTAAGAAAATATAAACCAGCTGTTAGACGTAGTATTCAAAGGGCACGGCCACAACAATAGAATAAACATAATTAACAAAGAAAGTCACAACAAACAAAGAATAATCACAACAAACACACACCGAAGAAGTGAAAACAGGGGTCATCACTACATGACAATAGGGATCATCACTATATGACAACAGGGGTCATCACTATATGACAACAGGGGTAATCACTATATGACAACAGAGGTCATCACTATATGACAACAGGGGTAATCACCATATGACAACAGGGGTTTTCACTATATGACAACAGGGGTCATTCTATATGATAATATGGGTCTTCACTATATGTTAACAGGGGTTATCACTATATGACAACATCGGTCATCACTATATGACAACAGGGGTCATCACTATATGACAACAAGGGTCATCACTATATGACAACATGGATCATCACTATATGACAACAGGGGTCATCAATCACTACATGACAACAGGGGTCATCAATCGCTTTATGACAACAGGGGTCATCAGTCACTATACGACAACAGGGGTCATCACTTTATGAAAACATGGGTCATCACTACAGAACAGTTGGTACTCAAACCTCCAATAGGAGACCTTAAACCTGTTTTACGGGTGCACGAAACCTCACTCTTTCCCTGTCCTTGGCTTCCAATTCCTGGTCAACGTAATATTGTCTATGACTTAGCTGACACGCAGGCACTCTTGGAGTTAAGGTTTACCGAGATTCATCTTAATATCATCTATATATGTACCATTTTCACAAGGACGTTTATTTCTGGAATATAACACGTTTTCACCATTTCATAAATCTCAATACTTGCTGTAAAGCTTAAAGGGGAACGCAACCCTGTGTATAAAACAGGATAATATGAATAGCTATGAGTTCAGCTTTCTATTAATAGTATTATTATGCATAAATTCGAATCCATAAAGATATATCAGCTCGTTTTGTAACGGTCATTTTCGCACATCGACTTTGTGGTGGAAGTCGCCATATTGGATACTGCGTGACGTCATAACTGCACTTCCGGTTTAAAACATAATTGATTTATACGCTACAGCAGATATAGAAACGTGCAATTATAGTCACCGGTAAAAGTACTCGCAGGAATAATAAAATGGATTTTAGTAACGGAGAAGGACTTGTGGCCTACAACTTTGAACCAGAATTTTCAGAAGCTTAGTTAAATTAATTAGAAGACGAGAGAAATAGTGAGACGGCACAGTTGTTCACACATGTGAAAGTTTTTTGCAGCTGCGGAAACTGTGTAATGATGCTTTCGTCTGACGAAAATACGAAAATATAGAAGATTTAGAATGAATCACAGAAATAATACAGAGATGTCACAGCAATGTCTTATGAAGTTTTCACCCAAAAAGATGATAACTGTTAAACAGTCACACCGATCATTAACCAGAGATCAAATCCGAAACCCATCAATCACGACTCTGACATCTTATCATGTAGCCTTACATTGATGATTGAATTTTGGCTTGATAAAAAAAGTAATTATTGCCGTCAGTGTTGATGTAGACCCAGGCGAGCCTGCACATTCATGCTGTACTATCAGGGTATATACTGTTTGCTACTCAGTCAATACATTATCAAAAAAAAAAAAAAACACTAATTAGACCAGGAATGGAATTTAAGGGAAAATGTTTTGTTACATATATTTACCTGTCTAAGAGAGAATAAGAAATAATATTATATCTCTTTTCTTATCGTGTTTAGCTGGTGCGGCCATTGTTGCGTACTGAGAAATGGCTGATAAAATTTTGATTTCATACCCTTTTTAGTAAATTTAGATGAAACCTGAATGAGTTGGGTTTTTTTGTGTTGTTTTACATAACTGGCACTGTCTTTTGGATTTTCAAATGGTGTTACTACCCAATTTGATATATGATGATTATCTATTCTACCAGTTCTCTGAACATATATGAATGTGTCTCCTTATAGGGAGTGTCATATGGAATATAATGTCTACAGGCATATTGCACAAAGTGTATGTTACTGTCCAGCTACTGGCACCCTGCTGAGCTTTCATAATTCACCCACACCACATTCACACCATGTGGTAATGAGAAATACCCTGCCACAGTGTGCATATTGTACCCTAATAAGCGTAATCACCCCAGGTTTAATGACCCTATGGTTTATGACAGGATGTTATATCACAAAGTATTATGCCTTATTACTTATTTAAACATTTTCAGTTAATTAGGGTTTCAATATCAATGCAAACTTACACGTAAAAAAATATGTTATATGATTTTATGAATATTTTTCATAAAATGTATACCAGAACACTATTTTAACAGTAAAAAAAACTTTTCATGTATTAATGAATAAATAAAGGAACAAAGGTTTTACTCTATCTTTTTTCATTACGAAGTAGAGGTTGTTTAAATGTCTATTCAAGAATAATGACCTAGTTGACTGTGAAAAACCCATATATCAATAAACTAAATTGCCTATTAATTATAAAATTAATAAAATGAGTTTATGAACAATTAATGGTTGACTGAATATTTAGCATCATTTTTTGCCATCAAGGGTTTATTGTAAAGATGTTCAGTTAACCTAACCACTGTTTCCTGCAAAAGTTAACCAGTACTCGAGCACACCCAACAACCGCAAGTAACTGATAATTTTTCAACTCGAATCAGCAGTGAGAGACAAATAATATTGAGACACAATGTTGTATGTCAGTCATCACAGAGAATGTCGCGGGGTGGGGATTCAAACTCGAGACACCTGGATTGATAGTTAGACACGTAACTGACTGAGCTAATCGGGCCTTTCACAATTAATTGGCCTTAATTTGTATTTAAATAATAATTTTTAGAAACCATGTCGTTTTCACACCTTATGTTTTGGCATTAACCTCTTGTTTTTATTGTTAATTGGATTATCACACCTGTTTAAACAGCCTGCAATTATAAGATTGTGAAAGTTTGCTATATCAATTTCGCAATAAGGAAGAGTATATAAAATTACAAATTAAATTTCAGAAATCACCTGAGCTATATGTTATTAGCACATTTTTAAGAGCTTCCCACTGGATAATATACACTAAGTCTATATGTATGTCGCATATGGTCATCTTCGTACTGAAATCATCAGAAATTGTATGCTTGGGTAGTAGTACGCCAAGGCATTGGGACGCTTCATTCTGCAATCTTAAGTCCTACCCCAAAGTATAAAGGCGTTTTGCGCGTGATGTCACCAGAAGCTTGACACTGAGGCAATGAGAAATCACATATTAGGAAAACTAAACACAACGCTGTCCACAAAACATATCGCATTACTCCACCCACTTATTCCGCTGGAGAAAACAATGTTTAATGGGTTAAGTCCTTTAATTCAGAATCGTTTTCGCGTTTAATTGTCTACCTTCGATGTTCACTAATGCACTGTATATCTGTATACAAACTGATTACGTATATTAGTGTATATACATAAGAGTTTCAGTAGAGAGCAGTCACTAACGACACAATACAATTTGCGCGATAACTAGAACGGAAGTGCAGTTATGACGTCACCGAATACCTCCATCACAAAAGAGCTACAAAATGGCGGCGCCCATAGCATTTAGGAAACGCTTGAAATCATGATATTTAATGTCATTTTTCTCATTTGATAAATTTCGTACAATTAAAATTTGTTGATTTTTGTGTTATTTACATGTCTATTTAACGATAAATAGCCATTTATATTCTGACGTGCGGTACCCTTTAAGAATATCTCTCGAGTATTTTGCATGAAGAAAGACGAATGCTTTTGCCTTAAAGCTGCACCCTAGCGTTTTTATGATTCGGCATAATATTCTACTATATATAGGAATTCTGATTAGAGCTATTGTCATAACACCCGGGGGGATTGTCAGACAGAAGACACTGTATTACTTCAGGTAACACTAATCAATATTCTTTAAGTGACAGCGGTTTCCTTTAAACGCCTGTTTGGTGTCTTAATTGGCAGCACATGGAACTATACGAGCTAGGCGAGCGCACTATACAGACATTCCAGTTATATAAGATAGCAACGCATTCGAATAATCTATTGTTTGCAATCACGACACTCACGTCTGCAATCAGATTCTGCTTCCTTGTCACCTGCAGAAAAGGCAGTGAGGTATGCATCCGGTATACTAATCAGCATGTCTGCCGAGGATCCTTCCCAGACATCTGTACAACGAACCAAGCTCTCCCGATTGGGAAAACCGTATTTGAGCACGTTGAATGGTCAGTTGCTTTATCTGAAAGTGTAAATGTCATCACAGTTTAGTAAACGTTCTCTTGCTTTGAATTGTGGGACATGCTTAGACTTTCCTGTTGTTTCATTGGGGGATTAATAGACGTGATTCGGGAGATATCAGATTCTAGGGTAGACTATCATAGACACGTTAACCAAATTAACTATTATTAATTTTTACCATTGCCGTTCGTTTATATAATTTGCTGTTGCCTTAAAACTATTGTTATTGCAATGGTTCTATGTAATTTCTTGGTGACTCACCTAACACAATCCAACAAGTGTATTTTGTATTTGTCACACAAAGATTGTCGTTTCAATATCCTTTGTTGCGTACCTCTAAGTTCTTAAGATATTTCAACTGCCAGTTTACACATTGTTGTTGTTATAATGTTCATATCATAAAAAGTTATTTATATCAATTTCTTTAATCATTTTGAATTTTTTGAAATTCTTGATCCCGTGTGGTTCCGGCAAAGAATACAATTACTGTCTTTCTCTGCAGAGGGGAAGGAATCCTCTGAATATGTGTCAGGTTCATTAATTTATCAATTGTTGTCATGTTCATTATTGTGGTTAAATTACCAGCCCCTGTGTGGTTCTAGACAGGAGCCATTCGAGTGGTGGTGAGAATAGGATCACCGTGGCTCGTGTATGTCGTAGAAAGTGACAATTTGAGTATTGAGATATAATTTGCTGAAATCTGCAGTTCTGCAAGTATCAAGGTTCTAGGTTCATTCCGCATATTCATTTGTTGATGACTTTTACCTGTATGTTAATGTGTTGTTTTTGTACATGTTGAGTGACCTTCCTTCATGTTGGCATCGAATGACCTATAATGTCACGGTTGGTACGACGTTAAACAACATTCATTTATTAATTAATTAATCAATTCATTAATTTATTCATTCGCTTGAAATTATACATTATTTGGAAACTTGGAGTTTGTTAAAATCGGTGCTAGCGGTCGTGATGGATATTGTTTTATAATATTGTCCCTCGTAATGCCTCATTAACAAACTTAATAAATCAGTTTGACCGTTTCTTCTTCTTCTCTTAGTTGCAGTCTAGCCTTACAAAGAATTACTTTGACTGACTTGTGATGTTTTCATTAATGATTTTATCCGGTTAATATATGGTATATTTTGCTTCGTCATCGATAAGTACTTTGCTTAATCGACACTATCTTCGTCGTTATCGGCTATTGCTCCGTAAGTGGCGTACTTGATTGCATTGTACACACAATAATTCCAGCTAAACCACTCTGGACACATTTAGACTTGGATGTAGCATTACCGCAATGACACTATTTCATTTTACTTGAAATATTAATGTCACTAATGACATTGTAGATTAGATAAACGCCATAACCTTTGCTGCGTTATGCATGGAGGACACATTGTGGAAGGTGATATACAGTTGAAATTGTTGCCATTTTCCAACTGCTAGTGACAAGTATTATATGTGATATTGAAATATATGTATATGAATGGAGTGGGGAGAGAGACAAAGAAAGAGAGTAAGTATAAAAAATAGAAACAAAGAGGGACGGAAGAAGAATTTTGAATAGAAAGTAAACGAAATAATAATAATTAAGTTTCTATTTCAACTTTTCGCTTATATCGTTTGTTAACATCTCTTTCACTATCAGCCTAAACTTTTTTCTATCTAAGTTTATATTTACTTTGAACTATTCAGTCATAGAATGTTGTCGAGCAAACACTCGCCAATCACCCCAGCGCAACGTGACAACAAACATCAACAGTAGCAACAGTAGGACTTTATTTATGAGCTATATGTACGTGCATCTGATCAAGTGCAGTATCTTATAGAGTTGCTCTACAACACAATTCCCGCTTTAACCTAATGCGATTGGTACCAATTTAAATACAAATTGTCACGTTCTTGTCTCCTGGAATGTGTATCAATTCACCATGGACTGTCGTCTGCATCAATAAATTCTTCCGCGCATTGTGTAAATAGGTTCTAGTCATGAAATATCAGAATACAGATATGCGACATGCAACGTTCCCGTGCACATCATAAAGACATTTCAATACACTCTTGTGTTATTGTACTTTTATTACAAGGCCGCCACTAGCGATATCGTCTGCAAATAGAGCTTATACCAAGTGGGACCATTAAGAGTTCGACTGATCATGCAAATTGATCACATTAATAACTTAATCAAGTTTTACGTGTAAAACATTTTGAATGAAAGCATCAAAAGTACTGAAAGGCGTTCGATATGATACACGCGTTTCAGTTGGTGAAGACATTCTGTCATGAAAATAAGTATTCAGACTTTATACAAGTATTAAGCATTATATATAAGAAGTCTCGATCTCTCTCTCTCAATAAAAAAAGGTTCAGTTTATTTAATGAAGTTATTGGTGTTTAATATGAAATGGTATTTTTTTTCTGCAGGTAAACTAAACAATTCAATTAAAACTAAATGTTTTACGTTATAAAAATAGTTCACTTGTTATTGGAGCTTATGTATGGAATGTATAGAAGAAGCTAGACATCATCACTTATTTTCTGGTTTTAAATACATTGCATGGTGTAGGTCATGGACATGATTACATGAGTGTATCAGATGACCATTCGGTACAATATATTTGCATTAAATATGAGTAATATTACTCACAAAGCATTCTTCGGAACGTCTGTATGACGTCGATTATCTGGTTCTGGCCAAATTCCCATTTCGATATTTGTGCATAAATGGATTGAGGTTGATCAATACTTGGCTCGAACAACCCTTCAGTCGAACTATTTTGTCCAGTCTCGTAGAGTTCGAGCCATGGGGTTCTTCTGTTTTATAAACAACGTGATTTTATAGAATCCTGGAAAATAGTTTTTCGTTTCTAAAAGAATGTAATGTGGTTTGTTCCGTTTTTCTGAGTTATCTGGTTAAATCAATGTTATATTTTTACTCGGTTATTAAACTCGTTGGCAAAAATGATATTATGCTAAAATAAATCTGTGTCTATTTTCAATTTTCTTAATGTTTAATGTTCCAGTATTTCCCAATAAAAGTCGGAAAAGGAAATTATTCGTGTATCGGACATTTCAGAATGAACTAGTTCGTTTAAACAACCAGTTAAACTAGTAAATGATATCCAGCCTTTGCAATTTAAAAGTATTCATATAATTATTTTCACTAATGCCAAACCTTATGCATGTGAAATGTAAAAAAAAAAAAGTATACATTTTTTATTTTATTTTTATTTCTATTTGAACGGACTTTTCATGTGACTCCTTTTGACCAATAAAAATTGCGGATTTGATATGGGCATATGCTATACTCTTATGCTCTTTACGTTATACATGTACATACTCTATACGTTAAATGAGTCAATGATATACTTTATAGCGTTGTAAAGAGAAAGCGCTAATAACATACTCAAGAGAAAACAGTTGAAGAAGGGAAAAAAAAGACCTAATAGATGCTTAAGTGTGTACGAACTTTCATCGTTTATGTTAGATTGTGGTTACAATTGGCTAATTAAAAATGTAATTGGTACAATGTCAGTTTCCTATCGAAACACTTCTGCTATCTCGAAACGTTCTTAGATCAGTTAAAACACATGCAGTGTTTCATGGCAAGTGAGATATTCATGATGGAAACAAGTAATCAAGAGCCTAGTTTGGATTGGTTATTTTGTTTTGTATGATAAAAGTTGACTGACTTCAGAGAAAGAGATGGTTGGGATATGTTTATTGACACTGTCTTGCTTTTTATGATGTGACGTGGTGAGGTAAGAGGGATGATGGGTGTTTGCGTTAACCTGGTTTACGCTCACTGGTTGCGTCTTCGGCTACTGACAGTTCCTTGTTGTTAGGTTTTCTCCGTATGTGTATTTTACTTGTTATAATCTTCTATTAATGATTTATTTTGCCAAAATTAAATTTCTAAATTTGCAAATATACTCTTTGTATATGTAGCGTGTCTTATGGTGGAGAACTAGTGGTTGTAAGTCAGAATCTATCATTTTTTGTAATTTATTTATGCACTTTCAAAAAGTTATGTTTGGTATGTGCTAGTTTCATTTTCTTCCACCGTCATGAAATCGTCTTTTATTCAGTCTATTCTTTTTCATATGTCACCTTAATGACATTGAAGATGAATATCATTTCGTGATTATGTGTCCTTTTTATGAATTATTAAGAATTCAGTACGTACCCAAATGTTTTTACTATCGTCAAAGTATGTTTATATTTATTGACCTTGTAAACGCGTCTACACTAAGTGTTAAATTAGCTGTATTTAAGCAAAGATCGAATGCTTTAAATTCAAACAACTGGTTTGTAAATGTATATTGTTACTATATGATTTATTATTTACTTCAAAATATATTCATGTATGTAACATATTTATGTTCACCCTTGCATTGCTGCATGCATGTCTTGTATTGTTTGTGTTAATAACGATAAACTGTATATGTTCAAGTTATATTGAAAAAGGTTTTGTTCTGTTCTGTTATTTTCTGTATTTGTTTCATGATTTTATATATCTCTCCGAATATTTGGAATTCAGTTAGTTTGTCCACGAACTCTATTTCACTTCATTCAAATGAAACATCAAAGACTGAAAGGTGAACTCATTGGCGCGAACTCAAGGGATTTATTCCAGATTAAATTCTTGTAAGAGATGTTTCATTTTCTTTGGAAACTGAACAAAAAATAAATTGCTTAATTCAGTTACTGTCAATCTTCAATGAGTCAATGATTTCTAAATTTAACGGTTTTATATGCTGATGATGTATTTGCAAGAAGAATATATATATATTTTTTAAATTTATTTATAAGGTCTGATTTTTTATATTTCATTTGACCTTTATTTACACCATGTCTTTGCACAAACGTGAAACACGGGAAAGGGCTAGGTGCATCCGTTAACTGGGGCTATGAAGCTTCCCAGTTGGTGGTAACATCTCTCACATTTCTTCTGTATGCGTGTAATGGTCGTATTATATCTAGTTTATGCATTGTTTACAGGTGTGCTGTTATGGTGGAACTATCTATTGAATCCTATAGTATCTGTTGGACTATTTAATACGAAAGTAAAATCATCTAACCATTCTATTATAATTGATACAGTGCTATAAATAGATACTTGGAACGAATGTATCATTATTACAAATACTATTTTTGAGTTTAGAATGTTATATAAAGAGAAAACCGAATTTTAAGCTATATAACACAACTTAACTGAGGCGTTTATAGCCTGGACTGTTTGAGCGTAAACGTGTATACTGCATTTAAAGCTGGTGACGGTAGTGTAATGGATAAGTGTTGATCGCTGACGTCAGAGCTTGAGTGTTCGATCCATAACTCGATCCGATGCCTGTTATAAAACAACACTCAGTACTGGTTCTATCCAGGGAGCGGATATAAAAACATTTTATATAAACTCTTATCTTTCATCGCAATCGAGTTAAACTAAATTAGTATAAACTATACTGTAGTACCATATATAACATATAAGTGTAATTCTGTGACATGAAAAGAAACAAGCACAATTATAAATACAACAAATACTATAAACTAGTCAAAACACAATTAAGTTCCGTAAAAAAGAAATTGGCGTATCAGATAAGTTTTGAATTCAGTGTGTTGTGTTGTGTCCACTTTCAAAGCTGTGCAGAAAGTCGATTGATTGATTGGTTGATTAAATATTTAGCTTCATTTTATGCCATTGAGGGCTAACAGACATAACCACTGTTTCTTGCGATCCTGGAAGGTTAATCAGTACTCGAGCACACCCCATCTCCGCTAGTAACTGACAACTTTTCCACTTGAATCAGCATTGAGAGACGAATGATAATGAGACACCATGTTGTATATCAATCATCATGGAGATTGTTGCCGGACAGGGATTCGAACTCACGACCCCTATGCTTATTAGGCCTTGCTGTTCAGAAAATGAAATTTTAACTTAAATAAAAAGAAATAAGAAAATATTTTTTGAAATCTTTATGAATATCAACCTTGATATGTTTTAGATATGCACGTAATGAAAACATCGTCCTCATACAAAGTAATTGTTTTATCCAAATAATGTTTTATTACCCTTTCTTAAATGGTTAAAATGATTCTAAACAGTTATTTCGAAAACTGTTTCAATGATGCTTTACAGGTATTTCGGAAATTAAGGAATAAAACATGCACTGGAGATCTGGAATTATTTAATCTAAAATCTATTTTTGAGAGTTTTGGATAATTAACTATCGGATATGTTCAGTGAATCAAAAATTGTTTATGTTACATGGACTGTGTTACCTGCTTTTTTAATTAATACGATATGCAGGTGTGTATGGAATTGTTTGGTACCTTTTTGTTTGTTTGTTGTTTTTTTTTTTAAAAAAAAAATGATTCTGAGTAAATTGAATTAAAATATTCCACACCGTGATGCCGTCATAAAAATATCAGAATGTAACCCCCCCTCTCTCCCGACACACACACACACACACACGCACACAAAAACATCGCCCCACAACACCACACAAAACAAACATAAACAACAGCAAACTTACAAAAACCAAAAACAACAGTATAACAACAAAATAATACAAAAAATACAATGGCCACTAAACAGATTGTTAAGAAAAAATATCAGATTATCATGGAAACAAACCCGAGCTTTGTTTCTGTGTAAATTTTAGAGTAGTTTTAGAGATGATAAATATCACGGACATGAATTTACAATGTTCTTAATATTAGTAATAATTTTTCATTTTAAAAGGAAACATCCTTGTTTCACATTCTCATGTTTTAAATCAAAACTTATATGTATGTGTTGCGTCCCTTAAAGGGTCTACATTTTATAGAATATGATTTAAGCTAATATGATTATAAAACCCCTGTATTGATAGTCAGATGCGCTACCAACCATGTTAGCCGGGCTCTGTAGGAAACATGTATTTAATGTTGTGTCGTTTTATGCTGTTTCATTATTTCTGATCCATCGGGGTGAAAGAGCTCAGTCAATATGGTACGGAAATAGAGAGAGAGAGAGAGAGAGAGAGAGAGAGAGAGAGAGAGAGAGAGAGAGAGAGAGAATTAATGTTGGCATGACGACTTGATCGATGACATGTTTTATGCGGAGTTTGTCTTCCGGAAGAACCATACACTAGCATGCATTGTGAGACTGCACAGAGATCCTGCTGGCGGGGAGCTCTATGCCTCAATATGCCCCGTAATACCGCACAGAACTCTTTGAATATACCGACTTCAATATTGGTGTAGAGAACTAGTTCAACATCTACCACATCTGTCCACAACAACAACGATAAGAATCATCATTGTTGTCGATTTCATTATCATTATCTTCATCTTTAACATTATATTCACATCATCATTATCATTATCTTCACCATCATCATTATCATTATATTCACCATCATCATTATCATTATGAATTCTTCTTTTTTTAATACATTTCACACATGAAACATATCTAATCTTTACTATCTATTTCTTATAATGGACAAACAAAACGACACTGATGTAACCGAGATGCTGAATGACAATTAACGCCTATTCAAGAAACAAAGATCCCCTTGTACACACTTTATAAACGCTTAATGACAAGTAAATAACATTCGTCTGAAAAAAAGAGAGGTGACAAAAAACAACAAAAAAAAAACAACAACAAAAAAAAAACAACGACGGAATCAACTGGTAGTCCAATTTCAGGAGTTAATTAAAAGAAAATACAATATTCCGTCGTTGAACTAGTGATGATCCTAATACCGAAGATAGGGATGGCAGTATTATTATCAAACAAAATGGTCACTTAACAAAAGGACATATCGGAATTTTACTACAGGAATGGTCCTAATGCGGTTTTTTTGTTAAAATTTAAACAATAGTGATGATGGACATTTAAACACTCCATAATTATTATAATGAGGGCGATTAGGGTCTAGCAAATAACGTGACAGTCAGTATGACTTTCATTTTTAATTCGGGAACTCTATGCGTCAAGTTGTCAGACCCGTTTTAAAATTAACTTGTCTCGTACTGGCACCTATGAAATTATCGGCACATATTAGCTTTAAATACAAACTGTTGCACTTAATGCTACCTCATTTAACAGGAAGTTCGCATAGGTCATTTTTTTGAGTTCTCATAAAACAAAATCGCAAAAAATACATATTTCTGTCTACAACAATTTACATTTCGCCGCACTATAAACGAGTAACGGCTCCACCTCACGGAGGTTATCGAGTTATGTTCTCAGTTGAGCATCTGTACTTGCGAAGCACCGGATTGAGGCGAAATTATTATATATGTTAACTAGGAATGATGAAGCTCGTGTGGTGTTGATATTAAAAGTCGGTGCAAGGGAGGATGAGGGATGTTGTATGTTTCATTACAGACTTGATATTGATTATTATAACTATATTTCATGGCTTTGAGATGCGGATCGAAAATTCCGTCTCGATGGGTAACTGCTTTGGCGATAACGTATGGTGTACACTCAAGGTCAAAAGCACCGGTACCGGTGCACCGTCATTATATCGGTGCTCTGATATTTTTGTTTTTACGGTGCACAGATAAAATAAAATATTTATATAAAATATAAAAAAAGGAACGTGGCTGTGCATCCCGTTGACCCCATCAACAGTTATCACGAGGCAATCGTCTTTCCGCACCAAAAAGTCCATAAAAAGTTATTTTTTCTTATATACAATCTTGTGTGATTTTTTAAATTTCTTTATTGTGGTTCATGTTTTTTTATAGTAGCGCAAGGATAGCATAGTATTTTTGAATGAAAACGTCATAGCGCGGGGAATTTGTCATAACGCGAGGAGTTTATAAATGTCGTATCGTTATGGCTAGGCGCGTACTCAGGCTATATTGAAGTGGATTCAGGAATCTAAGTTGCCTGTCGGAGCCCCTCTCAGCCAGGAATTTGATTGTATGTTATTAACTGCAAAAACTCTTTAGTGTTATTTCCAACCCTGGAAGCGGACTCGGGGGTGCTTAACATTAGCTCTAGAATCTTGTAGCACTTAAATCGACCCGTCATGTTATGCGCCATAGTCTATTTGTTAGAGTATTGGGTACGTAATATCGTTTAATAACAAAATAAGTTAAACATTTTTGAAGTTTGACGATGTTTTATTGAATGACCGCCTGAAATACCAATTTCATGAATACGACAGAAAATCTGTTTTTTTTTAAGTACGGCATTACCGTTTTCATGCTTAAACAGAAATATTCAGGTTACCATCATTGACGTTAGACCAGTAAAACTGTCTCCATACAGTCACTTATGCTAAAGTGCAAAAGGCCAGTAGCGACTTCAGCAATATCATGACATCAACATATTTCTTAATTGCAAAATGGTGGCCATAGCGCGAGGTTTTCATGACTGGCGTAACGTCATAGCGCAAGGAGTGTATGATAAGCGCGTGCAAGGGGTGTAGAATGAAAAATGCGCGGAAATCCCTGTCCTGTATGCAAGAATCATATTTCTGGTTCTTCGGTAGCATGGAGCTCATGCAATATCGTTCGAAAATAGAATATTCCTAAGACCGGTGCAAGGAGAGAGAGATAGGGTTGCATAGCCCTATTGGGAAGACACAATAAAACCGATCCTGTTTTTCCTGGTTAACATTCATTTATATAATAATATTTTATTGCAAATTTTACATGTTCAAAACATCTATCTGTAGCACAAATAAAGAATAAAATTCAAAAGGGTTGGGTTACAAGTTTTAAGAACATTAGTAATAGCACTCCCCAATGCGTCAAAATGCACATAAACATTGCGTTCTGTGCTAGCATGAATATGTTTCGAAAGAAAAGTTTTTTTTCTATATTTTCTGATATTGAAAAAAAATATTGTTTTAATAATATAAGTAATGTAACGATTAGTTTTTATTCATAACTATTTATTGTTACAATGTTTGGACACAAACGTTTTCTGTTAGCAATTAAAATATGGCATACGTTTAAATCTTATAAATATATATAATTGTTTAAATACTTTCTGCCGTCAAATATGATTAGCCGTAAGACTGAATGATTTTGTTTACAAACTGCTTTATATATTTGCTGACCTCCAACGTATTTGATCAAATTCTTACATATCTGACGTCCTATACATTCAGTCTTATTTATTTAATTATATTATTTCAAAATAGCCAACGAAGGTATTTATATACTCGGTGCACGTCATTTGCGCTATGAATAACTTTTCATATATCCGGTAGTATGGTTACTTCGGTGGCGTAACATGTTTCATTTGTGAGATCTATAGATAAGCGTATATGTTAAATACCACTGATGTGTATGGTTAAATGAATAGCAAACAATTTTACTTTTGTATGAAGAAGTTTAAACTACAATAAATCTTCATGGCGTTCTTCAATATCTAAAACACCATCATCCGTGTATCACATCTAAGGTTTAGACTTAATGAACTCCATGACATAGTCAGTTTTCTTGAGGTCAGCAATGTTAGAATGCAAAGATATCTATGTGATATATATACATATATATATATATGTTAATATCTTTAATCATCTTTAATCATCAATTAAACTATAACAGGTTTATAGCCTGCACTAATACATAAAAGTATGAATATACATATTGTGAGACTATAAACAGATAAACCCATTATTCGTTGTACTTATCAAATCCACTTCAACCAGATTTACCGATATTGATTTATGAGTATTGCTGGAACATTATATACGTTCAATTGTGATATAGTTTATCTATCTGATATAAAACTTATTTCAATATCAAAATATTACGTGTATATTTCCAAAAATTAAATAATAAAACTTAGGATTGTGTTTTATACGCTTCTCCGTGTGTTGAATATGTCTTGAATATATCTGTGACAGGCGTGGTTATGTATAAGGTTATAAAAAAGTTCATGTCGAAAATGTAACAGATTTTTTTCCTGTTTTTAAAGACAGCTTGTCAATGCAGTTAAGCCTAAAAGTGTCATTCACTGCCTCGTATATTCGTCAAATGATCAAACGAGTCTACCGATAAACGTGAACATCTGGCACCAACCGTTCTTAAGACTTGAACTCAAGAATGAATTTTGAAAAATACACTTGGAGACCATTTTTTGAGACCAATATTTGCAAGCATGTAGAGACATCTAATAAACATGTATAGTCACATAAACGTCCACAATCATTCTATCTGTCATGGTATGTTTGAAAGGATCTCAAACTTATATCTAAAAATATTTCCAAGAATGGTTGGTGAATACGTCCCCTGTTCGTTTGACTGAAGCAGATTTATATAGAATCTATGTTTTATTTATATCAATGTCCTTATGACAATTTATGAATTGTATGTTGCGCAGCGTTCCCATTTATAATATCATACAATGCTTATGAATGAAATTTCCCAATATATTATATTGCATTGTATGTTTTTCTACGTCGCAATATTTCAGTCCTAACACGACGTTGCATGCCTGAAACAGTATTCCAAGCGCTGCCACACTGGAGTAAAATACAACTGATGCACGGCACGATGCCTCACCCAGTCACACTATAATGACACAGGTCAACCAGACCGAGAACCTCTCTCTTAAAGTTGAGCCCCCCCACCCCGCAAGGGAATATCTACTATACTTTTTCAAGCTTTTGGTATGACCAGGCCGGGGTTCGAACTCGAACTCGGAGATTATATTCTCTACTATTTATGTTAACTGTAAAGAAACTTAATTCAGAAAAGTTACATTTGAAAAGTTGTAATATTTCTTTAGAAATGAATTATTATATTGGAATATGCCATAATACTTTCTAAATATTAATTTACGCTTAACACTGTAATATTTAATCTTTTCATTCTGCCTAACGAACTAGTGAATATTTACATCTGCTCCACATGTCGAACTTGTTATACCATTGTCGTCATCAAATCTGCAGGACACATATGATAAAACCGTTATTCCACCTGTCACACATGTTCATGTCGCCACCGGCATCGTTCCTTTAATACATTACCGTTCATATGACGATATATAACATACCCAACCTGTCACACATGTCCATGTCGCCACCGGCATCGTTCCTTTAATATATTACCATTCATATGACGATATATAACATACCCAACATGTCACACATGTTCATGTCGCCACCGGCATCGTTCCTTTAATATATTACCGTTCATATGACGATATATAACATACCCAACCTGTCACACATGTTCATGTCGCCACCGGCATCGTTCCTTTAATATATTACCGTTCACATGACGATATATAACATAACCGACCTATCATACATGTTCATGTCGCCACCGGCATCGTTCCTTTGATATATTACCGTTCATATGACGATATATAACATACCCAACCTGTCACACATGTTCATGTCGCCACCGGCATCGTTCCTTTGATATATTACCGTTCATATGACGATATATAACATACCCTACCTGTCACACATGTTCATGTCGCCACCGGCATCGTTCCTTTAATATATTACCGTTCACATAACGATATATAACATATCCAACCTGTCATACATGTTCATGTCGCCACCGGCATCGTTCCTTTAATATATTACCATTCATATGACGATATATAACATACCCGACCTGTCATACATGTTCATGTCGCCACCGGCATCGTTCCTTTAATATATTACCGTTCATATGACGATATATAACATACCCAACCTGTCACACATGTTCATGTCGCCACCAGCATCGTTCCTTTGATATATTACCGTTCATATAACGAAATATAACATACCCTACCTGTCACACATGTTCATGTTGCCACCGGCATCGTTCCTTTGACATATTATCGTTCATATGACGATATCTAACATACCCTACCTGTCACACATGTTCATGTCGCCACCGGCATCGTTCCTTTGATATATTACCTTTCATATGACGATATATAACATTCCCGACCTGTCACACATGTTCATGTCGCCACCGTCATCGTTCCTTTATTATATTACCGTTCATATGACGATATATAACATACCCAACCTGTCAGACATGTTCATGTCGCCACCGGCATCGTTCCTTTATTATATTACCGTTCATATGACGATATATAACATACCCAACATGTCACACATGTTCATGTCGCCACCGGCATCGTTCCTTTAATATATTACCGTTCATATGACGATATATAACATACCCAACCTGTCACACATGTTCATGTCGCCACCGGTATCGTTCCTTTATTATATTACCGTTCATATGACGATATATAACATACCCAACCTGTCACACATGTTCATGTCGCCACCGTCATCGTTCCTTTATTATGTTACCGTTCATATGACGATAGATAACATACCCAGCCTGTCACACATGTTCATGTCGCCACCGGCATCGTTCCTTTATTATATTACCGTTCATTTGACGATATATAACATACCCAACCTGTCACACATGTTCATGTCGCCACCGGCATCGTTCCTTTAATATAGTACCGTTCTCATGACGATATATAACATACCCAACCTGTCATACATGTTCATGTCGCCACCGGCATCGTTCCTTTGATATATTACCGTTCATATAACGATATATAACAAACCCGACCTGTCACACATGTTCATGTCACCACTGTCATCGTTCCTTTAATATATTATCGTTCACATGACGATATATAACATACCCGACCTGTCATACATGTTCATGTCGCCACCGGCATCGTTCCTTTAATGCATTACCGTTTATATGACGATATACAACATACCCAACCTGTCACACATGTTTATGTCGCCACCGGCATCGTTCCTTTAATAAACTACCGTTCACATGACGATATATAACATACCCAACCTGTCACACATGTTCATGTCGCCATCGGCATAGTTCCTTTAATATATTACCGTTCATATGACGATATATAAAATACCCAACCTGTCACACATGTTCATGTCGCCACCAGCATCGTTCCTTTGATATATTACCGTTCATATGACGATATATAACATACCCGACCTGTCACACATGTTCATGTTGCCACCGGCATCGTTCCTTTGATATATTACCGTTCATATAACGATATATAACATACCCGACCTGTCACACATGTTCATGTCGCCACCGTCATCGTTCTTTTGATATATTACCGTTCATATGACGATATATAACATACCCGACCTGGCACACATGTTCATGTCGCCACCGGCATCCTTTAATATATTACCGTTCATATGACGATATATAACATACCCAACCTGTCACACATGTTCATGTCACCATCGTCATCTTTCCTTTAATATATTATCGTTCACATGACGATATATAACATACCCGACCTGTCATACATGTTCATGTCGCCACCGGCATCGTTCCTTTAATGCATTACCGTTTATATGACGATATACAACATACCCAACCTGTCACACATGTTTATGTCGCCACCGGCATCGTTCCTTTAATAAACTACCGTTCACATGACGATATATAACATACCCAACCTGTCACACATGTTCATGTCGCCATCGGCATAGTTCCTTTAATATATTACCGTTCATATGACGATATATAAAATACCCAACCTGTCACACATGTTCATGTCGCCACCAGCATCGTTCCTTTGATATATTACCGTTCATATGACGATATATAACATACCCGACCTGTCACACATGTTGATGTTGCCACCGGCATCGTTCCTTTGATATATTACCGTTCATATAACGATATATAACATACCCGACCTGTCACACATGTTCATGTCGCCACCGTCATCGTTCTTTTGATATATTACCGTTCATATGACGATATATAACATACCCGACCTGGCACACATGTTCATGTCGCCACCGGCATCCTTTAATATATTACCGTTCATATGACGATATATAACATACCCAACCTGTCACACATGTTCATGTCGCCACCGGCATCGTTCCTTTAATATATTACCGTTCATATGACGATATATAACATACCAGACCTGTCACACATGTTCATGTCGCCACCGGCATCGTTCCTTTAATATATTACCGTTCATATGACGATATATAACATACCCTACCTGTCACACATGTTCATGTCGCCACCGTCATCGTTCCTTTAATATATTACCGTTCATATGACGATATTTAACAGTCCCAACCTGTCACACATGTTCATGCTGCAACCGTCATCGTTACTGCCGGACACATTTTCTTATAGAAAATGAGGCTTTTATTAAACACTTTCATAAGAATAATACATCTCAACTATATTTTACGTTATTTTTTTAAACGTATAAAAATATATGCGTATATGTGATTTAGTGTGTTTTGCGCACATGCGTGCTCGTACATGCGTGCGTGTGTGATTAAAAGGTTTTGATACTGCTCCGTAAAATCATTCCAGGCAAGATCCTCCGATTTAGCTCTATAACGTGTGGACTATAAAAATACGTGGACACAAACTATATTGTTTTTATCAGCATAATTTTTATCTCAGTTATTAGAAATCAACTTTAGCGCTCTATGCATATGGGAATTTTAGCACAGTAAGGTATAGGTGTAACCCCACCATTGATTTTTGTTCTTTATTCTATAGTAAATAATAAAAGTTTGAAGGCTTGTCATTCATAGAGAGTCCCAAATGAAAGAAGTGAAACCTACATTTTACTGTTTGTCAACCTCTGCACTATCAAAATATGATGAGAAAAGTAGGGGTCATGTGTCATATAAGAGATATTTTTTCTGCTCAGTGTGTACACTGGTGACAAAGTGAAAGTAGACTTCCGAAATCATGAATTCATACCCCAATTTCCAAGCATCATTTTTTTCTTTCTAAATTCACAATTCAAACATGACAATGCTATCAAAATGTTCAATATACATCAATAATGCCATTCAAATAAAAAAAATGAGCATTAAAATAAGGAAAATGCATTTTTAAAGAAGAAGAATTGAGGATTATTTATAACCGCCATTATGCGACTACCCCACGGAAGCACTTCCTTTTTGCAATGGTGGCACTATGCCTATAGAGAGGCAACATCTCGACTAGACAGCGGTATCTCAGTAGGAAATAACAATCGACATGTAATAATTTGTGTCTCATGTTTGAAAGTGCTAAACATTGGATATTTTGCTTGACAAACTATCTCGTTGATAGGATGGAAGTGGATAAATTGAAAATATCTAGTTTAAGCAATGTTTTCTGTTTAATCGCGAAACATTGTGAATCTCATCATTTTTGCGTCTGTATTGGATACGATTACATTATTTTCAATAAAAACTACATAAACTTCTAATGCTAGAAATATTAACTCTATCAAATACGTAATGAAGCAGACACGCAACAATATCAGCTAAGCAGCAGACGCAATAGCTATCCGAAACTCTCCAATATCTGCCGATTCATCTTGGAAACTATTTGCCATCGTATTGATATCACCTTGGTGGGAATATCGGTAAGAGCAATTGCAGCGACCTTGGATCAATTCAGGTAATTATCGGCTATAAACAATAGAAGTTGGAATAGAACCAGAAAACGTTGAAGTAGCTTCTATTAACAACTAGGCAGGATGGTCTATTTGGAATTTCCCACGTTTTCAGGCCTTTTTTGTCTTAAAACCATTATAGGGAATGTAGAAAACATAGCAACACCTAGCTTAAATTGCGTAGATATAAATATAAAAGTGTGTTTTTTGGTCATTTATTTAGTGTATGATAAAAATGTTAATAGGATTTTATTACTAAACGATACCAGAAATAAATGATAAACGTTTCCTTAAAGTCGAACTACTTTCTCAGTACGAATCCAGTTTCAATTGTTAAAGTAAGTTTTGTCTATTTCTACATGTGTTTGAAAAAAGTATTACCATCAGAGACATTCTGTGTTCAAGTTCTTAGAATTGCTTAATTTTCACACCATAAAAAGAGGATATTTGTTTGCTTCGGTGTGAGATCGAATTATATTTCATTAAGTGATCACCAAAAGTCATATGAGAATATCTATATGGTGATCATGAGATGAAATATCATTTGATCTTACACCAAAATAAACTAATTTTCTTTTTATTTTGTGCATTTACATAAATGTTTTATATTGATTGTATATTGTATAATCAATGAAGATGCACTTTGTCCAAACCTTAATATTCTGTAATACTTATCAATATTTGCTAAGGGGTCCCGTGCAAGTTCAAAGAAAATAACAGAATCTGTTAATGAAGATTAATCAAATATGCCACACCCACCCCGACCCTTAATACGGACTCAAGCAGTATTCTACTTTTGAACAAGACGGAACGAGCTTGTCCAACAATTCCAAGGATCCGACATTATAACACGACGGTGTGATGTTTTACTGCCGCACGCAGTAGGTTAAGATTGTTTGTTAACCAAGATGTTATCATTACATCCGATACTGTGTTCACTAAACGGGAATAAAGCATGGAACCGCATGTCAGCTGCTACCCGGTTAAACTTATAGCCTATTTATAATCCATAAAGTAAAACAACCCATAAATAACAAAATTAATACTGAAACATATGTATTTATATTTATATATCGTATGTGTGTGATTGCACAGCAAAATATGTAATAGAAATTATAAAACAATAGTATAGTCGTATTTCAAAAGATGACATGGGATGTATTTAAATATTACCAATGGTTATCATAGTTTGAACTAAGTCAACTAATTCAGCATATATTCAAATACAATTTAACATTAAACTTAATTCTTCATTATTGTTGATGGGAAGTTATCGTTATTTTACAACACCTGTTAAAACTTAGCATAAAACTGTATTACAATTCCCATTAACACGTACCTGAACAAGGTCAGATACGAAGAAATGTCTTTGATGTTTTATTTTATTGCTTTACAAAAATCTCTGTTTTGAACCGAATTCAAACTTAAAAATAACTATCAATAAAATGCTATATTAAGATTGATAACTTTTAATAAGAACTCTTAACTGATTCCTGATGTATATTTGATAATTGTTTTCAATCAAATGTTCGTAGTTCAACTCAAAGCAGGTTGTTCATACATCAGACTTACAATGTGTAGCCCAAATCGGTGTTGACGTTACTGATATGTCTTGCATGCATCATCAACTCTCACGAAGAGAATCAATAATCCCATGCCTGCTATTGTTCTCGTTTGAGTTTATTTTTTTTATTTTTTAAAACAGTTGTAACGTCCCCCCCCCCCCGATATACTCCCTTTAGCATGGACTTTAGAACATATGTTCACGTTCCAATCCCTGGTGATATAAAAAAGTGGATGTAAATGATTATCTAATTTAGTTTGGATGGAATTGCTAACGGTTATCTAAAAGATCTTATATAATATTGAATATTTAAGTAATAATACCGAACTGTTAGGTTTTGACCATACCATAACACAACTCAACACAGCATAATTTTATTCAGCATTAAACCAAAGTTTACAGTCAACAATATAAGACTTATACAAATATTGTCTCCCTTCCACGCATTTTAACATACAATACATAAGGAATAAGACATATAAATGCAACACATACATTATTTAAAGGAAAGAAAACAGCAGAAAAAAGAAAAAAAAACTACATATATTTCTTTCTCCTATTTATATACATATACCAGTATAATGACACAATGAACTTTAGCAAAGAATAATATACATGTCATGTTTATTTAACAGCAATATATGAATTATATAATGCTGACCTCTGAAAGGCCTCAAATATTTTTTTCATGTTAATTTGAGATTTCTTTGATATTATAATTATATCAAATTTACTTAAAGATGGCCATCTACAGGAATATCCTGGAAAGAATATGTTCTCGTTAATATACGTCTATAAAATAAGTAAAAAAATGTTCAGAACAATAAATGTTTTTTTGTTTGTTTTTAATTTATCTATTTTATCTCAACTGCGAAACAAGTTCTTACAACTTAGACAAATCACGCTCGCATTTTTCGTTGGTAGAACCTGTACTTAGCATAGGCGGGTAAAGTGTCTTGTTTATTATTTTACCGACAATAGAGACCAAAAAGTATTAACATTGTAGAGCAAAGAAACATCCAAGTGATGATATGCATTTTGTCGATATCCATTTTGTTGACAACAAAGACAAACTATTGAATTTGCATTATATTCAGCACAGAAACAGTCAAGATATGTGTTGCATTTTGTCGATATTCGTTTTATTGACAACAGAGACAAAATATGGTAGTTGCATTATAGTTGGCACAGAAACGGAGAAGTAGTGATAGGCATTTTGCCGACAATGGCGACAATTCATAACATTGTGGAGAGTAGAAAATACAGCACATTATCTGAAACTATCATTGGTCACCGTTCACATGTCGCGCCTTAAATTCCTGTACAAGCATATGCAACATTTTCTTATGTTTTACAAACTAAGATAATATATCACTATCTAGAGATCTAGCATTCAAAGTCACCAAATGGAATATGGCCGTACTCAATTTATAGATTAGCTAAGATTAGTACAATTCATACATACTAGAGAAAAAGTGACAGCAGAGTTCACTGCCTTGGAATGGTCACTAGCAACCGACGCTGCTGGGGTGCTTAAACTACTGAACTCGTCGGTCCAACCTTGCTTTCCCCCCGTCGTCACATGATAAGAAGTGGTCGTGCAAATAAAAAATAGCCGAACAATTTTTTTTTTCTTAGAATAGATTGCAACCAATAACAGACAAAAGTAAAACGGGCTCATGCGATACGGTTCAATGAGTGGTTATCATGTATGCAACTCCCTTCACGTCCCATATAACCGATTGAAGCTTGTCTAGAACGGACCGGCTCTTCCGATCATAGTCATGAGTCCCAGCACGTTGACCGGTCGTCGTTTCAGGAAAAGTTTTAAGATACGTTACAGTTTAGTAAGCTATGGACTATGGCACAGGCATGAAGTTCCCTGAATGGTGTTAATAGACCTGATTCGAGAGATATCAGGTTCTTGGATATATTAATTTCAAGCGGTTATTCATTTTACAAATACTGAATAAGCCACATGGTTATAAAGAATCAGAAGTAACTCATATTCTTTTGACATTGTTTTGACATTTGATAATATAACCGAATACACGTGATCATTGGGAACTGTTTTGAATAAACCGTAAACAACCAACTTCAATGAGTGCAAATCATTTGTCGTTGCATGTTCTATTTCATGAGATAACACCGTCCCTCATTGGAACTTTCCAGATTCCTCGGATAATTGGGCAAATCCTGATAACGCCTCGAAAACCAATTACCGCTTGCATTCTTTAGACGAATCGGAGACTGATAGGAACGATTTTACTGGAAAAATGAGCGGAAATTCGCAATAAACAGTTTGTTGTTGCCCCCAACACACAGAGTAATTGATTTAAAAATTACAAGAACTGCACTGCGTTTTGTTTTTTTCTGATTCTGAAAGTTACCGAAATTGCTTTGGAGAATATGAATGAGTTTGTTCTTGATTAAATGGGTTAAATGTTATTAGACAGTTTACAAGCGCCTCTTTCCATTAATCTAATGCTGAGTTATTGCAAGGAAAATACTTTCAAACACACAATGGAGAAGCCGTAACCGCTAGTTACCGGTATAGTGTCGCATTTGTATTCTGAATTGTAAATGACAACCACGAATGCATAAACACATTAGCAAACGTATCTGCAATGTTGAGTTATAATGTGCATTACGCTGCGTTATTTTATCCCGAAATGGACTGGTAGCACGGCAATTAGAAATAACTTCGAAATGATGGTATTTTTCTTCTGCCATGTAATATATTGCATTTTCTTTTTATCAACGGAATAATATATCCAAAATGCGTTCACATAAATGTGTTAAACAGGACTAAGGTGATATTATTATGTAACGCTCCCGTGTCAACGAACCTTTTTCTCGATCGCCTCTTCCTGTACATAACATTACCCGCTGACTTATTATATCTTGCTGATGTTCCGAATTGCAAATAAACAGTAACAAAAATAAAATAAAAGCAGCCGACTTCACTGTGGTCGTAGGTTCTCTTGTTTATCAAACAGACGATAATAATGATTTTTGATATCGACTTTTACATCAGCGGTTAATAAGCTCGTGAAATATTAATGACAGGGCTCCCGCTATAATTGTATAGATACAGTTTGCATATGTGGCATCAAATGCAATATTGTCTGCTTGACTTGCTGTATGCTTCATTCCTTATTTGGACATTGTTATTGACTTTAGATTGAAACACGAAGCAGAAACGACTTAGATGAATGAGATTTACCGCCAGTGAAGGTTATGTAACCTCGGCAACAAGTTTTGTTCTTTCTCAATATGTCAGACCAGAATCACCAACCTGCTAAAATTAGTGGTGTCTAACATACCAGAAAGAACTGCGTTAAAAGGTATATAGAAATGATAATTATGACATGATATATTTTGAAAGCAGAATTTGCAGGCTGAAGAAATCTTAGATAAAATTCTACTTTCTAAAGGAATGTATGTTTTGGACGGAAATTAATTGCCAAATATTCTAGTTTTTTATTGTTATAAACCGTAGTTGTGTTTCCTTCAAATCGTTTATGAATTCAAAGGCGAACCATTTAAAACAAAACTCAGAAACACACATGTTACACGACTATCTGTATGCGCACAATTGCACAATCATATTGGCATTATAAAATGCATGACAAACACACGAACGCAATGCACACACAACACACACACACACACGTGCACTCCACACTCTTAGGCACACTCGCATAGAAAGTTATTCTTTTCAAACGCTCTTATCAATCTGTTTAAATTTGGAACATTAGAAAAGGTAGCTATCTCAGTGTAAACATTTATCTCCATTTCTCAACAAAATTCCTTCAAATTCATAGGCAGATCCAAAGTTTTTGGTCAGAGGGATGGTTCTAATGCGGATTCTCAAAGGGGATGCCCAAATTCCAAGAAGGGTACAAGTATATGCGTTTTGCTATTTTCACTGGGATATGAAGTACCCAAGATCCCAAGGATGGTGGATAGGGCAGACCCCTACCCCATATTAACCCTTCAGCGGAAGAGTTCGAACGTTCTACCATGTTATCCCACAGCTTATCTCCGGTATATCTCACTCCCAACAGTATAAACCTGTTACAGTATGAAAGTTGGAGTGATCATCAAATTTCCTAAATAGGTTATTCTATTACCGTTATAATCGTTCTTATCCAAACTCTAGCGTTATGCAATTATAAGATATTGGAGAAATTTCACTTGTTCTTACCCTAGGAGATTAATCTGAGTTCATCTTTCTGGGTAATGTTGTAATTGGAATACAAATGTATTAACCAATGAGTCATACAAAGCCATATACCTGACTTTCGTTGAATTTACATATGTTATTTGTTTGTTTGTTTAAATTTTATATATAAATTATGAAAGTATATGTTTAAACATATTTCATATTGTGACCTCCAGCGGAAAGAGCGAGGTTGGGTGAAGATTCCCCGTGCTGTTTTTACTACTGACCGTTCTAAAGTGGTGACCTCTGTTGTCTTGTCTCCAATATTGTGACCTACAGGGCAAAAGAGCGAGGTTGGGATGAAGCTTCCCCGTGCTGGTTTTGCTACTGACCGTTCTAAAGTGGTGATCTCTGTTGTCATGTCTCCCATATTGTGACCTCCAGGGAAAAGAGCGAGGTTGGGGTGAAGCTTCCCTGTGCTAGTTTTGCTACTGACCGTTCTAAAGTAGTGTCCTCTGATGTCATGTCTCCGATATTGTGACCTCCAGGGGAATGACAGCGAGGTTGGGATGAAGCTTCTCCGTGCTGGTTTTGCTACTGACTGTTCTAAAGTGGTGACCTATGTTGCCATGTCTCAAATAGTGTGACCTCAAGGGGAAAGAATGAGGTTGGGATGAAGCTTCTCTGTGCTGATTTGCTACTGACCGTTCTAAAGTGATGATCTCTGTTGTCATGTCTCCCATATTGTGACCTCCAGGGAAAAGAGCGAGGTTGGGGTGAAGCTTCCCTGTGCTAGTTTTGCTACTGACCGTTCTAAAGTGGTGATCTCTGTTGTCATGTCTCCCATATTGTGACCTCCAGGGAAAAGAGCGAGGTTGGGGTGAAGCTTCCCTGTGCTAGTTTTACTACTGACCGTTCTAAAGTGGTGATCTCTGTTGTCATGTCTCCCATATTGTGACCTCCAGGGAAAAGAGCGAGGTTGGGGTGAAGCTTCCCTGTGCTAGTTTTGCTACTGACCGTTCTAAAGTGGTGATCTCTGTTGTCATGTCTCCCATATTGTGACCTCCAGGGAAAAGAGCGAGGTTGGGGTGAAGCTTCCCTGTGCTAGTTTTGCTACTGACCGTTCTAAAGTGATGACCTCTGTTGTCATGTCTCCCATATTGTGACCTCCAGGGAAAAGAGCGAGGTTGGGGTGAAGCTTCCCTGTGCTAGTTTTGCTACTGATCGTTCTAAAGTGGCGACCTTTGTTGTCATGTCTCCGATATTGTGACCTCCAAAGAAAAGAGCGAGGTTGGGGTGAAGCTTCTCTGTGCTGGATTTGCTAATGACCGTTCTAAAGTGGCGACCTCTGTTGTCATGTCTCCGATATTGTGACCTCCAGAGAAAAGAGCGAGGTTGGGGTGAAGCTTCTCTGTGCTGGATTTGCTACTGACCGTTCTAAAGTGGTGACCTCTATTGTCATATCTCTCATATTGTGAACTCCAGTGGACAGCGCGAGGTTGGGAGTTCCTCGTGCTGGTTTTGCTACTGACCGTTCTAAAGCGGTGACGTCTGTTGTCATGTCTCCCATATTGTGACCTCCAGGGGATAGATCGAGGCCAGGTGAAGATTCCAGTGCTGGTTTTGCAACTGACCGTTCTAAAGTAATGACCTCTGTTGCCATGCCTCACATATGATTGTATTGTACGAATGATCGTTATTATACAGATACGGATCGTGTTAACGCTGTTGATGTGACCTTAATATCTCTTTTTGGATATATATTTTCTGATTTTTAATTTGCTTTTTTATCTACCCACCGTGAATAAATGTTTATTCAAATTGCTATATATCTGTGCATACCTTGTCGTGTAGATATCTGTCTAGAATTGTTTAACCATAAATAACATTGCAAAAAAATGTTTACATTAATCATACTTTTTTTACCTTAAAAGTAGTTCAAAACCGCATATCATTTATTTTACATGATCACACTCAATGCATTTTCACATTTTTAAAAACCGCGGCGTGGTCTAGTGGTAGAGCGTCCGCCTCGCATGCAGAAGGTCGTGGGTTCAATCCCCGGCCGGGTCATACCAAAGACTTTAAAAATGGTACTAGAAGCTTCCTCGCTTGACGCTCAGCATTTAGAGGAGAGTTCAAGGTCTCGGCCCGGTGTCAGCATAATGTGACTGGATGGGGTATCATACCATGTGTCTGCGGCATGATACTCCAGTGTGACAGCGCTAAGAATACTGTCTCAAGTAGACACCGTCGCGATATGACTGAAAAATTGTTGAAAGTGACGCTAAACACCATACAACATTTTTAAAACAAAGTTTACATATTGACAAAAGCACTTACAGTACCCATAATAAACATGTACAGTCAAACCTGTATGAGCGATCACCTCTATTTAACAGCCACTTGTGTTAAGCAGCCACAGTTGTTGTTTTCCATTCATATCCTTTCAGAGCTAATTATCCTGCATTAAACAGCAATCTATCTTAAAATGCCACTTCTGCTCCTGCACTTAACTGGCTACTTAAGACAGTTTTGATTGTAGTTCTATCTTAGTCCATGATATCACCCGAATCAGGGGCTTTTCATCTCCAGAGCATCCTATTTCTGTCCTACAATACATAGCTATTTAAAGCTTACCGAGCTGTGACGTCATTTCCTGAAGCAACTGACAATTAACGTTTTCAAATAACTTATTGTTATATAACGGACCGAACCGGGATGCCTGGACCATTCTGCAGCCTAATAAACACGAGGATGTTATTTACCTGGTTTTCTTGACTGTGTTCTGCATCCAATGACCCTGTCATCAGATTATTGTTAGTAGATGAAAACAGTCAACCTGTATAAGCGGTCACCTCTATTGAACATCCACTTGTCTTGAGCAGTCCCATTTCTAATACTTTCATGGCAATTTTATCTGCATTAAGCAACAAACTGTCTTGAAAGGTTACTTTCGCTCCTTCTTTTGACTGAACGGAAGCTTAATGCTGTATTTGCTTTAATAACATTTTGTTATCTGTTACATAATGGGTTGGGTGGTTATCTTTCATAAAATAAGCATCGCAGTAATGCAATCATCATAAAGCCGAAGAGTATGCTTACAATGCCGAAATGAATAAAACATGCTATTTTACAATCCACTACGACGGACATATAATTCCAATGCGTGTTACTCTCAAGCAACTACTATCCAGCATCAACGTTATAAATTTATCTTAAATTAGTTTATATTAATTTTAGTTATTTCTAAATTAAATTGTATATTTTTTTATAAAATTATTAAATACGAGAACTTTAAATTTGTGAAATTTCTCTATAACATTGTTTTTTCTGTGAAACAAGAAAATGACAATATTAAATTTCCAAGTTAATGGAATTAGGAAATGCCTTTAAACGTTTAATAGTAATATAATCTTATAAATGCATAGCAATTCAAAATATGCATTACAATAAATTTAATGAAATTTTGTGAAGGAAATCTCTCACATTCATATTACTGGCACACAGAAAACGTGTACATTGGGGAGTGATAAACAATATTAATATGTGGAATTCTTAAGTTAATTATAATTTTTCTGTTATTAAATGTTAACAAACATTAACATCATACACGTGCATACTGTCGCATTTGTAAAAGCATAATAGAAAAGGGTTCCAGGTGTAAGCCCACCATTGAGTTTTGTTCTTTAGCAAATAAAAAAGCTTGCATGCTTGTCATTCATAGAGAGACCCAAAGGAAAGAAGTGAAACTCACAGTTTATTGTTTGTCAACCTCTACAATACTAAAATTTGATGTGAAAAGTAGGCGTCAAGAAGAATATACGAGAATCTTAGTTTTCACGTTCAGTGTTTATACTGTTGAAAAAGTGGAAGTTAACTTCCGAAATCATGTATTCATATTCAAATTTCCAAACATTTTTTAGAGCTGGGCGGTATTGTATTGGATAGAGTGTTGGCCGCTCACGCCAGAGGTTGCGGGTTCGATCCTCCGGTCGACCCGATGCATCTCATAAAACAACACTCAGTACGGTTTTACCCAGTTAGTGGACTCAAGAGCCGTTAATATAAGCCTCAAGCTTTCATTGCAATCGAGCTAAAATAGATTAGTATAAACGAAACATATTTTTTTTCTAAATTCACATTTCAAACGTGACAGTGCTTTCCAAATGTTAAAATACATCAATTATGGCATTAAAAAAAAGGTATTTACCAACCATTCTTAAGAATATTATTAGACTTTGACTCAATTTTTTTTTGAAAAATACGTTTAGAGACCATGTATTAAGACCAAACTTTGCAAGCGTGTAGGGACAACTAATATTTAATCAACGATATTCTCACAATTGTATTATCTTACATGGTAAACAAGATATCTAATGTTGAAATTTGGATTTTCAAGCTAAAGTCTAAGAATATTCTCAAGATTGGTTGGTGAATACAACCCCATATTTTATATTCCCCAGTGGCCGTTATACTATATATATATAATGTGTCCTGTTGATTATATATTCTCCTATAAGTCAGGCTTTATGCCAATGGCGTAGCCCTACCTATGTCGTCGTGATCAGGTTTTGTAAATCTGTTAATCGCCAAAATGATACTACGCGACATGGACTACTTTTTTATTCGTCGAATTTCATTTTTTTTCTCATATATTTAATTTAAGCAAGCAGAAACTAACCAAGTAATATAGATATATTTTGAACATTATATTTTGTCATTTTCGAAAATTATGTTGCATAAAATAAACCAAACGCAACAACTATATCAATCAATAGCAAGGCGTATGGTAATATATTAAATACCGGCTATCGGCATTTCATTTCAAGTACTTTGATTTCCACCGTAAGCATGCGTTTTTGACGGTTCTTTAAAACCAAACTATTTTACAAATATTACCAGCTACGCTAGTTTGCAAACATTTAAAAAAAATCAACAAATTCCACGCTCTTTTCAATATCATTCAAGGGCCTGTTTCTCTGTTATATTAAAAAGAAAATAGCTAGCATAGTTTAACATGCCAGTGAGGCTGAAGACATAAACACCGAACTATAACTGGATCCTACACATACAAACTGAACAACAGAGGAGCGCTCATACAGTGCTGTATTGGCAATACTCCCACTAACATAACAATGAATTTGGCAATAGCATCGACAGTAGAATTTCCAGCGACCTTCGGGATAATAATACACGAATGTAAACAGTAGACGGAACCTTTAAATGAAGCTTCCGGTCCGCTGTGATCATGGACCACATGGAGCTTGTTGGATGTGTGTGGAGGGGTGGGTTGGTGTGTGGGGGGGGGGGGGGAGGGGAGGGGGGGGGGGTGCTGAATACAGTTAAAACCAATGTTAAGGGGGCGTGAGAGGTGTTGCGTTAACAGTTCATATCATGAACAACTTCATTATGCACTATTTTGTTATTGTATTATACAAGTTTTATTATTATAAGTCGATGTTTTCTCTAATTATGTTGTTGGTGTGTGGTGTTTAGCATCGTTTCCAACATCGCAACGGTGTCTATTTGAGACAGTATTCTAAGCGCTGCCACACTGGAGTATCATGCCGCAGGCACATAGTACAATATCCCTTATAGTCACATTTTACTGACACCTGGCCGACCAGACCTACAGCTATCCATAGGTCTCATATATGTTGTCTTCTTACACACTATAAGTCATATATGATACTTATGGTGTGTAAGAAGACAACATATATGATACTTATGGTGTGTAAGAAGACAACATATATGAGACTTATGGTGTGTAAGAAGACAACATATATGAGACTTATGGTGTGTAAGAAGACAACATATATGAGACTTATGGTGTGTAAGAAGACAACATATATGATACTGATGGTGTGTAAGAAGACAACATATATGAGACTTATGGTGTGTAAGAAGACAACATATATGATACTTATGGTGTGTAAGAAGACAACGTATATGATACTGATGGTGTGTAAGAAGACAACGTATATGAGACTTATGGTGTGTAAGAAGACAACGTATATGAGACTTATGGTGTGTAAGAAGACAACATATATGATACTTATGGTGTGTAAGAAGACAACATATATGAGACTTATGGTGTGTAAGAAGACAACGATTAACAATTACACGAGGCATACAGAGTGTATAATAAAATAGCGTTAATATCTATATGGGGCCTGTGGTGAATACATTACTAGTAGCTTATCTCCCTCAAACAGCAACTCTCGTTTATGAGACAAGAAAATCGATCAATATCGGTCCAAAAGACTTTATCTCTGAATCTTAAGTAATGCTTAAGTAATGAATGTTAGGCACGCTATTTTTACAGCAAATCCATTAACTTGTATGTGGATTGTAGTTCAAAATACAACGAAGCTATCGCAGTAATCATTAATTTGTACAGGGTAATTACATGATATAGACAATGTATATGTGTGATCGTTCTTAAGAAACGACACGCTGTTATATATAAATGCAATTAAGTAACACCGTGTCAATGTTAATTCTATCGTTATAAGGGACATAATTAGTTCATATGTAAAGCCGGTTACTCGCTCTTACATTGGTAAAAAATACTTTTTAATAAACAACTGTTTCCTGGGATTCTGAAAGGTTAACCAGTACTCGAGCAATTTCATCTCTGCAAGTAACTGATAACTTTCCCATTTGAATCAGCGGTGAGAGACGAATGATAATGAGACACAATGCCGGTCGTACATGTATATCAATCATCACGAATACTGTTGCCGGGCGGGCATTCGAACTCACGTTCTCTTGACTGATAGTCAGTCGCGTTACCGACTGAGCTAATCGGCTCGGGAGGTAATGGAATATGCATCACCTTCGACGTCCCTACCTCTGGTTTAATAGATATTTAATTATCTCGCTTCAACGAATGAGCACCGCCTTGTCAAGGAATTATAAATAAAATAACAACGAAATATTTTGAAATACTATTCACACTGCGTATCCATGATATCGTACACGCCCCGTTACAAGTATTGGTTCCTCCTTAAATCAGTATTTTTTTTTATCAATTTTACAAAAAAAACCCTCCCTTTTTAATGACACTTTCGATGGAGATCTACCATTTCTGTATGACATGATGTGTAAAGTAAAAAATGAAAAACAGCAGTAAAGCTTTCTTCATGAGATCGAGTCTACTGATGACAACAGAGCTTTCTTCATGAGATCGTGTCTACTAATGACATTAAAGCTTTCTTCATGAGATCGAGTCTACTGATGACAATAGAGCTTTCTTCATGAGATCGTGTCTATTTATGACAATAGAGCTTTCTTCATGGGATCGTGTCTACTTATGACAATAAAGCTTTCTTCGTGAGATCGTGTCTACTGATGACAATAGAGATTTCTTCGTGAGATAGTGTCTACTTATGCCAATAGAGCTTTTTCATGAGACCGTGTCTACTGATGACAATATAGCTTTCTTCGTGAGATCGTGTCTACTTATGACAATAGAGCTTTCTTCGTGAGACCGTGTCTACTTATGACAATAAAGCTTTCTTCGTGAGATCGTGTCTACTTATGACAATAGAGCTTTCTTCGTGAGATAGTGTCTACTTATGCCAATAGAGCTTTTTCATGAGACCGTGTCTACTGATGACAATATAGCTTTCTTCAAGAGACCGTGTCTACTGATGACAACAGAGCTTTCTTCATGAGATCGTGTCTACTAATGACATTAAAGCTTTCTTCATGAGATCGTATCTACTGATGACATTAAAGCTTTCTTCATGAGATCGAGTCTATTGATGACAATAGAGCTTTCTTTATGAGATCGTGTCTACTGATGACAATACAGCTTTCTTCATGAGATCGTGTCTACTGATGATATTAAAGCTTTCTTCATGAGATCGTTTCTACTAATGAAATTAAAGCTTTCTTCATGAGATCGTGTCTACTTATGACAATAGAGCTTTCTTCATGAGATCGTGTCTACTTATGACAATAGAGCTTTCTTCGTGAGATCATGTCTACTTATGACAAAAGAGCTTTCTTCGTGAGATCGTGTCTACTTATGACAATAGAGCTTTCTTTGTGAGATAGTGTCTACTTATGACAGTAGAGATTTCTTCGTGAGATCGTGTCTACTGATGACAATATAGCTTTCTTCGTGAGATCGTGTCTACTGATGACGATAGAGCTTTCTTCGTGAGATCGTGTCTACTGATGACAATAGAGCTTTTTTCATGAGATAGTGTCTACTTATGACAATAGAGCTTTCCTCGTGAGATCGTATCTACTGATGACAATAGAGCTTTCTTCGTGAGATCGTGTCTACTGATGATAATAGAGCTTTCTTCGTGAGATAGTGTCTACGTATGACAATAGAGCTTTCTTCATGAGATCGTGTCTACTGATGACAATAGAGCTTTCTTCATGAGATAGTGTCTACTTATGACAATAGAGCTTTCTTCATGAGACCGTGTCTACTGATGACAACAGAGCCTTCTTCATGAGATCGTGTCTACTGATGACATTAAAAAGTTTTATCAAAGCTGTTTCCATCTTGATTTCAACCAAACACTTGACTTAGTGTTATTGTTTTTTCTAGTTCCTGGGAATCATGGATCTCGTCTTATGTTGTAAGATAACAGATTAAGGCCTCAGCCGGTACTTTCGGGGAATATGAACAGTTTATTATTTCATTACTCTTCATCAACATTATCAATAAAAACCGAGTCAGTTTTTTGTTGGTTGTATTCCAAGGAATCCTTTTATCCTTGATAGCTACTTATTGCTGAATTTGAATATGTTCTGCGCGATAATGTGATAACAAGGAGTCACGCATTATATTTATATGTGTACCTGGGCTATAACCAGAAGATCGTGCAAGATTGTACGAACATTTGTTTAATTGTTCACCTTTTTATGTTGTTTGTTGAACTTGCTTAACATGCAGAAGCGTGCAAGACTGCAAGACCGTGCTATGAATGAATAAATGAAAATTGTTCATTCCCTTGGCTTGAGTTTATATAAACACCATATTATTATGGCGAAATACGGTGTTTTAGCCTCCCTTCGTTAATGTTATTATACTGCCATCACTAGTAAACAATTTCAGAGTTGTATATTTTTTTATGAAAATTAGCATATGACATTTTATATTATGGAAATGACTTGTTTTATTAAATGTCTGCAAGTCTTACACAATATATTTAGGCAAGATATTTTAAAATAAAAATATCACAACATCCAGAAACGAAATGAGAACAAATTTCAGGTAGCTGTTGGAAGTCATTACCTGAAGATTTGCTCTTATTATGAACGATATGGCTACTTCAAACTACGTTGTCAAGAATATACAGAACAATGTGTACTCAGCAAAAGTTATAAAAATGATTATTTCTTTTTTTTAATAATAAATATAATAATTTGTTTTCAAGCTCTTTAAAAGTTTTATTTTTGTATTGACTGGGTACTAATGCACTGATGATGCGGATAGCTACACCGAGATCGCTTCATGTATAACGAGATGGCAGGTAGGGCCTCCGCTTTTTATGGTTTGCACGTGCACGATCACTCTCGTTTCTAATACTTTCGTACACGTCGAGATAGAGTCGATTAGCAGATAGGAACATCATCGAAAGTGGTTACTTCTTTTTCATTTTTGCTTGGTATATTATAGAAAAGTCATTATTTATTGCTATCGAAGTTTTTATCACGATCTGATTACTACAGATGGTTTCTACACGTAAGCGCCACGAATTTATAGAGCACACGTTTGCTTGAAACGGTTCTATGCTATACGTCATCACCCAGTGTAGACTGATATAAAATACAGAGTTTTAATTCCCAGATAGGACACCATGCAATGAAGGAAATTGTTATATAGTACAAACTCGTTAGATATAAATTACTTTTTTTCCATGATATACTACTACTTTTGCATCAAGGTTACATACCGAGTCTAAACAAATGATTGGGTTTCTTCTGGTTAATAATTTCATTCAAGACAACGTGCCATACGGTTATAGCAAGAAGGTTTTAGCGATGTAAGCGAACAGAGCTCTAAAGATATACTGCTTGATAAATGGAGGGTATTATATGAGCCCATTTATAATTGAAATTTATTAAATGAGTTTGTAGAAATATGGTATGTGAAGCCCTTTCGAACATTATATATTTTTTACTAAAAAGTTTTATGAAATTAAACCATCAATAATTATTTTTAAAGTATTTCTGGATAAACTGTAGTTTAATGGAAACAAAACGTGTTTAATTTCAGTGCAATAGACACCACAGGCAACAAGAAACTACCGACCGATGACGGTAAACACGTGACTATCACGATAACAGACACGACAGAAGAGGATGACAATCCCACAGCCGGTGACAGACTACTACATCCGAACCCAGACTCACCCGGAAGTCCGCCGCCAGAGGAGGGAGCATGGCCTGTGAAACGATCTCATAGGTAAGGAACACGCTTTGCTTCATTGAAACAACGTCTTTTTGTACGGACGGATAAAGAGTAGAACGTTAAAAGGCTAATGCTTAAACTTTATGTGAATATATTGATCAAATATATTGTGACACAATAGGTAATACTCATCTGACAATGGCTGTCTTACCAACAGTAATGCACTGGCAACATGCTCCCATAGTAGGATTTATTAGGCTGTAGAACGGGTCCAGAACTTCCGATTGGATCCGTTAAATAGCAACATATTTGAACACGTTGATTGGTCAGTAACTTCAGGAAAAGTTTGAATGACGCCATAGTTCAATAAGCGTTCAATTGCTATGAATTGTGGGACAGGCATAGAATTTACTAAATATACACGATTTATTACTTTCAAAATTGGACCTTATGATCATACGAAGCACAAATACAAATCAATGTTCTATAACGAAAAATAACAGCAACCTATTGTCGCATCTGGCGCCTGGTTGCTGGCTTTTATTTGTATATACTATAACGCAGTAACTAACATTCGTAGTATCTAAAATAGATAAACAGTTAATCTTCCTACTGCGTGTTAGTCCACGATATATAATTTAGAGGAGAAACTCGTGGAAGGTATACACAATGACGATATCGTATCATTACAGTACATTATGTACTGTAGATATTAGATTTATAATTATAAATGAAAAATACAAAACAAAGTGCAAATATACCTGTATTCTCGTTATTTAACATATACCTGCTCAACAAACCGCACATTGCACAAGGTTCCAAGCGTTATTTGGCCTTACTAACAATTTGAAATGATCGAATGTTTGTATTACATACATGTGCGACCGACATAATTCAAAGATGGTGGCAATTTTCAGCACTGAAAAAGTAAAATTCAACAAAACCAATACAAATATAACGTTTCAAACACTGTTTACAAAAATCACAAATCCCCAAACATTGGACATTGTCGGCACAAATCCCCAAACATGGGACATTGTCGGCACAAATCCCCAAACATGGGACATTGTCGGCACAAGTGCATTGAGCGTTTTTGTACCCACAGATTACGTACGATCCCCTTATCATTAGTGTAATTTCAATTATATCTAAATATCCAGATTGCCCCAGATAAACATAAAAATAAGAAAATATGTCACCAATCGGAGACGCAGCATCTAAAAAGACACAGCCATCAAAACAACAGAATCACAATTAATATAAGGAATAAATAAAATAAATACAATTATATATTGAGACAACAGGAATCACCTTGGTAACGAACGGTCAGTAGTTAAATACGCCACTAGGGAGCTTAAACTTTAGATATGGTATTACGTGATTACTGTGTTTATATCACGTAATCTGTAACATACTTCCACCTTATACTTTGTGTATGAATATTCTTCAAACTAATATATGTTCTATGTGACGTTTACAAATAAATTGCTACTAACAAGATGAAATATAAACCTTTTTTATTTCTTTTTTGTGACGTTTAATTGTCAGATGAATCTGCATATAAACATGCACAATAACGTGTATGTTGGTCAGCTTGTTTTATTTTTTAAATACATTGCAGTGACACTCTAAGTTGTTGTTTTTTTTAAAAAAGGAGTCTTCAAATACCCATAAATACATGCATCTGTTAAAATCCTATACAAGTCACTTTTTTTTATACCAGTGATGTCTTATTGCAGTATATGCTGTCAGCTTTTGCTTTACTCCTCTGCAGCAAGAACTCATAGCCTCTAAGAACCATTTAGAAAATATTTCAAACCAAATTACATAGGACTATTTTAAAGTGCAAGACACTTGCTACCGTGAAAAAAAGGGGCACAACTGTGTAGTGAGACTTTAAAACATGATTTCATATATACTTATTCAAGTAACTCAAACTTAATAGCCCACATAAAATAACATTTTTAAAAAAAATGTCGGTGAAACACGCCGCAGGACAGTTTCCAAGAGATACATAGCTACATTATAGTACAGCAATCACAGAAATTGCCTATTTAACAAACATTTCAAGTCGATAGTATTAAAGAGTTTTGTTCGCAGATAGATGCGCTCAGTATATAGTATTTCCTAATTATCTTGTAAATATGATAGGAAATATACATTTTGAGGTAAATGAAAAACAAGACAAACAAACAAAATTCATCAAAATCATATGATTAAGATTTAAGATACAATATGATGACTTTGGGTTTATATACATGCATTTGGTAACCATTAACGATCTGCTACATACACAAACCTTCGTGAAAGAATATTTTGTAACGTCTTAAGATATTTTACATGAAATAAATAATATCGGTTGATTATAGTTATGTTTCTATTCATTTGGTAAACGTTCATGAGTTGTACATGCCACCAACTTGTTTCGTTTGCTTGTTTGGCAAAGTAAAACATGAATTTTCAATAGAAACAAACATCGGCTTAGCGTCGTCTACATGACTTTAGTGTACGTCCTCTGGCAAACATCTCCTCTTGAAGAATGTTTTGGCAAGGTATCCGCGTTTTTCAAATTAATGTTGACTAATTTCAAGAATATGATTTTGCGTCTGTCTGAGTTCCCGTATCTATATATGTGCCACTGAGTACAACAGATCTGCTATGATGTCAGACCTAATTACCTTGGTAAACCGAAGCTACACCGCAGAAAGTAGACATGATGGACGTCTTTCTTCAGAAGAATTTGTTCGCTTCTTCATATACACTTAGCCTTGTTCAGTATTTGGAATTTGGTTGTAAAATTCTGTATTTAGTTTGTTGTTCGTCCTTGAGATAGTTGTCGGTTAATGAATCATCTCAAATATGCTATCAGTAACAATGGCGTTCTCCATGTCTCAGAATTAGAAATTTTAGCAAGTTTTATTTTGTATAATTGTCAAACGGCACGGAGCTGCGTGACTGTTGCTATCAACAGTGGCCTTGGTTTTGTCTTTATGTAGCAGAGTTGTTAGACGTTATTGGACAATTAAAATGCACAGCAACATAAATCGACCACTGCCAATGATTACACGGAAACAGTCAATGGGACCGACGTCTCTTTAGAAAACACGTTTAGTTGGTTTTACTTCATAGTTTTGGCCGCTGGCCCATAATACAAATTATGTTGATATGATGCTTATATTTGAGTGACAGTTTAATGAAAGGTACATGGGCATAAACTATTGTACATTGTTTACATGTTTTTATAGTAATTACTTTTTATTTCAAAAGCTTTATATAAAACTTTAGCAACAGGAAGTAACCAAATTATTAGAACAAAATAAAAACAAGATGTAACATCACTGTATGCGAGAGTTTTACCTGTGTGTGGAGCAAATGAGAACATGTGTTATGTCATTGTATGTGAGAGTTTAACCTGTATGTAGAACAAATGAGAACATGTGTAATGTCATTGTTTGTGACAGTTTTACCTGTGTGTAGAACAAATGAGAACATGTGTAATGACATTGTTTGTGACAGTTTTACCTGTGTGTAGAACAAATGAGAACATGTGTTATGTAATTGTTTGTGACAGTTTTACCTGTGTGTAGAACAAATGAGAACATGTGTTATGTAATTGTTTGTGACAGTTTTACCTGTGTGTAGAACAAATGAGAACGTGTGTTATATAATTGTTTGCGATAGTTTTACCTGTATGTGGAAAAAATGAGAACATGTGTTATGTCATTGTATGTGAGAGTTTTACCAGTGTTTAGAGCAAATGAAAAGATGTGTTATGTCATTGTATGTGACAGTTTTACCTGTGTGTGGAGCAAATGAGAAGATGTGTTATGTCATTGTATGTGAGAATTTTTACCTGTGTGTAGAACAAATGAGAACATGTGTTATATCATTGTATGTGAGAATTTAACCTGTGTGTAGAACAAATGAGAACGTGTGTTATGTCATTGTATGTGAGATTGTTTACCTGTGTGTAGAACAAACGAGAACATATGTTATGTTATTGTTTGTGACAGTTTTACCTGTGTGTAGAACAAACGAAAACATGTGTTATGTCATTGTATGTGACAGTTTAATCTGTGTGTAGAATAAACGAGAACAAGTGTAATGTTATTGTATGTGAGAATTTTTACCTGTGTGTAGCAAAATTGAAAAGATTTGATATGTCCTTGTGTGTGACAGTTTTTTATTTGTGTGTAGAGAAAATTAGAACATGTATTATGTCATTGTTTGTGACAGTTTTACCTGTGTGTAGAATAAACGAGAACATGTGTTATGTCATTGTATGTGACAGTTTAACCTGTGTGCGGAGCAAATGAGAACATGTGTTATTTCATTGTATGTGAGATTTTTTACCTGTGTATAGTGAAATGGAGAAGATGTGATATGTCATTGCATGTGACAGTTTTTACCTGTGTGTAGAGCAAATGAGAACATTTGTTATGTTATTGTATGTGAGAGTTTTACTTGTGTTTAGAGCAAATGAGAACATGTGTAATGTCAGTGTATGTTAGAATTTTACCTGTTTGTAGAACAAATGAGAACATGTGTTGTGTCATTGTATGTGGCAGTTTTTACCTGTGTGTAAAACAACATTGCTCGATAGACATAATACCGTATCGTTGACTTTGCATCATAATACGCTATGTTCGTTTTTGTTATATAATAGTTTAATCCTTTTCAGCAATGTTCCTGTCTTACAGGTTTTGCATATGTGGTTACTGTTTGAGAAATTGCAATGCAGTATTTTGCGAAATTGGGTTGTCTATTCAATGTATGACTTGCGAGTCTTTTAGCAGGTACAGGATGTTTCTAACAGTACAACACTATTGCGTTAAAATAAATCGAGAAGAACGTTAGCCTACGGTGACTCTCTACCGGGATAGAAAAATGTTGGGCCTTTAACATAGAGTTATTTTAATGGTGTTAAACGCCATTTTTAACACATTTAAGGTTATATATGGCATATCCACTTTTATTGGTGAAGGAAGACCTCAGCATGAATCTGAGTAGAACCACCTTCTTTCCGCAAGTAACCGGCAAACTTTCCTCTATACAGATTTTGTAGCAAGCAGGACTCGAACATACGACTTTAGGGATGAGAGTTAAGTGAACAGCAGACGGCTTCGTAGACCACTCGGCCAAGGGCCTTTTTATTTAAAACGAGAAGAACATTAGCCACTCCTACGATAACAGATAGCTTGAGCCTTTAATATAAAGAGAACAAAGAAACTGCCATTTAAAATAAGGAATGGTGTTCAGTAAGACATTATATGGTAAGGCAGATAACTTTAATGAAAGAAATCCTAAAGGAGTCTCATATTTGTCTCCCTTTTCCAAAAACGAGTAATCTTTGTGTTGTTAATATCGCTAGAGGCCTTGGCCGACTGTTGTTGTTTTTGGATTTTTTTACTGGACTAATTGCTTTCTTATGATTTATAAAATTATCATGGCACGGAGTATATACATTCATATCAAATGTATTGGCACAAAGACAGTACACAATTGCCTTTGGCAATTTACATTGTGTATTAAATCAAATTAAGCATATACACGCAATATATAAGTACACATATAAATAAGAGCTTAATACAGCGGTCTAACATTGTAAAACTTCAAGTCTAAACTTTAAAGTTTTAATAAATTAATTCTATGAATATCTAATTCTGTGAATATATTTAAGTTCGTGAATATATTAAACAAATAGTCTTTGTATTAAAAGTAGTAGTTTTTCTGAGCATAAAAGCTGCAGAAAATATACTTTGCTGTTTTAAACCGCTTCCTCTTTTTCCGGGTTATTGTTTTTTTACGAACAGTTAAACTATAAAACTGTTTTATGCTTAAATGGGATTTTGGTTTATTTCTGTCGCAGAAGGTTAAGTGGCATTTGGCTTGCTTTTGTATAATATACACAACAACATAATCGAATAGCCATATAGTTTCTTTATACATTTATACAATACTCTCTCTCTCTCTCTCTCTCTCTCTCTCTCTCTCTCTCTCTCTCTCTCTCGTTTACATTTAGACCTAGCATGTGTGCAATAATAGCGTAAGTCTACTATAGCAGTAGAACACCGGATCCAACACTGGAGACACGTGGGTTCAATCCCCCGTCAGGACCATGTGTGATGTCTTCAGCAATTAAACTTATTGGCATATTCTTAGCAGTCGTTCTACCCGGGAATATTTCGAGCGTGATTTGTCTAAATTGTCAGAAATTGTTTCACAGTCGATGTTAAATAACCATATTTTATAGATACAGCACACGGCGTGTTATTACCTCGCTATGGCACTAGCTCATTACATATTTTATTCATGTCAGGTCTACCTGCAGCGTACTGGGCTATTATCACACTTTGTTGCTGGTGTTACAGCATTGTAGACACCTCTATTGGCTTCTGTTAGGTCTGCTCTTAGATTAAAAATTTTACTCAGAGGCCTACATATGGTTTTGCAAATGAATGAACAAGCACAAATCAGCGGCCCATATAACAAAACTGGTGTCCAAGCCAGTGTAATGTGTGCGTAAATGAGTGAGGCGTAAATGAATGCGGTGACACGCTTAAGGGAACACAAGTCAATAATTAAATCAATTTGACTAAATGATTATCAAACCTAGTGGTGTCTCGCTGATGAAATCCAGTTGGAGTTTACATTTTAGCCCATGGATAACCACACATATGTGATTAAAGTATGCCATTCAACATTTTGACCAGAGTTGTGCCCCTTTCTGATGTAAATACAAACTTTACCATCGATATACATAATAGGTGCCAGAAGCGGATCTCAGGGTTTCAATTTAGAGAGGACGGACTTCGGGTTCGCAACATAAAATCTAACTGGGGGTGAGGTTAAAGAGTAAATCCGCCATAGGGTGTAGATCTGTTTTTACTACATAGGTACGTTGGACTTATCCATGATTTTATTTAGAAATAGTGTGAACCGATGTTTCTCCAATGTAGCTGTATTGGTATCCAATGTTCCACGAAACGTATTGCAGAAATATTGAGTGCAAACACTTATATGAGAATTATGCGGACATCTCAGTTTCATGCATATAGTGTCGTTATTTGTCCATATTCCACTCTTACAATTTTATTGCATACACTCTCTGTTGTGAATTATCATTGTGATTTAAGATATTTGAGTAAAGAATAATTTAATGAAATTGAGTATCGGATATTATTTCTGTTTGAAACCTTACATTTTATATCGAGTGTGAAACAAATGTTTTTAACTAAATCTCGCGCGATAAAGCTAGAAATGCGCGTAATGAGGATTGAATTCTGGCCTAAGGATACAGCACATGACCGTGGTGATGTATTGAACACACGAGCCTCCGACCCTGAATCTGATACTCTACCACACAACTATCCGATTTGTACAACATACGTATGAATAACCTCAGACGAGCAGCAGAGTAACATCGGTGTATATCGAATATTTGTGCCTGAAAGCTTGGAGAGATCAATATGCATATATAAGTCGATCGCAGCGTTTTTTTTTCAATTGTTTTTAACGTCAGGTCAGCTTTTCTCCCCAAAGAGTTAATTATTTTTAGTTGATATCTTCTCTCGATAATTTGACTGTATTGTGTAGTAGAAGACAGCGTGTTGCCCTGTAACCGGCTCGTGTTTCAGTATTACTCGGTTTACGAGCACTTTTAGTGTATGTTGATCAATGACTGAACAAGCAGCTGTCTGCCAAAAAATACAGACATTCCATCAATTGTATGTGTGTATATGCACCACGTATGATCTCACCAGTGTTTATGTTATTACTCAGTGATGAAATGGTCTTTGGTAACTGTGTCAGGTTGTTATGTGGATATATAGAGTTTCTCACATGAGTACCTATTTCATATTGAATTTATGAAACGAGTTCACCTGACGAGTTTCATAAATTCAATATAAAAACGAATGCACGAGGCTATTTATCATATAACTCTGCTATTATTATATTTCTCTTATTTTTCATGACTGTTTTTCTCCTATTTCTAAAACTATACATCTGTGTCTTCTATAATTAGTTGTCTCAGCATTTATAAGTTTAACTTTCGACTTTCGTCTTTCGATATTTTTTATTCGATACTATAACTCTTCAACATTGAAGGTTCGGAAGATATTTATTTGCGCCATGTAGAATATCGAAAGACGAAACACGAATATCGAACTTACTTTAACCATACATCTCCTTTTTACTATTCTGCTTCCTCGTTTTTATGTTTTCATTATAAAGTATTCTCGTCTGTAAATGTCCCCAACCTGTTTATCTCCTTTCTTCGTCTGTATTGCTCCTATATCTTTTTCTTTCATTCTTGTATTTCGGTAAATACGTATTCGGTATTAACATGGTGTATAAAGTTTGAAAATCCAACTGTTTTTACGAATAAATCAGATGTTACTGATGGATACGATAAATTTGACGTACATAGTATGCCAAATGATTTTTTGGCTGGTACTGATATTGTTACCAAGGTTAATGCCGCAATTGCAGACTTGGAAGGCAGTCTCCGTTCACAAACTGATATCGATGTGGCTTTTAATGGCTGGTGTGACATTGTTAATCATGAAATGTATAACCGACTGCCTTTTAGGTATGTATGTTGCGGCATTAACAATAAGAAAAGGCGCATTGGAAAGCCTTGGTGGAATAATACTTTGACTGATTTATGGAACTCTGTTTGTAAGTCTGAAAAAGATTGGTTAAACTGTAATGTTATTTATCTAAAAAATAAACTCAAATCTGATTACTGTTATGCTAGAAAGTTATTTGATAGAGAGGTTCAACGCTCTAAACGCCATCATTGGTATAAAATACAAGATGATATGTTAAATGATATAAATAATGATCCGAAAGCATTCTGGAAATCTATTGGTAAAATAGGCATACATAATAACAAGAAAAAGTCAATTCCAATGGAGGTTCTTCTGGATGATGGTAACTTGACTTCAGATGTTAAGGATGTTTTAAGTAAATGGGAGAAAGATTATAGTAACCTTTATAACTCTACTATTGATTCCATAAGAACTAATGATCATAATAATGTTGGTAACACGAATACTAGTTTTATTTTGGATGAGCATATATCTATTCTAGAAGTAAAAAAAGCTATTGAAAATGCTAAAAAGGGTAAAGCACATGGTATAGATAAAATACCGGTGGATGTTCTTAAAAATGATACTTGGTATACTTTTTACATGTTCTTTTTAATGTTTGTTTTAATAAAGGTTGTATTCCATCTTTATGGGGTAAATCTATTATAAATCCTATACCTAAGTCAAGCTCCGCCGACCCAAAAGACCCACTCTCTTATAGGGGTATATCATTATCATCATCCATGTATAAATTGTATAGTTCTATATTGAATAATCGTCTATATATTTGGTCGGAAAATAATAATAAAATTGTTGACGAGCAGAATGGTTTTCGGAAAAAACGTAGCACAATAGACCAACTTTCATCTCTAACAAATATTATAGATACTAGGAAAAAGCTTAAACGCTCTACATTCTGTGCTTTCATTGATTTTAAAAAAGCTTACGATTACATCAATAGAGACAAGGTTTGGGAAAGATTGCAGTGTATTGGTGTTTCTAGTAAAATGCTTGTAGCTGTCAAATCTTTATATGCATCTGTTTCCTCCTGTGTGAGGGTAAATAATTTTTATACCAACTGGTTTCCAGTGAATTCTGGTTTAAGACAAGGCTGTTCATTGTCACCCGTATTATTCAATTTGTTTATAAATGACCTAGCATTACGTATAAAATCCCTTGGTAAAGGTATCTGTATTGATAATGAAAATGTTAGCATTTTAATGTATGCTGATGATATTGTACTTCTTGCTGAAAATGAAGAAAACCTGCAGCATATGCTTAATGAGTTAAATAGCTGGTGTAGTATTAACAGTATGACAATTAACTTTACTAAGAGTAGCATCGTACATTTCAGACCATTGTCAATTGCTAAATCAGATATTGTATGTACTTGCGGTGACAATGTTCTAACTTATACTGATAAATATGTATATCTTGGATTAACATTGACAGAGCATCTAGATTTTAATGTAACTGCAAAAATAGTGGCTCAAAGCGCTGGTCGTGCTCTAGGTTTACTTATTGCCAGGTATAAAAGCTTAGGTGGAATGCCCCATAAAGTATTTACAAAGTTGTTTAATTCACTTGTTTGGTCTGTTATATCGTATGGAGCTACAATATGGGGCGTTAAATCTTATTCGTGCATAAATTCAATACAAAATAGGGCGATGCGATTTTTTCTGGGAACTGGCAAATATACACCTACTGCAGCCATTTCAGGCGATATGGGTTGGGTCCCTCCAATAGTCAAACAATGGAAATGTATAGCCAGACATTGGGTACGCAACATCTATACAATTGATACAAGATTAAATAAAAGAATATTTATTTGGGCACGGAATAAAGCTAATAACTCTTGTAAAAATTGGGTTTTCACAGTTATAAATCAATTTGATAGTTTACAGCTTCATATTCATACATACTCAAACATTAACAAAATTAAATTTGTTGATACTGTATTTGAAAAGATGATGCCTATATATATTACGGAGTGGAAAGCAAGTGTAAATCAAACAACTAGTATACGTGGTAATGGACGTAACAAATTAAGAACTTATAGGCTTTTTAAAAATGATTATGAAGTAGAAAATTACTGTAAAATTGTGCTACCAATGAAGCATAGATCAGCGTTTGCAAAATTCAGATGTGGTGTTGCGCCATTAAAACTAGAAACTGGTCGATATGAGGGTATTAATGAGAATGACCGGTTATGTCCTTTCTGTAATGATGCTATAGAAGATGAGTGTCATGTTATTTTAAAATGTGCCTCTTATAAAGATATTAGGACAGATCTGATGCTTAAAGCAGTAAGCATAGATGCAAACTTTAATAATTTTGATGACTGTAATAAAATGAAGTTTCTCTTTTCCAATAAAGATATGATAAGAATATGTGCCAAAACCTGTTTTACAATACTACAAAAACGTAGAAATATTTTATATAAATAATGTATTATATCTTAAATGTAAAACAAATTAATTTTATATTATGTTGAGAAATCGGTGCTAATCAGGTCATTCCAGATCTGATCTGGGGTGATAACTGATCTTTTAAAATATTTTTTAAAAAAGCTTTTGACTTTATAGCGATGCATTTGCATTTATTTTTCCTTTCACGATTTAACAAAAGTTATTTTAATAATCTTTTAGGTCTCGAGCCAAGATTAGCGCCGGTGTCTCAATTCTTAGTGTATAATGCTTTATAGTATACATCTTTTTAAAAAATAATGCATGAATAAACTGTGATAGTTGTATATATTTTATGTCAATATTATAGCGATAGTCTCTTGTAATTCTAATATTGAATGGCTATGTACGTTGTATGTGTTACTGTATGTTTTATTTATATGTTTGTACATAGATGAGACTTAAATAAAGATATATATATACGTTTCCCGATTTCTTAACCCACAATCAAGTTGCTTGTAGCAAACTTGGTATATTATGTTATTGTCTTTAGTCATTTTGTTTTTGTGTCGTTCATCAACCGATGCAAACTGTTTGTATTCATTCTCGCTATTAAGCAGTTCAAAACAATCTCCGTGATGGTTGACATACGATGTTGCGTCTCATTATCATTCGTCTCTCACCGCTGATTCATGTGAAAAAGTTTTCAGTTACTTGCGGAGATTGGAAGTGCTCCGGTACTGGTTAACCTTTCAGGATCGTAGGAAACAGTGACTAGGTTAACTGATTGTTTGTTAGCCCTCGATGACTAAAAATAACGCTAAATAATCAATCAATCAATCAATCAATCAATCAATCAGTCAGTCAATCAGCCAATACATCTAAGCTTCACTGGTATATATAATTAACAAACAAAACCGATCTTGAAGATGCAAACCCACCACTGAGTTTTGTTCTTTATTCTATAGTAGTAAATAATAAAAGTTTGAAGGCTTGTCATGCATAGAGAGACCGAAATGAAAGAAGTGCAACTTACATTTTACTGTTTGTCAACCTTTGCACTACGAAAATATAATGAGAAAAGTCGGAGTCATGTGTCATATAAGATTTTTTTTCTTCTTTTCAGTGTGTACACTGTTGACAAAGTGAAAGTAGACTTCCTAAATCACAATTTCCATGCATCAATTTATTTTCTAAATTCACAATTCAAACATGAAAATGCTTTCAAAATGTTCAAAATACATCAATAGTGCTATTCAAATAAAAAAACTGAGCATTAATATAAGGAAAATTCACTTTTAAAGAAGAAGAAACAAGGATTATTTATAACTACCATTATGCGACTAGTCTGCGGAAGCATTTCCTGTTTACAATGGCGGTACTATGTCTAAACGTCAGCTTTCTCGCAACCTCAACGGTATTTGCATTGTTTGACAGTAAATATATTTCTGACACTTTTCTAGATTATATTGAAATGGTCGGATGGAAGATTTGTTTAATGTTGTTGTTGTATGGTGTTTAGCGTCGCTTTCAACAATTTTTCAGTCATATTGCGACGGTGTCTGCTTGAGACAGTATTCTGAGCGCTGTCACACTGGAGTATCATGCCGTAGACACGTGGTATGACACCCCACCCAGTCACATTATACTGACACCGGGCCGACCAGACCTAGAACTCTCCTCTAAATGCTGAGCGCCAAGCGAGGAAGCTTCTAGTACCATTTTAAAAGTCTTTGTCTTTAATTTGTTTAAAAAATATATGTCAGCAATACAAGTTAAAGGCTAATACACTAAGATGGGGCATTTTTTCCCCTTGTCAATATTTCGTGATTTCATTTCTGGCACGCTGTTAAAATGGCTGATAGCATTTTCTCGTTTTGTAGCCTGTGCGTTGTTGCGATACCGCATTGATATCCAAACACAATTATAGTTTTGTAAATCTTCCAGCGATAATAATGGCGTTTCTTGTCTTGTTAGGTGCCATTTCCAATGCTTATTATTCGAGATGAATGGAAGCGGTATTCAAGCCTTTACGCTACTAGGAGTTTTCGTTTCAAAGTACACACCATTCTGACATATTTCCAAATCAAATTTCCTCCGTGTTTTTTCTTGCCGTCAATTTAAACAAGACAGCGGATACTGTGAATGTATATAATATAAGGATATAAGAAAATTACATTTGCAGACGACATATCGAAAATCTTTTTTTTATTAAGACATGAACTATACATCATAATATATTTCGGTCATATTTTATTGTGATCCTTTAAAATATATAAGCCATAACACACCGAATGAAAACAAAAGAGTTTCCTTGGGGACGGAAGAGTTTCCGTGAGGTAATAAATGTTTCTAGTTTTGTTTTATATAAAACTCATTTTCCTTAAGCCAAAACTTGCAGACGACCCAAATTTGGTTTGTATGGAGACATGACTTATACATCAAAATCTATTCTGGTCGTATTTTATTGTTATATCATAAGGTATAACACACCCATTGAAAGACGGAAGAGTTTTCCGTGTGGTCATAAATAGTTCTAGTTTCTTTTTATATCGAATTCATTCTCCTTAAGCTATGATATTCAAAAAGTGTTTACATCTAGTATTTAATTAAAACTTTACATAATTATATACATGCATATAATATTAATTTTCATGGCAATGGTAATTAAAAGCTTGAATTTAACTGCCTAATAACTTTTAATTCAAGTACGGGTGATCGATGATTTTCATAAGGGATCAAGAGGTGGTCCGTAAAAGGATTAAAAATTTCAAATTGTTAAAAATACAATGACCATACATACGCCAGTAGAGCGTCCTCGCTCTCTCTTGGGCATCTTGTTTATAAAAGCATTTTGTAAGTTTACGTACTTTGAATTTAAAAACAACATTAGTTAACATTATTTATTCTAGACATAAATATTGTTTTTCTTTTATTTTGAAGCAGAGATTCAGCAGCACAAATAGACAAATTGTTCCACGAGATAAACAATTAACTTAAAATAATTTCCTGGAAAATGATTTAAATGTTGTTATCTGTAATAACAGCCACTTATAAAGATAAAACCATATGCAATCTTTTATTCATAATCATAGGTCGAATGAGAGAGTTTTCATATAGATTTAAAACACCGTAAACTACTTATAGGTCAATCTATGCTTGCTGTCAAATGTCGTCATGGGTCTAAGACCTTCTGGAAATATGAAAACTAAAAATAAGTATTAACAAACAAGAATAATCTTACAGCAGGTGGTATACAGTGGATAAAGTGATGGTCGCTCACGCCAGTGGTCGCGGGTTAAATCCCCGGCACGACCTGATGACATTACAAAAACAATACCCGTACTGGTTCTAGCCAGAAACGGACCGAGTGCGATTTATAAAAGTTCTAAACTTGCTTCGCAAATGATTATGAACTGAACTTTATGGCAATATCCATGTTTATGTTGAAGACTATTTATATCATTAAATGGACATGAGACAATGTGGTAAATCCATTTTAATTATGTTTGTGAATCTATACGGGACGGATTACCAAAGTGGAATGGTATTTTAATATCTAAGTATTATCATCAGAACTGGCAAACAGTCAAACCTGCCTTAAGCAGCTAGTCAAATGAAGGAGCAAAGGTTGCATTTTAAGACAGGTTGTTGTTTAATGGAAGTTAAATTGGTTCGAAAGCATATAAATGGGAAATAACAAATGCAGCTGTTTAAGACAGGTGACTGCTTAACAGAGGTGACCGCTATACAGGTTTGACTGTATATCTAAAAATGTAAAAGTTTACATAAAACTAGTGGGGTCATCCTTGTTTTGATATATCAATGAAAGATCCTGAAAAATAAAACTTGAACTTTCCTTGAACTATTTTCTATCATGTCGATAAAAACTGAAAAATATAAACTATATTAATTATTTTCTATTTTTTCATTCATAAAATGATGACAGCATAACGAAATAAGATAAATAATCTTGTGAAGTTTGCTCTGAGATCGAAGATCTGACATTGATATTCAATATCGAGCTGGTGGATATCAAGCCAGGTCTGCGATCAATATTCAATATCGATATGTCAAATTTGAAGCCAGGTCTGAGATCGAAAGGTATGTCCGTATCGATACCGGTTCTATATAGTATAGCTTTTTCTTAATTTAAGATCGGCTGCATTTTGATTTTTTTTTGCATAAATTATGTGGATATTACATATTTTACATTTTATTAGAAAAAAGTATTAATCGAAATTTTATAACTGAAAAAATGTGTTGTGTCCACCGCTTCGTTGAAGCAAAAAAAAAATGGCGGCTGTGTAAGGTGCGAATTATTAAAAATCTCGTGAATTCGCGTAAAATCTCGCAAGAACGAGAACTCGTGTGAAATATCGTCTCTTCGTCAGCTGCCTAAACCTTAAATGGGGCGCTTGTATTGTGTTTCGATTCCGCTTCTTCTTAAATTCCTTGGTCTCTTTAATTTCTTCTGGTGCAATTATTACAGTAACTACTGCATTGGGTAGTATGATAGCAACAGTAGAATGCACTTGGTGTTTATAGGTAGCCTTTTATAAGATAGGTCAACATTGGTATTTGAACTTTCGACAACCGCACTATTTTTTATTTTGTAAGCTACTTCGCATATCAAAGGAACTAATTAATACGGATTGAGCTCTTCGGTTGTTATTTGGCGCGAACTGTGCGTTTCATGAAAGTGCAGAAGAAGTGCATTAATATATCAGATAATTAATAAGATAACGGTATAGTTTCGCTGGTGTAGGAAGTGGACCAACCAGCATAAAGCATGAAGCAATAAGCTAACCGTCGTGCTCTGCCATGCTACGGCACCTGGTCGTTATCTGTAGTGATTTCGTTTATTAGCAAACTCTGATAAAAGCCAGAACATTTAGTAATTTCCCCTGTATCAGTTAGTGTTGGGTGTTAGCAGTTACTATAAATCACAAGTGAATAAACTGATAAATGGTTGTTTCAACGAAGAATCGGATGATTATGCATTGTTCACTTTTCTTTTTCGTTTAAAGATATACACGCGACCGGTCGTCTCAAATGTTTCCTAGATATCTACAAGTCCTTGGTCGCAGCGGTATTCCGGGGTCGTATTTACCAACCATTCTTGAAAATATTCTAAGACCTAAACTTGAAAATTCAAATTTCAACCTTAGATATCTAGTTTACCTTGACATATAGAATAATTGTGAGAGTAAACTTGGCTATATATAAGGTGTCGCTACATACTTATTAATCATTTTGGTCTCAAAAAAAAGGTCTCTAAGTGTGTTTTTTCAAATTTCATTCTTGACCCAAGTCTAAAAATATTCCTAAGAATGTTTGGTGAATACCACACCTGGGTGTATAGCATTCCTTCTGGGTCATACCAAATTCTTTTAAAATAGTACATTGGGCTACCTTCTCCCTTGACGCTCAGCATCAAAATGTTCGTATAATATGACTGGATGGGTAACTATACAATGTGTCTGTGTGGCATGATACCCCAGTGTGACACGCAGTCTTTACCAAACATAGCCGTGACATGATTGGACCCCCCTCCCCCCCCCACACACACACCCAAACATACACCAGCAACTGTATAACACCATGCAATGCAACACAGCCTTTATCTAGCTAATTAACAGTTTAACAGCCACAGAAAATATTTTTGATATAAATTGGACATTAATTATTGTAAAGAAATGCATTTAACACCGTCGTAAAGAGCTTCATGCAAATTATCGAATGTAATACAATAAAAGTATTAAGATAATGAACAGATATGTAAAAGGTTAAGTTACTTCCTAGAACACCCGGTTGAATAGTTGTGTCGCTAACAGATATTTTAGCCACATATATTTTTTCAAGCGTCTAAAAAATTACTATCCCTAAACACTAGACACTTAAGTACCCATCCGTGTGTACGGACGGACGGACGTTATTATTGACATCGCATACTACTGATCATTACTGTTCGGTGCTCGTTCCGGTTATCGAACCTTGCACAATCTAACTCAGTCGCTGGTTTCTTAAGATTGTATAGCCAATTAAGTAATGTCAAAACATACGAGTACATGGCCTGTTACCGATAACATGTGATACATTTGTTAATATTTTGTTATTTTAGCTTATCAGTAGGAATGTTTGACATACCGGACCAAGCAATGACCTCCTTTCCAATACAGTGCGAGTATTTCATAAAGTCTGTCTGTCTGTCTGTCTGTCTGTCTGTCTGTCTGTCTGTCTGTCTGTCTGTCTGTCTGTCTGTCTGTCTGTCTGTCTGTCTGTCTGTCTGTCTGTCTGTCTGTCTGTCTGTCTGTCTGTCTGTCTGTCTGTCTGTCTGTCTGTCTGTCTGTCTGTCTGTCTGTCTGTCTGTCTGTCTGTCTGTCTGTCTGTCTGTCTGTCTGTCCGTCTGTCTGTCTGAGCGCATAGAAACCACTTTAATGTCCGTTTCAAACTTACAAACTTTGTAAGATCGTCCGTCCTTCGTTAGTCAGTGTGCCCAGTAGTTCTTCATTTAAATACACACACACACGCACACATGTATATATAAAATTATACTCAAGAATCTGATGTTAAGTATATAATCTCATCCTTGAACAAAGTGCAGTAAATGCAAATACATTTGTAATATAAACATGCTTTTAACAGCGTATAGAGATGAAGCACCTGAGTAAACAGTCAATAAGCAGTCCCTGATTGATGAGATAATAATTTGAAGGACGGTGAGTGAATCGCCGCTTGAGTGACTAGTCAATCAGTGCCTATTATTAAAAAATCTCAAAATGCTCAGCAACATTGTACATAAAATTCCCATTATGATATATCACAGTTTTATACGTTTACAATTATTATCATAATACATGAGATACTATAAGGCATTATTTTTTTGATCAATTATTGATCAACCCTAGGATTCGAACCCAGTTTGTTAAAAAATGGCCAGTTATTTGCTGGCGTATGTTTTCATCAGGTCCAGTTTGTCTATCGGCTTCCTCAATCGGTAATTTGAACTCAATGTTACGCAAATGTGTTAAAAATGCGTTCAATCTACACATCCTGATTCGAATCCACCCTGTAAATGTTTGCACCGTTTATGTGTTTATGGTTATGTGCCGTTTTCAATGGTAAGATTTCAGTTATTTAATCACTGCTGCTGGGATACGTTAGGCGGTTAGCCAGTGCTGCCACACCTCATCTCTGTAAGTCACTGACTCCTGCCCCACATATTCATTGTTGGGATATGCATGGCCGTAGAATATAGTCCGTTACCAATCATCATAAAATAGCATTGACAGACAGAGATTCGAATATACGGCCCCGGGGCTGACTGTCAAACGCGTTACCCCGACCGAGCCAGACAGACCGAGGCGTAAACACTGCAAACGTTAAAGAGAGGACAAGAAAGCGTCATTTCAGATAAAATGTAATCAATTTTTGTTTTTCTTATTTTCATTTGATTTCAAACAGATTAAATTAACAGTGTGTATGTAGGAGTGAGATTCTCACAAGTATGTACGCTTGAGAACACGTGCTAACACAGAATGCGTTTTCAAAATGACACATATATGGAGTGGAACTCTTTAAGATTTATTTTCCGTTCTAATCCTCATTTATACTTATACTGATTTGTATGCATGTAAATTTGAATAAATAAATATGTTTAAACCAAAATGACACACATTGTTCTGGCATTACAGAAATATAAGAATCATTGTTAAGACACATTTCTTAATTAATTACTACACGGACTTTATCCTTATGGATTCTGTCTAGAGATGCGTTAATCACAAGTCGCGACAGTCATTTGTACATAATATACGTAGAGGATCTTAACCAATCGTATTGATTTTTTAGCTACTCCTACCGCTATTGTAATACCATGACTAATACAAAATGGCACCCTGTGGGAATCCATCGATAAAACGAAATGAATGTTGTCGTTTAATTTATTATAATATTTGTCTTTCCATGCAACAGTTTGCGATTGTGTGTCCTTTTTTTCTTGTTGAACAGCTTGCGCCAAGTTACATAGCTCTGGGCAATAACATCGATCTCAGATTTGCAGACACCGAATGTCATGGCGAACACTGTTTTCTGCGATGTCGTCTGCAATTAACAGTCTGTCACTCGATCAGGAATGTCGTAAAATAGAATATTTGCCATAAATTGTTGGTCTGACTTCATTCACACACCCAATAAATATTCACTTTATTAAGTTGAATTGTAACACACGTGAAATGGGGCGTTAAAAACACCGATACAATATCTGCAGAAGTGATTATACATTTATACGTCTGTTTTACAACTGTGCGATGGAGAAACTATCATTACACACATCGCCGACTTTGTTTTTTTTAATGAATGGTCGACTTTAATTGTTAAGATTGCACGTAAACAAGATCATAATTTTACATAAAACTTAATTTGTAAGCGTTACACGGTAACGCCTCGGCGGTAATTATTGTTAAATATTTTATAACTAACCAAACACCTCATAGTAAGTCGTGTTAGCGTGTGGTACACATGTATATATCAATTTTAAATTAACTTAAGGAACGTGTTCAAATATAATTATACTAGTATCAATATATACACATATACACATATACTCGTAACATGATGTGATATGTAATGACTTCCGCAAGGCGCGCTTAATCGATTATAATGACAGTCAATCGACGTGCTCACTTACGCATGTCAGAAATGAACTGCACGGTTATCGAATACGTATAGAGTCCAGTCCGTACGTATCTTTATTCCAAAGTTAACTATCTCTATTAAGTGTCATGTCAACCTTAAGGCAGCACACCAGTTGCAGTCTGAGTTTTTAACGGATTGTGTAACAGGCACGCGTCTTCACTGCCACCGTGATAAGCGGAGAAGCGTTTCCAGACTTGCTTCGGAGCATTGAGGCGGAGGGGGATTTTCTCCGTGGAGAATTTTATCAATAAAACCAAGATATTGGATGGAGGAGTGAATATCGGAATTACTGTATGCCGGAATGATATGTAGCCTTGGTACACAAACACACGCCGTGCCAGTTATTAACGTTGTGTTTCATTAACTGTACATGTTTTGATTTCCATGCGGATAACCTACATACAGTGTTGTCTTGTTAGTCTAGGTTACAACCGTTATTCCCTCCCTCGGAATTTAATATATGTCGGATTTAAAGTGGTGATCAAGGCAATGTGATGTTACGTAAATAGTTCCGCACGGGATAGTTGTGTATATATAAATACGCGAGTGCATCGGCATAATATGGATACAGCGGCTGTGAAAACGGGTGGGGCGCCACAGTATGTATATATTGTTATCGACACTTTATGTTATGACTGTTTTATGTGCAGATGTTTAACACTTTATGTAGGTTGATGGAAATAGAACTGATACACGATTATGTAAAATCTTCAACATGCTATATTGTATACTTTGCATAAGTGACTCTCCTAATTCGATTTAGGAGACGGCTGAGGAAAACTTGTCTTGTTTATTGACACATTCGTGAAGAATGATGTTACTGTTACAGCGCTATAAATGTAGTATTAACTACCAAGTACTGAGTATCTGTTTGCTTGATTCTGTTAGATGTACCCTGAAACTGACACTGTCAGTGTGACAGTATCTGTCAGTTATTGTTACTGTTACTATTTATGTTATTGTCACTATCACTGCCACATCCACTGCCTCTGTCACTGTAATGGTTACTGTTACTATTTTTGTTATTGTCAGTGTCACTGCCACATCCCCTGCCTCTGTCACTGTTATTGTAACTTTTTCTATTTATGTTATTGTCACTGCCAAATCCACTGCCTCTGTCACTGTTATTGTTACTGTTAATATTTATGTTATTATCACTGTCACTGCCACAATAACTGCCTCTGTCACTGTTATTGTTACTGTTACTATTTATGTTATTGTCACTGCCACATCCACTACCTTTGTCAATGTTATTGATACTATTTATGTAATGGTCACTGCCACACCCACTGCCTCTGTCACTGTTATTGTTACTATTTATGTTATTGTCACTGTCACATCCACTGATTCTCGTCACTGTTACTGTTACTATTTATGTTATTGTCATTGTCACTGCCACATCCACTGCTTCTGTCACTGTTAATATTTACGTTATGGTCACTGTCACATCCACTGCTGCTGTCACTGTTACTATACATGTTATTGTCACTGTCACTGCCACATTCACTGCTTCTGTCACTGTTATTGTTACTATTACTATTTATGTTATTGTCACTGTCACTGCCACACCCACTGCCTCTGTCACTGTTATCGTTACTGTAACTATTAATGTTATTGCCACTGTCACATCCACTGCCTCTGTCACTGTTATTGTTACTGTTACTATTTATGTTATTGTCACTGTCACTGTCACTGTCACTGCCACATCCACATCCACTGCCTCTGCCACTATTATTGTTACTGGTATAATTTATGTTATTGTCACTGTCGTCGCCACTGTTATTTACTTCTGCTACTGTAACTGCTACATTTTCTGTTAACCATCACTACACCACCACTGCCACCACGACGATCACCACTACCATCGTTACCAAACGACCTTACCCGCTATCATCACCACCATCAATACCACAAAACCATACCCGCTAACACCACTGCCACCACTACCATCGATACCACACAACCATACCCGCTACCACCCCCACCCCCACCACAATCGATATCCAACGACCATACCCGCTACCACCACCACCATCGATATTCTACGACCATACCCGCTACCGCCATGGCCACTACCACCATCAATACCACACAACCATTCCTGCTACCACCACCACCACCACAACCATCGATACAACACAACCATACCCGCTACCTACACCACCAATATCACCACCGATATCCCTAAACCAAACCGACTACCATCACCACTGCTACCACCATCGTTATCCCACGACCATACCTGCCCGCTACCACCACTACCACCACCACTACCACCACCAATACAACCACTACAACAACCTTCACCAACATCACCACCACCACATCACCACCACCTACACCACCACCACAGCACCACCATCACAACAATACTACCACCACAACCACTACCACCACCACCACCACCACCACCACCACCTCAATATCACCCATACCTACACCACCATTAATACCACCACCACCACCACCACCGACACAACCACCACCGACACAACCACCACCGACACAACCACCACCACCACCACCACCACTACCACCACCACCACCACCACCACCACCACCACCACCACCACCACCACCACTACCACCACCACTACCACCACCACCACCATTACCACCACCACCATCACAATCATCATCATCACCACCACCACAACCGCTACCACCATCACCACCACCAGTAACATCACAATCACCATCATCATCGCCATCACAACCAACATCACCACTACCACCACCACTACCACCAACACCACCACATCATCATCACCACCACCACCATCACCATAATCACTACTATGACCATCACCACAATCACCACATTCACAACATCATTATCATCACCACCATCATCATCGCCACCACCACTACCACAACCATCATCATCATCATCATCATCATTACCGTTACATCCCAACTACCACCGTCACCACCACCACAATCATCATCATCACCACCACCACAACCGCTACCACCATCACCACCACCACCACCAGTAACATCACAATCACCATCATCATCGCCATCACAACCAATATCACCACTACCACCACCACTACCACCAACACCACCACATCATCATCACCACCACCACCATCACCATAATCACTACTATGACCATCACCACAATCACCACATTTACAACACCATTATCATCACCACCATCATCATCGCCACCACCACTACCACAACCATCATCATCATCATCATCATCATTACCGTTACATCCCAACTACCACCGTCACCATCATCAGCACCACATCATCACCAATATCATAACCACACAACCGCCACCATCATTTTCCCTCTTTCACTCCCGCTACTAATACTACTTCCATACATCTATTTAATACATTCCTTTTTTCTATTTCTACTTTTGCTTTAGGTGCATCTATTTCTATTTCTACTACTGCTTCTGATGCATATACTTCTATTACTACTACTGTTTCTGGTGCATTTACTTCTATTTCTACTACTGCTTCTGGTGCATGTACTTCTATTTCTACTACTGCTTCTGATGCATCTACTTCTATTTCTACTACTGCTTCGGTGCATCTACTTCTATTTCTACTACTACTTCTGGTGCATGTGATTCTATTTCTACTACTGCTTCTGGTGCATGTACTTCTATTTCTACTACTGCTTCTGATGCATCTACATCTATTTCTACTACTGCTTCGGGTGCATCTACTTCTATTTCTACTACTACTTCTGGTGCATGTGATTCTATTTCTACTACTGCTTCTGGTGCATCTACTTCTTTTTCTACTAATGCTTCTGATTTATCTACTTCTATTTCTACTATTACTTCTGATGCATGTGATTCTATTTCTACTACTGCTTCTGGTGCATCTACTTCTTTTTCTACTGATGCTTCTGATTCATCTACTTCTATTTCTACTATTGCTTCTGGTGCATCATTTCTATTTCTACTACTGCTTCTGATTCATCTACTTCTATTTTTAATATTGCTTCTGGTGGATCTATTTTTACTTCTGATGCATCTATTTCTATTTCTATTACTGCTTCTGATGCATCTATTTCTATTTCTACTACTGCTTCTGATGCATCTACTTCTATTTCTGCTACTGCTTCTGATTTATCTACTTCGATTTCTGCTACAGTTGTCGCTTATTGGTCCAGGTGATTCACCTACCACTTACGTTACTACTTCTGCTGCACTACTGCTTCTTTATATTGACATTAGTGTTGCCGTGTTTCTTTTGTTTTACGTGTTATATCCCAAAATCTAATACACTTTCTTTCCTACTTATTAACGTTAATTCATTGCATAATAACATGTCTATGAGATGCAAATGTGATTACAATTAATATTGATTATATATAGTCAGCGTGTTACGTATATCTTAAATTATGTAATTCCCTGTACCCAACGTGAACTTGCTGCTGGCGTGCGTTCACAAATCTGTCTTTAATCATCGTTTCAGCACAAAACAGATACTTGAAACTGCAATATTTTTTAATGAGCGACTAGAATAATACATAATGACATGCGCTTGTCTAAAATTAACTTTGAATATGGAACAATAATTATTTTGAACTATTTAACAAACAGCACGGGAGTTTATATGGCTCGAAATTGTAAACATAAACTTGAGGTGAAATCAGTGCAATATGAAAGTCATCACTGACTATATAGGGCACTAGGATCCGATTTCGCCAACATATACTGAAATACTTAAAAACCCACTTTGAACTAAGAAAAGCAACCAGTTGATTATGAATTTAGACTGGTTCAAGTAAAACTGCATATTATTTCTTTTATACATATTTATAAATAACCGGTCAAAACGTATTTAGGTGTTAAGTATTTATGTAAAGTGATGGTGAAACAGAAACAATGCCTTTGTTTCTCCAACATTTTTTTAAAAGTTTTACTCAAATACTTAAAAACTTAAGTGGGTTTTGACTGGTTAGCTATTAATTATTTAATTAATATCAATAAAGTCATATGCAATTATACTGGAACTAGTCTAAATGTATGGATACTTTTCTTAGTTAACTGTTTAAGTATTTAAGTATACACTTAGATATGTTAATGAAACAGGGGCCTGCGTGTTTATGAACATGTTATATAGATGAGAGAAACGAGAAAGAAATAAAGATGAACCTGTTGCTGAAGTAAGTCTTGATTTGAATGAATGCAGATGTGCCTGCGATCACAGCTGTTACAACTTAGTATCACACGCTTCTTCTTTAGATGCCGGACAGGATTTAGGTCTTTAATGCAATCGTTTTATAGAGATATTAACATGTCAACATTGTTTTATTTTAACAATTTTACTTTTATTGTTTTATCATAAGGATACATCAGTGTATGTATGAACGGGGAAATCCTGCATGCTCGGTTACGTTTCGGGCTATGTTTTGCGTATATGCACTCTGACGTAATACACATTGCGACAATTTGATTATATATAGTTAGCATCTCTTAAACAACGACAAATATGGAAACGACAATTATACGCAAATTGTCGATCTATTTTTATATTTTAGTTCGATATCCTACATAAAAAACTATTAACGCATTTAAGTAATTACATTACACATAGTTCAAATGATTCATCTAATTTGTTTTCAATAATTTGTCAGGTGATACTTAGCAAACGTAGTTAATAACTCCCCTTAGCGATATCTTTCTAAACGATTTAACTCAATCATTTCTGCTATTCGTTTTCATTACAGTATTGCTATGATAGTGTACATAAAAACGTGTTTTTTCTTTCGAAATCGTTATTCATTGAGAAGAAGTGTCCATTTTAAAGTATATTTGATGGATATGGTATGTATTATTTAAGTTGAAAACAAATGTTAAAACATTGATTTATACAAAATTTAATATTTCAAATAATTCAACTGTCATTGAAAACCAAGATAACATACTATTTTGACAAAGTGTAGTTGGTTTACACACGTTTTGACGGCTCCTTCGAGTTCACATCTTGTCCATTTACGTGATATTGAAATATATACATAAATTTCATTTGGAATAAAGAACATGGTAAGCCTGGTCAATGCTTAATCTCGCTGCCACATGATCAGAATGTGTATGCATTGGGCAGGGCAGCCATATGTGTTTAAAATGTAAACAAAAGACGATATCATAATGTCATAAGCATAATGGTAGACACATCTCCTATGTACATGTCATCTGTATAATAAGGTGGACTTAACTTAATAAAAATAAAGAGAGACTGCAAACATCTTGAAATAAAAGTGAAATAAAATTGAATCTCTACTGTTAAAATACTATGATGGTTGGTGTAACCGAACTAAACACCATAGTGAAATTTACCAATGAGCTATATGATATAATAATATAATACATGTCATGAACGCGCATATTGTGAATGAATGTGAACATCTGGTGGTAATTGGAAAACTTATTTTCCGTCACAAAATATGTCTCAAGAAGCCCGTTACAAGTCGATACTCAGGTACTACACTACTCGATGTTTGCATACATCGTCAATTAACATTAGGAGAGGATGAATTTTAAATTAGCAGCATGTGTCCGCTGGAAGTTACTGACTCATTCTTCCGTTAATCAGGTATTTTGCTAAGGGGTTGATTGATTACACTGAGGTTTTACGTGCGCTATTTTGTTATCTTTTAAAATGATCACACAATTTATCAGGCACTGGGAAATGAGTTTTACTATACCACAGTGAGCGTGTTAACTGTGACCTGGCTTATGGCTAATTGATTTTCTTTAATAACAAAGAGGAGATGTCAGTGAAATTAAACAGCACTCATTACACTGGCTTCTGTCAATGTTTCTCTCATTTAAAGGAAGGAACACACGATAATTTTGATATTTCTTCTCTTAAAACTTTGTCTGGAAGTTATGTATCAATAGAATGCAAATGTAATCCTTATTTTGTTTTTGTTTTGAAAAGGAGCATATCACTGGTTATATTCATTTTCATATGGTTTAATCAGTAGCGTAGAAACAAACACTCTAAAAATTTCAATTTTCAGTTCCCCAATTTTTTTAATGATATTTTCAAATTTAGCGTGACATCCTTTGTAGTTGTTTGGGAAGATTAATGTTTATATGGCTACACATTTACATGTGCGAGATTGGCCTCGGATTGTTTTTGCCAACCATTCTTGAGAACATTCTTAAACATTCTCTAAGTGTTTATTCAAAATTTATTCTTCAGTTTAAGTTTAAAATTATTCTTAAGAATGGTTAGTGAATACAACCCCATATGTGTAAAATCTAAGTCTCTTGGCGTGTGTCATTTTAGGTAAAACGTCGCTAAATAGTCGCCTATATTTTTCATGTATTTAATCAATACAAGAGATTGATACTGATAAAAATGGAGTTGATGTTGTGTTTATTTAATGATTCTTTGATAAATGCGGTCCATGTCAGCAAACATAACGTGTGTTTTTACACTGCAGATAAAATCTGATAATATGCCACGTGTTAAGAAAACATCAATCTCGATCGTGTAAATATATTGATAGATTCGATAAATACTTGCCCTTCCAGCAATCATATATCCTTACACATGAGATAAAATGTGGTAATTGGCCACATAATAAGAAAATATTCAACTCGATCGTGTAAACATATTGGTAAACGAGTAGATGGTTTATCCAACAAAACCAACCACATGTGCAGATGCCGGACCAAAAGCTCTCAGTACAGGGTGATAAAAAAGTATGCAGACAAAAAATATTTTACAGCTATATAAATAATGAAAATTGGTGATAAAGGTATTATATAAATAAAATTGTTATTTTTAACTGTAATTATGTATATGGGAGCAAGACACCTATGATTAGTATTGGTTATACCCAGGAAGACTTCGAACGTGATTTGTGCAAGTTGAAATAACTTGTTTCACAATCAAGGTAAACTAAATAAGTTTAAATTAAACTTAAATCAAGACTTTACTGATCAGCCCTGGTAGTTAGTTATAGCAAGCAAACACATCTAACTAATGTCTACACACTGTATATCTCTTCCCCATTGCAAACATGGCACCAAGTCAACTTCAGGTTTCAAATAGTCATGAAGGTGAACTACTTTTTGTAAAAACTGTATTATTATAAAAATAATTAAAATACGTTGGTTCCTTATTAAACTGAAAACAATAACATTTAGTTCATTGTGTAAATAATGAATAACAAATCGTCGAATCTATTCCTTACGGTACAATAGAAATGCCCCGCAGTAAGTAGTGTCTGTTGATGTTATTGGTGGTTTACTTGAAATGTTACTGAATAATTTGATATTCCTGCATTGTATTTCTTTTCATTTTCAAGTAAGTCCTCTCTAAACACTGTGTTGCGTTTTAACATCTCTTCCTGTATTGCATTTTCATATCTCTTCCTGTGTTGCGTTTTCACATCTCTTCCTGTATTGCATTTTCATATCTCTCCCTTTATTGCATTTTTATATCTCTCCCTGTATTGCATTTTCATATCTCTTCCTGTGTTGCGTTTTCATATCTATTCCTGTACTGCATTTTCATATCTCTTCCTGTGTTGCGTTTTCATCACATCTCTTCCTTTATTGCATTTTCATATCTCTTCCTGTGTTGCGTTTTCACATATCTTCCTGTATTTCGTTTTCATATCTCTTCCTGTGTTGCATTTTCATATATTTTCATGTGTTGCGTTTTCGTATCTCTTGAGTGTACTGCCCATCATCCAACTGATTTAACTTGGTAGTAAATGATGTCGTATTTCACTCCATCTATTCATTTGACTGCAAACATTGATTCTGACTGTTGGAAATGGCAATACATGTCAATTCACTGCTTGTATCTAGGACACCATGGTGTCGCAATAACGTTTCTGTGTAGCATCGATTACTAAACCACAATGACCCAGTTATATAAATGTCAAATGTTTTGGTCAAAGTCAGTTATTTGTGTTAGTAGGATATCGCTAACGTCTTACAGAAATATGAGCAATTTTTTTACGTACAGAAATAGTCGAGAAATAGATTTCGTTAGATGTACATGTATCTCCGATTGTTCTATAGTACGAGAGGTAATTTAAAATTTATGAGGCTGATTCTACTGTGGAATGGGTATTTGCGATATCAAACTGAAACAAAGACAAAATGAAGTCTAATCTTTTTTCAGCATCTTCACCAAATATCAACTCGTATATACTAACCTCTTCTTTAGTAATTTCATATTCGAACAAATACACACGGGTATCCCGGACGACATTTCTTACATTGTTAAACGTTTGGTGATTCAAATGTGTGCATATTGATAGCAGTTTCGCAATACTACAAATACCCAAGCCCAGATTAGCTCAGTCGATTACGCGTCTGACTATCAATCCGGGGGTCTCTCACTGCTGATTCAAGTGGGGAAGTTATCAGTTACTTGCAGAGACGGGGTGTGCTCGAGTACTTGTTAACCTTTCAGGATCCCAGGAAACAGTGGTTAGGTTTACTGATCGTCTGTTAGCCCTTGATGGCATAAAAGTGACGCTAAATATTCAATCAATCATACAGCTACTCAAGCTGCCAGTTATCTTCATTCAATTAAAACGATCTTACCTTCTCACTTTTAGAGAAAAATAATGATGTCTGCATGAGTCTTCAAAAGACAAACCGATTAAAACCAATATCTAGCCTATATGTACAAATGGTTCCAATTTATTTGAACATGTATGAGTTCCTTCTAAACGTGTAAGAATCAGATCGAAATAAGAGAAGATTATATCATTAATTACCAATTAGTATTTCATTGAGAGTTATTCACTGCTTTACAATGTCTAAAATGAAAGAACAATATCAAATTGCCTTTGATTCCACTGTATCACTGCGCATGTTGAACCAGTCATCGTATCTTCTGACACCCAAAGAGACACATGTTAATCTATATGTTGCGAAAATAGATAGAACGGTGATCAGTTTAAGTATTTCCAATTAAGTAAAACCATTAATACTTCTCAAAATTCTCTGAAACATCATTCAAAATGCTTTTCAGTTTGTCTTAACGTACTTTCCTATCAAATTTCTAATCGTTAAAAAGAGAACAAATAATTTCTCATTTTCATTTAACGCTTTGTATTGTCTTTGTTTTATTATCCAGGGAACAGCTTCACATTGTACATATTTATACAAAATCTACAGTATTTTCGTAACCTTGAGAAGGATGTAGTTTACTTCAATGATGTGTAACCACATGCTATACTGATAGCTATATTAGCTAAAGAAATAAACATAACACATGAGTAGATGAGAAGATAGCAGATAAGTACATAAAACTACATAATTAGATATAGGCATATCCGCGTAACATTTAACAAAATGAGCTCTAATGAACATAATTAAACCGAGTAATGTGCTGTCCTCTTTTCTTGTTGTATTCTATGTTCAAAGGGAACCACTTTATCAATTAATATTCGGTCTTGTAAGGGTTCTTTTATTGTGTATACAATCGCAATATTTATTCTACACTCGGTTTTTGCAACATCTTGTGTAATATTTAGAGCTGTCTTGGTATAGTTGTACAACAAAGGTACATTTCGCTAAGAATTTCGTACGAAGAAGCTGTGACAGTCAGGAACGTTTCATTTGCACAGTAGTTTTGCAAATTTTAAAAATAATACTATTTACAAGGCTAACGAAAGTTTGTAAAACAACGTTATTGAAACACTCAATGAATTTCCCGACTACTCTGTAACTTCAAAGTTTACACCCCCCCCCCAGTATTCGTTGTAATGGCAAAGTCAATGTATTCATGATTTCTCTATAAAAAAGACCGTGCTGGTGATTGTGACAATTATTCAGTATAACTAGATTTTGCTGTATTTGTTCAGTTTATTTATATTATTGATTTAAAGATGCAACTTACTGACACACCTGTCGTTCCATATGGCCGAATAGGAAAATACATTATAAACAATTGGTGATAGACAAAGTGAAAATATTGGGAAAATATGCTGACGCAAGGTTAACTGCAAGTATCAGTAGCATCTGATACGAGAGGAGATGCATTTAAAAATGTTTTATTGAGTCTGTTTATGTAATGTTGAAAGTGACACTACTCGCGCCCCCTAACGCCGATTGAATAATACAAAATAAGAGTTTACGGATACAATATCTGATAAAAGGATCTTTACAAAGCACAGAACATATCAAAGAAAAGAAAATGTCAGAGCTAGTTTTATTAAACTATTCTTAACGGAACATCTTGCACGCACCCAGGCTCCGGCTAAAGGACTGTTCTGTTTTCTAGCTAAACTGAATGGATTCAATGCGTCCAAAAACGATCAGAAATAACAACGGTTACTGTATTGTTTCTATTACTTGTGTAAATTATAGTTATGGTAGAATACGAACACACTTTGTTTGTTGTGAGATTTCCAGGTCATTGCCAAGGCTTTCAACAGTTTTTCTCCTCGATAAATCTGTCTATGTTACTGTCAGACATTTACCTTACTTATGTATTACATTTGAAACAATCGTAAATCACCTAGCATGTATGTATATACATTTATGTATGTATGCTATCCATTAATTTATAATGTACTGATTTGTGCTTGCCGTCATGTATATGTAAAATAGGTCCTCGTGGGTCTAAGACCTTCTGGAAATATGAAAATAAAACTTGTAAACTGATAAGTCATTTTCAATGCTTCAGACGTATTGGTGCACATAGGTTATGCCGATGATGCGTCACGTTTAGGTATTGTCATAATCCTGATGTAGCCATTACTGGTTTTAAAAATCTTCAATAACTTTGCTTTGATATGTTATTAATCGGTGTAAAGTTTCGTTGTAATAATTATATTGGATTTTACTGTAGTCTAGTTCTGTGCAAACAGTAACGGGTTTATTTGTATTGAAACCTTTTCAATTTAGTTTCGTTCAATGACGCGTTTTGTTAAACGGAAATATTTCTTTTTGGCTTTTTAGAACATAAACATTTGACTCATCACCGAACATTGCTTTAAATAAAGACAAATACATTGTTCTGTGTAGGTGAATTCACGTATATCTGTGTTTTATTTTAAAAAAGTCTGAATTGGTTTGATTCAAGGATTTGAGGATTTTTGATTTCGCAAATCATCGCAAATATTTTTATACCATAAGCACCGAACTCTTTGAACGCTGTATTGTACAATGTGTAATGTTTCGTTCTGTATAATTTACCTGTCTTTAAGACATTTATTTTGATTTCATTCAAGAACGCATTTTATCAAACGCAAATATATATTTTTATGACTTTTTGAAATATAAAATTGATATAAACGCAGTGTATCGTCTGGTTCTGTGTAGATAGCAACATTTTTATTTTAGTTTTATTCCATTTTGTTTTCATTTGTTTCAAGGATGTCGTTAATAAACGCAAATATTTCTTCTTTACGCGACCAAAAAAATGAGCATTGAACTCACCCCCTGAGCATTTGATTATATAAAGTAAACAGGTTTGAATGGGTTTCCTATCTTATATATGCAATTACTTCAAAGATACTCACGTACACTTTAGTTAATCAAAGATGAGATGCAAACATGCCGTACACACTTGATTCTCTCCTCCATATAATGGCACATGTCCATGGTTGCTTTCATGTCTGCAAACAGCAAAACAATTGGTTGTTGAGAGCATTCCTGCACCAAGTGCTTTCTGAAGACTCTCTTCAAACTTTTAAAAGCGCAATTATTTCTGCTAGTAATGAAATATATATATAATGTTTTCTATGGCGTATTTGATTATCAGAATCATCACGTGTCTATAGATACAAAACATGAATTCATAACGACTGGGTGGTTATGCAATGTCTTTTTTTTATTGAATAACACAGTACAGTTGCGTCCTAGACAGACTATACAAAGCAGACAACTGTAGTAGATGTTAAATACTTCCTAAGTACTATACGGGTATCATGGCAGTCGTATTAGATGTTATATTTGGTTGATTCCAGACAAGCATAATTATGTTAGACGACGTTATATTTGCTGGGTTCCATACAAGCATAATTATGTTAGACGACGTTATTTTTGCTGGATTCAAGACAAGCATAATTATGTTAGACGACGTTATATTTGCTGGGTTCCATACAAGCATAATTATGTTAGACGACGTTATATTTGCTGAATTCCAGACAAGCATAATTATGTTAGACGACGTTATATTTGCTGAGTTCCAGACAAGCATAATTATGTTAGACGACGTTATATTTGCTTGGTTCAGTACAAGCATAATAATGTTAGAAGATGATATATTTGCTTGGTTCAAGACAGCATAATTATGTTAAACGATGTTATATTTGTTGGGTTCCAGACAGTTAGACGATGTTATATTTGCTATGTTCCAGACAGCTTAATTATGTTAGACGATGTTATATTTGCCTGGTTCCAGAAAAGCATAATAATGTTAGACGATGATATATTTGCTTGGTTCCAGACAGCATAATTATGTTACACGATGTTATAATTGCCAGATTCCAGACAGTTAGACGGTGTTATATTTGCTATGTTCCAGACAGCTTAATTATGTTAGACGACGTTATATTTGCTCGGTTCCATACATGCATAATTATGTTAGACGATGATATATCTGCTTGGTTCCAGACAGCATAATTATGTTACACGATGTTATATTTGCTGGGTTCCAGACAGTTAGATGATGTTATATTTGCTATGTTCCAGACAGCTTAATTATGTTAAACGATGTTATATTTGCTGGGTTCCAGACAAGCATAATAATGTAAGACGATGTTATATTTGCTGGGTTCCAGACAAGCATAATTATGTTAGACGATGTTATATTTGCTTGGTTCCAGACAAGCATATTAATGTTAGACGATGTTATATTTGCTGGGTTCAAGACAAGCATAATAATGTTAGACAATGTTATATTTGCTTAGGCTTAGGGTTAGGTCCAGACAGCTTAATTATGTTAAACGATGTTATATTTGCTGGGTTCCAGATAAGCATAATTATGTTAGACGATGTTATATTTGCTGGGTTCCAGACAAGCATAATTATGTTAGACGATGTCATATTTGCTTGGTTCCAGACAAGCATAATAATGTAAGACGATGTTATATTTGCTGGGTTCAAAACAAGCATAATAATGTTAGACGATGTTATATTTGCTGGGTTCCAGACAAGCATAATTTTGTTAGACGATATTGTATTTACTTGGTTCAAAACAGCATAATTACGTTAGACGTTGTTATATTTGCTGAGTTCCAGACAAGCATAATTATGTTAGACGATGTTATATTTGCTGGGATCAAAATAGGCATAATTATGCTAGACGATCATATATGCTGAATCATAGACAAGCATTATTTCGCAGACAATCCTAGTAAATGTTACATCTATTTAATCTAATACAAATGTTTTGCCACAGTTAATAGTAATTTTAGTAATTTTTATGTTTACTGTCAAAACTTCATTACTTTGTTTTTCAATTTTATTTCGGAAATCTCACCAATTTAACATATTAATTGCGGTCGACATGTATTAAACGATAAAAATGTTAGCAGATATGGGTTAAAAATATATTATAAAGTATTAAAAAAAAAAACCGTTTTTAATGGCGTTAAATATAATACGTCAACTAAGTTAGATTTTCTTTGCTTGTAATATACTACTTACCTGGGTCTATGGAAATATCCAGATGGATACGTTAAGAAGTTATTTCAAATTGTTCTTTGGGAATTACTTTTTCGCAAACATTCCAAGAAACTGTTTAAGATTGAAGCGTGATTACATAAATCCATTATGAAATTTGCAAACGATTTATAAGACTACAACTACTACTATTATCAACTATCGCTTTAAGACATTCTGTAATCTTTATCTTGCACCGAGCAAAAGAATTTACATACGACAATAAATACATCATTATTTGATAATAAAAATCAATTGCACTCTGCTTGCTTGGTCTTAGATTGTAAATGAATTTGCTGCTTTGTTTAACAATGCAAACAGAAATATTGGATTCATATTGCTGATTGGGATCGTTATAATATCTGATGAAAGAATCGGTTCGTAGAACAGAATGCACCCAAGAAAAAATATAGTTACTAATATAACTGATGAAATTAACTTGTAAGACATAGTTGTTGGAATGTCCTGAGACTGGAAGAGCGCAATCGAAAGGTGATGGGTTATGTATTTGAAGTGCATCTGTATTGACATATTTTTTTTTTTATAAAATGCATTCATAGAATAAGTTCTCAGGTCAAATAAACATTTTGACTGAAAGTCCGCCGCATACGTTTAGTTCAATACAATTTGCTATGGATCGATTGTGAAACACGGCATTCGAGCTTGTACACATTTCGTTGTTTGCCATTGGTTATCTACGTTAACAGACAATAAGGATAAGTTCTTCGTGAGATATTAATTTGACGACACATAAATGCTTGATCCGGCAAACTATAATTAAAAAATGCACTCGATTTTTGTAAGATCAAATAATAGTCACGATGTTACATGATAATAAAGATTGAGTGATTTTTATAAATCATTATTTTTTTACTCCTTAAATATGGTTGGTGACATAGGAAATCTAAATTTCCCTGATTATTTTTGCTTATTTTGTCTTCAATACAACTGACCACATATGTCAAATTAACATTTAATTTTGATCATTGGCCACTTTGATATTTTTGTCCAACCAGAAAATTAGTTTACTATCAAAGTATGTTCCCTGAACATCCCTATACGTTTTAACCAACCAATCAGCAGTGCCGTCTTAATGGTGATAGTTGACGTACTTGGTGTCCAATCAATACGCCTTATTGACACTTTTAACTATTCAAGCACCGATATGCTCATTGGAATCTTCTAAATTACACTAAGAGAATTGTTTACACATCGCGCATTGGTCGTAAGGTAATTGCTATCAATCGGTCCAGTCAGTTATAAACGCTGTTAATACGTTTATGTCATCCTAAGTTCTATATTGATAGCGCGTAATATGGTATTGCATTTTAAATGAATAAAAAAAGCTTTTAAGTTCTGCCAATAAATATTTCAAATATAGACTCAGTGACTGTTAAAGACACTTTACACGCAAATTAGATTTATAACCATTTCGTTCTCATTGGATATTATTAATTTGTGTTTCTTGCAAGACATCAAAGTAATGAAATATCGTGGTTGTTATTATTTTGGAATGTGTTCTATAATATCATTCACATATTGTTGTTGTTTTTTCTATAGAATTTATTTTTATATTATCAAGATCTTGTTCCAGATGCGAACTTCATTTAGTTGTTCATTGATTTAATTCACTATTTTTGTCCCCGTTTTTTTATACATTATTGATCTCCAGATTTCGTGATTCTAGTTTTTCTCCAAGTAAAATGCTAAATAGTGATCCAGATTCTAGACTGTCCTCATCTTCTTTACATTCTGTTATGTTTGTAGAAAATAATCTATTCTGCTTTTCTATCCACGAAAAGTATTTTGAGCCTGATAATTGCTCTTTAATCTCCGATTTCTTCTCTGCCCTTTGATCCAGAATATAAATGCATATGGTTCTTAGATCTCAATATATAAATCGGCTCTTAAAAAAGTGTACCTATACTAATCTTCGATTCCTTGATTTAATCTTTGGTTCGGGTTATGTAACTACTTTTCTGTCGCTACATAATATGTTTCTAATTGATTTATAATCCATACTGATCCTTGAGCAGTTCCTGTTTCCACTTGTTCCAGGGACCAAAGTTTTATAATTCTGTTTCATGCTCAACTCGTGAGTCCATTCTCAAATACAAAAACGAATTGATTTAATGTGCCAAAATAAATGCAAATATAGTTATTCTTTTGAACTTAAATCAGTATTAATATTGTCAAATTAAGACCGACTAAGGTGTTTGAACTCTTGTTTCGGTTTTTAAAGACGTGGACTTTGTGTTTGAGTACGAATTTGAGTTGAACATTACATGGAAGTCGGGTTTTATACTGCTGAAGTAATCAGTGACACTTTTAACAAGTGAAACATACACGACAGACATTTAAGAATAAATGTGTTAATCAATCCACATGCTGTGTGATAGTGTCGTTGATCAAGATGTCAGTGTAAGAATCAGTATACGTGACATCCGTGTGCGTTTAGACACCTTGGAGCATACGTATATACCAGGATATATGCATTAGGCTGTGTATCAACATAATGCATACACATATCAATCAGTATACGTACACATGTTCCTGTACATATTTATTATGAATCAAGTGCGTTTATATAATTATGTTTTCATATTTCCCCATTTAAAGTTATTTGCCAATTCCAAAAATACATATCACCTCTTCATTACGCTTGGCAAATACGTCAACAGTTACGTCGATGTGTTTTGAACTGTTGTTTACATTCCGTCAAGCTGCTGCTGAAGTTGATGTTGCCAATGTTTGCGACGTAATTGTTGAATTCTTCACTTCACCAACTAGTTGTTATGTCAGGGCGATATGCGATGTATCATTCTACGAATAATTGTGTTTGTAATTTTCTTGGCACACACCACGTGTTTGGTAGAAGTATGACTATTATAAGTTGAGGTTGCTTAATTGTATTTGTTATACTTACGTTATACTGTTTTATGTTTTTGTATTTGAACAGTTACAGGACGCTGAGTAATTCGTTATATATGTATTTGTATTTACGTTCTGCTTAATACATGTATCGTATGTGTAATATTTAAACTATAAATAAATTAACATACATGTATATTCTGAAATTCAAATCAAGATTTTCAGTGACACTAAAGCCCGAGGCACCGCCGTTTCAAAATCGCTTACCTCGCTTATGAAGTGTGTTGCAGCACATCCCGATGTAAAGACTTTGCTAGAAACTTGCAGACGTTTCCTGCCCATTCCACCAATGAAATTGAATGCATTATTCTTATATATAAATGCACATGTGTATATTCTTTTTTCTATATATTGTTATATATGTCATGGGCTGGAGGTCTTAATCACGATAAACGAATTTAATTGAATAAAATTGACAAAATATATAATATTTGATATTTTCGTCTTGTCGTCTTTTAAAAGAGATATTTAGAAGAGAGTAAAGTTTCAATATCGGAGGTCAAATAGGTGTGCGTTATGGCTAGTTTCAAATTGAATATTACAAGACAAACCACGATTCAGCACGCCCATACGTTTGTATAACTTAAAATGTTAAAACCTCACGTATACAATGTGAACAGTGTACAGAAAAAATGTACACTTGTATTCCAATGATGTATCTAAATTTGGAACGAGTTTTGAAGCAAACACATTAACAATTTTAATAAGTGTGTGTTTAACGGTTGCAAACCTTTCGGTAACGTGGAAGGCATATACTTTTAAATACTATTATTGCAAAATGTTAAAGATAAAATCTTTAATCATTTCAGTCTGTGTTTATATTGCTCATTGCCGAATACATAATTTATTTATTAGTCGTGTTATATATATATATATATATATATGTTGTGAAGAAGCGAATGCTAAAATGTTATGGAATGGACTAAGAACGTTAAGAACATTCTGGTCAGGGTAAAATGGTGGTTTTATTTCATGAATTTTAGAAACATATTTTTAAGTTACATCTATACCAAAATTACTGTATTCATCAAGATTTGTAATGTAAAAATGAAAATTGGTGTATTATTGGAGCTCGCATAACTTTAAACGGATAATTTGTGGGTATCAGAAGCTATCTTTCCTTCTTGGGCAAGCCGAAATTATATCTGGCATGCATAATCACATAATGCACATTGCAGCAGACTGCACTGTTTTATGTTGGCTGTGATTGCACACAATACACGTAATTGTTTTATTGCTCTGCGATGCACCTACGCTATTACATGAATTCCAAACAGTATTCCCACTTGCATACAGTATAGTTGTTGAATAGAGGAAGGTTTGTTAACAAGACAATCATATTTTTAAAGAGCGTTATACCTTTGTTCATTTAAACAAGGAGTCATCTTATGATAATACCAAAGGAGGTATTTTGAGACTAGTAATTGTTAAATAGAGGTTGCGATTCCATAAACACTCAAGAAATTGGTTTGCCTATAACATATGACAACTATAATAGTTTAAGTACTGTTGAAACATTTCATTCCAGATTATGAACACTGAAATGGAAAAAGGAATCAATCACGAATATGGCGTTATGAGACCGTTTTCTTTTCACTAAAAAGGTTGCTTTTAAAACTCAACATGAAAGAGTATTGTAGGTTGGGTGAGAGGGGAGTAGGGTACATTCTAAGAAAAATGTTATAATGTTTTTTGAAGTGCACATGACTGGTGAAATTTGGTAATTTGTGGGTTAGAGTTATCTTTAAATCTTTCTTATGTTGCAATTCCGTCCTAGAAATACAAAAACAGTGAAAAATTTCCAAATAAAAAAAGGAAAGGATCGAAAAGTTGCATGAATTATTGTAAGAGGGGAAAACACTCGGATACACATGCTGATGCTGTCCGATTATTTTGCAGCTTGGTCAATTTGCATGCCATATCAAACGAACTGATTCTGTGTGACGTCTTAATAGTTTCCTTACAAAACTGACCTAGATTCTTCGTCTTTAGAAGAAAAGTACCAATCCGTATATCGATATTACCTAAAACACACAAAAACTGATCAGATGCAAAAACTCTACGAATAAATTAACACAACTATGTGGCAATATTAAATATTAACAGAGCTTTGTTTTTAAACCTCTTGGTACACAAGAACTGCTGTTTGTTCAAAAATCATCAACTCATTTGTAAGCATGACTGATTTATTTATCTTGGTCACACAGACAAATACATTGACTACTTAAAATTGTCTATTGTCAACGTTTCATCAGCCTTGTCGTTATTCAGTTACCGGTCTGTTTAAATTAGCCACAGCTACATTATGCACTGGGATAAGGTTCACCCAAATGAGTGTCCACCAGCTACATTCTGCACTGGGATAAGCTTCATCCAAATGAGTGTCCACCAGCAACATTCTGCGCCGGGGTAAGCTTCATCCAAATGAGTGTCCACCAGCTACATTCTGCGCTGGGGTAAGCTTCATCCAAATGAGTGTCCACCAGCTACATTCTGCGCTGGGGTTAAGCTTCATCCAAATGAGTGTCCACCAGCTACATTCTGCGCTGGGATAAACTTCATCAAAATGAGTTTCCATCATCTACATTCTGTACTGGGATAGGGTTCATCCAAATGAGTGTCCATCATCTACATTCTGCACTGGGATAGGGTTCATCCAAATGAGTGTCCATCATCTAGGTTCTGCACTGGGATAGGGTTCATCCAAATGAGTGTCCATCATCTACGTTCTGCACTGGGATAGGGTTCATCCAAATGAGTGTCCATCATCTACGTTCTGCACTGGGATAGGGTTCATCCAAATGAGTGTCCATCATCTACGTTCTGCACTGGGATAGGGTTCATCCAATTGAGTGTCCATCATCTACGTTCTGCACTGAGATAGGGCTCATCCAAATGAGTGTCCATCATCTACGTTCTGCATTGGGATAGGGTTCGTTCTGCACTGGGATAGGGATTATCCAAATGAGTGTCCATCATCTACATTTCGCACTGGGATAGGGTTCATCCAAATGAGTGTCCATCATCTACGTTCTGCACTGGGATAGGGTTCATCCAAAAATGACTGGAATGGCTCCAAGGCCATTAATGTGACTGGTATAGGTGATAGGATTGCAAAACCGTTGTGTGTAGTAGGGAAGATTCATTTTTTAATAAATATTGAAATTAGGGAAATATGGCAGGTTTACATATATTATTTGTTTTGGAGTCTCCATATTGTCACTCTGTATGCTCATTTATCTCCCCACAAACGAATCATTAAATAACAGCTGCCCTTTATCTACGTTATAGAGTGTTGGTGTCTGGAGTTATTTATTTCTATTTGCACCATGTAACCATTTGTGATAATAATACAAATTCTTTCATTCGTTGCATATGCAGTCAGCGAATCTGACTGTTCTGCAACTACTAAACATAGCTTATATACATTGAAAGATACACAGCTAGAGAGAGACAGATGTACAGCTTGAATACCTTACTATGTTCATACTTATATTGAGTCGTCATCATAATGAGCACTCAAGAGATATATGCTGTGTCATTGTTTGTACATTCTTTAAAATATGAATGAATGAATTAACATTTTGTGCGCGCAAATAAAAAAAAGTGACTTAAATATATTGTTTTGTAATTTTCAAATACATATTGTTTTGATTCATGTAATATTATAAATAGTACTTGTTATATTATAAATAGTACTTGTTATATTATAAATAGTAATTACTACTTCAAGGCAATATCTACGGAATGTCAGATAACAAGTTATAACAACCCATTAAATGATAAAATTGTATACTCAGATACTATTTTTGCGACCGTTTATCACATATCAGCAGTAGATTAGCACACGTGTTCGTAACATCACTTTTAATTTCGATCAGATTAAAACGAACGCGAACAGAACATAGGAACGTGAGTGCAATGTTCAAAATAATGCTGAAACTGTCAAATACATGCTTAACTATACTAAAATATACAGTGCAGTGGGCCTTATGAAGTTGGCAATAGCACATTGAATTAATAGACAATATATGTAGCATTTCCAGGTAAATTATGTCGCTGATTATTCTATATACATGTCCACAACAGAAATAATATTGTGGCAGTTTTTTTTCTATATATTATACAATTCTATACAAAAACAATATTTTGCACGGCAAAACATTAGACTTGTATGATATATGCCTGGCATTTAGCAAAATGCAAGAAACATGTCTCTATAATATATAGATATTCCCGTTAATTCAATATTGCTGTGGCTCTTCTCACAAAGCAAAATAATTCCTTTGATTGAATTTTATAGTTTATGCATCTGTTAAAAGCAATAAAATGGCTGCCAAACTAAGATAAATTCATATCGGGGCGTTTATGTCTTGTAATGACACTGACGTTATATCTTAGTAATTTATTTACGTACGCGGAACATAATTCTTTTATAAATACTGCTTTTGGTATCCTATACCTTATTATTGGTAATTATGAAAAGTTCTAAATTCATTTATCTTTTTATATAATGCACTATAAAGAACATTATTGTGTATGATTTGTTAGCTTGTTCTTACGTTCTACATAGTTGTAGAGCATAAAGTCTAGCAGTGACAAAAACCAGCATTCTGTGTTCACGTCAGCGGTGTATTCACGTTAAACGGTATTATTCTATTTTCATATTAATCGGTATCATTTCATTTTTTGCGTTAAGCAGTTTTGAACTCCTTGCGTGTTAAATGGCGATATTACTCTGCTTTCACGTTAAGCGGTGTTATTCTATTTTCACACTAAGCGGTGTTATTCTATTTTCAAGTTAAGCGATGTTATTTTATTTTCACGTCAAGCGGTAATATTCTATTTTTGCGTTAAGTGGTATTATTCTGTTTTCACATTAAAGCAGTATTGTTATATTTTCATGTTAATCGGTATTATTTTTTTTTCACGTTAAGCAGTATTATTCTTTTTTCACGTTAAGCGGTATTGTTCTATTTTCATGTTGAGCAATATTGTTCTATTTTCACGTTAAGTGGTATTGTTCTATTTTCACGTTAAGTGGTATTGTTCTATTTTCACGTTAAGTGGTATTATTTTATTTTCACGTTAAACGGTAGTATTCTTTTTTCATGTTAAGCGGTATTATTCTATTTTCATGTTAAGCGGTAATATTCTTTTTTCACATTAAGTGGTATTATTCTTTTATCACATTAAGCGGTATTATTCTTTTTTCACGTTGAGCAGTATTGTTCTATTTTCACGTTGAGTGGTATTGTTCTATTTTCACGTTGAGTGATATTATTCTTTTTTTACGTTAAGCGGTATTATTTTATTGTCAAGTTAAGCGGTATTGTTCTATTTTCACGTTAAGTGCTATTGTTATATTTTCACGTTGAGCGGTATTGTTCTATTTTCACGTTAAGCGGTATTATTCTATTTTCATGTTAAGAGGTATTGTTCTATTTTCACGTTAAGAGGTATTGTTCTATTTTCACGTTGAGCGGTATTATTTTATCTTCACGTTAAGTCGTATTAATCTATTTTCACATTAAGCGGTATTATTCTATTTTCAGGTAAGCGGTTTTATTCTATTTTCACGTTAAGCGGTATTGTTCTATATTCATGTAAGTGGTATTGTTCTATTTTCACGTTAAGTGGTATTGTTCTATTTTCACATTAAGCGGTAATGTTCTATTTTCACGTTAAGCGGTATTATTCTATTTTCACGTTAAGTGTTATTATCTTATGTTCACATTGAGCGGTATTATTCTATTTTCACGTTAAGCGGTATTGTCCTATTTTCATGTTAAGAGGTGTTGTTCTATTTTCACTTTGAGTGGTATTATTCTATTTTCACATTAAGCGGTATTATTCTATTTTCACGTTAAGTGGTATTACCTTATTTTCACATTGAGCGGTTTTATTCTATTTTCACGTTAAGCGGTATTGTTCTATATTCATGTAAGTGGTATTGTTCTATTTTCACGTTAAGTGGTATTGTTCTATTTTCACATTAAGCGGTAATGTTCTATTTTCACGTTAAGCGGTATTATTCTATTTTCACGTTAAGTGTTATTATCTTATGTTCACATTGAGCGGTATTATTCTATTTTCACGTTAAGCGGTATTGTCCTATTTTCATGTTAAGAGGTGTTGTTCTATTTTCACTTTGAGTGGTATTATTCTATTTTCACATTAAGCGGTATTATTCTATTTTCACGTTAAGTGGTATTACCTTATTTTCACATTGAGCGGTATCATTCTATTTTCATGTTAAGCGGTATTGTTCTATTTTCATGTTAAGAGGTGTTGTTTCATTTTCACTTTGAGTGGTATTATTCTATTTTCACATTAAGCGGTATTATTCTATTTTCACGTTAAGCGGTATTGTTCTATTTTCACGTTGAGCGGTGTTATTCTATTTTCACGTTGAGCGGTATTATTCTATTTTCACATTAAGCAGCATTATTCTATTTTCACGTTAAGCGGTATAATTCTATTTTCACGTTAAGCGGTATTGTTTTATTTTCACAAAAGTGGTATTGTTCTATTTTCACATAAGTGGTATTGTTTTTATTTTCACGTTAAGCGGTATCATTTTATTTTCACGTTAAGCGGTATTGTTCTATTTTCACGTTAAGCACTATTGTTATATTTTCACGTTAAGATCTATTGTTATATTTTCACGTTAAGCGGTATTATTCTATTTTCACGTTAAACGGTATTATTATTTTTTTACCTTAGGCGGTATTATTCTTCTTTTTTTCGAGTAACACTAAATTAGTATATTATTCCAAATCCCTCGCTAACAACAACATAATTCTCACTTGACTATCGTTAAAAATGTGCTTTTTTTCAAAATTAATGCCACCCCAAATGATAAAGTCGTAATCCTGTATATGTATAAATATATATATATGTGATGGGAAAGACAGCGTTTGCATGTTTTACCACTTTATTTTCAAGTTCGGGTGCACTAGATTTTAGCTCGCTTGTTGTTCTCAAAGCAGTGACATCATGATTATTCTATGCATTTCTTTTTGTTGGCTTTGTCAAATACGCACCTAGTATTTCAACTAAGATTCATAAAGAAATACACAAGATATATTAGCATGGGCAGTATAAACCTCTCTGTTGCCACTGCCCAAAGTACGATCTTGTATAGTAGTATGATTCATGTTTTATCATAACATTTTATAAATATGTACGAAACGTCAATATGAAACAGGAGATTGTCTGCCCAAGATTGGGCCAGCGGTTGAAATTACAGCTATAAACCAATTAAAAACAACAAAAGTAACATATGATTAGATAAAATAATCATTTCCTTAATGTGATACCTGGTGGAGCAGGCTTGAATATCTAATATTTCAATAGTAATGTGAATGTTCCTTGTTCAGTATAGCTTATTTCTCATCAGCACCATATTGATTTCTTTGTGTGTCATTAGATCTGCACATTACGTAAGATTCGCAAATGAATAGCGGTCCTGTCTTTCACGTAACATATGTGAATAATGACATCAGTTTGAGAGTCTTTTTAACAACGCAAACATTGCATTACTTTTAAACAAATCCCTTCAGAACAATCGTATATATTCAACAAAGGAAATATATAACAAAACTGCACACGGCATGTCTCATACACGCTTAATTAATGGAATATGATCCACCACGCCAAAACATTTCAGTTTTAGGTTAATCTACGAAAGTATGTTGAACTGTTCAGGCTTGTGTCCAAACTAAGAGGTTAGAGGTTTGCAGGACCTCCAAATGTGAAAATGGTCATATATGTGAAAATGGTCATTTATGTGAAAATGAAAATGGTCATATATGTGAAAATGGTCATATATGTGAAATAATGTTACCTCATACATGGTTGTAAAAACTAAATTGTAAAAATGTCGATGTTACATATGTTGTCATAAAACACGTCAGAAATGTAAATATAGTTTTTGGTCACATGTGTAAAAATTGAGTATTCTCACAAATGCGAAACCGATTTTTCCTTTTAAAATATGAAACTGAATATTATTTGAAGGTGTACATTCAGTACGTTAAACTGCTTAATCAAACTAGAACATAGATCAGAAACTGTTCAATTTTGTATGTTGAAATACATTTAAAATACATTACAATAACTGATTATAGATATAAGTTTATTAAATGATTTCTTAAAAAGTAATAGAATCAGCATTCACCTACGCAGTTGATTTAGTTTAATCATCAGAAAGTTATATTTGGGTGAAAAATAAAACGCCATGTGTAACAGCAAAATATATATATATATTGCTTTCCCCCCACTCCCATCCTCCCCGACAACGATGTACGACCTTCAAGAACAAGAATAATATGTTTGCCTACAAACTTAAAACTGTATGTTTAAATGTCACCGGGGGAAAAACACATGATGTCAAAATACATTAGAAGAATAAATTTGAACATATCGTATGTTGTTATTGTACAGTTGAGATTAAAACAAGTTTCTAATCTATGTTCTAGCTCAATTAAGCATTTCAACATACTGGACAAACAATTAAGCAAATTTCTGCTCCTCTTGATACCTAAACAGACTTAAGCGAAGCTCTGCCCCTCTTGTCCATAGAGCCAGTTTAAGCGAAATTCTGCCCCTTTTGCCTCTAGATTCATTCTATCCTTCTCGATCTCTCGAGCATGCTTAAAAGAAATGATATCTCTTAAACTAGAACCAACCTATTAAATTTAATAGCACATGGATGTTTATATAATCTAAACAAATGTAAGCATTACACCAGTAACACGTAATGCGTAAAGTTCTCGTTATATTCGCAATACGCAAAGTGCTCACCAGATCACTTAAAAATACAACTTGGCAAACAACGATGACTCAGCGTTGATTAACGATGCACGGTTGTGACATTTTAGCGTAAATGCGTCGAGTCATTATTATCATATTTGCATTGTTTTATTGAATCATACTGTAATTTCATATATATTTAATACCGTCGTCTTTACGGACATAACGGCGCCGATGACGAAGCGAACTAACACACTATATGACTGAAGGAGTGGGTCGTTTTACGAGTCTTTCTGGGAAAACAAGCTGTCACTGCCCTGTCAAGGTCATTTGTAACACGAACGACGTGATTTATATAACTAGGTCAAGGTTGTGTACAAATTATGCCACTAGCTAATACATGAAGAACAATTCATTTTACTGGATTCTGAGTGACAAAACAAAATTTTACATAAATGTTTTGTAAAGGTTATGATACAAATTGATACAGAAAGGGTACGTAATCCATATAGAACACTTAGCTGTGACAGTGGGATTGTTGTCGTGGAGATAAACACTGACGCAAAAAGACTAACGTTTGAACATAATTACGAGACAAAACAGCTTTCACAGAGAGATTGAGCATTTTATCATGACATCTTAGTTGAAATACAAGCAGATACAGGAAAGTTAAGCGACAAGCCAGCTTTCTCATGATAAGTGTGTATTTGTTCATGAATGTTAATTAAAATACAAGCTGACACAGAGATATTAAGTGGTAAAACAAGCTTTAATATTAGACTTAGTGGAAATACAAGCTGACACAGAGATATTAAGTGGTAAAACAAGCTTTAATATTAAACTTAGAGGAGATACAAGCTGACACAGAGTAATTAACTGGTAAGACCAGCTTTTATATGAGACTTAGTGGAAATACAAGCTGACACAGAGATATTGAGTGGCAAAACCAGCTTTTATATGAAACTTAGTGGAAATACAAGCTGCCACAAAGATATTAACTGGTAAAACAAGTTACTTTATGAATCTTAGAGGAAATACAAGCTGACAGAGAAAGTAAGTGATAAAACTAGCTACTAGTATTTTGTGAATCTTAGTTGGAATACAAAATAAAGTTATAAAATCAGCTATTTTATGAATCTTAGTTGAAATACAAGCTGACACAGAGAAATTAAGTGGTCAAACTAACTATTTCATGCATCTTAGTTGAATTACAAGCTAACACGGAGGGAAAAGGATTTTGCCAGGTTCATCAAGTCTTTGTGACCAATACGCTTCAAATGAATCATAGAAAAATACCTTTAAATGTGTCATAGAAAAAGTACCCTTTAGATGTGTCATATGAAAAGTACCCTAAAAGTGTATCATAAAAAAGTATATCATAGAAAAAACACCCTTAAGATGTGTCATATAAAAACTAACCTTTAGGTGTGTCATAGAAAAAGTACTCTTAAAGTGTATCATAGAAAAAATACCCTTCAAGTGTATCATAGAAAAGGTACCTTTAAAGTGTATCATAGAAACAGTACCCTTTAGATGTGTCATAGAAAAAGTACCTTTAAGTATATCATAGAAAAATACCCTTAAGATGTGTCATAGAAAAAAAAGTACCCTTAAAGTGTATCATAGAAAAGGTACCCTTAAGATGTATCATAGAAAAAGTACCCTTTAGATGTGTCATAGAAAAAGTACCGTTAAGATGTGTCATAGAAAAAGTACCCTTTAGATGTATCATAGTAGCAGTATCTTAATAACTACTCAAACACGGTTCTGCAATATGTCCTGACAGGTTCTATCTGCATTTTATGACAATATTACCGGATTGCATGTCACTTGCCATACTGCTTGGGAAGGTTTTATGTTTTATAGTAATTTATATTCGAGAAACGAAGTGTGATGTACTGCCGGACCACGGTCATAATCAGAATATTGAGTTAAATGTTGTCGCTGGGTTTGTCAATTGATGATTTGTGAATGTGGAGATGTGTTTATAGTTTCCTGTCTGTAATGAAAATTACTTTCAGATTCGAATATATTGTTCTTTGTAATGCAATCAACAATCAGAATATTGTATAAGATAGAGACGGTGAACATAGCATAGTTGAAACTTTAAGTTGTGACAATATCAATAGTTTCATTCTAAACATAAACGTACGATCAGAAGCAAAGCTGTATATGAATGTCGTACAGAATTATCAAGAAATAACACCGGTTTCATATAACTTTTTAACTTTACGCCTTTATTACCCACAAACCTAAGCTTTCATTGTAATGTTTGAGACTTGTGTCAACCACAAACCTAAGGTTTCATCATAATGTTTGAGACATTTCGCAATCATAAATCTAAGATTTCATCGTGATGCTTGAGACATTTATCAACTGCAAATCTAAGTGTTTTTTTTAAAATAAAACAGATTAGATTTTATTGCAATGTTTGAAACATTCCTCAACCACTAACCTAAGATTTCATCGCAATACTTGAGATACATCTTATCCGCGAATCTAAGATTTTCTTAATAAACAGATTATATTTCATCGCAATGTTTGAGACATTTCTCAACCACAAATCGAATCTAAGATGGATTAGATTTCATTGTAATTTCTCAGCCACAAACTTAAGATTTAATCGTGATATTTGAGACATTTCTCAATCACAAACTAAACATTTTAACATAATATTTGAGCTATTTCTCAACCACAAACCTAAGATTTCATCGTGATATTTGAGATATTTCTCAACCACAAATATAAGATAACATCGTAATATTTGGGACATTTCTCAATCACAAACTAAACATTTAATTGTAATATTTGAGACATTTCTCAACCACAAACAAAAGATTCAATCGTAATATACGAGACATTTCTCAACCACAAATTGAGGATTCCATCGTAATGTTTGAGACATTTCGCAACCACAATCTTAATATTCCATCGTAATATTTGAGACATATCTCAACCGCGGATCTAAGATTTTTTTTGCGACATTTCTCAATCGCAAACAAAAGCTTTTTTTTCCAGAAATGATTTCATCGATATATTTGAGACATTCTAAATCTCAGATCAGAAATATTTCCAAGAATCGATAATGGTTTCATCAGAATTATGTTTGAGACGTTATCCGCACAACACATAGTTATTAATTGACTTTAAACCAGTATAATTATATTAGCCAAATTACTTTAATATGTAAACAATGAAAAAACCATTAGTCTTTATTGATATTCTCGCAAGGTACACGTGCAGTGAAAATGCAGCACGAGAGTCTATGATAGTCGTTGTTTTCACTATAGTTCGAATTTTCTGGCGCATCATCAATCGATACACAAAGTGTATGCGTTCCTGGCGGTGCTTTATTGCCTTGTATATCCTATACTGATGTAATTAATGGCTAGTTTATGCTCCGAAATAAAGAGCACATGTTGTGTAGACATTTGCAATGTATAAGTTACAGAATAATCCAATTTGAATAAATACCATACGCCAGATTGTCATGTTGACAGTTGACCGCTACGCTCCATTGCACTGCATGGTCAGCAGATCATCACAATTACAGGGACAAACCGGCTTTACACTGAAAGTTTCATGCTGGAAATGTAACGTAAATGTTGACCGTCGGCTATTTCCAAGAACAAACCAGTATGCTATTGAATAGAAGTGTTTTGATGATAATTTAACTAAATATTAACTACCAACTAGTCACAGTATCAACCAGTTTGAATATTAACTATTAGTAGTCATTTGAACAGTCAGTTTGACATTGAAAGTGTTACACTGGGTTTGTAACGTAAATATTAACTATTAGTAGTCATTTGATCAGTCAGTTTGACATTGGATATGATACACTGGGTTTTTAGCGTGCATGTTTAAGATTGGTTTGTAACAGTCAGTTTTATTTGACGTGTATGTATATCCCTGACCGTTTGCAATGAACGCTAATTACTAGTAACGCTGTATGGTATTCAGCGTCGATTTCAACATTTTTAGTTATATCACGACGGTGTCTACTTGAGACACTAATGTAGTATCAGGGTGCACCAGCCATCGCATTGTATTGACACCTGGCCAACTTGATCCAGAAATATCCTCTAAATGCTTAACGCCAAGTTACTTAATATAGGTTTAATGGGTACTTTACTGAAATTAGTGTTAAAACATGGACGATTAATACCGGAAAAGGTAACATGAAAGTAGAATAAAATGGAACAACACAATGTGTCTTGCAAATAATGTTTATAGAACAAAAAATGAAATTGGATGAAGTATTAGAAATATTAATCGACGTCTCACATACAATAAAAATATCAACAAAAACAACACCAACGAACAAAATTAAACAAGAAAGAAAAACAACAGGAAGCTGCAAAAACATAAAAGCACACACACAAAAAACAGCCAATGCTTTTTCAAGTCATGGAACGTATTGGAGAGCAGTCAGCAACATCTCTCTGAGCTTCACAATCGAACTAAAAGGAATTAGAACAAAATAAAAACATAAAAATGTTACAATACGATTGTCATAGATATTTTTTCTTAATAAATAATTTAATATTATGTAATGTTGACGTCATTGTTTATAAATACCTTATTTTATGTGTTACTTTATTTTATATCTCTACACTTAACGATCAGTTTTATAAGTCAAACTCTTTAAAGAATTTTATAAATCTTTTTACCCATCTGTTTCTTGTTTTAACTGCTGTGAATAAGATTACATGATTCGACCTCACAATATGTTATTGACTCCGGGCCCTAGATACCTGGATAAACGTTTTAATTATATTCACAGCATGGATAATCAGTTCCAGCTTAAGTCGTGATGTATTTCAGTTGCATTCGTAAACAACATTTACAAACTAACGACCCCGACACCGTAGCTTAGTTCTTAGATTTATATTTCTGTTTACACATGTATTATCAACATCATACCAAAGATAAAAAATCAACTCTGTTAGTAATATTGTTAACTATAAATATTAAACTTTGCAAAACCTACTAACTAACAGCGTATATTTAACAAATTGCACCAACAAACATCGTATATTTAACCAATAACAAATAACAAAAATGACAGAGTATATTTAACTAATTACCCTAACAAATATCGTTTATTTTACCAATAACAAAAAAAGACATAGTTATTTGTCCAATTACTCTAACTGACATCATATATTTAACCAATTACAAATAACCAAAAAAGACAGAGTATATTTAATTAATTACCCTAACAAATATCGTATATTTTACCAATAACAAATAACAAAAAAGACAGAGTATATTTAACCAATTAGCCTAACATACATCGTATATTCAAATAATTACCATTACAGACAGCATATAATACCAAAACTTAAATTCAAGATCGTTGGTAAATATGTCCATGGAGAATCTAAAATCGATCAGAAAATATATTCCCAACAGAAGCCGTAAAATCCAAATGACGCATATACCTAAACAGCAGACATCCAAGCATTGCATATACCGAAACAGCAGACATCCAAGCATTGCATATACCGAAACAGCAAACATCCAAGCATTGCATATACCTAACAAGCAGACATCCAAACATTGCATATACCTAAACAGCAAACATCCAAGCATTTCATTTACCGAAACAGCAGACATCCAAGCATTGCATATACCGAAACAGCAGACATCCAAGCATTGCATATGACAAAACAGCATACATCCAATCATTGCATATACCAAAACAGCAAGCATTGCATATACCAAAACAGCAGACATCCAAGCATTGCATATACCAAAACAGCAGACATGCAAGCATTGCATATACCAAAACAGCAGACATCCAAGCATTGCATATACCAAAACAGCAGACACGCAAGCATTGCATATACCGAAACAGCAGACATGCAAGCATTGCATATACCTAAACAGCAGACACGCAAGCATTGCATATACCGAAACAGCAGACATCCAAGCATTGCATATACCGAAACAGCAAACATCCAAGCATTGCATATACCTAACAAGCAGACATCCAAACATTGCATATACCTAAACAGCAAACATCCAAGCATTTCATTTACCGAAACAGCAGACATCCAAGCATTGCATATACCGAAACAGCAGACATCCAAGCATTGCATATACCAAAACAGCAGACATGCAAGCATTGCATATACCAAAACAGCAGACATCCAAGCATTGCATATACCAAAACAGCAGACACGCAAGCATTGCATATACCGAAACAGCAGACATGCAAGCATTGCATATACCTAAACAGCAGACACGCAAGCATTGCATATACCGAAACAGCAGACATCCAAGCATTGCATATACCGAAACAGCAAACATCCAAGCATTGCATATACCTAACAAGCAGACATCCAAACATTGCATATACCTAAACAGCAAACATCCAAGCATTTCATTTACCGAAACAGCAGACATCCAAGCATTGCATATACCGAAACAGCAGACATCCAAGCATTGCATATGACAAAACAGCATACATCCAATCATTGCTTATACCAAAACAGCAAGCATTGCATATACCAAAAAAGCAGACATCCAAGCATTGCATATACCAAAACAGCAGACATGCAAGCATTGCATATACCAAAACAGCAGACATCCAAGCATTGCATATACCAAAACAGCAGACACGCAAGCATTGCATATACCGAAACAGCAGACATGCAAGCATTGCATATACCTTAACAGCAGACATGCAAGCATTGCATATACAGAAACAGCAAACATCCAATCATTGCATATACCGAAACAGCAGACATCCAAGCATTGCATATTCCGAAACAGCGGACATCAAAACATTGCATATACCGAAACAGCAGACATGCACACATTGCATATACCGAAACAGCATACATGCCAATATTGCATATACCGAAATAGCAGACATGCAAACAATGCATATACCGAAACAGATGACATGCAAGCAATGCATATACCTAAACAGCAGCCATGCTAGCAATGCATATACCAAAACAACAGGCATACAAGCATTGCATATACCGAAACAACAGGCATGCAAGCATTGCATATACCGAAAAAACAGACACGCAAGCATTGTATTTACCGCTACAACAAACATGTAAGCATTGCATAAACCGAAACAACAGACACACAAGCATTGTATATACCGAAACAACAAACATGCAAGCATTGCATATAACGAAACAACAGACATACCAGCACTGTATATACCGAAGGAACATACATGCATGCATTGCAAATACCGAAACAATAGGCATGCAAGCATTGCATTTACCAAAACAACAAACATGCAAGAATTGCATATACAGAAACAGCAGACACGCAAGCATTGCATTTACCGCTACAACAAACATGTTAGGATTGCATATACCGAAACAACAGACAAACAAGCATTGTATATACCGAAACAACATACAAACAAGCATTGTATATACCGAAACAACAGACAAACAAGCATTGTATATACCGAAACAACAGACAAACAAGCATTGTATATACCGAAACAACATTGATGCGCGCTTTGCATTTACCGAAACAACAGACATGCAAGCATTTCATTTACCGAAATAACAGACATGCAAATATTTAATAAAAGATTGAACGCAAACATACACTCAAACAGAAGAAGAAAAAATAGAATACTTTATTTGCATGCTTACATGTGCTACTTGAAATGACATAAATATGACACATGACTAGAGAGGTTTCTCGGTTAAAATCTTGATGCTGTTCTCGTGTCTATATTTAGATTGTCGTGGTGCTAAATCTGATGTGATCGACCAGTGTTCTAAATATGGATCTTTAACACATTTTATTAGCTGTTCGTGGTATTTCATTAGCTAAATTTACTGATAGGATTGGCAAGGCTTGAGCAAGCTTTATTGATTTTAATTTGTAAACAGTTCGTTATAATGCTATTTAGCATCGTTTTCAACACTATTACTCTTATAGTCATATTTAACTGATGTTTACTTGAATCCGTTTCATAGGGTCTTCCGTAGCCGACAATATCGGTGGTTGTTCTCTTGTTTTGGATTTAACATCTTAGATAAAAACTATATTCCATTACTCAAATCAAAACATTTGACTAACACAGTATTCATCAGATTATATGAGAAAGTTTGCAAGTTACTTTTGAAAGGAAGGTGGTTCTTAAGTGCATACTGAAGTCTCCCACCACCAGTATAACTGGACATGCAATATCAAACATGAAATGTGTTTAAAATGGCGTTAAATTCCATTCAAAAAGAGTCGCACACACATGCATCAGACGTCATACATGTCATATTTAAAGAACTGTTCACCAAATTATCGACGACATACGTGAAAGTATTACAGAAATTTTGAATGTGGCTTAACGTCATTTTTAACACACGGCAGGCCAAATAAAGCACATCCAGTTTTATTAGTATGTGTGTTGGGTGGGATGGGAGGGGGGATTATAATCTGCAGCAAATTTGTTATCTAAATGATGTTATACTCAATGGATCAGATTTACACAGGCTTCTGAAGCATTTTTTCTGTATCCTTTCCACATAACTTGTTAAACGTTTGACTTTATGCTTTATTGTTAAAAGTATGCTAAATATATGTACGTATGTGAATAAAATACTGTTTAAGCTATTTTCATTTTAAAAACAGCAAAACGATTTGATCAGAGCTACAGATGAGTCATCTATAAAAGTTGAGTAATAAGTGGCGCAACAGCAAACAACATAACAAGATACAATATAACAACTTCATAACTACATTATACAAATTGGATGCATTTTGGTATAAAGAAAAATCTCCCCGGAGATGTATCCTGGAGCACAGTCAGACGTTGGTTTGTGTAAATAATAAATCTATCACACATAGAATCTCTCAAACATCCTGAAATAACTGCTACATTTGACTTAAATATAAATTATACATTAGCAAGGTCCCTTGTCAGTTCGGCTTTATCGAGCGCACAATAATAGTTGATATATGAAGTAATGATGCTTATACAACATTTACACTGGGTCATATACCTGCTTGATGTTTGTTATCTTGTTCGATAAAAATATTGTGTACGTTTATAACAGTACGTTGTTTTCTGTTACTCCTCCTATATTTATCAGATATGTGCCTAAAAGCATGTCGGACTTTTCTTGTTTATATTCTGCTCATATCTTATCAGACATTTCTCTTTTAACATCAGATATTTCAACACACGAATCCGGAATCTGATAGTGTTATTCTTTAAATATTAAATATATATAAATATTTAAAAACATATATAGTCAATATGTATTTGAATATTAGATATTTTTAAATATATATATACATATTTAATCATATACATTTAAATATAAGTTATATTTAAATACATATATAGTCCATGTGTTTTTAAAAGAGATATATGTATAGACAAATGTAGTTCATATTTGATATATTGACATACATACGTGGTTTACATGTAAGATTTGAGTCGGAGTTCGATTCTCAGACTCAAATTATTGATGAATTCGGGCCCACGTCTCAAATGGGGGCATTTGATACCTGACATAAAATGAATCATCATAACGTTTAACATTTTAAATGAAATATGACATATAGTTTATGCTTTTTATTAAATAAGATAGTTTCTCAGTGATTTGCCACTCGTTGTTAAACCAATTCCGCGCTCACCCGATAAAATAAAAATGATAAATATCTACATTAAATTCTTTATATAAGTTCCAAATGTGTTAACTACAAATATCAGTAACAAGTCACTTAACTTACGTTGCACATCAAACACTGTGATTTCTTTGTTTAACCTGTAACAAGTAGCCAAGTTACAGCAATTTAAAAGGTGAATGTTAAATGCAACACGAACATTCTTTAGTATATATCAAATTAAAATAAACGTTTGTATATTTCAGTGTTGACAGTAGAGACAACCCATTCCTGCCCGGTGGAAACTTAAGTAAAGAAGCAGAGGAAATATTATCTAAAGCCACAATAATCCGTGATACTTTTATTCTTGAGAAAGAAGCTGAAAATGAAACAAACATTGCACACGAGTCAACTGACGAACAAATTGACAAAAATGTCAATGACATTGAGAATCAATCTCCTGTGTGTGAAACTATTTTCACAGAAGTTGTTCAGAAATCTCAATCAGCCCTGGTAAATGCTGAATCACCCGATACGAGACCTAAAGAGAATGGACGAGTAGACATTTCAGAAAATTCATTGGCGCCTGGAAGCGTCAAGATGAATGACGAAGATAAAGACAAAAAGAAACAAAAGAAATGTTGCGCTGTAATGTAGTATTACTTGATGAAGTATAGAACTGTTATAAAGGAGGAAAAGATATTTCATAATTTCTGCTTTGTACATGTGCTGTCGAATCATGTTCATAATTTGAGTTTATTCCACATGTTAATTAAAGTGTTACTAGTACAAATGAGGAAACGTCAATTGATCTGGCGTGGGCTGTCAATTAAGTTAATAATCCAATCAGCGATTGATATTGTTTCCAGTACTGTCATTTTCCTTAGACAAGCGAATGGTCTCTAAGTAAACACTACATTGTATTACATTGTATTTACTTAGACAAACAACGTCACGTGGCCAGTGGGCGGAGTGAAAGTCGCTCGCGCGTCATGTCACAAGGTACATAGGGTGGCAAATAAGGTATCAAGAATGTGTTACAATTGTGTCATTACTCACATCTTAAATTTCGGATCCTTTACAATTTAAAACAAAATCTTCAGCAAGGTAATCATTAAATAAAATCACCACCTAGACAGTTGTTTTAAAGGATGGATAACTTGGAGACATATGCCAGTTATACATTGAGAAAGAAAATGGTAAAGCAAACTTCTGTTTACAGAAAGTATATATGATGGAATATTTAAAATTTAAGGATGAAATAGTTTGTCGATTTGAAAAATAATGAATTGGAATAAAGATTACTTTGTGTGTTCATGACGCGACTGAGAAATTACGAAAATGTGGGGAGTTTCGAGTGCATGTTTTGGATAGATATCGTAGCGTTTCGAAAGATGTGCCTTCGTACAATTGCATGGATGTATAAGACATAATATCTAAAGCTATAAAATACGTAATTGATAAAAGGTTCGGCAATATGGATTTAGCCAGTAATTGGATAGCAGTTGTGTACCTTATATTTATAAGAAACTTTATTTCCCAATTTTGATATATTATCATCTTAAATTTAAATAAAAAGTGAATGTTTAAACGTGATAGCCCTAAATAACAGTTAGAAAAAATGCAACATTAAACTTTGTATAAATAATAATATAACTTATTACAATCAATGTCATTTAAACTTGCCACGAAACACGTTACATAAAGAAAGTAAAGATCAGTCTGGAAGGCATGGTTCGATGTTGTGGTGTTGATATTTGGAGATAATTTGAGAGCTAGGAGAAAACTCCCCTTGTCCAATTGGACGTTCACAATGGCCTCTCGCTAACAACGCCTAACTAGATTCGGGCACATTTAATGGAATATAACTGAACCTGGTTAAACTGACCGAGTTTCTGACGAGAACGTGTCAAATATGGTACTGTTGGTTAATCCTCATGGGTTCGATCCTCCACCTAGGTTATTTGTGGTGTCCTTGAGCAAGACACTTTTTCCGCATGTGCTGGTTCTACCCAGGAAGGCTTTGAGCGTGATTTGCCCAAGTTGAAAGAACTTGTTTCACAATCGAAGTAAAATGAACATGTTTAAACTAAAATCCTTGTCGTAACTCTTGTATGTTACGCAAATTTTAAGTGCTATGTCCGTCATTGTATACTTACTGATGATCTATGATAATACTATTGAATCGGTGTGCAATACTTTATCGTTTGTTTTTAAACAATTCAATAGCCATGGTAAATATGTCAATTTTTTTTTATTTAAATATCTATTTTGACGTAATAAAATGGCAATATTGGATACAATGGCACGTTCTAGAACACAAAAACACACAGTCTGACATATTACATGAGCAGTCATAGTAAATCTGATATTTTGTCAGACCTGTTATATAATAACATCTGATCATTTGGATCTGAATGGGCCGGGCCCGATTAGCTCAATCAGTTACGCGTCGAACTATCAATCCAGTGGGGTCGTGAGCTCGAGTCCCCGTCCGGCAACAGTCTCCGTGATGATTGATATACGATATTATGTCTCATTACCATTCGCCACTCACCGCTGATTAAAGTGGGGAAGTTATCAGTAACTAGTGAGGATAGGGTGTGTTCGAGTACTGGTTAACCTTTCAGGATCCCAGAAAACACTGGTTAGGTAAACTGATCGTCTGTCGGCCCTCGATGGCATAAAAATGACAATAGATATTCAATCAATCAATCAATCAATCAATCAATCAAACAAGATATGAATGGATGGACAAAATGCTGAATAAGATTTCATAAGGTTGATATATAAACCAAAATCGTCTAAAAACTGGAATATCTAGCATAGAGTTCATTTTGTATTCAATACATGTGCGCTGTATGTGTTTACCTGTTGCGTATTGTTTTTTGGCAGCGCTTTATGATACGACTTCAAATTGGTTATTACTGTCAGTAAACACTCTTCAAACTGGAGGTTTTTATCAATGACTCTTATCCTGCTCTTTATGTTTGCTAAGCTACGATGGGGTATAAGTAAACGGTTGTAAATCTCATGCGCTCGATAAAAAATGCAGCATGTCAGATGTGTTGTATCATAGCACATTCCGGGAATAATGGGCTGATCATTGTTATAGTCTTGATCATTTCATAATGCTTACATAACACATGTAGGGAAATCAAACACACATCTGGGCTGCGTTCAGTTCGCAGTTCGGTTAAATATGTTAGCTCACCTCATATTAGCACGCAGTACGCAATAATTTTAGGGAACCAGGCATTAAACATGTTTGCTGTTTAACGGTGCTGAACGTAGCCCTGATATTCCAGACTGTATATACTATTTGATATAAAACAAACGTATGGTTTGTTTCGTATATGGTTACATGTTAGAAGTTAGTTTGATATTCAACTTTCGTCTTTTGATATCTAAGTACAGTCAAACCTCTGTAAGCGGTCACCTCTATTAAGCACCTGTCTTAAGCAACCACCATTCTATTTCCCATTTCTAAGCTATCACAGTAAATTGACCTGTATTAAGCAATAACATGTCTTAAAAGGCCACTTTTGCATCTTCCATTGACTGGCTGCTTAAGACAAGTTTGACTGTATGTACCTCTTTAAGATTGGAGGCTGAAAGGGTAAGCTGGAGTATGAGTTATTTTCCGTACTGAATATCGAAAGACGAAACACGGCTGTCTGACTAACTCCATCCAGCTTAATATGAGTATGTAAAAAATTATTTTGGCAACCAAGAAAATATTTTAAAACAATAGATAACGTCACACTGCCATTTATCATCGAAGTCACTGACTGTATCAGGGCGTTTTAAATATTAGTAGTTAACATCTGTCAGATATTTCATTAGTCTATTCATAACATGTTGCGCTGGTTCCCATCTTAGTGTCGCTCCGAGGATTCTTGAAGAGTTACACAATTCACAATCTTATAATTATTTTTTTTAGAAGTTTAAAAGTTAGAAAACAAAGAAAACATAATCAGATCAGATGAAGGTATATGTACTTATTTATTTATTTATTTGTTTATTTATTTATTCATTTGTTTATAATCGGTGATGATGTAGCATGTAAACGCTGGTTAAGTTGGAATTTCGGACACAACTAACAAAGAAACGCGCTAAACTGTTTAATCAGGAAAGATATACAGAGTTTGGTTAGGATATACGCAGATCAAACTTAAGTGCAAGTTTAGTTTCTAGTTACCCGTTTGTTTACCTTTTTAACGACATTTTGACATTTGATAATCAAGTTACAATGAGATTTGATTTTAATTTTAAATGGAATAGATCACAATAAAACTTATGTTTGTCATTTTACCAAAAACTAGTAAATACTTTATTCAGATGACTCCTTTTACTGTCTTCATATATCGAATTATAAAAAACTGTAACGTGTCTAGGCTTTTTCTGCCATGTATTTTAATTTCTTCATACTCATTTGAAATAATAAATGTCAAACAAACGCGAACGTGCTGTGTTCAAAGGAGTATCATTTAAAAAACTGCCTTATCATTTTTAATTTAAAAACGTTTTAATTTCAAACAAATATGAATAATAAGCATTACATTAACTATATAAGCTGTTGTGTTTTTTCTCATAATTGTTTAATGATTCATACATTGATGCCGGTATACTAACCTTCTCGGTCAATCTGTAAATAATCATGTTATACATTTGAATTGCGGTAGAACGATCCATGACGTTTTCTATTCATAACATCTCATTTTGTAACAGATACGGTGTTTTATATTTTTCAAATAATTACAAGATGTTTCTCAACGCGTCATGTTAATTTGGTTCGGTATATTATGCTGTTTGTAGAATATTTCATATTTATTTTAGTTAAAATTTAATATTTTCGACACATAACATTATTTTCTAGATGTAGATTTTGTTAAATACCATTATCTACTTATCTCGTGTGCCCAGGATATATAGAATATATCGATTTGAACACCTTTTCATACTGATTCAAAGAGTGAAAACAAGAGAAATTAAATTTGAAAATTGTAAAATATTACTTATATTAATTGTGTTTGCACATATATCTTAAAACAAACGGCATATATAAACGTCATATACAACACCATAATAAGGAAAACGGAGAAAATGACAAAATAAAACAAAAAAACATACAAGACATAAGGTACATGTATATTAAAGATGCATTCTTTTTTGTAAATAAAAAGATATAAAATCAAGATTCTTCAAAGGACAAAGCACGATATTTTTATACACATGATTCAAAGCCAGTGCCTTTCAATAAAGTGTTCGCTTCAGTTGGAAGAAACCACAGAAAGGTGTCCAACAGCAACCCTCACCACGTTGTTTTCCTTTCATTAACATATGTTAACATCGCGAACCACGTGACTTGGTGGTGTTAAATAAAAATAACAACTCAGTGATTTTGATTATTATAGTTAAGTGGTGTATGTTTAGTAACTTAAAATCATTGAATTTAATTAAATACAAATCTGTTACCAAATTAGACAGTCGAAATTATCAACCTGAATGGTTTTATTTCTCTCTAAATTTCAATTCGATCAATTTGAAACCATCGTTGGATACCAACGTGTAATCCATACCGATACTCTCCATTCTTCACCCATGGGATATTACACCATGTTTGCGTCGTTTCTACCAAGCCACAGCGCAGCTATATGAGTGGTTTCTTCACTATTTCATGAAGGGAACGTTATCCAATCGCAACGCTAGTTTCATGCAAACGCCGGTTTGATAAGACGTTAACGTTAGCTGCATTTTGTTCGACACAGAGCTAGCGTAATTTCCCACGGGTATGGAGAGTATCGGAATTGACACCCATGGGTATCCGACGATGTGTGAAATAGGAACTAAACTTTGATTGTAATAATAAAGGTTCTGCTGTCTTAATCACGATGATTCTAATTATAAAACACATTTTAGTGCATATCTATTTAATAAAATTAATAAGGATAGCAATGTTGATTATAGAGAAAACATATTTTCACGCATTGCATAATACTGGCGTCCATATAACCATATTGAGAGCAGGCTCCTGTCTCACCAACACATTTAAGTATTTATTTAAATGCTTAAAAACTTATGTCTAATAAAAGCAGCTAAGTGATCATGATTTTAGACTGTTTCCAGTAAAAGTGCATATGGTATCATTGATATTGATTATATAATAGATGAATAACCAGTCAAAATTTAGTTAAGTTTTTAAATATTTAAGTAAAATGTTGGAGAAACATTTTCAAAGTATTAAATAACATTAAAGTAACATAATATAATATGAGCACAATTAGTGTAAACGAGTATGCTTTTTATTAGAGACGACATTGATATGTATACAGAAAACAGTTCACACATGGTTTAATATACATTTGGTGTACATTTAATATTGTATTAAATGTTTAATGGCAGTAGTGTGCAAAAAACAACAACATTTGTTTATACAATTGATAGTTTGTTGAGACGCTATATTAGAATGCGAATAACGTGTATTTGTTATGTTAAATTTTGTGCTTTTGCAGAAATATGCTGCTATGTAAACATTAATTGATGTTTTGTTGAAATGCTACATTGCTGTAAACTGCAATCAACGTACATTTGATATGTTTTGACACGCTTCATTGCAGCTTAAAGCCTCTGTACATCGTACACAGTTACGTGATTATTTATTCCTTGTTTCATTCCCATAATGCATCATCAGGTTTACAGGCAGATTTGAAAACATCCGGGTAAGGCAATGTAGCCTATTTAACTCTGTTAATTTATAAATTTATTGCATTAGTATATTTTTTTGTTTATTTTTAAAGGAATTATTAATGATAACACACACAGACAAATAACAATCAAAAATTAAAAAGAAAATGAAAAAAACGGAAGAAACTTTTTATTATTTTTTCAATACATTTCGATACGAAAGTTGTACTTTTTAAACTTTATTCATCGTAAAGATATTTCTTTTTATTCTAAAAAATATGAAAATAAAAGTAGTTCCGTCTTATTTTCAACATTGCATTCAGCGTAGGTAGAATGTCCATCGATCATACAAGTGTGATATTTTATTATTCCCCGATCTCTGCAGGCAGCATTGACAACGTTCAGCTGTTTCCAAATCTGCATAATGTCATAAAGCATACATATGTTACAGTAATGTTCTTATCGATAGAACAATATAAACTGATAATCCTACCGGTGTTATTTTATTTGTTAGTCACCAGGGAGTTAAACGATGATAAAAGCCTTCCGTCAGACAATGCTTATTTTGAGACATACCTTGTTGATTCAGTTATTTTGAATATTATTTTTCATATCTCGCACTGTATGCCTGTATACTGACTTATAGTTGAACACCTCTTCTCCAGGGCACATTTCTACTTAGAAACAGGCGATTAATGAGCTGAAACTTAGTATGGACTCTTACTTTAAACTTGTAATTTCTTTAACGGTAAGAAGGCAGATAAATGTTCATGCGATTAATAGGTGTTTTTTAACTTCTATTTCAACTTAATAACACAAAAGCAATAAACAAAGAAAACAAATAAAAAAGAAACAATAACAAAAATTCAAGTTTAAATTTAATTAATTGAGATAATATTGCCTTTATAAAAAATATGAATATTCTAATATTTTATCAAATCGACGTGTTTTAACAGTTCTTTATCACTTGATGACATTCACATCTGAAAATATCATTGAATTGCTTAAAAATACGAAACAAAGCAAGCAAAACAACAGCAGTGACGTTTAATCTAAGTATATGTTTATTGTTAAATGTTACAAAAAAGGACACACTAGTTCTGATAAGCGTGCATTTGTTACGGTTCACAACATTTTACATATGCACAAATAAAACAAACCATGATGGTTATGTGGAATAACTTTACAATGAAGACAATAATAAACATTCGTTTAACAAGAATAATAGGCAAAAAGTAGCTAAGGAAGCATATACTGGTTTGAAAAACTATTCAAGGACAATAACCCTGTAGTGATTATGGTAATCCTGACTCATTCTTGGTGGTTCGTACATTATAATGTTAGAAACACATTTCAGTCGATAAATAAGAGTTTGATTTTGTTTATCAATGTTATGGATACTATGCTTTGCGTGAAATTGACATTGAATGTGAATAGTTATATTGTATAGGTCTATCAAACAGTCTATACCATACTGTATTTACAATACTCTCTATTGCTATGTTTGTATGTAAAGCTTTTGAAATAAGAACGTCATTATTAGAAAGTATATACACAATTTAAAACTAATTTTGTTCAACCTTTTTGTTATTAGAAATCTGGCCAACCGTTATGAAATATTTACCCCTTCACGTGAAATAGAGAATAGATCAGTAATCAGTGCATTATCAGAAACAACAGCTTAGCCATGGACACATTGGGGTATAAACAGAATAGCACGACCCTACTGTGTTTTAAAGATAAACAGAACGAAAATAAACGCTTAAATATGCTCTGCAAAAACTGTACCGGTATACCAACATAACAGTATCCATATAACGATTTTATATAATACTATTATTGGATTTGGTTTCCTTTCGCATATTATTACTTGAAATAATGTTTTTTTTAATGTAATCTTCGTTGAATATTCAATACCTCAGTCACTGGCAGTATATTGGTTCAATAGAAAAACGGCAAAAGAAACTAATGAACCCGATAAAGCAAAAACATTTGTAATGAGAAAGTATCAACATATAGTTGAAAATTAATCACTATGTAGTGAGAGTCAATACATGTCTAATGGACACAAGGAGCATTGTGCAATTGGCCTGTGGACACTAATGTGGATCAATACGTACACATTGTCAGGCGGATGATCCAAAACTCTACTTACATCAGTGTATATATTTGTATATAACAGTGTCAATATTATGTGGTCACTGCTAAAAATTGAATCAGCTGTCGACCTCTGCAAATGGGTAGGAAACCTCCGAATTGGTATTGTGTTTATTTGATCATTTTGTCATGTTCATTATTGTGGTTAAATTACCAACCCCTGTGTGGTTCCAGGGAGCCATATAAGTGATGGCAAGAATAGGATCACTGTGACTCATGCATGTCGTAAGAAGTGACAATTTGAGTAATACGATGGAATTTACTGAAACTCTGCAGTTCTGCAGGTAATAAGGTTCTGGGCTCATTCTGCATATTCATTGCCTGATGTTTTTATCTGTGTGTTACTTTGTTACTAATGTGCTGCTACGCCATTAAACCAAACTCATTCATTAATTCCATGTGCGGCACATGGATTTAAATCATAAAAAAATACCCGTAATATGGCCTTCATATGAACTGTACGCTGTTGTTCTAGAATAAATAATTACATTTTAGTTTAAGGTAAAATTAAAAATTAGGATAAAATCATTGTAAACTTAGCGTTGCTTCACAATCACGGACCCATTTCTACAAAATCACGAAAATTGAACACTATGTAGTGAGAAGCAGTAGCTATTAATAGACATAAGAAGCAATGACCGAGTGTTGCGAAACAAATACGCGAATCAATACATACCGAAGAAGATGATCCAGTAAGTCATAACAGTAAATATATGCATGACATTTTTAATAGTACTCAAACGACAGTAATGTTCATTTGTCGGTTTAGACAGACAAGTCCGCACAAAAATCGTTAAAAAAGAGACGTAGTTCTCAAAGGGGCCAGTCTACAAAATAGTATAAATCTGATGCATACATTGCAGACTCTTAATAAGTACAGTGCAGTCTTGGAACGGTCAATATAACATACATACAACAAGGATTGCTGTCTTGAAACAGTCTATAGCAAAACGGACATAATATCTACATGCCATATACTAGTAGAAATCGAGTAAAAGGGTCCTCTGTACGTTGCTGAATAATCTGAGGCGCCGTCTCAAATGTGCTAACCTCTCACCGCTAAGGTATCATAGGTTCGAGTCTTTTTCGCTTTAAAATCTTTATGTGAGAAAGTTTGCTGGTTACTTGCGGAAGGCCGGTGGTTTTACTCAGATTCATTCTGAGATCTTTCTCAACCAATAAAACTGGATATGCCATATATAACCTGAAATGAGAATTTAATCTAACTTCATAACAAACACTAATTTTCACAAAGCCAATTCGTTTCATCTGTTAGTAATGTTTAATAAATGTTTACCTAATATCCAGATTTCATTGAGTATGTCTACATATAGCATCAATTGTTTCTTTATAACATACTGTACGGAACAGCTAACCCGCCACTTGTGCATTTCCAATATCTTCGTCAAAATATCGAGTAGCATTATCAAAATTTGTATACGACATAAATATACAATTATGTATATTGATTTTACATAGCAGCTTTCTTTCTTAGTCAGAGAAAATACATAAAATGCAAGGTAATTAAAATGTCAGGTACTTTAAATGTTAGGTGGTGAGTTAGCTGTCTCGTTCAGTATATTTACCAGAGTACTGTTGGGCAATATATTGCAAATACGGCATCACGCACATGTGTGTATGGCAAAGCCCAACAGTAAATAAAGGTCGCACCGGCCAGACTGGTCTCTTACAAATACATCAGTAGTCACGTGTCTATTGTGCAGAAATACATAAACAAGTGATACCGAACTTAATATAAACTGGCTTTGTTTCAAATCGTATATTTACGTCCTCTCGTGTTATGATATGACGCCTTGGGAAGAGCGAGGTTGGGTTAATACTCCCAAGTGGCGTATTTTGCTTCTGATCATTTCAAGGTTGTCACTCAGTTATTTTTTATGTAAAAGTAAAGTGTTTGTTTATTATAGTGTCAGCCCTATTGAAAGTGCCAGCCACACTGGGCTTATGAGATACGTTTATGCTGTACACAGTTACTTTCCGAAAGCTTTCATTGCCAGGAGTCAGACTGATAGACATTCGGTACCCATCAATTTAACTTGCTGCTGGGTGAGCAACCGGCCGCACCAGATAAAATCCAAGTGCTTCCATCGGGATTCGAACCTTCGACCTCTCGCTTCCGAGCCTTAACCAATTTGCCACGGAAGACGGTGTATGTATGTTGTAATTATCATAATCATTCTATAGAATTATTTGTGCTCAAACTCCTGTAGTGGCTAAGTCTACTGAGTGAGACGTCTTCTTTTGCTTATATCGTTTCTTATTTTTATTGCATAATTGGCATTAAAATACAAACAATAATACAATCTCCTTCAAGTGAGACGCCAAGCAAACTAAATCACTGTCAGAATAAAACCCCAACATAATACGAAAGTTCTTTCCCGAATTGCTGAAATGTCATATTACAATATTAATGTCACCAATGATTTATATCATATTCCAGACTTTAAATGTATATCGACTTTGGTTTCTGATCTGAAATAGAAAACAGAACATTATAGTAGAAAAGCGGCACTATTGATCGTGTAGAATGACAGGTTACAGACTGTAAACCTTAAGTTTTATTAACTTATCCGCTGCCTCTGTTGAATGGATTGTTACTGTCATTGGAGAATGAAGTGTTTTTGCACGAGAAATCGAATTAGACTTACAACCTATAAGATTATTATTTAAAATAGGAAAATACAAATACAACAGGAGATGTAGCATTTAAAGGTCACCACAATAACATACGAATAATTAATCTATAGAATAGCCAAGTAAATACATACAGCAAGAAGAACGTATTTGACTCGAACACGGGTGGCTGAAACATCAGATGTAGCTCGAACCACTTATCTGATCCCGGCCGAATTCCCATATCGATGTACATGCATGTACATGTAGAGAATGATGTTGAACTGTACTTGGATCGAACAACCCTTTACTCGAACTATTTTGTACCAGCGCCGTCAGGAATTTGAGCCATCAAGGTTCTACTGTATATACCGAAGAAGAGATAACAGAAGGTCATCACCTAGACGACCAACAGAAAACCTCCATTAGAGAACTTAAACCTGAAATACCACAGTGTGGCTATAATTGAATTTAGTATCCAATTCAGCTGTGGCATATGCATGATGTGAATAATATTAAAACACGCCAACAATTGCAACAGCAACTTTGATCCATTCGGTGACAGCTTTTGGATGGTTGATGGTGAATCTAGGATATTTCAGCTTGATGGTTTGCGGCCGAAGGTATCATGTCATGTATGTGTTATATATTATGGTAGTAGTAGTATCAATCTGTAACAATAATATATGATGGTTTGAACGCAATAAAAAGAAAAGTAGTAGACTCTCATGTGTGTGGTAATACGATAGCAATCCCAACCCCAACCCCATCTCCCACTTCATCACCGGTTTAAGAGATATTCTCGTTACGAGGACCGTTTAATGATCTCCGTGATTCTAGACAACTAGACATAATTCCAACATTGAGACAGTGGTATAGCTACTGATACATTAAAGGCTATGCTTAAAGCAATCAAACGCAGTACAGGCACGCCTTTAATAATAAATATTCCTTGAAGACGGTATTGGTAGTAAAACGAAATTTAATTATATCCAAGATAGTATTGCATTCAATTGAATTTAGCCAGACATAAGTTAAAACTGTGCAATACAAGAGACAATTAATTGACATGTCACAGTGTAGCCATTCGGGCTTTAATATAGCGACAACGCACGAGTCAAACTAACTCAGTAAGTTACTAGTAGATTTTTCATGACATTTCAACGTATTCGCAGTTGACAATTCATTGATAACTTTTCGTTATAAGTTCGTTAAACGCGGTTTGTAAATAAACTCAAAACAATACATATCACTTTTAGAGGTTGTTGAATATGTTTTAGCACGAGCCAAGACTTATCAAGATTTTCAGTGAAATTTTATTACAAAAACAGTAAGTTCAATAACACCTCAAAGAGACAAACCATTTGTCTACACCGTAAATTTTAAAATGCAAAGATCTATGATTTGTATAAAATTAACGAATTTTGAATCGAAACGGCGACATATTTTGTGAATTATCAAAATCATTGTGCATCAAGTTTTGATATTCGAATCATAATATACAAAAAAAAACAACTATTAAGTTCATCGGTATCAATGAATGAAATTCAAGGAATTTCAGTTACATTAATTTTGTCATAGTAGTACCCTACCAAGCGAAAGGATCGCCAAATCATCTAAGGCGCCATTATAAGACTATTTTTATATCTCTCATCGATCAGGTTGTTGGTTCAAGTCCACATCGGTTTAAACTTTATGTGAGAAAGTTTGCAAGTAACTGTGGAAGAACTACCCATAATCTTAGATACACATCTCGAGTATTCCTTCACCAATAAAACGGGTTATCTAATTAAAGTTGTGATGTGTTGAAAATGACATAAAATCCCATTCAACATTAAGACACGTCTTTGTCATGATGAAAAGCAAAGACATGTGACAGAACATCCATACGCTAAGCACCGTATTTTGGAGAAGTTTATTCCTTCTGTATTTAAAGCCTAGTAAAATGCCTACAGAAAACACATTTAAATGACGTTACACCAAACAGAATGATTGGGAATAAAGGCATATTGGTATTAATCACGTGGCATTGCAATTATGAACGTGAAATAATATTCAAATGATTTGAAGCATAATGACCAGATAAAGATTTTTATCAGATAAAAAAAGAAGAGCATTAGTCAGTTTCCTATTGACAAATTCAATTGTGTTTTATATACATTTCGCCATTTATTTTAAGTTTAGACTTGTTAAATGACACTCAACTTCGACTATTTGCTGTTATGCAACATGCAAACTGAATTAGTCAAGCCATTATTATCATCCGGGAAATCAATTTCGAATACTAAACAATGTCTGCACGTCAAATTATATTCTGATTCAGCAACCGGTTCCATCTCAACTAGGAATGTCAACCGCAGATATAACATGCAGTGTCGGGGACATGCAATACACGTACAATGCCGAAGATGGAAAGTATAAAGCAATTACAAATCAAATTCATTCGTTAATAGACATAAAAATGTAGCAAATGTTAGCATTATCTCGAACACGTGTGTCAGAATGACTTTCGGTTAACTGACCATATAGATCTATAATTCAGAATCATCGTGATTATTTTATAAATTATGTTCACAACAAATTTAACAATTAAATTGTAAATAACGAATGATATAGTGATATGTACCAAATGATTTTTAGACGTTAATGGCATTATGCTACAGGGATAAAACTAAACTTGAAGATATTACAGAACACAGATATCGCGGCAACATAGATATAGTTTATATACACAATAGTAAACAATCAGTACAATAAACATACGCGCAAATATACACTATCACGCGCATACAGGGAAAACCCAACTTACAGATCTACCATATTCATTTTGGAAATGAGCAGCACGTGCAATGCAGGCACATTTATATTTATATATTCACAAGCGTACTGTCTCGTCAAAATTTCTCATACTTTGTGACCTATGGACATCGACGAGATTGCCCGATTGCGTTTGAGAAAGGGAGGTGCATATGACGGAGAAAAGCATAATAACTGCATAGTCAAGAATACTGTAACGCATTTTACAGCAGCTTGTTGGAATTATGACGGCCCTTTCCATTGTTTAACTCCCAAACTTTAACTTTTTATTTCATTATCTCCCTTATAACTTTGAACTATCGTGCCTATCCAATGGTACTGTGCTGATTAAACAAGCATATAAATGGGAAATAAAAAAGTGGATGTTTAAAACAAGGGGATACATGCTTAAAAGAGGTGACCGCTTACACAGGTATGACCGTACATTTTTAAAATTAAATCAACACAAAGAATTTGATATTAATAGCATTAATAGGTTCGATCACCGGCCGAGTTATACCAAAGTGGTCTTCAGGTATAGCGTCCACCTCGCATGCTGAATGTCGTGGGTTCGATCACCGGACGGGTCATACCAAGATGGTCTTCAGGAATAGCGTCCACCTCGCATGCTGAAAGTCGTTGGTTCGATCACCGGCCGAGTCATACCAGCGTGGTCTACAAGTATAGCGTCCACCTCGCATGCTGGAGGTCATTTGTTCGATCACCGGTCGAGTCATACCAAAATGGTCAAGAGGTATAGCGTCCGCCTCGTATGCTGAAGATCGTGGGTTCGATCACCGACCTGGTCATACGAAAGACTTATTGCGTTTTTGCCGCATGATGTACATTCGTATTCCATATGAACTGGTTTATAGATATATTTATTTAATATTATAAACAAAGTGTATTTTACACAAGGTCATTAAGATAAAAATAAAAACGAAAATTAATCATCAGCTTTTTTACATTATTTACGGTATCTCATCTTTATTATGGCAAATCAAGTTTATTTCTCTTATTTCTGGCATTGTCCTTTTTGTTCATAAATCTAATATATGTTTGTCAAATAGGCCACGAAGTATTTAAACATACCCATAACAAAAACATAAATATAATTAATATACAGAAAAGTAAAAGTAGTAAAATAAATATACATGCACACACAAACGAACTCATATACATGGAGATCTACCGTATTTAGTTTGGAAATAAGCAGCACGAGCAATGCGTTCTCTTCTATAAATATATTCGCAATCGTACTTTCTCGTCAAAATTCCCCATACTTTGTGACCTATGGAGATTGTCCGGCTGAGTTTGTGAAAGGGGGGTAAATATGACAGAAAATCATAATAACTGCACAGTAAACAATTTGGCAACGCACTTTATAGTAAATTTATGAAATTATTTTGCCCCTTTCCATTGTTTAACTCCCAAATTTTAACTTTTTATTTCATTATCTCCCTTATAACTTTTAACTATCGTGTCTATCCAATGGTACTGTGCTGATTAAACAAGCATAGAAGTGGGACATAGCAAAAGTGGCTGTTTAAAACAAGTGGATACATGCTTTAAAGAGGTGACCACTTACACAAGTATGACCGTACATCTTTTTAAAAATAAATCAACATATACAATTGATATTAATAGCATACTAGTATATTATCGCTTTTTGCCACATAATGTACATTCATAATTCATAAGAATGGTTTGGATACGACAGTCTTTTACTGAACATTACACGTTACTCAGCATTTGTGTAAAACCTAAGTGGTCTACAGGTATAGCGTCCACCCTGCATGCTGAAAGTCGTGAGTTCGATCACCGGCCGAGTCATACCAAAGTGGTCTACAGGTATAGCGTCCGCTGCGCATGCTGAATGTCGTTGGTTCGATCATCGGTCGAGTGATATCAAATTGGTCTAGAGTTATAGCGTCCGTTTCGCATGCTGAAAGTCGTTGGTTCGATCACCGGCCGAATCATACCAAAATGGTCTAGAGGACTCACACCACTATTATCTCCCTCGAGTACTCCGGACCTACAGATGAAGGAGGTAGAAATAAAACTTTAGTTCTCATTTTCTTCTTTTTTCAGGGCTTTGTACTGCAGTGTTTTGTTTTTTGCTAGCATGAGTTAAATGGTCAGTATTTTAGAAATCACCACTGAAAATTTGATGCTGATACCAGCATTCTGGACAATTCTGTGTGAATTCAGAATTGTTGGTTCGAACCGCATCTAGGGCGAATAGTTGACATATCATTACTTTGGAAATTGATAGGTCTCACAAAAGCATTGAATTTAAAAAAAAACAACCTGGTCAAGGTATACTTTTTTTCTTTATAATTGCATATCTTGAACCAGTGAAGAATTTGAGCCCAGACACATGCTGCAGAATTTAATTTTTCACTCTGTTTTGGACATAAATGTTACAATGGAGCCCTATGGGAAATGTAATAGTGGTGTGAGACGTAGAGGTATAGCGTCCGTTTTGCATGCTGAAAGTCGTTGGTTCGATCACCGGCTGAGTCATACCAACCTGGTCTACAAGTATAGCTTCCACCTCACATCCTAAAGGTCGTTGGTTCGATGTAGATGCATGCTTAATAAAGGTGACCCCTAACACTGGTTTGACTGTACATTTTTTTTTTAGAAATGAACAAACATTATTAATTTGGTATTAATAGCATACTTGTATATTATCGCATTTTTTGCCGCATGATGATACAGTGATAATTTATAAACATGGATTGGTAACGGCAAGGTTTTAACATTACACGTTTCTCAGCATTTGTGGTGTATAGCAGCGGTCGTATAAAGGTATATTTAAGATTTATTTTATTTTTTCCGCATGATATGTATTCATAATCCATAAAAGCTGTTTAATATATACATGTATCTAATTGTATAAGCAATGCGTAATTTACACAAGTTCATCACATTCTTTTTAAAATTATTCAAATGTAGTGGTAGTGGTTAGCTGATCTGTTCAGTCTATTGATGTAACAAAACAGATAGGTTGTTGTGGCCTAATTTAGTATTGTCAGCCAGTACTTGTCTGTTGGAATGATATAGGCTATACTTAGAGCAGGTAGCGTAGGTTTGTTAAAACTAATCGATAGATCGATAGGAGAAACGTTTGTAAGATCTTTTAACATTTCATTTTTAGATTAAAGAATAACATTATAACGGTTTTTTCATGAAAATCAATTAATTATTCAGAAAATTAGAACAATTAAACAGGTTTAATATTTATAAAACTAATTCAATTTTACATTGAGCCTAAAAGCGTAAAATCTGCATCGTACGATATATTGAAAGTTGTTGATTAATAATTTGCACGAAATTCACTAAGGTATGTGGAGTGTTTTACTATATATATATGACTGTATTATGGAAACTTCGTCCAGTCTAGCAGAAAACATCTTTCGGAATCGTGACGAGAAGGATTCCCCATGTTACTGTTCCATTACATAACGGCAGATGGGTATGTGAATTTTATATTATGTTGTATATGGTTGAGTTATTTAAATGTCTGATAGATACATTTTGACGAAATCAGATCTAAGTAAAGTTGTATAAATCCGACGAGAATGTCTGTAGTTTAATTTCACATCCGCGGTATTGAGAGTTGTTTTGTTAGAATATAGACCGATGAATCGTAGAACGCATTTTGAGCTGTTGATATCGTGTTTACGATAAAGTATTGAAATTCATCATGTTAGAATTGATTAATATGTGTTATTAAATGTTGTGGATGCTTATTCTGGTATTTACAAAATGAATAGATACATTATTGGTCGGTAATTGTTTATTTTATAAATGAGAAATTATGTAGAGATATAATTGCTACTTTTGGAATTTCATATAAGAGATGCTGTTTAAACTACCATGACACTGCAGATAGTAAGAATTGAATGAACTGTTATCACATATTGATAAATCTACCATAAAACTGTTAGATGGTAAGAATTGAATGCACTGTTATCATATATTGATACAATTGCCATAAAATTGATAGATGGCAAGTAATAGACGCAATGTCATTTCGTATTGAGTAACTAGTAAATCTGAGTTTATATGTATATTGTAGCAGTGTTTAGACGTACGTGAGGTATGTGTCCGCTACGTTAACGACATATAGACGTGACAGAAAGTCAGCTGGTGGTAGTACTTATCATAAGGACAGCAACCCACATAATCGTTATATTGACGACATGACGATCCTGGCGTCGGAGCACAGACGAAGACAGTCGGTACGAGGCGACGTTAAGCCAGCTAACTCAGTACAAAGCTCCACTGTCGTGATCGTGATACGGCATAGCTTTTCTGTGTCCCGGCATAGACAACCAACATGGCAACATGGCATTATGACAAACAGGTATGTCTCATTTTCAATCTATATTTTGCTTTTACCAACGAAGTAATATTAATTTGTATGGTAAATAGCTATATTGTTGATTGCATATGCGTACAGCTTTTGATTCCTTTGAATAAAATAGAAAATCAGCGATATATGTGTCTCTCTGATGGCGGTATTTTTTTGATCGAAGGAACCACCTGATGTGGGTCATTTTCTCTATCCAACACAATTTTTTTTAAATATAAACTAGAATAAAATGAAAAGTAAATACCTTACTGTCTCTCTGTAAAGTGCAGACTGGATAAGTTTACTCTTTGTATTCTTTCTTCTTCTTCTTCTGCGTTCCATCTTTATGGCCGTCTTATATTCGCAGTCCAGATGCAGTGATGAACTGCGCCGTTCTGTGTAGGTCATTGGCATTTCCCCAAAGTTTTGTGTGGAAGGGAATGTTTGCGCTCCAAGCTTCCTGACGAAGGTCTTCCAAGTGGGCACAGGTTTGCAGAATGTGGTGAGGAGTCTGTTCCTCTGAACCACATTGGCATGTGGCTGTGTCCACCAGGCCCATTTTCTTCATATGTTTTCGGAGACCACAATGTCCAGTTCTGAGGCGGAATATAACGGTTTGTTCTCGCCTATTTAGCTGGTGAATATGGTCTTGCTTGTGGTTATAACCTCCATTACTATTTTGCCAGTCTGTTCTGAAGCTGCTTTTGAGGAGTGTCTTAGCCTCACTGTATGAAACTGGAGGATGGGGTTGCGGAAGTTTGCTCCCGTCTTTGGCTAGTCTGTCCGCAGCCTCATTCCCGGGTATGCCCACGTGAGCAGGGATCCACTGAAGCACCACATTGCTGTGCTGGGACAGGACTCTAATATTTTCCTGTAGCAATCTGGTACCCTCGTCAGTGGACCCTGATGAGAGAGCTTGTAGTGCTGACAGAGAGTCTGTGAGAAGAGCAATATTTTGCTGCTGTTCGTCAAGCTCAATCAGGCGACAGGTGGCTGCAGTGAGAGCTTGAACCTCTGCTCTGTAGTTCGAGCTCCGCTCACCAACGGGAAAAGATAGAGATGTTGGAGATCTGGTGGGGAACTTAATGAAGACACCACTGCCTCCATTTCGTACAGCATTTTCTGCAGATCCATCTGTGAACGCATGTATCCAAGAGTGTTGGGGATATCGTTCATGTATCATTTCCTGTGTGAGGGATTTTTGTAGAGCCTGTGATTGTGCTCCTTTCTTCCCTAGCCCTGGCACTTCTAACCTTATCTGTGGGGTTAGATTTCTCTGAACCCACAGCTCTGGTTGAAGCATTTCTCCACCTGGTTCCAGGATGTCAGCCTCTTTGTATTCAAAATTCGTTATTTTCTATTTTGTGTAGTACACGGCATAGACACCGTGAAACGGCATGTACTTTCCGGAAAATAAGCCCAATATTTGTATACGGCATAGACTTTATCAAAGAAAAGGTTACGGTGCAGACGCGTTTTTCTTTGTTTATACAATTGGTTACCTGAAACTATCAATTCAAATTTACAGCATTACTTACCAGATATACACAGAACATTTGCCTAGTATTAAGTAAATGATCAGTATTACATATTTATCTACATGGAGTTTTTTTAACTTATGCCATAGTGATAGCATTATATTGAAAATCAAAATCAAGCGATTTTAAGAACGCATTACAGATACGCTATTGTCCTATTAGTAAGTGCTTTGTGCATTTTTGGTATACAAAACATATAAATGGAATATATATTAGGTCGTAAATTATCAGTATGTTGTTTTCTTTCTCCGGAAAATACTATGGACAGTCAGTGCTGTTACTGCCAGTTTTCAACAAACTGTCTTCAAGACTGTGTTGATCATCTCGTCGCCCATCATGGTTCAAGTGTATTGATGTTAAAGCACAGATCGTTAAATGCCCAAACGGGTGAGTCAGGAATTGTTACTAAAAACTTGTTGGAATTGTTTCACAGCGAGAATTCGCTAACCAATATTATCAACAACTTGTGCTGTCTTCTGATATGTCGACGAAGGCTTGCTCGCCAAGCATAGGCCTTGAAGCATGTAGCAAAGGTATCTCTGTTGACCCTCATGTACGCCCTTAATGTGGTCCGCCCAGTTCATCTCTTCTTTTAAACTTTAATTCATATGTATCACATGCAAACGTGTCTGAATTCGTTTGCAAATGCTGTTTGCAATGCTTCATCAGACAAGATTTTGTTGTGAAGTCATTTCCGCAGATTTCACATTTCAGCTTTTCGTCATCATGAGCAGACATTCTATGAGCCTGATACTGTTCCTTTCCTATGAACTGTTTACCACAACAGTGCTATGGTTCATTCCCTGTGAAAGAAAAAATAAAGTCAGGAGTTTTCAATATAATTTGAAACTGAAACAGATCTAATGTTTTCAATTAAAAAACATTTCAAAAGTTTCAAAAAAATAGTATGGCCAAACTTGTTTCAATGATCATATTTTATACTTATTTCTTTTACATAAATCGTGAAAAAATATCTTACAACTTGGACATATCAATGTCTAAGTCTTCCTGGGTAGAACCAGTACTAAACATGTGCTGAACATCAGTGGCGGGTATCGAACCCAGGACCCTCCTATCGTGGGTCCAATACTCTACCAATAGATCACCAGCTCCACAAGTACCCCATTCCACAAGTACTCCATCAGTACTAAAAATATAACGATTACAATACTAGCAATATTCATTGTTCAAAATGAAATGTGTTTCCGTCTGTATCACTGTTTGAATCTCTGTTAGTTTTATGATCCGGTCAAATAAGTACATCGTCCAAGTGTATATATGCTGACCTTCGCAGCAATAACTGAGATGACACAGTTATGATGCAATGTTTATGAATGTTCGTCAATGTGACGATATTGCAATGTCATGCTGCACAGTTCATTACCAGGGAGGGATTCAGATCTTCCAATTAGTGATGGCGCATATTCTCAATAAGTGCACGGGCATATCCATTTTTTGACGAATTAGAACAGGTATATTAGGAAGCTGCATAAACATTAACCGGTTAAGACGTGTACCATTTCTGGCACTGTGTTAACACATTTTAACACTACCAGAGCTACGTTCTGTCATAACCGGAATACCATTAAGGCAAAAGTTTCCATGGGGAAGGTAAAGGTGTTGTTTTATTAAACATAAGGTCTAGATTTCATCAATTACAATACACACAGCGTAATAAAATAATGTAGATTTATTACCTTTGTGTTTTAACATGTGCTTCCGAAATCCGCTATTTGATTTGAACGGAATACCGCAGTCTGAACAAAGTCTATCAGCAGCGAATGAGCAATCCAATACAGCAAAAACTGAAAAATATATCTTATGATATAGCAAATATAAGAAAAAAACAAACAGTCAATTATAGCCACTGTTCTCCCCTAAGCCAATAAACAGCGGGGACTCTGCAGATGCCTGGTAAAGCACCTGCTCTGCACAGCGCGCCTACAAACGCGTAATTTTAAGAATTTGATTTTGTTTTTCAATATAATGCTATCACTATGGCATAAGTTCAAAAACTCCATGTAGATAAATATGCAATACTGATCAATTACTTAATATTAGGCAAATGTTCTGTGTATATCTGATAAGTAATACTGTAAATTTGAATTGATAGTTTCAGGTAACCAAATGTATAAACAAAGAAAAACGTGCCTGCACCGTATCATTTTCTTGGATAAAGTCTATGCCATATACAAATATTGGGCTTATTTTCCGGAAAGTACATGCCGTTTCACGGTGTCTATGCCGTGTACTACACAAAACAGAAAATAACGAATTTTGAATACATAGAGTAAATTTATCCAGTCTGCACTTTACAGGGAGACAGTAAGGTATATACTTTTCGTTTTATTCGAGTTTATATTTAAAAAGAAATTGTGTTGGATAGAGAAAATGACCCAAATCAGATGGTTCCCTCGATCAAAAAACTACCGCCATCAGAGAGACACGTGTATCGCTGATTTTCTATTTAATTCAAAGGAATCAAAAGCTGTACGCATATGAACTCAACAAAATAGCAAGTTACCTTCAGTAAGCAGCCATACAAATTAATATTACTTCGTTGGTAAAAGCAAAATATAGATTGAAAATGAGACGTACCTTTTTGTTGATATCGCTGTCGCCATCTTGGTTGTCTATGCCGGAACACGGAAAAGCTATGCCGTATCACGATCACGACAGTGGTTCTAGGGAAGATAACCCTGGTTATATAGCCATCGCCACGAGGGACGATTGACGCTAAATCTACGACTCGGTAGTAGTATCTTAAATACAATATTAGTGTATTTTATTAACAGTTAGAACATTCATGTGACTGTAAGTAGTTGCATCGCGATATAGATATACGGAACGTGTAGGAGAAAGAACTTGTGATTAAAAAGTGTTTATTCCATCTTAGGACATCTTTAAACCAACTGTTTTTTTTTGTTGATGAGTAATTAGCTTTAATTTGTATACATTGAGTGCGGCATCCCACGTTGCTTATATTTTTTTTCTATTTTTATTGCATAATTGACTTTAAAGTACAAACAATAATACAATCTCCTTCAAGTGACAAAACAAACAAACTAAATCACTGTCAGTTTAAAACCCCAACATAATGCGATAGTTCTTCCCAGAATTACTGAAATGCCATATTACAATATTAATGTCACCAATGATTTATATCATAGCTCAGACTTTAAATGTATATTGACTTTGGTTCTGTGTTTGAAATAGAAACAGAAAATTAAAGAAGAAAAGCGGCAATATTGATCGTGTAGAATGACACATTACAGACTGTAAACCTTAAGTTTTATTAACTTATCCATTTCTCTTTTGAATGGATTCTTACTGTCATGGGAGAATGAAGTGTATTTGCACGAGAAATCAAATTAGATTTACCTCCTTTCAGATTTTTATTTAAAATAAGAAAATACAAATACAACAGGGGATGTAGCATTTAAAGTTCACCACAATAACATACGAATAATTAATCTATAGAATAGCCAAGTAAATACATACAGCAAGAAGAACGTATTTGACTCGAACACGGGTGGCTGAAACATCAGATGTAGCTCGAACCACTTATCTGGTCCAGGCCGAATTCATATTTCGATGATTATGCATGTACATGTAGAGTATGATGTTGAACTGTACTTGGATCGAACAACCCTTTACTCGAACTATTTTGTACCAGCCCCGTCGGTATTTGAGCCATCGAGGTTCTACTGTATATACTGAAGAAGGGACAATGCGGGACACCGCCCTGATACCGTCACCAGTAAACCTCAATAAGAAAGCTTAAACCTGATAAACCACAGCGTGGCTATCATTGTATTTAGCATCCAGATCAGCTGTGGCATATGCATGCTATGAATGATATTAAAACACGCCAACAGTTGCAACGGCAACTTTGCTCAATTCGGTGACAGCTTTTGGATAGTTGATTGTGTGAATATGGGATGTTTCAGTTTGATGATTTGTAGCCGAGTGAAGGTATCATGTCATGTGTGTGTGTTATATACTATGGCTGTAGTAGTATAAATCTGTTACACTATCATATGAAGGTTGGAACACGATCGAGAAAATGAAAAAAGTAGTAGACTTGGTTATATCGGATCCTCTGATGTGAGGGGGGGATAAATATGGAAACCCAACCCAAGCCCAGTTAGACAGTTATTCATACGATTGTTACAATGAATAACCACAGCACACAATAAAAACATTTCTTCAAACCAGTTTTTTTCAGTGTTTCATATAATATTCTGTCAAATTCTAAATTGCAAATATGAACGTGAAATAATATTCAAATGATTTGAAGCAGACTGACTAGATAAAAAAAGAGCATTATCAGTTTTCTATTGACAAATTCAATTGTGTTTTATATACATTTCGCCATTTATTTTAATTAAGACTTGTTGAATGACACTCAACTTCGACTATTTGCTGTTATGCAACATGCAAACTGAATTAGTCAAGCCATTATTATCATCCGGGAAATCAATTTCGAATACTAAACCAATGTCTGCACGTCAAATTATTTTCTGTTCAGCAACCGGTTCCATCTTTGAAAATAAAAATGAATTTCCATTACAACAGGAATGTCAACCGCAAATATAACATGCAGTGTCGAGGACATGCTATACATGTTCAATGCCGAAGATGGAACTTATAAAGAGATAACAAATCAACTTTAACCGTTAAAAGACATAAAATAGCTTATGTTACGTGTGTCAGAGCCACTTATTAATGACCATGTATAATTTATAAGCATCGTCACAGTTTTTATCAATTATTTTCACAATAGATTTAACAATTAAATTGTAAACAACGTGAATGATATAGAGATATGTGCCAAATGTTTTTTTGTAGACGTAAATGGCATTATGCTACAGGGAAAAGTAAAGTTGAAGATATTACAGAACACAGCCGTCACAGCAACACAAATACAGTTACATTGTACAATAATATAATATACACAATAGTAAAAATCAGTACAATAAACGTACGCGCAAACATACACGCACACACGCATACAGGGAAAACTCAACTTACAGTTTTACCAAATGAGCAACACGTGCAATGCGTGCTCTTTTATATTTATATATACAAAATCTTAATTCTTCATACTTTGTGTCTTATGGACATCGACGAGATTGTCCGATTGCGTTTGGGAAAGGAAGGTAAATATGACTAGGAAAATCACAATAACTGCACAGTCAACAATAATGCAACGCATTTGATAGTGAATTGTTGAAATTATTACGTCCCTTTCCATTGTTTAACTCCCAATCTTTAACTTTTTTTTATTTTATTATTTTTATTATCTCCCATTAAACTTTTAACTATCGTGCTTATCCAATGGTACTGTGCTGATTAAATCAAGCATAGAAATGGGAAATAGCAAAAGTGGCTGTTTAAAACAAGTGGATGCATGCTTTACTGAGGTGACCGCATACACTGGTTGGACTACATTTTTCGAAAAAAAAATTAATAAACATTTATAATTTGGTATTAATAGCATACTAGTATATTATCGCATTTTTGTCGCATGCTGTAAATTCATAATTCATAAGCACGGTTTGGTTACGGCAAGGTTTTAACATTACACGTTACTCAGTAATTGTGTTATACTGCAGCTGTGGTCTAAAGGTATAAAGTCCGCCTTGCATGCTGAAAGTCATGGGTTCGAATCCCGTCCGTGTTCATAGCCAGATTTATTTCATTTTTGCAGCATAATATACATTTATGATCGATAAGAGCTGTTAAATATATGCATATATTTGATTTTATAAGCAATGCGTAGTTTAACACATGTTCATTAAGGTAAAAATAAAAACGAAAATTACTCACTATCTTTTTAATATTATTTAAAGTATCTATTCTTAATGATGGCAAGTTTATTTCTCTTATTTCTGTCACTACCATTTTTTTTATTAATAGAATAAAACAATACATACGTATGTCAAATATGTCACGCAGTATTTAAAGAACACATGCATAGCAACAACATTTAAGTTTATTCCTCTTATTTCTTGCATTGTCCTTCTTGTTTATAAATCTTATAAAAAATAGTTGTATACCCAAATAGGCCAAGCAGCATTTAAAGAACACAGCTATAATAAAAACATCAAAATAATTGATGTACAGAATAGTAAAAATGAATACAATAAACGTACGCGCGCACACATAGCACGCACACGAACGCGCATACAAGGAAAACCCAACGTACAAATCTTACATATCTAGTTTGGAAACAATCGCACATACTCGGCAAATTCCGTCATCTTCGGTATTAGACCTCGTAAATAATTGTAGGAATACACCAATTGGTAATTTGGTAATTTGCCCCGGCAAGTTACTTCCCGTTATTATCGTAAACAAAAATGGCTGACTTTTCGACGTGCATTCAGTATTCTTTGGACATAATGGAAATTAAACATTCTTTGAAAAAAAAAAGCAGCTTGAAGCGTTGCAGAATATCTTCATTTTGAATGTAAGTCCGGCCATGTGTTAGTCTGGTACTCGGCAGAAAGGCCGGGTCACAGCAATATGGCGGCCCCCGTATTATTTGGACTTAGACCAGGAACCAGGGGGTCAAAATGGAAAGTAGTTCCATAGAAAATTGACAGTGGTCGTTCAAGATGGTGTGAATTTAAAATATGCACTTGACAGGTACTATTGCAATGTGAAATTGTGAAGGGAATATATTTTCCCAGAGAATGGTGCAGAATTGAGTGAACTGGTAGCTATAACACACAGATGGGACTATTTCTTAGACGGTAAGAATTTTGCACAATTTGGCTGATTTGACCCCTGTATGTGAAATAGGGACACCTACTTTCACTTTGAGCAAAATTGTGAAAATGGAAGCAGTTAATGCCCATGTTTTTAACTGTTTTTTGTGTTCTGCTTGAATTGAATGTGAATTCTGGAAATTCTCATGGAGTTTGGAGCACAACTGTAAGTGTGACAGTCTACTGTGCTAACATTACGGTCTATGTGAAATTAATGGTGGGCCAGCTTCATTTCCGAGGTTATTACGTAGTAATAGCCAAGGTGTTCCGAGTGGTTTGAAATACACAATCGTTCTTTCTCGTTAAAATTCGTCATACTTTGTAACCTATGGACATCAACGAGATAGTCCAATTGCATTTGGGAAAGGGAGCTAAATATGACGGAGACAATCGTAATAATTGGACAGTTCTGAAACGCATTTTGTATTAAATTTCTGAAATTATTACGTCCCTTTTCATTGTTTATCTACCACACTTTAACTTTTTATATTATTATCTCCTTTATAACTTTTAACTATCGTGTCTATCCTATGGTACACAGATGATGATATCAACCGTACAAGCGTTTAAGACCCTTGGGGCAGTGGGCTGCGGGATGAAATTTGGTTTTAGAAAAATATCATGAAGAACAAAAATAAATGACAAGCTGTATGAGTAATTTTGTTTGTTTGTTATGATAACTGTGTAGTTTAATTGGTTCTCTTTCAACGCAATTAATGAAGATGAGTGAGTGGTCCTCCTTGTTGGTATCATATAAACATGTAAGTATACCATTTTGGTGATGGAGTGATGTAAAACCCCATTTTATTTATTATTTCTGTGATATGTTTATATAATATGAATCCAGTTTTATTGGCGGAGAGAGACCACCTTCAAGATATCTGGCAAACTTGCTTACATAAAATGTTTGGCATCTAGTTGTTTTTATTTTGGCGGAGGAAGACATTACCCAATTATATGTGCCCGGGGGGGGGGGGGAGAGAGAGAGAGAGAGAGAGAGAGAGAGAGAGTGAAATAGAGAGAAAGAGAAGGAGAAAGAGAGAAATGTAGATAGGTGAGAGAGATTAATAGAGAAAGAAAGAGATGGAGAGAGAGAGAGAGAGAGAGAGAGAGAGAGAGGGAATGAGTGAAAGAGAGAAAAAGAGAGAAATAGAGAAGCTAGAGAGTGAGAGAGGCCTGTTCCTTCGAAGTAGAAATAACAAATAGATAAAATGAAAAAGAAGGAGAGACGTATCAGGGGTGTAGCAAGTCATAGTACTAAAGTGTTTACAAATAAATTGAATGGGCGAAGTTAACGTTTGAATACATAGTAATGCTGCACGTATATCCCACTGTTACATAAACATTAATTCACAAAATCTCACGTTGACATTCACACAATATAATTATTTACAAAACCACAGTCGATCGCTATATAAAATACATAATTAGAATATACAATGATTTTAATTTCGATTCCGCATGAGCAACAGGATGACGAAACAACGATGATAAAAAGTCGAAACTACGACGATAAAAAGTTGCAAATACGATGTTGAAAAGTCGAAACAATGATGGTGAAAAGTCGAAACTACGATCGTGAAAATTCGAAACAACGAAACCACTATTAGTAAAAGTCGAAACAACGATGGTGAAAAGTCGAAACAACGATGGTAAAAATTTCAAAACGACGATAGTTAAAAGTCGAAACAACGACGGTATAATGTCGAAATTACGATGGTGAAAAGTCGCAACTACGATGGTAAAAAGTTGTTTCGATGTTTCGACTTTTGACGGAAAAACTAAATACAATAAATAACACAACCGCATGAACGCACACGCACACGCACACACACACGCTAACGCGCGTGTACGCACATACATTAGTCCATGGATGTGCTTTAGTTTTCGTTTCACAGACCTTCCTAAACTAACTTTTGAAAAAAAGACAAATATGATCTGCAATTTTGATTTTTGGAAAACCATTAACACGTTTGCCGTATATTATTCAGTTGTAGGAGCTTGAAAAACCCATCCCTATGGCGCCTTTACTGCATGTTATGGCAATGTTGGTTAATGTCAAATTTTAGTATATCAATCAAGGACTTATATAGAAAAATACGTTCATTTTTATTATCATATAAAGTGTATACCACGTCTATGATATTAATTGAATGTTTAATAGCTTAAACAATAAAATAAAATAATGGCAGTTTATGTTTTATAATCCCTACCATCTCTCATAAGTATAAGATGGCCGTCATGTATATACATGTTTTGTAACGCGTGAAGTGAGAAAGGGATGGGGAGGGGGAGGGGGGAGGATGAGGGGAGGGGGGGGGGGGCGGTGTGTAACTAACCGCACTAATATTCTATGGTTAAAACGGTGCAGTGCTCTGGCCTGGTGCCAAGTTTCATTTGATTTGGTGATTAACTTTCTGGTTACATGAATAGGAGAATAGGAAAACATACTCATGGAACTTTAGTTTAAGTTTAATCAGTAAATGATACATAGTTGCTAACCTTTGCAGATATGACTATATGGATTAATCTAAACACATCCTCTAGCCATGATGTCGTGTGAAATTCTGTCCAATTACAGTCAAGCCTGCCTTAAGCCGCCACACATGGGAAAGAGCAAAACCAAAACCATAAAGAATATGTGGCTGTTTAAGACAAATGGTTGCTAAAGAGAGACATCGGTGGTCGCCTCGACCACTAAAATAAGTTTGGCTGTACGTTAGATTACTAATTGTCAAGTCATGTCATAAGAACACTTTCTGTGTAGATTGAAGGACGGACAATGATTCTAATCAGATTCATTCTGAGGTCTTCCTCCACCAACAAATCTTGGTATCACATATATAACCTGAAATGTCTATGTCGATCTATGCAGAAGATAATAAACCGTGAAAATGACAGCCATGTCGATTTTATCAATTTCTGCATGTTCAATATCATGTTCAATATCTTGGCTAAATTACCGGTGTATTGTATTCCATGATGCCAAAATGAAAGATGCCAAGAAGACTAGGATCAATGTAGCGCAGACAAGTAAAATACGACAAACTCGGTACCAGCTGCAGGTACCAAGTTTAATTGTGTCTGCATATTCAATTGCGATTAGTTAATTATTTTATCAGAACATGATTTGTTGTTTTGTACACGAACAGTCAGCCTTGAATCTTCCAGTCATGTCATGTATACAGTATGTGTTGTACGTCGTAAAATCAAAAACAATGATTCAGCGTTCATAAAATGAAGGACTCTGAAACAAAACCAGTCACAAAAATATAGGCACACTTACTAATGAGAGCTATTACGTGCAAAAACCACGAAGAATGCTACCAATTACATCATCTCTATATACTGGCACATGCTCATTTGGTGATTTTAAATGATGATAAAGTATAATAAGGTTTTAGATTGCTTCAAATTTCAACACATAAGATGCATAGGTTAACGTAAGATAACGTTAACTAGATTGTTGGTGAGAATGTCAATTTGTTAAATTGGTAATAAATGAGTCAGTTAAAACTGTAAATCATACCAGTTTGTATCGGAAGGTACTGGTTCCTGTCTCTACTATATTATGTAGACCATAGCATGTAGAACAGGGAACTAGATTGGTTTGTTTTCTATCTGATATTTCTGCTTTACTAAGTTGATATCTAGCAATTGTTTTGATTTTCTAGAATGTTAAATGCATCCATTTTAATAAGTATATGTGATGTTTAACAAGAGTTGTCGCTCTTGAATATTCGAATATGTGTCACAAAAGTACAAATTTGATTGAGACTGGTGACAAATCCAAGCAAACAAGCAAACAAGAGTTATGAAACTTGAGTAAGTTTTATATCTGCAATACCGTGTATTGAGTTTCACTCCAGTGGCTGCCGAGTTATATAATTTCTGTCAAACAGAAGCCATAATTTGGAGAGAAAATCTGGCAAGAGTTACCCCAATTGATTAGTTTAGTTGGTTTCAAAGTCATACGTGAAGTACCAAAGAAATACATTGAGTGGTTGTTGTGATATAGACTTGATGGTACTTGCACGCAATATTTTAACCAAAATTTTAAAGTCAAAGAAGGACCAAACTTTTCATAACAGTCATGCAAGAGGTATCTTGCTTAGTTTTTTAGTAGGTTTGATGACTAGGAAATAGTGTGTGAAGTTTAAACAAATACATTGAGAGGTTGGTTAGATATCGACTTCATGGTACTTGCATGCAAAACTTTAACCATAATTTCTAAGTCAAACAAGGGCAATAATTTGCATTATATTCATGCAAAACTTATCTAACTTCTTTATTTTAGTATGTCTGATGACTCGCAATTCTTGTGTGAAGTCCTTATCAAATAAATTGAGTGGTTGGTGAGATGCGGACTAGATGGTACTTGCATGCAGAACTTTAACCATTATCTATAAGTCAAACAAGGGCAATACTTTGCATTATATTTATGCAAGAGTTTTCTAACTTCATTATTTTAGTAGGTTTGATGAACGAACGGGGAGTATTGTGTATAGTTTCAATAAAAAACATAAAGTAGTTGGTGAGATAGGGACTTGATGGTACTTTAACCAATATCTTTAAGTCGTTTCCTCTACGTAGGCGGAAACGGCCGAGCGATGTTCCGATTGCAATAATTCCGTTAAATGATGTGTGACCTGTTTTAGTCATAAATTTTACATTCTGAATTGTGAGCTTAGCTTTATCGTGTTACAGTCAATTTCGTAAGATTAAAAGCAAACATTTTATTAGGCAAAAAAATAAACTCCCCGCTTGCTTCCATTTTATATGTTAAAATCGTAACCTTGACATGAATCCGATTTGATGCAATTAAATTAAAATCGGTGCTTCAATATTTTCATTAGAAACTGATCCACAATATTTCTTTTATCAATTTTATGATAACATCTAAACCAAGCCGCCTGTTAGTTAGCAGAAACCATTGTATAAGTTTAGTAAGCATTACCTTGACCTTGATCCGATCTAATCATAATTCAAGTTACTAATTGGACTCAAGTTTTCTATTTCAGGAGATTAAGCTTGATGTAACTTGGCTCAGAAGACTTCAAAGCTTTCTTTTTCCAATAAAGAACATATCGAAAATGGAAAATGAACTGCGTAATTGCGCAGAAAGCATTTTTTTAATTATTGACCTTGCACGTGACCCAATATGGTGCAAAAGCAATTTCAAATTTTCATTTTTGATAATGAATTCATAATATGCCATAACAAATAAAAGGAAGCACCATTAAATACAAACTATTCTATTTTATCAATATTGGTGACCGTAATCAAATTTGACACCAAAGCAGTACTAAACTTCATTTACATATCTCTTAAACATGCCTACAAAATAGTATTGGGAAACTAAGTAATAAAATAGAATCAGAAGTGCTACAAATAAGGGATTAGTCATTCTTATTCCTTATTCACCAAAATCTAATTTAGTAGCAAGTATATTCACAGTATCTATATGATCCAACGGGTTTATAAATCTGTCCTTTATATAGCATGTGAGTAGTCATGAATCCTTAACTGGATCCTACTCATATAAAGCTACCAGTTCATGTATGTAAATTTGTCCACCCTGTCCAGATGTGTTGCATGTAATTCCATAGTATATAAGTCATGGTCGACACCAAATTTATTGGTTTGGTATAGGCCTTGATATTGTATCTATTGTTTGCATTGTAGCTATGCGCACTCGCCGTAGTCTGGTCTGTACATTTATGTCTTGGTTATTCACAAGTGTAGGAAAAACAGAAGTACTCTATCAATCAAGTACTAACATAATAGAAACAGAATAACAATGATGAGAAAATAAAGCAAGTGTTGAAAAACAGTAGAGAAAAAAATATAGTCACCAATAGTGTCCCAAGAGAAAATGGAAATATACATGTGACAAGAATTAATTTAAATTTATTTATTTTTGTTCGATTGTGAAACAATTTATTACAACTTATACAAACAACGCTCGAACTTTCCCTGGGTAGAACCAGTGCTAAATATATGCAGAACAAGTGTCTTGCTTAAGGACATTACACATAGCCGTGGGGGAGGATTATACCCACGACCCTCCGATAACTGGTTCGATGCTCTGCCCCCGGACCATGCACTTGACAAGCGTTGAAGGTCGTCAAGCAGTATTTAAGTACTGCATATATTTGTCTAAAATGGAGATTTTGTTTCAATTTTACAACTCCGATAATTAAATGTTTTTGCCCGAGGGAAAATGCATTATATAATAGGCACGATATTTATATATTTGTGACTGTAGTGAAACCTTCCGATAACAAGATATTAAAAATAAAATATACCACTAAACACAAATAAAATATACCATTTAACACATGAAGTATACCATTAAACACATATAAAAGATACCATTTAACACACATAAAAAAGATGATTTTCATCACAATACACTTGTTAAAAGATTACATTAAACACATGAAATATACCACTAAACACACATAAAAGATACCATTAAACACATGATATATACCACTAAACACACATAAAAGATACCATTGAACACATGAGATATACCATTAAACACACATAAAAGATACCATTCAACACATGAGATATACCACTAAACACACATTAAAGATACCATTAAACACATGAGATATACCACTAAACACACATAAAAGATACCATTAAACACATGAGATATACCACTAAACACACATAAAAGATACCATAAAACACATGAGATATACCACTAAACACACATAAAAGATACCATTAAACACATGAAAAATACCATTTAACATATATTAAATATACCATAAAACACATGAAATATACCACTAAATACACATAAACGATACCATAAAACACATAAATATACCATTAAACGCACATAAAAGACACCATTTAACACACATACAAGATATCATTACAATTCATTTGAAAGATGACATGTAAACACATTAAATATACCACTTAACACACATAAAAGATAACATTTAAATACATGAAATATACCACTAAACACACATAAAAGATAACATTTAAATACATGAAATATACCACTAAACTCACATAAAAGACACCATTAAACACACATACAAGATATCTTAACAGTACACCTAAAAGGTTACATTTAAACACATGAAATATACCACTAAACACACATAAAAGATACCATTTAACACATGAAATATAGTATTAAACACACATAAAAGACACCATTAAACACACATGAAATATACCATAAAACACATCTAAAATACACCATTAAACACACATGAAATATACCATAAAACACATCTAAAAGACACCATTAAACACACATAAAGAAACCATTAAATGCATGAAATATACCATTAAACACACATAAAAGATACCATTCAACACATGAGATATACCACTAAACACACATTAAAGATACCATTAAACACATGAGATATACCATTAAACACACATAAAATATACCATTAAACACATGAGATATACCACTAAACACACATAAAAGATACCATAAAACACATGAGATATACCACTAAACACACATAAAAGATACCATTAAACACATGAAATATACCATTTAACATATATTAAATATACCATTAAACACATGAAATATACCACTAAACACACATAAACGATACCATAAAACACATAAATATACCATTAAACGCACATAAAAGACACCATTTAACACACATACAAGATATCATTACAATACATTTGAAAGATGACATGTAAACACATTAAATATACCACTAAACACACATAAAAGATAACATTTAAATACATGAAATATACCACTAAACACACATAAAAGATAACATTTAAATACATGAAATATACCACTAAACACACATAAAAGACACCATTAAACACACATACAAGATATCTTAACAGTACACCTAAAAGGTTACATTTAAACACATGAAAGATACCACTAAAGAAACATAAAAGATACCATATAACACATGAAATATAGTATTAAACACACATAAAAGTCACCATTAAACACACATGAAATATACCATAAAACACATGTAAAAGACACCATTAAACACACATAAAGAAACCATTAAACGCATGAAATATACCATTCAACACACATGAAAGATATCATAAAAACACATGAAAGATACCATTAAAAGACACATGAAAGATACTATTTAAACACGTACATATAAAAATATACGAGACACAATTAAATACATGAGATACATCATTTAGATATGAAACACCATTAAAACAATAGACAACTTCATGTAAGTTAAAACTACCCGTTGTTACCATGACATTAACATGACATAAACATAAACATATCGTTACACCATAACAACGCCATACACACCAGGGCTCGTCAGAGATAAGCTTGGCGGAGAGACTTAAAACATTAAAATCACACAAATAATAGAATCACACAAAGCATTAGAATCACACAAAGCATTAGAATCACACACTCAAAGTGCTTTCTTTCCACGCGCTAATTCTAGTTAATTTTAAGAGTTAATCATGTTTAATACCGTCATCATCTTTAATCTCTTCGTTGTCCCTGAAGTCGCTTCCAACATAACTAACATCAGTAAGCCCGTATTGATTTCATGAAACAAGCTGAACTATAAATGGAGGTATACAGTTTATGACTTAAGCAATTACTTAATGTATTAATGAAAATGGTTTCGCCCCTCTTGGGTGTCATAAATTTATGAACGCTTGTATAAATCCAAAATGTACACCTGCGGTATTATAGTACCTAAGAATTAATTGGGGGGGGGGGGGGGGGGGGGGGGGGGGGGGGTGGAGGGGGGGGGATCATATTAGTTGATTAGTTGTTTAGCGTCGATTTCAACAATTGTTTAGTTATATTGTGAAAGCGTTTAAGTATTCTAAGTACCACTATACCGGAGTATCATGCCGCAGATACATGGCATGATACACCACCCAGTCACATTATACTGACACCGGGCCGACCAGACCTAGAACTATCCTCTAAATGCTGAGCGTCAGGCGAAGACGCTTCTAATAGTATGACCCGGTCGTAGATTGAACCCACGACCTTCCACATACGAGGCGGACGTTCTACCTCTAGACCAACGCTGTGGTAGATGCTGATCATATCAGATAATATCTAATAAAACAAGATAAGTTCAATTTAACTTAGCTCGATTTAAGATCAGAGCGAACACAAATAATATACGTCTCACTTCACAGTCATACCCCTTTAGAGCCAAGGTAACATGATTCCTACGCCAAAAAAAGTACTCGTTATTCGGTTTGAAAGTGGTTCATAGAAATTATGGTTTTTTTTCAGCTATGTAAAACAAAGTCTTGGTTAACATATGCAGAGATGAGACTGCACTAGATTCGCAGGAACTGAGTTGTTTTATATGATTTGAGAGGGTGAACTGCTTTTTAATAAAAACTGCAGTGACATTCCACTGCATTTAAAACAAGAGGGACAAGATGGTCCTATATCGCTCACCTGAGTGACCTTGAGTCACCAAACTTAAGTAAATTATATAAAACATGTACACTCAAAAGTCCAGAAAAACAAGATGTGCGAGTAGTTAGAATTTTGATTTGTTTTTGAAGATGTAACAGATGCTTAGAAGAGTTCAATGGTAAATGTCAGTGAAATTACATCGAAATAAGATCAATAAATTCTGACAAGACAGCTTTTGAAGTTTTTACTATAGCTGCCCATATAGAAAACTAGCACCTCACTGTGGAGGTCATGTTTTTTAACAAATCACAACGGCTTGAACAATCTTGGTAAAAGGTCTCCCAAGAAACATTTCTGCAAATTGTTTTAAAATCGATTCAGTGGTTTCTGACAAGAAGTTTTTACTATAGCTTATATAGTAAATTAACCCTTACCCCTGGCCGCCATGTTTTTTGACGAATCACTACGGTTTGAACAAACTTGGTGACGGGTCCTCCAAGAAACATTTCTATGAAATTATTTTAAAATCGAGCTAGTAGTTTTGACAAGAAGATGTTTTAAGTTTTTACTAATTAAACTTGCCCCGCCCCTTGGCGGCGATTTTTTGGACGAATCAAGATGGCTTGAACAAACTTGGTAGAGGGTCACCCAAGGAACATTTGTGAAATTATTTTAGGTTATAAACAAAATACTAAGACTTAAGTTCTACAAATATCAAGAGAAGACAGGACAGAAATGAGTGTCCCGACACGAACATGTAATAGCCGGGCGTGCGGACTGACAATACACTCGTCGTAAACCAGGGGCATTGCAACACGCCTTTTTTTGGTACAAATGGTGACTTACTCCTGGTCAACAAAGCATAACAACAAAGTAGCATTCGTAAAATATCGTCTGGTTCCGGATAGAAGACCGTTGCCAAGCTCTGCAGAAAATTATAGTTACAGTCATACTTGTGCAAGTTGTCACTTCTATTAATCAGCCACTTGTCTTAAGCTACCGCATTTGCTATTTCCAAGCTCTGTAATTTGGGTGATAATTAACCTGTATTAAGCAACAGCATGTCTTAAAGTGCCACGTTTGCTCATGCTCTTGATTAGCTGTTTAAGACAGGTTCAACTGTATATTTTTATATGTATGTTAATTTGTTGGTTTTTCTTTTACATGGAGAGTGGTTATGGAATCTTCAAACCACGTCATATACACAGCATGTTTATGTGGGCCTTAAACCCCAAATACATTTATTCATTCATCATTTATATAAAGAGACCTCTGGAGAAAACCCGATTACAATATAAATAGGCACAATTACTTGAGAAAGCTACTACGTGCAAAAATAAGCAAAATGCTACAAAAACAAGCAAAATGCTACAAATTGTATGTAATCGCTGTACACCGTACATGATCATTTGGTGATTCTGAATGATGATAACGTATAAATAGCTTTCAAATTACTTCAATTTTCATCACTTTAGATACGTACGTCAACACAGGATAATGTTAAATAGATCATTCAAGATAATGTAATCATCTCTTTTGATAAATTGGTAATAATTGAGACACCTATTGATGTCAGAACTATGAATCATGCCAGTCAGCATCAGAAGTTAAAGGGAGTATATCAGGACAAAAGCTATCAATGTCTTTAAAATAAAATTATTTTTTAAATGGACAAAACGCATCTCATTATCATTAATAAATTAATCCGAATGGTAAGGTATGCCAATTCCACCAAAACGTGACAAAATCGATATTTAAATTTGGAGCGGTAAACTTGAAACTAAATCACCATTCTAAAGATAGACAGCACTTAAATAATGCTTGACGACCATCACATCGTCGTTTAGATTCTTTCTAAGGTGAAGTAATTTACACAACGTGTAAACCGGTATCACGGATCAAATTGAAATCAAAATGAAATCACGCGACTCATTTAATACGTCACAAAATATGTGGCAAATTGTTTTAAGTCTAACATAGGCGCGTAGCCAAAGTTAATGAATTTCTTTTCAATATGGTTCTTTGGCTTGTTTTATTAGCTATCCGTTTGGCAATAGGGTCAGTACTTTAATATAGGCATGATACAATGGAAACACAATGTTTTTAGCAAATTGTAAAATTTTGAAAAATCCTGACATGTTCCCTTTAAGCTACATCTCTCTCGATACTGGTATATTACTATCGTGCAAATATTTTGATTATTTTAGAATGTTAAATGCTTTTGTTGATAAACCCCGAATGCAGTTTCGCGGCAAAACCTTCAATAAACATTTAATTTATGTCAAACGTCTGACAGTGAAAATCTTAATTGAACAAGAATTCCGCGGATTGATAGATGTCGTCTGGTGATTGCTTTAGAGCAAATAGTTGTTCATTGTGAGTTATATATGAACTTTATTTTGTTATTTGTACAGGTAAAATTGAAATAAAAGCATTTTATTTGGAACACATTCTAGCCCTCTCTTTTCTGGTTACGGACCTATTCAGAAAATGCCATCAACGTTATCTAAGGGGACAGTAACGACATTGAGCAGAATCCCTTTTTCTGTTTTAAGTAACATTAATGTTGCCAACCTCAAGCTTCAATTATACATTAGCAACAGATCCACACAAAAATATTTTTTTAAATGTTTTTAATACATAACACGTAAAACATCATACGGTATACTTAATATGGCATGTCAAGTTTTAGTGGTGGATAAAGACCGTATATAATGAATCTGAGTAAAACGACCGTCCTGCCGCAAGAAGCTGGTTAACTGTCTTTCTTACATAATGTTTTTGAACCGAGCTGGGCCCGAACACACGACTTCATCGGTGAATGGGAAGTGGTCTTTAAATGACAGTGCACAAGATCCCTTCGTAAAACTATTTTTTATTTTCGCAAATGTGTATTTGAAATAATTTGACTCAATATCAATAAAAAGTTATTTTTCAAGTTATGGAATAAACATTAAAATATTTATTTGGAAACCCAAGTTAGGTAAACTTATTTTTAAAAAATGACGACCTTGACTTTCACAGTAGAAAAATATCAACAAATTTTCATCAAATTATTTTTGGAGCTAAAACCAAATTCAATGCACATTAAGGATGGATAAACGTTCTGATATTTACCTAAGCCGTGCATGGACATTGCAATCAAATGATGACTGTAAGCTATTATTATAAAAGAAGAAGCAGAAGAAGGAAAATTACTCCTGTAAAGCTTGACCGACATTAACAAATATCTAACGTTGACCTATATTTTGTAGTTATATTAATTAAATGCATGACCTCTTTCAGAAGTTACTGATCGGAAACCAATTTGACGGACGAATGGGCGAACGAATGGACACCGCACTGAAGCGATATTTCCATTGTTTTGGAACAAAAGTTTGTTTGTTTGTTTAGATATTTAGCGTCATTTTATGCCATCTTGTGCAAACAGACGGCCAGTTAACCCAACTACTCTTTCTTGTGACCTTGTAAGGTTGACCAAAGTAACTGTTAACTTTCCCACTTGAATCAGTACTGACAGACGAATGACAATGAAACGCAAATTTGTTTACTAATCATCATGAAAATTGATGAAAAAATGAAATACCGCTCTATGAACAAGGATACAGAGTGGTTACTAAGCCCAAGTTTGTGTTTTCATTTGTCAAGGCCAAAACTCCTATAACACAAAGTACATCATGTGAATGCGTACGGACGGCCAGAGGTAACACTTTATGCCCTATCACATTTTTTTCAAATGGCGGGGTAAACAATATGCTTTTGAAATAATAGAGCACGTGGTCCAATGAACAGAGGGTCGTGGGTTCGATTCTCCGCCACGTCTGATTCTCCTCCACGTCTATGGTCATTGTTCCATCTCGAGCATAAATTGTCTATTAGTAAGTTGTAAGAATTTGTTCACAACCAAGCAAGTTTAAAACATTTAAAAGTATATACTGGGAAAGAGTTAACAGACGAACCGACGACGGGCGATAAAACAGGAAAATCACAAAGGTCTAAACTTAGATTAGTGACAAGAAAAAAGACATTTATGACATTTAATCATGTAGATTAATTATTTATTTACACATTTTAATAGGATTTTAAATATCACAGGCGTTTATGAACAGATAACATGCCGTTATCAAATAATACACCTCACTCATTAATCAAAGAAGAGTAACAAACGTACAGGTAAGGTAGAAGCTAATTTCGTATGACACTTTTTTCTGGTACATCCTAACAAACAACGATTAAGTGTTGTGCACAGCAATATATACATTATTAGTCGTATAAAGCAAGGGAAGAAACTCTAACTAATTCTAACACACACACATATATATATATACATGTAGCATGTATTAATGAATTACAAGTAATGTACATATAGGTGAATCCGAAGATGATGCAAGCTATCCTTGGTGTGACAATCAATCACATTAATTTACTGCCACTTCTGATGAGATCTGCAGATAATCAAAGTTTAATAGCACCACTACAAATGAGATCGGTTGATGATTAGAAGTGTATACGCCACTTCAGATGGGATTGATTGGTTGAATATTTAGCGTCATATTTATGCCATTGAGGGCTAAGAGACGATCATTTGACCTAACCATTCTTCTATGGAATCCTGAATGGTTAACCAGTACTCGAGTACACCCCCATCTCCGCAAGTAGCTGTAAAGTTTCTTACTTGAATAAGCGATGAGAGACGAATGATAATGAGATGCAATGTCGTATTTTAATCATCACCGAGATTGTGGATGGGGATTCAAATTCGAAACCCCTGGATTGGTAGTATGATGTGCTAAAGATTAAGCTAATCAGGCCTGCTACTTTAGATGAGATCTGTAGATAATTATAAGTGTATATTCCATTTCAGATGAATTCTGCTGATAATTTGTAGTTTATATGCACTTCAGATGATCTGTTGATGTTTTAAATCCCTTAATACAAAGGGGGCCATAATTCTGCCTAAAATCATAATGAAGTTATGAAGTTATCCCACTTGGTCCCTTGTTTCCCCTTTATGGTAGTGAACATATATTTGAAGGTTCATTAATGCATATGTAGTGAACATATATTTGAAGGTTCATTAATGCATATGTAGTGAACATATATTTGAAGGTTCATTAATGCATATGTAGTGGTTACTGAGATATGAGAATGCCTTAAAACTTTAACAAAAAACGTAAATCATACTGCTGAGGTCAGCGGAGTTAAAAAAGGAATCCAATCTAATTCACACTTAACTGGAATTTATCAAATATCCATAAAATATGCAGCATAAATCACTGTATGATTACAAATAAACACCACTGCCAAAGATGCAATAAAAAATTAAAACTTTAAATTGTACAAGCATAATTGTCAATTATTTTTGTTTAAAGATTACATGAAATGTTTCTATATCAGACAAATTGGTAAAATTCTGGTAAATTGCTAAAAACCCTGTATCTAAATCAAGTATTTAACCAATGGTTATTTGCAAATAGAGACTACCATGACTTTAGTACTTGATAGTCTTAAACTTGTCAGGAGAGGTAGAGAAAAAATTTATCACAAGACTTGGCGAGTACTCTTTATTTTGTAGCCGAACCTGATAAAGGATTCTATTTATGATTCTATTTATCGTGTCATTCTGATAAAGTATTCTATAAATTTTATAATGTCATTATTTGTATTTTTTTTATTCAATTATATTTAAAAGAGAAACAACTGATTCATGTCCAGCAAACAAATACATGTATGCTCTTCTGCGCTTAAAACAGCGCTTGAAAACAGTTTCAAATTTTATCAATGAAATAAAACATTGTCAAATGCTTTTTGTTGGTTAACTGGTCGACTCAGTTATAATCGTTAGTTTATATTTATAAAATTTATTGCCATAATTTACAGTTAATCAACAATAAATTGTCATAATTTACAGTTAATCAACAATAAATTGCCATAATTTACAGTTAATCAATGATAAATTGTCATAATTTACAGTTAGTCAACAATAAAAAAAGTGCTTAAGATGCTTTCAACATAACGTAAAAACAATACACCATGAATTTGTGTGTTGCTGCAAATTAAACCTTCCCTTTCAATAAAGCAAAATTTATCTTACCCCCACCCCTGTTTTATTATGTAGAATAATACATAATGATATGATAAAAATGATATAAGAATAAGACTCATGTCTTGAAATATTGGTCATTGACCTATTGGCATGCAGTGTTAGCTTTCTTTCAACCATTGACAGAGAGAGAACCAAATTTGGAATACCGAGGAGGCATAATTCTACGACGTTTACCCACACACATGCAAGCAATAATCACAAAGAGTATGAACACCACCGCTGCAAGTGTCCCTATAATATAGTACATGTAATCTGGCAACTCGGGTGTGGGCGTTGAGTGGTGGTGGTGGTGACCGGGTGTCGTCGACCCTGGATGAGAAGTTGTTTTCGAACCAGTCATACAGGATTTGTAATTATCAATATCTAATTCTGCTATTGCACAAACATGTCTTAAAAAACATGTTCCATTGCATTCCTCATCTGTACCCCATTTGACACTATTATAATCTAAATAATGCTTAAACAACTTATTTTCTTTTGTTGAAAAAGCTTTAACAAGATTATGTAACTTTTGTGGCCTTAACTCGTCAAGTCCGTATACATCTGATGTATCATATTCTAGCTGCCAGTCTGACGCCATACTCTTAATATTGGCTTCTGTCAGGTTTAGATAGTATTGCATGTATTTCTGTAGCACACCGCTCTCTCGCTCGTACTGGTACAGACGGATGGACGGGTTATTGGCTCCCACACCAGCAAGTGTGCTCTTCCAGGGTGTAACAGCAGGACTCAAAAACAGACTGCTGACCGGCTTAGCTGGAATATGAAAGATATTTAATTATAGATCATAGTTAATTGCTGGTAAAAATACTCAAGAACCCTGGTCCGGTTTGTAAGAGGTTTCTATCCCACATTGATACTCATGATGGGTTCATATAATCTCCATATGGCTATACAGTCAATCTGTCTTAAGTAGCCAGTCAAGGGAAGGAGAAAAAGTGGCCTTTAAAACAGATTATTGTTTAATACAGGTTAATTTGCTGGGAAATCACAGAAATGGGAAATAGCAAATGTGGCTGCAAATGACAAGTGACTGTTACATAGATGTGACCGCTTACACAGGTCTGACTGTAAGTTTATTATGTACATGTATATTAAGACCGATTTAAAACATGAACATGAGTAAATTGTAGTGTGTTCTTTAAATTTCAAAATAAAATTAAACAAGATTAAGAAAATGATAGTAAGTTGAATTCACTGTACCTCAAGTATCACATGCCTGCACTTGTATATATTAATCGTAACTTACTGTTCTCATCAAAAAGTATCCTGAAGCTGTCCGTGTGTTCATGTCCGTACATCTGTGCCACAATAATGTCAGAGAATTTCTTAAGAACAGCCAGCAACTTTTTGTTATAATCTGGGTAGAACCACGACATGTCTTCCACTAGCTCAAATACACCAGGCGGGACATGGGCTACTATATAAACCTGGAGAAAATAAACAATTCACTCAAAAAAATCACTGAACTATCGATAAAAATGGGTAAAACATACTTTTTCACAGCTTAATGTCCCGTTTATTACTAGTATATATGCACAAACATGACAACATAAAGTTTCAATATCTTGAATAAACGTACAGCAGAACTTCATTTGTTTGAACATGGATGGCTGGAACACCACATATAACTTGAACCACATATCAGGTCCTGGCCAAATTCCTGTTACGATGTATATGCTATGTACATGTTTGGTTTAATGTTGAACAATACTTGGCTCAAACAACTCTTAACTCAAACAATTCTGTCCTGTCCCGTCGGGTTCAAGCCATCGAAGTTGTACTGTATATATTTTTTACATCACTTTATTCATTCATTCACTCATTCAATAATCAGTCATATCAATCATGGTAAGGGTACTCTAATAATTAACTTCGAGTCAGGTAAGGAATGTGTTGTCCACTCTTTAGTCTTTTACCAATAAAATTCTAGTTGAAAGCAGTTAAACAAGAAATATCACTGGTACGTTACAAATGGCCCTGAAGTGCTCCGTCAATGTGAAAAAAATATTTTGTGACTATATTTAGGGTTCTTAATATTAAAGAAATGAGACCTTGACCTTTGCCTTGATCTTGCATGTGACACATCATCACGTCTTTATATACTTAGTTCAAAATCCCTCAATGAATGACAAAATTAGACTGGACATGAATACCTCTTCCCATATACCACATACAGATAAGGTCTTTCACATACGTGTGACCTCAGTGTGCCCATGACACATAATATGAGCTATGATCCTTGGATTAACATGTGACACATTGTCATGTCATAATGATCATTTGTGCCATAAAAATTATTATTTCAAAATCCCTCAATGAATGACAAAGTTACAGACCACTTTCTAAATACAATACACACAAGTCCTTTTTCATATTTTTGCACTATAAGTGTGCCTTTAAAGTTTGAGCTACGGACCTTTGCCGTGCACGCGACGCATTCTCATGTCATAACAGTTATTTGAGACAAGTTTTAAAATCTTTCAATGCATGACAAAGTTGTGGAATGGACGTAAAATGTTGAACAGACAAACGGTCAGACACTGACATTTATAAATGGTACCGTTTGGAGGCATAAAAGATAAGCAGTAAAGCATTAATAAACAAAACAGAAGTCACAGCCATCCTTACTTTTCAGTCAAGATTATTTTAACGCCATTTTCAACACATTTCAGGTTATATATGGTATAATTAGTTTTACTGGTGGAGGAAGAGAGGTAAGTGATCTTGAGACAGCGCATTTGACCACTTGGCCACAAAGGACCCTCAGTCAAGTTTAAGGTTGTTGTATGGTGTTTAGCATCGCTTTCAACAATTTTTCAGTCATATCGCGACGGTGTCTACTTGAGACAGTATTCTGAGCGCTGTTACACTAGAGTATCATGCCGCAGACACATGGTATGATACCCCACCCAGTCACATTATACTGACACCGGGCCGACCAGACCTAGAACTCTCCTCTAAATGTTGAGCGTCAAGCGAGGAAGCTTCTAGTACCATTTTTAAAGTCTCAGTCAAGTTTAAAAGTTCTGTAACTTTACATTTTCGTGTTTTTTCTGTGCCTCTGTGAGTTCCTCGCTCAGCCATTGCAACTGGTTGGCAGGGTCAGGCACATTTTTGGTGAGTTTGTTCTGGCTATAGTAGAGGTTTGTATTCAGGCCGATTACTCGGAGTTTCTTGGATATCTGTGAACTGTAGTAACCACCTGAAATATGTATCTCACATAAAAACTTGCCTGTATACACACATAGATGGAAAAAACAACACAACAGCACACAGTACTTATTCTAACTTGGAATCAGACGGGAGAAATTTACAAAAGATCTGAGCTTACATGGCAACCAAACTTGGAAATGGCGGTAAAATAAATGATTATAAAATCAATAATAACCCGAATACAGTCATCATGATAGCAGATAAACTTAACTCTGATGTATCTATAGCCATATCTATCAGGATATCTTAATTCATTTTTAAATACACAAAACAAACTCTTTCAGTTTTAAAATATTATTATTTCAGTATGATCATTTTCTTTTAATAATAGTTTAGCTTTTACAATACACAATACAAACTCTGTAATGATAATTTACATGTAGATTTTGCATCAACACATATAACCTGTTTCATAATTCATGTAATTCATTTTAGTTATTAAAATACTGAAAAATACACCTGTACTTTGTAAGGATATTTAGTTAATTATTTTTGTTACAGTAATTTATCTTTTACAATACTAATTACCTCAGATCTAATGATACTTTAGCTTATTAAAACACAATCTCTCAAAGTTTTAATTAAAAATTTACCAAAATGAAATTTTAAAGCAATACATTTATAAATCAATTCACATAAAATGCTGTTGAATCATGTTACATGAATGAATGAATTTATTGGGGTTTAAAACCATTTTCAATTCATAACAGGTTACTGTTTAAGATTTATTGGCAGAGGATAGCCTCTAAATGAATCAGGATAGAACCTTTGTCTTTACGCAAGCAACTGGCAAACTTTCTAACAGAAAGTTTTTGCAATGAGATGAGACTGAACCCAAAACTTCAGTGGTGAGAGGGTCAATGCTTAATCAACAAAATACTTTGAATAAAAACCACAAAAAAAACATCCGAAATATTTGTTAAATTGCTGTGCCTGGCCCAGATTTTGATGCGGGTAGAAAGGTAATATTTTTTTTGTTGTCAGTCTTGGATTTTTAAAAAAAATCTAAAGGGTCTTCTATGGCAGTGTGGTCTAAGGCACTGTCTGAAGATCACTTACCTCTTACTGCTAAGGTCGTAAGTTCAAGTTCTGCTTGCTCCAAAAACTTCATGTATTAAAGTTTGCCAGTTACTTGCGCAAGGACGTTGTTTCTAATCAGATTCATTCTGAGGTCTTCCTCCACCAATAAAATTGGAATGCTATTATTATAACCTGAAATGTGTTGAAAATGGCATTTAACCCCATTCAAAAAAAGAAGAAAAAAATCCAATCATTTGAAATTCAATGAAAAATGTTTGGATACTGGGTAGCTATAGCTGCCTTCTGAGTGACTATATTGGAGCTCAGAAAATAAGCATGGCATAAACCAATGTTTACCGTTTAGGAACTGTGCACTTTCATTATTTCCAAGGAGAGAATTCCATTTGCTCTTCTCAAGTATTGAATTATAGTACTTGGTCTGATCAACGTTGTAAGGCATCATGTTAGAAGGGTAGGGGTCATGGTTGCCCAGGACTGGATAGATTGTTGTGTTTGGGAACACGGATACCAGGGCCTCCGTTACATTACCAATGAGAGTATACACCTTCTCTTGATTAAGGTCCTTGTTGTCCACATGTGGAACACTGTCACTGAAATGGATGTATAACAGTTGTCACTTGATTCAATACATAACAACCTGAACGTGTGGAATAACAACATAAACATATGGAAACAGTGTAAATGAAATGGATGTTTACCAGATGTCACTGGAATGGATACATTACAGTTTAACAAGTGGAATATTGTTACTAAAATGGATGTATAACAGATGTCACTGGAATGGATTTATAATAGCTAGAATAGGTGGAATAGTGTTACTGAAATGGATGAATATCAGATGTCACTGGAAAGGGTATATAAGAGCTTGGAATAGTGTTGCCGAAATGAATAAATATCAGATGTCACTGGAAAGGGTATATAAGAGCTTGGAATAGTGTTGCCGAAATGAATAAATATCAGATGTCACTGGAAAGGGTATTATAAGAGCTTGGAATAGTGTTGCCGAAATGAATAAATATCAGATGTCACTGGAAAGGGTATATAAGAGCTTGGAATAGTGTTGCCGAAATGAATAAATATCAGATGTTACTGGAAAGGGTATTATAAGAGCTTGGAATAGTGTTGCTGAAATGAATAAATATCAGATGTCACTGGAATGGATACATAAGAACTTGAACATGTGAAATTTTGTTACTGGAATGAATGAATATCAAATGTCACTGGAAAGGGTATATAAAAGCTTGAACAAGTGTGCGGAATAGCATTATTGAAATGACTACATATCAGTTGTCACTGGAAAGGGTATATAAAAGCTTGAACAAGTGTGCAGAATACCATTATTGAAATGACTACATATCAGTTGTCACTGGAATGGATACATATCAACTTTAACAAGTGTGTGGAAAAACATTATTGAAATGACTGTTTATCTGCTGTCAATGGAATGGATACATGACGTCTTGAATAAGTATGCGGAATAGCATTATTGAAATGACTGTTTATCTGCTGTCACTGTAAAGGGTATATAAAAGCTTGTACAAGTGTGCAGAATAGCATTATTGAAATGACTACATATCAGCTGTCACTGGAAAGGGTATATAAAAGCTTGAACAAGTGTGCAGAATACCATTATTGAAATGACTACATATCAGTTGTCACTGGAATGGATACATAACAACTTTAACAAGTGTGTGGAAAAACATTATTGAAATGACTGTTTATCTGCTGTCACTGGAATGTATACATAACAGCTTGAACAAGTGTGTGGAATAGCATTTTTGAAATGACTACATATCAGCTGTCACTGGAATGGATACATAACAGCTTGAACATGCAGAATGGTGTAACTGTTGTTGTTGTATGGTGTTTAGCTTCGCTGTCAACAATTTTTCACAAATATCGAGTATTTTTGAAGTATCATGCCACAAACACATTGTATGATATCCCACCCAATCACATTATACCGACACTAGGCCGCCAAGACCTAGAAATATCCTTTTAATGCTGAGTTCTAAGCAAGGAAGCTTCTATTACCATTTTTCAAGTTATTGGTTTGGCCAGGCCAGGGATTATACCCACCACATTCCGTATGCAGGCGGACGCTCTACCACTAGACCACAGCAGGGTTAATGTTACGGATATGAATGTATAACAGATGTCACTGGAACAAATACATTACAGCTTGTCCATGTATGTGGAATTAACCTGATTTAGGCTTTCAATCAAACAAGGCGATAATCCAATCAGCAATCAATATTAATTACTGCACCACCATTTTCCTTAGACAAACCGACATTCTATATTTGAAAACAGTACTATACATAAAAGCAAATAAATGATATCCCCTACCTCCAGCCCTCTGGGGTTATGCATCTTGTAAAAGTAAGTGTTCATTTCGGCCTCAAGAAATCAAAATTTGAATTTTGTATGAGGTGCATGTGCCGAAAATGTCATAAAACAGGCCGTAGGTAATGAGGTATTTTTCAACTTTAACATGTTGAAACCACACTTGAATTATGGCCTTTCTATTCTTCATAAAATAGGTAGGGATGTTTATAAGGGAGGTTTTACAGAATATACTGAATGGAACAGCTAACCCTACACTTTTGTATTTCTAGTAACATTGTTAATATATTGAAAAGCCTTATTAAAAATGTGTATCTGGCATTAACAAACAATTATGTGTTAATTTTACATAGCCTATATATTGTTTCTTATTTAAGTTCAAATTTCGAGAAAAATTTCTTTGATACTTTTTAGAGGATACATAAAATGTCAGGTGGCAGATTAGCTATTCTGTTCAGTATATTATATATTCAACAAGTACTATACAAGTACAGTCTGTGCTAAAAAAAATAATCAGATCTTAAGTCCTTTGGACTAGCCCTTTACTTCATATATACGCCTTTGGACACCTCTAATATAGACTCCTTTGGACACCTAATATAGAAGACTTTTGAATTATTGGGTGAATTATGTTTATATTAACTGACAGAGTGGAAAACAGTGCAGGAAGTGTTCAGATTGCTTGTTACGAGCAATCTGAACTCTTCCTGCACTGTTTTCAAAGACCTACTGTGATTGGTGCGGGAAAACACATATCTATGGAGTAAAGGGCTAGAGACATTTCAAAAGTGCATAATCAAAATTGAGTTCTTAAAATCTGTCGATAACAGAAGACCTAAAATTAATATTTAATTTTTTATTTTAATTTTCAATTTTTTTATCATTTAAGCATATTTTATTTCAGTTTCTGCAAAGAAACTGTGTTAATTTCTTCCAATATCTTGCTCAGATTGCTACATTTCAGTATAAAGTCAGGTTATATGTTTGGAAAACATATGTAGTCAGCTTTAAAATGTTACAGACAAGGTCTTTGACTATATCTATTTTTTGCAGACTGCTAGTAGTATGTACAAAAGAAAATGCACAATGTGGGTAAAAGATAACGTACCCTGTCCAAAGTATAAAGTCAGGATTTGACTGTATGTTGTTCATAGCTTGCACCGCCACCTTAATCAGTTGCCATGGAGCATCGCACATGTAGTTGCCATAGTCGCCAATGTTGCCAGTGGATACACCATTTTTGTGACACATATCATTTGGATCACCCGTAGCACTATAATTGGCATCATAGTGGAAGTCAGACACCTGCCAGAAGTAGCCTGAGCAAATAAAAAAGTAATTTTCAATAAAAACAAATGGTTCACATTGACCCTTAATGTCTCAACTGTGTCATAAGACACATTCTTCATTTTGTTTGAAAATAATTTCATATAGTTTCTTAATAAATTTTAAATAGTTGTAGATCTGTGCTTTTGTCATTTTATACATATATATAAATTTTGTAACTAGTACAATACTTGCATTTTTCTCTTTTTTTTTCATTATTCATTTGAAAAAAGTTGTACACATAACCCAGTACAGTAAAAATTTTAAAACAATACTGGCATTTTCTCAATGGGAAAGTGAGTACTAAAGGACTGTGTTGTCATTGTATATACCCAGTACTTTAAAAAACAATACTTTACATTTTTCTCCATGTTTTTCTTTGATCATTTGAATGAAATAAAGTGAAAAAGAAGAATGTCAAACAATTGTATACATAACCAAGGACTTGTATAGAAGGATAGGAAACGTGCATCTCCTGACTAAATATTGATGAAATAGCACATGAAGGATTTGTAATTTGCAAATCAATCATTCATAATTCATAGGCAACTGATTTCTTTTACATAAACTGAAAGTTGTATGTAATCTTAGATGTTTAAATGTGTTTCGATCACGCAAATGAATCTTAAATTATAGATTTGAAGGAAAATTTCTTGTAATTTATTGTTATTTTAGCTGCAGTAAACAAATTTTGTAATCACAAGTACTTCAACAATTTAAACACAAATAATGGAAATGGTATTGTTTTGATGACAATTTCGTTTTGCAATGTAAGAATTTTGGTTCGTGTTCCTGAGATGAATGGAAGTTAAGATTATTGAAAAGGATATATTACAAGATTTTGCGTGAATATGTGAGCATTCACAAAATCTCAATCATTTTCCTTTCCTTCTCTATATAATTCCTTGAGTGTAACTCTTGAAGTGTGACTCAAATGCTCAAAGTAACTGACACCTATACAAACAAATAACTGAATGAGAAGTCGAGGGGTCGAGATATAGTGGGGTTGAAAGGTTGCAGGGTAGAGATGTACAACACCCTTCTAAGGCAGTGGTATGTGTCATCCTGAACACATTTTGACTTTCTTGAAGACATCAATTCAAACATTGCCAGTACAAAGAAATTGAACTTTAACTAACATGTAGTATATCTCGAGCAAAGACAAACAGTTGTGGACGAAACCACTTCGCTTCCTAGATATATAGAAAAAATAAGACAAACATGTAGATTGACAAGAACACCGTAATTAATGTTAAACCAGTGACCAGTCTGAGTGACTGTGGTCAGATATGCAGACAGAAAGTTATTGCAGAATGTAAAATATAATCTTAATGATGTTTTTATTAAATCAATGTTTACTGATAAATATTATGATACATGTACAATGTCTGACCAAATTTAGTAAATTGTTGTGTAAACAATCTTTACAGACACATTGATCAGTATCCGTACTATAATCCATCCGAACTGACAGCAATTTATTATAAACAATGGCTTTACCTAAATCTTTTGCGTTAGTGATAATCAATAGTGATATGGCGAAACTGATGATAAAAAATCGATTTAAACAGGCAACCATCTTTAAAACTGCGTCGTTGTATTCCTTGATAAAAATGTTGCGTAAGTGAAAGTATTTTTTATTACAATTATCTTCCGTGCAAAGTTCGCAAAACAAGAGTAAATAAAGGGAAATAACTTGCAAAATGGACAGGTGTATTTTCCGGGATGGATACTCGGTAGATTTCGGCTAACTCGACCACAGAAAAAATCAAATGTGTTTTTTCGGTGTTTAATAAAATTAAAAGTAATCATTATTCGTTGAGATTTTCATACTTCATAAGAAAATAAAGGCAAACATAGTAAAATGTCTCTAGATCTTCAAATCTGTGTTCCCGCATTTAACGATTTTCAACAGCTGCTGCAGGCCCACAGGCGAGTTGTATATCTTAACTATACCTGTATAAGAGGCAATATCTCGCTTACAAACTCGGATGTGGAGAAAGTAGCTTGTATGATATGTTTTCAGTTCCGTTGTTTAATTCCTTTCTACGATGGCATTTTAACAGACCACTTTAGTTACAAATGTTTACTTTCACAACTGGAGGAATTCATGACAATATAGTTCTGCTCAGTGGCTATCTTATTGTCTCTGTAATTATGTCACTGTTTTAAGTAAAGCGTTTTGTCTAAAAGCAGGGGTACATAGCAAACTAAGTCACTGGTAAAAGCTGGGGGGAAATCTGACCAATAATTTAAAAAAAAAATGGGTGGGATAGTTGTGGGGGGTCTAGGGCTTGGGAAAGTACCAAACTTGAAATAGGGCAGAGTATTAAGCCTACTCATAATAAATCATTACAAAACAGAATTTACAAAAAACACAGTTTTTTATTCTATTTTAATACATAACCAAAGTTAACAATGGGAGTGCAGAGGCCCTACTTATCCCGAAGAATCCATTTGGTGGTTATGAAAAAACATGTGAAAATCCACTGATGTAACTGCAAGTCTAGTAGAAACCGAGAAATGAGTTTGCCAGAAAACCTGAACCAAATTTTCTGAGTACAAAAAGGCCATAGGTCTGCCTAAAATCAAAATGGAGTTTTCCACTTGTCTCCTTGTGTTTTTTGGTAGTAAAGAAACATGTTCCTGCATAGGTAAAGGATAGTTTTGAGCAGGTATTTTTGTTGCAAAGTTAACAGTTTGTATTATTAATGAAAGTTTAATGAAGTTTTGATAGAACATGTTCTTGAAGTAACAGACACACGGCGCTCATGTTCAGAGAAGGGGTGGGGGATAATTGGGCTAACCCGTAAAGATTAATAATGCACTTGCCTAATAGTTTCATTTTAGAGTCTGTAATTACAAAGATGTACTCAATGCCTTATGCTGATAATGTAAACTAAGAACAAACATCAAATAAATATCACACTGTTACCACAGGAATCTTATAATGAGGATATAATTAAATTTCGTAATTTCTTTAATGAAACATTCATTCCCTAATTCCTTTTAACCATTGGATGTCATCAATCAATGTCCATGGAAGCAAGAAATGCATGCATGAATTTCATGGGCAGGTTATATGACCCTTAAAAGTACATCTTTTAATAGCCTGATTGTGGCAAAGGTTTTAGAGAACAAATGATAATATTTTAGTTCATATGTTAAAGGGAATTTATCAGGATTTTTCAAAGTTTTAAAATTGGCTAAAATAACTTTTTTTTTCTAACATATCACCCCTATAATACTTACTGACCCCGCATTGCCAAACTTAAACGGACATAAAAAAGATGGTGGCCATCTTCGAGAAATGATCTCCTTCTTAATCTATAGATTTAAACTTCATGAAAGATTTTTAAAGCTGTAAATATACTGAACATAATGACACATATTTCATATTTACGTTGAAATATAAGCATCTTATAAACCCAATACACTTGTTTGAAACTATGTCATTCTATTTTAAGATGGAACCTACTGTATTATGGTTGACAGCAAATTCATCTGTTACATACATTGTACAATACAATAGATTCAATATTAATGTGTTACCTGTATAGGACGAGTCCAATTATAAACAGAATGACGTAGTTTCACAATAGGGCATTCGGTTTATAGTGGAATATGTATTTTGGTCATATCTGTCCTAGATTTTGACCTCATGTTAAGTTCTATTAATAACTAATAATAACATTATGTGAAATGTCATTACAAGCATTATAATCTGTTAGCTGTCTTAGAGTTTTAAATTAGATTTGTTATGTTTTAAACTTCATACAGATTTTATATTACTATTGAAGAAAAAATGGTGGCCATTTTGGACACCATCTTGAATTTATCGGTTCACTCTCATTTTTGATAATTTATGCCGGTTACCTGATAAACCTCAGGCTTGATATATAATATTTTGTTCATGCCTGATAAACCTCAGACTTAGTTGAACAGTTTGGTATATAACATTTTTTGTTCATGCCTGATAAACCTCAGACTTAGATGAACAGTTTGATATATAACATATTTTGTTCATGCCTGATAAACCTCAGACTTAGATGAACAGTTTGGTATATAATATATTTTGTTCATGTCTGATAAACCTCAGACTTAGATGAACAGTTTGATATATAACATATTTTGTTCATGCCTGATAAACCTCAGACTTAGATGAACAGTTTGGTATATAAAATATTTTGTTCTACTCCAAAGGTGCTGTGTTTATACTTGAAGAATAATTCTGTCAATTCACTACAACTTTAAGAGTTTTCCATTCTGTATGTATATGCATGTGATTTGTTTATAAGTGATGATTGAATAAACAGAGAATACCGTGTAAGTGTTTGATAGTCTAAACTTTATCAGGTGAGGCAGAGATAAAAAGGTAAGCACAAGCCATGGTGAATATTTATTGCTTTTCATACCTGATCTATTTTTATTTATACATCAATTTTAGTCCAGCAAACAAACTCACTTGAGTACAACTGCAGTAAATGTGCCTGCAAATAGTACAAAATATTGATACTGTTTGACTCTGTTGTACCAATCATTTATATCTATTGACATATTTAACATTTTTTTTTATAAATTTCAAAATCCAGACACATATTTTCCCAATATATCCTGCATATATATACTCTCTGACCACTTCTTGCCATCAGGAAATCTAATAAAAGATACAAAAGTAATCAATTGAAAACGGATTTACTATAACCATGACATACGCGCCCATGTTAAGACTAAATTATTTTTAAAATTACAATGCATTTGATGACATATCAAATGAGTCACCAGACTTCAATCTGATTTTAATTGGATCCAGCATAATGGTTACATATTGGGTTCAGTTCATCGAGATAAGGGTCCGACGAATGAGGTTAAAGTTCTCAATCATTGCATGAGCGGCATCTTACTTTAGACTTCTAATTCTGTTTTGAATTCATCAACCAGATAAAATTATTTTGTCACGCTTTGGCAGATTTTAAATTCCATTTTTTATATACTTTTCGTAATAAATAAAAAGAATCTGAATGCATTGCATTTCAATATAAACTGAATTTTATTTTTTAAACATTTTAATAACTAATTTTTCCCGATACACTGTCTTTAACCTCCAGTAATAACTATGTGTTTTATCCCACTACACAAATGTCATTTATACCCCCCTCCCCCACCACACCCCACTTCGTTGTTTATCTACGTGATACTCAATCATATCCCTCTCAAGTAAGTGTCCACATGTGATTGGCTAGCACTGATAAATCTGTAAATATCTAACTCAAGGCAACACTCTTTAATTTTTTTTCCATGATGAATGCATGATGATTTAGCTGTCTTTACACACAATTCTAAATGCTTTTCCTCCAGTATGTCTCCACATGTGATTGATTCTTACTACATAAAAATGATTCACACTTAAAACGGCTCTTCTCCTGCGCAGGTCTTTGTAATTCAGGTTGACTGATTTTTACTATACATATGACACTCAAACATTCAATTCACCAATATGTGATTAACTTGTGATTAACCTGGTTAAAGTGGGTGAATATTTATTTTAATGGATCAGTTTCTCTCCAGCATGCATCTGCATGTGATTAATTACAGCTGACGAATGTGTAAATTTCTTACTACACACACTACACTCAAATGGTTCAGTATGCCGCCAAAGGTGTTGGCGTTGAGAAGACCGATCTTTAAATTTCTTACAACACACATGGCACTCAAATGGTTTTTCTCCAGTGTGTATTCGCATGTGACCAGAAAGGGAAGCTTTATCTCTAAATTTCTTGTCACATATGTGACATTCAAATGGCTTTACTGCAGAATGTACACGCATGTGACTGTTTCGATTTGAACTATCTTTAAATGTCTTATTGCACAAATGACAATTGAATGGTGTTTCTCCAGTATGTAATCGCATGTGTCTAGTTAGATAATACGATTGCCTAAATGCCTTATTACACACCTGGCACTCAAACGGTTTTTCTCCAGTATGTATCTGCATATGCCTGTTTCGATGTGTTAATGTAGAAAAAGTACTGTTACACACATGGCATTCAAACGGTTTTTCACCAGAATGTATCCGCATGTGTTCAGTTAGATGTGAAGAATCAATAAAACCTTTATTACACACGCCACAAACAAAGTTTTTGACTCCAGAATGTATCAGCGTATGCTTGTCTCGATGTGACGATGTAATAAATGCCTTATTACACACATGACATTTAAATCTCTTTTCACCAGAATGTGTTCTCTTGTGAACAGTTAGAAGTGAAAACTGCATAAAAGTTTTCTTACACACATCACACTCTGGCGGTTTTACTCCAGGATGCATCAGGGTATGGTGATCTCGCTCTGCTGGTGTAATGAATGACTCATTACAAATATGACACTTAAATGTTTGTTCACTAGAATGTATCTGCATTTGATTGCTTATCTGTGAAAATTGCTTAAATGTTTTAGTACACACATCCTGCTCTTTTTCTCCCATATGCATTTGCATACTGGTATACCTGTTTTATCCCTGATTTGTTTTAGCTTGACTGGATAGTTGTTATTAGATCACAAGACTGTTTCCTGGATGGAATGCATAATTGGTGTTGTTTTATAGAGATCTTCCAGTTGGAATGCTTGCATGATCTGCTAGTACCTTAATTGTCACTGCATGCTTATTTCGTTGTGATACTATGGAAAAAAAACTTTTTACAGAACAGACAAAAACATCTCTTTTTCTCCAGAATGTAGTTGAATTAATCAACTAGATGGAACTGTTCAGATCTGGACCACCTTGCCAATTATGATATATCCTCATTGCCTGAATATGTAGAAGTAGAAAAATATTAGTATCTTTGGACACACTCTTGAATATTTTCTTTTCACAATCTGCAAAATAAATTGAAATTACAATTAAAAAAATAATCACTCAGTTAATGAAAGAACTAATATCGCATATAAGTTCTACTAAAGACACGATAATGTTTCTATTCTTATATCTTACATGGTGCACTTTTAACTAAATCCTTACAGTGCAATAAGCTTTAGTTAGGCTGTCCTTAAAAGAATTGTTGCCATGCTCCTACCTACTCACTCAAAATTGCAGCTACCTAAACTTTTTTATTGCCTTTCATAGTGGTTATTTTCATGATTTCTATCCATTTTTGTTTAAATGACTATGCAAAATCAAAATCATACAAAACACACGAAAAATATTGGGCCAGAGCACAGCAAACAAATATTTTTTTAAGGAAGGTCATACATGTTTGTATGTCAGAAATATAATTACATATAATTTTGTTGATAGGAATTCTATATTTCTTTCCATAAAAAGTATACTGTATATCATTTATTATATATGTATGTTTGTTTATTTTTGAATAGGGTTAAATGCCATTTCAACACATTTTAAAACTTCATTAAATATAGATATGAAATTTTCGCCATCCATGGATAACTTAAATTCTTCATTTTTCTACAAACAATTTCTATGTTGTGTTGTTAAAATGATTCATTACCATTTTTGTTATAAAAATACCTATTTCGTAAAAATTGCAACATTTTCTGTTTTCAACCTGTAATAATTTAAATTTAGAAGAAAAATATTAAATAAGCGTTAATTGGAAATAGCCACATTTCATCAGCTTTACTTTGGTATCCAAATTATCAAATTCAGATAAGAAGTCAACTCGAATCAGTTATTACAGAAATACCAAAGATGCCACCCAAAATTTCAGTAGTGTACTCTGAATTGATATACTAGTAACCTGCCAGTCTTTGTAATGACTTAAGAGGCCACCCGAAATTTCAGCAGTATGTATCAAAGTTTTGTACTTATTAAAAGGGAATATATTAGGATTTTAAAAAATTTAATTGGCTAAAAACATTTATTTCCAATACAGCATCCCTATATATACTCACTAATCCTGCATTGGCAAAAGGATATCTATTAAAATATGCTAAAATATTATACTGAAAAGGGATTTCCTACTTGGGCTATGCGCCTAGGTTAGACTTAAATATATTTCTTGCTTAAAATTGCAATATATTTTGTGACGTATTAAATGAGTTACGCGATTACACTTTAATTTAAATATGTTCAATTATACAGATTTACACGTAATACAATTTATTTCATCATAAAAAGTGTCTGAATGACGAGATAAAGGTAATTAAGTGCTGTCTATTTTTAGAATGGGGATTTCGTTTCAAGTTTTGCACTCCAACTTAAATATCGATTATGTCACGTTTTGGTGAATTTGACATACCAAACCATTGGGATTTTATTTATTAATGATAATGAGATGCTCTTTATCTATTTTTAAAATATTTTTTGGAGACATTTATAGCCCCCCCCCCTTAGTAAGATAAATAAAGAAAACTGAAAACTGGAATTATTTGAATTAGTTCAAGCATCTTTCAAAATTGACCTAATTATCTCGATTACCCAGAAGACAAATTTATAAAAGAAATCACCTAAGGTCAAAGTTTAATGGACGAACAAATGATTACAGGTATATATAATACATTACAAGTATATGTCAAGCCTTGCAGTATGTAGATCTACAATGTAAATATTGTGAGATTTGATACATTTAAAATTATAATTATGTGATGTTCAACACGAGAGAAAGCTGATCATATCTATATGTTTATGAAAACGAAAAAAGAACTTTCAAAGCAAGGTTCCACATCTGCACATGAATGTGGTCTTGGAAACTGGAATTCATAATAAAACACAGGTCTTTAAAGATAGCATTATACGTACAGAAACGAAAAAATGTAAATGAATAACAACTATACAACATAGGAAAATTACACAACATACTTTTTTCCGTTTAATAACTACTGATGAAGATGCAAAAACATGTTCTAGTGATGGAACTAGAATAGTAAATGGCGGAAACATAACTAAGGGAGACAATATCTTTAACAACACTGTCTTTTAGACAATCCAAGAGTAGTGTCGTCGGTATACTCAATATGGTCTAGTTTGTGTATTATTCTCATTGTGTTTATGTGTTTTGCTCGGAATACACCATCAAACGTACAACCTAACCAAAGTACTCGATCTCCCTAAATGTAAACGAAGCGTTTCTCGAGGATATGATTTTAATAACCGACACATTGTATAATTTAAAAATTATAAACAGCGACTTACTTACATGTCATTATATGTTATAGGTGTGAAATAAGGGGATTTTTTTTTGTTTCATTACATAAAATATTAAAGATAACAAAGAACCGCTGCCAGATAAATGCAAAGGATATCGATGTTTTTTTACTGAATTACAATTAACTGTTTATTTTTCTCGGTTGGAACCTATTTTTTATGAGATTAGGATTATCGGTGACGTGTCTTGGATGGTCTTTCAGGTAGCTGTGACCATTTTAGTAAATACAATGTATTCGGAAATTTGTGTAAAGAGAAACTGACTTTAAAACATAATAAACAGACTTTGATTTTCTCATTTTGAATTTATATACTGACATTAGTTAGTTAAACTTATTAGTTAAACGTATTATATATATTTTTTAAATTCGATTGTGAAACTGACATTATAACCTTTGACACAAACGATCGCAGTTTTAAAACAGTTACTTTTTGTGATAACCCTACCGCTCCCGCAAAGTCTTATCAAGGAATTATACAAACTTCTCTTTAGTTCCGCGTATTTATTCTGCAATGAATGTGGTACAGTTATGCAAATATAGCTTATTTTTTACTTATATATTTTTTTTTTTTTTTTCTATTTTTATGTTTTCCAAACACAAAATACTATTTTATACATTCTGTAGTGAACATTTATTTTTTTAGGAGGTTTACGAATCAAAGGTTCATTTCAAAGGAAGAGTATCAGGAAAACTCGCTAGAAATGTCTTAAAAATATAATAATTATTAAAATGGATAAAAAGCATCTCATTATCATAAATAAATAAAATTCGAAGGTTAAGCAAATCCCCCAAAGCGTGACAAAATCGATATATAAATTGGAATGGTAAACTTTAAGCGAAATCCCCATTCTAAAACTAGACAGCACCAAACAACTATTTGACGTCATTCGGACTCTTTCTAACATGAAACAATTTTTACTATGTGTAAACCTGTATGATCTACTCTTAAAGCTACCCGGCTTAACCCCTCCCCCCTAAACTCTCAAATGTTATTAAATGCATTATATTTCTACTGAAAATGTGTTTGCCCGTTCAGATTTTGTGTTCCGCCCCACCACCCTTTACTGAAATCCTGGATCCATCCCTGTGTATAACGGATCAATTTGGAATCAAAATGAAATCATGCGACTCATTTAATACGTCACAAAATGTATTGCACTTTTAAACGGGAAATCTGTTTTAGTCTCACCTAGACGCGTAGCCCAGGTTAAGAAATACTTTTTAATATATTATTTTGATAGTTAGTTTAATCATATTTTGTTGCATTTATAATTGCAGCAATGGGGTTGGGCCACAAGTTTTCGCAACATTATTTAATAGTTTTAAATATATATTTTTTGGCAATACGGGGTCAGTGAGTATATATAGGCATGGTATATTGGGAAAAATATTTTAGCCAATTTTGAAAGTTTGAAAAATCCTGATAAATTCCCTTTAAAAACAAAAACAATAAAATAACTTGACCTGTATCTTTAGAATTTTTATAACACGGACATTCTGAAATATGGTGGAGTGCGTGGTCCAATAGTAGAGCCCAAGAGGGTCTTGAATTCGATCCTCCTCCACGGCTATGTATGGTTTCCTTGAGCAAAATTCTTTATCAGTCAATCGGCCAGTAGATGTGTTAAGTTATCATTTAAAATATTGAGAAATTTTAGTTGAGGCAAAACCTTAGCTTTAAAAGTCTAGGAACTAGAAGAAATGTGGTGGAACCGACTCCGGCTATACACGAAATACTCAGGTGTATACATTATTCTCATCTCTTTGTATATTAGGAATTTGATATATCGAGTTGTTAATTAATCAACATCTGATCATCAAAATGCATTTGTTCATCTTTTGAAAGGGATATGTAGTATTATGACCAGTCTGTAAATGTTGCAGGCACTGGTGTATATAAACACCTACGTACATATAACTATGTAGGGACTATATTCCAGTTTTACATACTCATTCCAGCTTCCATATTGGAACACAATAATGACTTGCTATTCATTGCACAACGTATGCAACACACCTTTAAGTGCTCCAGAGGTATGAAAACGCAACAACTTTCGGGACTTTCTTCGGAAAAAATAAAAAACACCAATGCAGGATGTAATATCAAAAAATGAAGTCGGAAAAGGGCCATTACTCCTGTAAAATCTGACCGACTTGGAGACAAATATCAAATTTAACCTGCATTTTATAATCACACCGTTACACATCAAATATTAAATAAACATACATTATCACGAATACCGGCATACTAAGATGGAAAATGGCGGAAATATTACAGATTTTTATTTTATCTACCTATATACTGTATTACGAAATCGACGGTTTTGATTCCGTGGTTTAGGTGATGATGTTCCCCCAAAGTACACAATTTACATATCTGAACGTATTTGTGATGCTAGGCGATGCACCTCTGTAATAAATTACAATTAACATAATACTTTTACCACTAAAACAATAATTATCACATTTTCTAAATTATACTGTCATGATTATCAACACAACACCCATTTAAAAACACTACTATGGCGTTAATAATTGTCTTTACCCGACATTTATGGGGATGTGGAATAACAATTCTCGTAAGATTCGGGATCAGTTTCACTTCAATTCCATAACTGCTAAACATATCAAGTAATTTATCAAAAGGAGATATGATCATGGACTGCATGTTTGCCGATTGGTCAATTTTACAATTGACCAACATGCTCTTTAATGGTGCAATAACCTGGTGGACTTGGGCTCAGTGTTGGCGAGTTCCTACCGATATGGACACAGTTGCAAGATAATATTTGTCCATGCTGTACCCATACTTCTGCAAATCGGATACATCTCCATCACATGTATTTTGTTAACGTTTTACCTGATAATACTTGTGTGCATGCTATCATAGTATGCGTACAAATATAGTCTGATGAGTCTTCTTATTGGATATATGATAAATCTACAATATTATGTCTAAAACTTCACATCTTACATATTAGAGAAATAGTAATATCAAGCTGGTTTAAGAATTATGAGTTACATATTTTTTATAAATATAAATTAATAATTTCTTTATTGTTTTCTTCCATCAAACCAATAAACACTGATGACATCAAAACATATTTTACAATTTTTGCCATCGGTGAACCCAAAATATGTGAGAAGACAGGATACTTTTGAACAATTCACAAAAGTGATACCCCTTTCCAAACAGAAATGAAATTATGGACAGGCCTGCATAGTCAGATGCATTGTTACTACAGTAATTAAATCACGTGTGTAGATGTATAATTTTCATAAATAGTGTCCTGTGAAATACACTAAAATTGCCATGGGTCCTTTAAAGCTCCCTACCAGTGTTTCATGATACGGTACTGGCCATTTCAAGATGATGGTCAACTTCAGTGGCATACACGCAAATCAATTCAAATATATTAAAATATGAATAAGAACGGAAGATATAAATTTATAAAGTTTTTCTCCATGATATGTACTTTAAAAAATAATGGTATCTATACATTTCTGATAATGCATAGGACATTCAAACAATTTATATACAATTATCTATCCACATGTGTTTGGTAACTTTCTAACTACACACATTTCATTCAAATGAATTATATGAGTATACAATACGAATCCGTATAAAAGTAAAGTAATTTGTTATCTATTATCTTCAGAATGTATTTCGTAAATTTCTAACTACACCGATGAAATTTCAATGTTTTTGTCTTAGGTACATATCAATATGTGTTTGTTGAATTTTTAAATACCCATATGAAATTCCAATGTTTCTTCTCCAGTATGCACCTACACGTGTTTGCAAAAGTTTACTAGACCTTTATAACATATATGAAACTCCCATGTTTTGCTCTCCTGTATCTATATGTACAGTATGCATTTGGTCAATGTATTACTATGCACAAACATTACACTCCATTGTTTTGAACTTCTTCTTCAGTATGTTTCCGCATGTGTTCATTTCGATGCGAGAGATTTTTAAATTTCTTACTACATACATGGCATTCAAATGGTTTTTCTCCAGTATGTATTCGTATGTGATTGGTCAGCGCTGATAAATCTGTAAATTTGTTACCACACACATGGCATTCAAAGGGTTTTTCTCCCGTATGTATCCATACATGTCTGTTTCTTGCGGAAAGATCTTTGAATTTCTTACCACACAAATGACATTCAAATGGTTTTTCTCCAGTGTGTATTCTCAAGTGATTTTTTAGACTTGATGATTGACTAAATGTCTTGTTACACACCTGACATTCGAATGGCTTTTCTCCAGTATGAGTTCGCTTGTGTTTTGTTAGATCAGATGAATATGCAAGTTTTTTACCACATACATCACACTCAAATGGTTTTTCTCCTGAGTGCACCAACATGTGTTTGCTTCGAGTTGAAGATCCTGTAAATTTCTTGCCACACACAGGACATTCAAATGGTTTTTCTCCAGTGTGTATTCGCATATGACAGTAAAGAGCTGATGACTGAATGAAAGTCTTTTTACACGCCTGACACTCAAACGGTTTTTCTCCAGAATGTATCCAAAGGTGTTTATTAAGAGATGAATTTTCTTTAAATTTCTTACAACATACGTGACACTCGAACGGCTTTTCACCAGTATGTATCCGCATGTGGTTAGTTATAGTTGAGGACTGGGTGAAAGTCTTATTGCACATCGGACACTTAAATGGTTTTTCTCCAGTATGCGTCCGCATATGTCTGATTAGAGATGATGAAACAGTAAATCTCATACTACAGACGTTACACTCGAATGCTTTTTCTCCAGAATGTATCTGCATATGATAGTTTAGATTTGATGATTGAGAAAATGTCTTATTACAAACCTGACACTCAAACGGTTTTTCTCCAGTGTGTACCCGCATGTGTTTTTTAACATCAGATAATTTTTTAAATGTATTACCACACATCTGGCAACCAAATGATTTATCTCCAATATATTTTAGAGTATGTCTGTTAAAATCTGATGACATTGTAAATTTCTGATTTTCACACACAACAGTATCTTTGATGTTCTACCTCAAGATTGGAGTATGTTTAGATGGAAATTTGCATATGATGTAAACATGCATTCACAGATCAATTGTTGTCATGTAATCAACACACCTTTGAATAACTTTTCTCACAATCTGAAACAAAAGTTATTAATCAATTAAACAACTTTATTCCTTAGTTATCAATATAAATGTTATAGTAGGTCAGCCTTTTTATATGCAAAAATGTGTGTCACTATGTATATATGTATAAGTGTTATGTGTGTGAATAAATTTGATTTTTTATATTTGAGAAATATTTTATATTGATTTTCAATAAATATTATCAGAATTAAGATTTCTTTTCAATATAATTATAGTTTTTGAATTAACAGTATATGTATTAAGAACCCCAGATACTACTGTTAGTAAAAAAACACTCTTATAATGCCCCACACACAAAACAACAAACAAAACAGGACTCACACCACTATTATATCCCTTGAGTACTCCGGACCTACAGTTGGTAAGTTGAAATAAAACTTTAGTTCTCTATTTTCGTTTTTTTTTCCAGGCTTTGTACTGCAGTCCTTTATTTTTCCTAGCAGGAGTTTAATGGTCAGTATTTTAGATATCACCACTGAAAATTTGAGGCTGATACCAGTTTTCTGGACAATTCTGTGTCATTTCAGAATTGTTGGTTTGAACCCCATTTTTGGCGAATAGTTGACATATTATTACTCTGGAAATTGATAGGTCTCACAAAAGCATTAAATTTTAAAAAAAAAACCTGGTCAAGGCATGCATATCTTGAACCTGAGTGAAGAATTTGAGCCCAGACACATGTTGCAGATTTTGTTTTTTTACTGTATTTTGGACATAAATGTTACAATGGAGCACAATGGGAAATGTAATATGGTGTGAGACGTACAGGGTCCCATTATATACACTTAAAACCCTCCTCATATCAATCATTAATGCAAAATGTGAACCAACGAATTTATCTTATTGAGTCAGCTTTTGAGAAGAAAATGCCCCTTTGTTTGAAAAACTTGAAATCCTTTCACATGGGTGTCCCAATAATTTTAACAATTCTGAATTTCCTTAACCACACCAACAATGCTTTTATGACAATATATGTGAAATCAGTTCCATTTATATATTATTAAAAATTTTATACATGCGGCCCCCTAGTTAAGACTGAAGGCAGGGTAAATTTTTAGTTTTAAATCATTGTACAAATCTTAAAGTCTCATTAAACTTCCAAAATGCACAATTTTTGATAATAACAAAAATGACTGCAATTAAATATGTGTAAAGTATTGCTAAAACCAATCCTGAAGACCCCTTGGTGACTGCTTTTTAAAAAGAGAGAAAATAAATAACTACGATCAAAATGTGTATTTCTTAACCGAGCAGACTGAGCTTTTAACCTTTGTTTACATTTTTGTAATTCTGTAATGACTAGGTTGCTTTCCGACTTGCCTCCGCCAATATTCGGAAGTACACAAATGAATACATGCATTATTGATGCACACATTATCCAGATTCTCAAAGAAGATATAGAAAATAGAGATATCTGATCATCATAACATTACAATGGTAGAAAACAAGACAACTTTACTCGCTGAAGAGTTTTTATTACACAGTTGGGGCAAAATGGAGTGTTATATAAAATTATTAAAGTGATAAACCAGTTTATCTTTAAAAGAAAGGGAAGTGCAGTGGTAGTGTGTGGATTAAGACTATTAGATAAGGGGTTCATTAACAAGATTAGAAAAGTTATGGCTTGACTAACATTATGCATCAATATTGGGTTTTCATTTTTAAAAATATAATATTGATGTCTGCAATAAAACTGTATCGATACTTACTTTCTCCATAAGTTTTTGCCATTGTTCCCAAAAGTATTCCCCCAAGATCACTTAAATTAGGACTTTGATCCCTGGAGCCCTGAAAGTCACGGCCAATGTTCCCCAAGTTCTCTAAAATATTGGTCATGTTCCCCAGATCTCCAAACCCCCTCAGAGGGCCTCACATATGTAGACGTTGATTTTAATAGAATAAGAATTAAAAACCCTGTGAATTCTCCATCAAAATTAAACACTGTTAGGTCAGTATACACACATTGTATGCACAGGAAAATTAAATGAGTAAAATAGAGAGCAACACAGTATTTGTTTCACGTTTTCCTGTGATTATGTAAAGTTATCTGACAGTTTTGCTTGTTTTATGGGTATTGCTTATTTCATAGCATCTTAAGAAATTAAACATAGCTTCAGACATATAAAACGTATGTAAAAATAAATAACTTACTTCTTCTTTCCATTGAATAATGCTAAATAGTATCGACGTCGGTATTATGCAGCGGATTTTTTATGGTAAATGGCGGAACTATTACAAAGGGGAACAATCAAAGTATTTCCTACGAATTGTACTATCTATTTTTGTGTTCAGGCTTCTCTCACGGCAATAATAGGTTCAAGAAACAGGATGGTGATCTTAGTTGTAAAAAATCACAAAAAGCACCATGTTTACCGTCGTCCGTAACCTAGTGGTTAAGGCGTCCACCTCGGAAGTGTTAGGTCGAAGGTTTGAATCCTGGTGGAAGCACTTGGCTTTTTTTCTGATGCCACCTGTTGCTCACCCAGCAGCTAGTTAAAGTGAGGGGTACCGAATGTCTTACCAAAGCTTACTTTCAGAAAGTAATTGTGTATAGCATAAATGTGCCTTACAAGCCCAGCATAGCTGGCCCTTTCAATAGGGGCGCCACTATAATAAACAAACACTTTACTTTGTCACACGGATAAGTAAAAAAAAAAATTTTTTTTTACATCTAGCAATATAACATGTGAAAAATATTTGTTTACTCGTCCCTGTGTGTTACTTAGAGCAATTATTAATTTAGGTACTGCCTATATAACAAACAAAGATTAAAGAACTGGAAAACATAAAGCTCTCATTTTAATGATGGCTAATATCTGTAACATTAAAGCTACACATCTACGTTTGAACTTTTAAAAAAAAAAATCAATTGAGTTATGAGCACATTTCCCATACAAACATATGATCAATTAGCTGTATATGAGCATATAAACACAATCCGGAACAAAAAGATGCCCAAATTATAATACGTGACTAACACTTTATAAAACAAGCGTGTAACTCACCCGAGTCAAAAAAAATTGTCAAAATGACTTTCAAGGCAGGTAAAGTACACTACGCACTAAAACGTGAAGTTTTTTTAATACGACTCGCATAATTCAATTTGAAGCCAAGTTGGAATTCTCAGCAATTTAAAAATAATTTATAAAGCGTTTGTCACGCTTTATAATTTGGACATCTTTTTTTTTATAATTCTAAAGCGTTCTGGATAGTGTTTGTTAGCACATATACAGCTCACTGACCATATATTTATGTATGGGAAATGTGCTCACAACTCAATTGAAAAACTTTTTAAAAAAGTTTAAACGTGGATGTGTTGCTTTAAATAACAATCTTAATCTGAATTTATATCTATATTCATAGTTTGAACAGTGACATTATTTATTATCATTTCTCTGGTTTAAACAGCCTTTTAAGATACAATTAGTATGTAATTTACTATATCAACTTTTCCCTCACAAACTAGTAATTTGGTCTGTCCATAACTGAATTGGCGTTTCAGTAAAGTCTCAGTCATTTATTATTAGACTTGCTATGACCTTAATCAATGTGTTTACTTCAATGTGAACTATCTTTAAATGCTTTTCTACACAAATGACACTCGAATAATATTTTCCCAATATGTATCTGTATGAGATTAGTCAGAGCTGATAAATCTGCATATTTGTTACCACACAACATTCAAATGGTTTTTCACCAGTATGTATCTGTATGTGATTGGTCAAAATTGAAACATCTGCATACTTGTTACCGCACACATGCCATCCATATGATTCTTTATGTATAATATTGCAGTATTCTAGTTATATTTGAAGAATTAAAACATATTTTTGCTATGTACATCAGGTTAAAAACACTTCTCCTGTGTCATTTATTATTTATTGAAACACTGTTCCCTATCATCTGCGCAGCATTGTTTAGTGTCACTCTCAAGACTGCTATTATTTCTCAGATTAATATTCTCTTTTTGTAATTAATTGGGTCCTCCGGAGTCATGTTGTCTAAGGCGCCGTCTCAGGATCGTTTACAGCTCACCACTAAGGTCGTAGGTGGTGCAAGTCCCGCCCGCTCCATAAACTTTATGTGAGAAAGTTTGTCAGCTAATTGCGGAGGGACGGTGGTTCTATTCAGACTCATTCTGAGGCCTTCCTCCACCGATAAAACATAGCATGCCAAATATAACTTTCCAGCATGCGATAGCCAGTCTGCATATATTGACTGTGACTCTTGCTGCAGTTGGGGCATGCAATAACATTTGATTATTAATCTTTTAGCATGTTTTCCTAACGTTTTAATGTTTGCCTCAATTTTATAAAAAAAATACTTAAAGTGTAATTTATTCAAGAATGTCATAATTTGGGCCGGAAGTAAAGTGACCCAGACCGTGGAGTTTGATATATAACCTGAAATGTGTTGAAAATGGCGTTAAATACTTTTCAAAAAATAATTGTAGCATGCTAGTTTGATTTTGTCATGTCACCCCTACATATTGTTTATTTTATCTGCCGTAGTTACATCTTTTAGCAGTGCATTTCAGTACTGAACTATCCTTTAGGTAAGAGAGTTTTTTCCGATATCCAATTTAACTCAATGACATGTTTTTTGGTGTTTTTTTCGGTATTTTCCCCAGTGGGAGCTACATGGTGATTTTGAAATTGGGAGTTATTTTTCTACTTTGTATATTCCTGCAATGGTTATACAGACTTGGAAAAGGTAAACCCTGATCCTTCTTTGTTCAAGGGTTGGTAAACCAAAACTGTTTGGTATAATTTTACCTATTCTCTAAGTGTGACCTTTACCTTTGCACTAAGAACCAGGGTCTTGCACACAGCATGTCGTCTGGTTATGATAGTATATTTGTCATCTACTGCAAAATTAGAACCCGCAGCTCGGACATGCCAAATGCTATACGTTTCATCATCCACTCTTCATGGAGGGGAATATGAAGGTTATTGTTTGTACAGAACTAAATTGCACTTTCCTTACAATGCTTCTGTAATTTCTTATCAACATTTTAGCCAAATAATTTTAAGAAAAAGATAGTGGCGGACGGACAACACACATAGTTGATGTATGCAAAGTCAAACAACTGAAAACTGAAGTTCATCCCAAAACAAAATTAAGTGCAATGACAGTTACTGCCAGGAATTTGCGTAAAAAAATTGTGTGCGCTATGCATTTTAATTTCTTTACTAAATATGAACACATTTGGCTGGTCGGTTCTTGAAAAGGTTTTTAAGACAACTTTTCCCTATTCTAAACTGGTAACAGGTCAATTATGACACCAGGGACATAGCTTGAACAAACCTAAATCAATAGGTCCAGAACTTTTTAAAATTTAAAAAGAACAACTGATAAGCCCATGTGGTGGCTGTCAAAATCGACCTCAGGGTGATAATTTGAACACATTCAAGACGTGTCTCAGTACCATTCGTCGCTCAGTCGATAGCGCGTCTGACTATCACTCCAGGGACCGTGAGTTTGAATCCCCGCCTGGTCACCGTCTGTAATAATTAATTGATATACGACATTGCACCTCATTGGCATTCGTCTCTCACCGCCGATTCAAAAAGGACAGTTATGACAGATGGGGTGTACTTGAGTACTGGTTAACCTTCCAGATTCCCAGGAAACAGTGGTTATGTTAACTGGTCATCTGTTAGCCCTCGATGGTATAAAATAATGCTAAATAATCAATTGGTGACAACATGTCAGTCAGTTTCAGAGAAGAAGTAGTTTGAAACAAAACTTTACGGACAGATGACGAATACAGTGAGATCAGAATAGCTCTCATTGAGCTCATAAGAGCTGAAAAGAGAATACAGAAATTTAAGGGCTATATTTGATATATTCAAAACATTTATTGAAGAAACTATTTCAAATATAATAATCATTCAAAATCTATTTACAATGGATACACGTTTTTTTTCAATGAAAATTGTTCTAATTTTAAGAGAAACACACCAGTTTTAATAAAGCAATAAAACACTTATTTCTGAAAAAAATATATACTTAGTACATGATGCGAATATGAAATTAAAATACCCCCAGTATGTATACATACTCTTCATTTCTATTTTTTGAAAACCTAATTATAATGGCAAATTGATGAAAGGCCAGCTATTAAACATTTTTGGTCTGACATTATGACATAATGTGCAAAATATAGTTTGACTTAGTTTGATTCAATCAGTATGTTTGGTAAAAAATATATTTTAATTACTTTCATTTATGTGCGACATCGATAGTTTTATGAGAAAACTATGGTATTTCAGGCAAGAACATATTTGAGTGAGTAGGAAAGAATACGACATACAAATTATTTTAGAGACAGCCTAATCTGATTTTAATAATAAACAAGAAATGTCACTGGTGAGTGTCGCATGCCCCTCCCCAAATGGTCTGTGAAAATAACAATATATTTTGTAATAGGCAGCGATCAAGAGACATGGACTGACGTTTCAGACTAGACACGCAATTTCATGTTGTTTTTTTACATTAAAGTGTGACCTTGACCTTTGTGTAACTTTGACATCTGATGTAAAGGTCTGGGTATTTCTACAAGTAAATGCAGGTGACACATCATCATGACATGCTGATCACTTGTGTAAGCTTTTTTAAAATCCCTCCATGTAAAACAAATTACAAACCAGACATGAGATATCGAACAAACTGAAAGTGTGACCATGAACTTTGAGGTAAAGTTCTGGATCTTAACGCGACACTCCATCATGTCATGTTGATCAATTGAGCCAAGTGTTTATGAAATCCATCCATGTATGATAAAGTTACAGACCGAGCTTGAAATCTCAAACAGACTCAGTGTGACCTTGACCTTTGAGGTACGGGTCTGGGTCTTACGTGTGACACATCGTCATATCACCTTGATCAATTGAGCAAAGTTAAAGACAAAGTTACAGACCAGACACAAAAAAATCAAACAATTTGGAAGCTTAACCTTACACAAACTCACACAAACTCGAAGTTTTGTAAGTGTGACCTTGACTTTAAAGGTACGAGTGTGGGTCTTACGCATGATACGTCATCATGTCATGCTGATGAATTGAGTCATGTGTTTTTTAATGTATCCATAGGCGACAAAGTAACAGACCAAACACGAAATCTTTGACAGAAAGTGGCGTCAAACAAAGTTAAATTGTGACCTTGACCTTTGAAATGGGAGACTGGATTTATGCGAAACACGTCGTCATGTTGTGTTGATCATTTGTAGCAGGTATTTATGAAATACATCAATGCATGACAAAGTTACAGGCCAGACACGAAATCTCACACAGACTCAAAGTGTTGTCAAACAAACTCAAAGCGTGACCTTGACCTTAGAGGTACGGGTGTGGGTCTTACTCGCGGCACGTCGTCATGTTATGTTGATTATTTGTAGCAAGTATTAACAAAATCCATCTATCAATGACAAAGTTGCAGGCCGGACACTAAATACCAGACAAACGAAAGACGGAAGAACAGACACTGCGATTTATATATTCCATCCCAAAAGTCGTATTTTGTGGGGGGAGGATGCATAAAAATGCAACTGACACAAGTGAGTACGGAACCATTATGCTTTAAACATAAAGTAGAAAAACAATATACTACATAAAATTTGATATGGATCATGCCCTGGATACATTCTACTGAACTAAAGCCCAAACTGTTCTGCGGAAAAAAAATTAGAAAAGATAATTGAAAAATTTAGTGAAGGGGAACATGTCCTGTATAAGCTATACAACTAAGTGAGGGGGGACATGTCCTGTATAAGCTATGCAACTTAGTGAAAGAAGACATATCCTGTATAAACTATACAACTTAATGAAGGGGGACATGTCCTGTATAAGCTATACAACTTAGTGAAAGGAGACATATTATGTATAAGCTATACAACTTAGTGAGAGGGGACATGTTATGTATAAGCTATACAACTTAGTGAAAGGGGATATGTCTTGTATAAGCTATACAACTTAGTGAAGGGGGACATGTCCTGTATAAGCTATACAACTTAGTGAAAGGGGATATGTCTTGTATAAGCTATACAACTTAGTGAAGGGGGACATGTCCTGTATAAGCTATACAACTTAGTGAAGGGGGACATGTCTTGTATAAGCTATACAACTTTATGAAAGAAGACATGTCCTGTATAAGTTATAAAACTTAGTGAAAGGAGACATGTTATGTATAAGCTATACAACTTAGTGAAAGGAGACATGTTATGTACAAACCATACAACTTAGTGAAAGGGGACATGTCCTGTATAAGCTATACAACTTAGTGAAGGAGGACATGTCCTGTATAAGCTATACAACTTAGTGAAAGGAGACATGTTAAGTATAAGCTATACAACTTAGTGAAAGGGGATATGTCCTGTATAAGCTATACAACTTAGTGAAGGAGGACATGTCCTGTATAAGCTATACAACTTAGTGAAAGGAGACATATTATGTATAAGCTATACAACTTAGTGAGAGGGGACATGTTATGTATAAGCTATACAACTTAGTGAAAGGGGACATGTCCTGTATAAACTATACAACTTAGTGAAAAGGGACATGTTCTGTATAGGCTATACAACTTAGTGAAGGCAGACATGTCCTGTATAAGCTATACAACTTAGTGAAGGGGGACGTGTCCTGTTTGCTTTCAGTATGTATCCGCATGTGTTTGGTTACATGTAAACTCATTCTTTTGGCAGACCTAAACATGTTTTCAAAAACTATACATATACCATCTATGGGAATAAATTGCACGATTCTTATTAATTTTTGAGCAGTATATAGTTTCATTACACAATCTCAAATGTCATTTTTCCAGTATACATCTGTATTTGACTAAGTGAACGAACTGTTATTAAGTTTCATGACACAAACTTCTCAAATGTTTTATTTTCCAGTATGTAATCTGTTATGCTGTACCGTTCTAATGAATATGTAAATTTCTTACAGCACACTTGATAACTAATTGGCATTTTATCCTGTATGTATCCGCATGTGTCTGATAAGATATGATGGATCTCCAAATTTTTTACTACAGACCTGACACTTGAACGGTTTTTCTCCCGTATGAATACGCATATGCCTTTTAACATGCGATTGTAGTACAAATCTCTTACTACATACAGTGCACATGAATGGTTTTTCTCCAGTATGAATCCGCATATGTGTAGTTAACGAATGTGATCTTGTAAAACTCTTGCTACACACGTGGCACTCAAATGGTTTTTCTCCAGTGTGCGTTCTCATGTGTACAATTAGTGAAGATTGGCCCGAATACGTCATACCACATACCTGACACTCGAACGGTTTTTCTCCAGTATGGACTAGTAAATGTGCGATAAGATTTGATTGTGTTATAAATTTCTTACTACACATATGGCATATAAATGGTTTATCACTAGTATGGACCCGCATATGTATAATTACCGATAACGAATCTGAAAATGTTTTACAACATACCTGACATGCAAAAGGTAATTCTGCAGAATGTACCATCATATGCCTGGCAAGATGCGACTGGGCTGTAAATGTTTTATTGCATTGAATACATTGTATCGGTTTAGTATGTGTGCGTATGTGGCTGGATAGACTAGATGAAGATGCAAATTTCTTACTACAAATATGACATTCAAATGGTTTTTCCCCAGAATGACGTCGCATATGTAAGTTGAGACTTGACTGCGCTGTATATTTTTTACTACACAGATGACATTCGAATGGTTTGCTTTCAGTATGTATCCGCATGTGTTTGGTTAGTAGTGATGCATCTGCACATTTTTTGTTACACATTTGACATTCAAATGTTTTTTTACCATAATGTATCTGCATGTGATGAGTGAGATCTGATTGTTCTCTAAATTTCTTACTGCATAGATGACACTCGAATGGTTTATCTACAATATGTGACTTTATATGCCGCATAAGGATTGATGAATACATAAATTGTTTACTACACACATGGCATAAAAACCGTTTATCTCCAGTATGTATCCGCATATGGCAGCTTAAATGTGAGGACTTAATAAAAGTCTTATGACACAACTGACATTCAAAAGGTTTATCTCCAGTATGGACATGCATATGATAGTTTAGTTGTGATGACTGACTAAATGTCTTATTGCAAACTTGGCATTCGAACAGTTTATGCTCAGGATGTGTCCGCATGTGACTGTTTAAATTTGATAAATGATTAAAAGTTGTATGACATAACAGACACTCCAATGGTTTTCCTCCCAAATGTACATGCAGATGCTAGTTCATACCTGATGATTGAGCAAAAGTGACAAAATTGGCATTCAAACGGTTTAACTCCAGTATGAATTCACTTGTGTATGGTTAGACTCGCCCGCTTTGCATAGTTTTATTACACATATCGCATTCAAATTAATTTTCTCCAGTATGCATTTGTATGTGTCGGTTTAGATCTAATGATTTAGTGAATGTTTTATTGCAAACCTGGCACTTAAATGGTACAGTAAGTATCCGCATCCATCTTGGTCGAATTGATTAATATATAAATTTAGTGACGTGCATTTGAAATGTAAACTGTTGTTCTCCAGAATGTAACAAAATGTGTTTACTCCGATTTCCAGGTTCGTATTTCTCTAGTTTGTATCCATATTTGATACTACTTCACAATTTCCTCAGAATGTATGCATACCTATTGTTTTATACATGATACACATCATATTACACATCTAGAATTAAAATGTCTTTCTCTTTTTAGGTATTCGTATGCGGATGTTTGGAAAGTAAAACCATGTACGTGTGTAACACAAATCACTCAACCGGGTTATCTTCAGAATGGAGTCGATTTTGTAGCTGCTCTGTAAGTTTCTCAATATCTAAAGTGCTCATTTAAGTGTTCTTTGTATATCTTTTTACCTCTTCATTATCTCCATGTTTTATGCTACTTCATTCCAGGAGTAAACATATTTGTGTATGCATCAAATATAAAGAAATGCGTGTTATATGTGTTGCCATGCAACTAACAAAATCTTGAGCATATTTTCGAATACTCCATTTTCACAATCTGAAAAAGAAATAAAGAATACAAATATTATAAGGTTATAAATATTTTACAGTGTTTTGTACAAAATGGGAATATATTGTACGAGTACGTATTGTGGTGGAAACATTATTGGACGAGACGTTGTTGGCACAGCTGTTAGTATAAAAAGGGGCCATAATTCAATCGAAAATTAAAATGGAGTTATCCAACTTAGTTAATTAAGTGCTCGTTGCGTTAGTGAACACACACATGATGCGTCACTGAAGTATGGATAGTTGTTATTGAAATTTTTTTTTTTAAAAAGTTAAGCTAATATTCGTGACCTCAGTCAGATTTCGAACTCACACATTCTATCTGCTAAGTGGACATTATAATGATACTGATATTGACACAAAAATGAGATTAGAATATTGAAGTTTATGTACAGTCTACCCATTTTGTTTCTAGTCATTTTTAATATTCGCTGTTATTATCATATGAAAAAAAAGTGTTATATAATATTGTACTTTTATGTTTTCATTGGTATGATTGGACATACAGCTAAGGGAATTTAGGGATGGAGTGAGTAATGCGTTTTTCACAGCTGTGTTATGGAGGACCGATGACAGCTAAAGTGTTGTTGCACAAATGTCATTAAAAAATAATATTAGAACAAATAAAAGTCTTATTTAACTATACGCTGTTGTATTTGGTTGTTTTAATGTGTGTGTAAGGTGTGTATGATCTAGGTATCGATATATTTGGTGTGTAACAAGACAGTGACCTATCGCTTATTTAGGCAACTCGTAGGTACTGCCCAAACACTTTCGAGTCGACTGAGTTGTGCTTTGCAAAATTCCGGAATGTATCAACATGCAGAGACAACGTACTACGTGGGATTATAGTATTTTAAACAATGTGATAGCATTACGTATAAATTCAATCAGGATATAACCTAGCAAAACAACTTACCTAAACGACATACTTCTTACGCACAGGGTCAGAAATATAAATGGCGGAAATATTTCAAAGGGAAGCAATCAATTTATACCTATCACAAAAATTGTATTACTAATATCTATTAGCGCCCCAGTCTCCCATTCTCTTTCTTCTCTCCGTGTCTCTTTCAAAACCTGGCAAATCTTCATAAATCAAACCGTCTTTAAAATCAGCAAAATAGTAGGTACGTGTATGTGGGGTGGCGATCGGGATACGGTATTGGGCCAGTACCAAAGTTGAAATGAGGCGGCGTTTATAATTTTGTAAAAACAAGAGGTCCAATTTGGCCCGAGTCGCTCCCCTGATGTCACTTGTCATTTCTTTTCAATTTTTATGAAGTATCGTTGTTCACATACTATATTCCTATGTAACTACCAAACCGTTAACGCGCAATAGTTCACACACTTTTTAAAAATATAAGGTATAATTTAAAAACATCATTTTTTTTTAAATACGCTTTAATTCTATTGACTTATACAGGGTCATTTTTTGGGAACTCGTGAACCTTGTCATTTAGCTGTTCATTCTACAGAAAAATATTTTTTAAAATTCGTAACTGTATCCCTTTTTGTGTCCCTGCAGGATAATAAATCTCCTTTAAGACCCAGTCTCCCCTGCGATGACTATATATGAACAATCTTAATACCACTACTTAGGGGATCATTTATACTACTTACGGGGATCATTTATACTACTTAAGGGGATAATTTATACCACACATGAAAACAATGGCTGGTGGGTTCTTGAGAAGATTTTTCAAAATTCAGAAATGTATCTTTTTTGGGGTCGCTGTTAGCACCAGTGTATGTAAAGTAATTTCATAAATGATTTTGTCAATTTGGTCGTTATTATCAGGGGCGTAGCTTGGCTGAAAACGAGGTGTATGCACAGTTGTAGCGGAATCCTGGGGGCATGCTCCTCTTAGAAACTTTTCAGCTAGACGGATTGCGTTTTGGTGTACATTTCCTTGTTTTTAGGGGTTCTGGTTTTTCTTAATATTAACCATGAATTCACTGTTTAATAACCAAATAAATTGATTATAAAATAATAAATTTAAGGTTTGTTCACTTTAATAATGGGAAAACGAATTAACGGTCTGTCTCATTGTTTAAAGTGGCTACTATTTTCATACGATGATTATAGTTTACATCCCCCGAGGTGACCGTTTTTTATTGCATTTTTTAGGCATTTTTATTTTTTCGATTTCTCAGAAAAAGTATAGGCACGTGCCTACAGTGCTTATAGGAACTTACGCCCCTGATTATGGTCGTAATTTGAAAATTCGCTCTGAAATTCACCTGGTGTTTCTTCATCTTTTCAGTTTAGTAAGTGTATCTCTGCATTAATCAAATGTTACTTCACTTGTTCTCGTAATGGTTGTGGAGACATACGTGATGTTTCATTGATTTAGACATAAAGTCAAACCTGTCTTAAGAGACCACTAATGGGGAATCTGAAAAGGGGTCTCTTAAGGCAGGTGGTCTCTAATTGGGGTAAAATGTTTTGTCTTTTTCGTGTCTTATATAATGCATGTACGTGTACAAACTAGTGTACATGTACATGTATGTATATATATGTACACTATATTAATATTAAATAAACAACAACAACAACAACAACATTTTAGTTATTCATTTGGATTTATATAAATTTTTAGTCATTTTATCATTTAATGTACAAATACATGTAAATATGTTCTCTACTTCTGTTTGAAAAGTTCAACACTACTTCTTATTCATTTTTGTCGTGACAAACTTTCAAACCGTCCATGAAAACAATAACAAACTGTCTTGTCTTTAGTTTCCAATTTAATATAATCAATCTTACTATACAAGACACATAAACGAGGAATCTCCTGTATAATATTATATACCTGTATGTGTATACTTGCAGGTATTGAATCTTAAATGATTTACTGAACCTATTAACACAAAAAATGTTTATTCTCCTGCATGAGTCCGCATGTTTCTTTGAAGATGTGACTGAGATACAATGTCTCACTGCACACACACACACACACACACACACACACACACACACACACACACATATGACACATAAATGGTTTATCTCCGGCATGTATCCACATGTGTGTAGTAACAGATGTAGAATAACAGTTTATTTTGAAAACAAATACAGATGCACCATTGAGCTTCAGAGATGTTTAAACAATTGTACGCTATCGTCTTAAGAACCATTTGAACCCAATTAGCTCTGTCGGTAGTGTGTCTGAATATCAATCTGGGGGTTGCGAGTTTGCATCCCTGCCTGACAACAGTCTCCATGATGATTGATATATGACATTGCATCAAGTGAGAAAGTTACCAAGTTATGTGAAGATGGGTGTGTTCGAGTACTGGTTAACCTTCCAGGATCCCAGAAAATGGTGGTTACGTTTCCTGATCGTCTGTTAGCCATTGATGGCATAACAAATGATGCTAAATCTTCAATTTATCTCAAGACCAAGAGCGACCCATAAATGTTAAAATTATTATTTAAAATGTGTTGTACTGAAAAACTGCCTTGCCTTACTAGTATATAATTTATTTATTATGTAAAGGGACTAGACGACCAGGTCAATCATTTAATTGAAAAAAATAGTCAAAATTACTAACATAACGGTTTAAATATTTTCTATTGTGTGTACTATACACAGTTCAACATTTCGATGACTGAAACATGCATGAAGTACTAAGATGTCAAAACATACATTTGTTCTTTGTTTTGACATGGTGTCCATGCCCCTTTTGGAATATATACGTATTAAGTTAAGTAAGAAAATAAATCCAGTCGTAAAATATGGTTTGTTAGGACTTGCATGTGCTTTAACATTTTTATTGAACCGGCAGGAGCATGCGCAGATAATTTCAGAAATGCAAAGCAAAGTCGGAAATGCTTACGGAAACCAATGTTAATATTGCGTGATATTTTATCTCATCCTGTCATAAATTATTGACAATTATAAAGTGTCAATTTAATAACTCCTAGATGTATTATGGCATTTGTTGATATATAAACACAATTTTATGTTCACAATTTATAGAGAGTCTCTGTTTGCAGTGTTATTGTGTAATTTGCCAACATTTGTCAGTCTCTTTAAAATATCAAAATATGTTTCAAGATGTAATGCATTTCTTCTGTACTATAAACTGGTTATAAATAATAATTAATTGAAAATGACAAAAGAGGGTACAAAATGCTTTTGCTTTTAATATAATCATTTAGGCTACCCGTATTAAATGTCTTGTTTGCCACTTCCAGATCATACCATGAATAGGTATGTAAATTCTTTTTTTTTTTTCAAAAACAATTTTTTTTTGGACACCCAAACATTTTTCCTGACCAGCGGGATTGTTTTGGGTTGGCCGGAAGCGGTAAGCAAAAATTGTTTTTAATTTAGGCCTAAAATGTCCACAATATCAATTAATGTAGTGGTGTATGAACTTGTATCCTATATACTTCTCTCTTCAACTATTTGGACAATGCAGCCAAAGTCACTACACAGTTCAGTTGCTTCTACGGAAATGAAACCACACTGTGACTAGCTGCAGTATTTACTATTGGCAGATTACAGATTGTTTTACAATATAATTTTAAATGATATTTATTTTATTCATATACATCAGCAATATTAATGAAACTAAAAACAAAGTCACAAATGCATACAATATCCACTATCATTGAAGTCTGTCAAGAAAAAAATGCAGAGCTGGTTGAACTTGTATCATAAATATTTCTCTCTTCAGATATTCAGACAATGCAGCTGAGTCACAATGCAGTTCAAATATAACACCTTGGCACAAATACATATAATATCTACTATAATTGTAGTATGTCGTCCACTATCATTGCAGTCTGGTAGAAATATTCTTGAGAGTTTGACTGACAAAGGTCAGTTTTAACTGGCTTTGGGCTATCGAATCACAGGCTAAAATGACCACTTAGTCTAAAGGTCTTAACTGATTACTCTGTTAATGTATACATGTATTACACATCTGATTGTTAAACGGGTATTCTGCAGGAAGCATGTACATGTGTTAACAAACTTTGTAAGTTTTATTAAACAGATCCAATCATGTAATCCCCATTATGTATTCACATGTATATATCAGGATATACAGACTGTAACTTTCATTCCATGTCACTCAGATGATTTTTTTCTGTAGAATGTATCCACATGTGTTTGATGACAGTTGATGCATCTGTAAATTTCTTACTACAAACCTGACATTCAAATGGTTTTTCTCCAGTATGTATCCATATGTGTCTAGTTAGGCTTGATTGGTTTGTGAATTTTTTACCACACATCTGACATTTAAATGATTTTTCTCCAGAGTGTATTAGCATGTGTCTGGTTAGACTTGATTGCTGTGTAAATTTCTTACTGCACACCCGACATTCAAACGGTTTTACTCCAGAATGTACAAGCATGTGATCAGTTAGATGTGACAATTGAGTGAAAGCCTTATTACATACATGGCACTTGAACGGGTTTTCTCCAGAATGTATCCACATGTGAGTTTTTAGTCTTGCTAATACAGTAAAAGCCTTGCCACATACCTGACACTCAAATGGTTTTTCTCCAGTATGTATGTGCATGTGAATGGTTAGGCTTGATTTGTCTGTAAATGGCTTACTACACACCTGGCATTCAAATCGTTTATTTCCAGAATGTATTTGCATATGTCTGGATAAATTTGATTGATCTGTAAATTTCTTATCGCACAAATGACATCCAAATGATTTATCTCCAGAATGTATACGCTTGTGTCTGATTAGATTTGATTGATCTGTAAATCTCTTTTTACACACTTGACATTCGAACAGTTTTTCTCCAGAATGTATCCAGATATGTTTGTTTAGATGTGATAATGTAGTAAAACTCTTATTACACATCTGGCACTCGAACGGTTTCTCTCCAGTGTGTATCCTCATATGATCATTTAAATGTGATACTTGGGCAAAAAGTTTACAACACATCAGGCACTCAAATGGTTTATCTCCAGTATGAATCCGCACATGTCTGGTTAAACATGACTGATTTGTAAATTTCTTACTACACACCCGACATTCAAATGGTTTATCTCCAGTATGTATACGCACATGTCTGGTTATACTTGATCGATTTGTAAATTTCTTACTACACACAGGGCATTCAAAAGGTTTATCTCCAGTATGTACTCGCATGTGATCATTCATATGTGATAACTGAGTAAAAGTCATCGTGCACACATGGCACTCGTATGGTTTATCTCCCATATGATATAAAGTTGGTGATATGTTACCAATTATTTGAGAATTCAATTGTTCAGCTCCTCTATACTTCTGCATGTTGCCATTTATATTTAAGAGCATTGTCATTCTGTTTTCAAACATGGCATTCAAAATAGTTATCTCTAAAACATTTGTTTTGAGCCTTTGAGACGATCATTGTGTATTTTTTTATATATCAAACTATACTCATACTTGTATTTAATTCATTGAAACTGTTGTGACCATACAAATCTGTTCAGTATTTGTTGCCGTGAAAACATCAAACATTTGACTATATTCTTTGAAATCTTATTTTCACAATCTGAAAAAAAAATTGAGAATCCAATTAATAACTTAATAAATGGAGATCTGACCACATTGCGTTATATTTGGGGGATGAATTCCAAATTTCCAGAGAAATATATCAGTATTCATGTAACTTGTTAAGAAAATATGACAGAAGTTTGACTATCTCAGTGTGCTGAACATTTGCCCATCAGTGAAATGTTCCAGGTTGAGCCATAGACTAATGCATATATATATTTCTTGTCCTTGTGCAATAAGTTGTTTGATTTGTTCGAATATTTATCATCATTTTATGCCATCAAGTGCTTTGAGATGACAAATTACTCTAACTACTATTTCTTGGGATCTGGAAGGTTAATCGGTATGCAAGCACACCCATTTCTCAATTAAACCAGCAGCGATAGATGAATGACAATGAGACGAAAGTCATAAATAAAACATCAAGGCGACAGTGGCCAAGCGGGGATTTAAACTGAAGACCCTGAATTGGATTGATTGTAAGATAAACTACAGACTGACCTAACCATTCCAGGCTGCCACAAGTTACATTGATAAAGCAACAATAATTGTCAAAAAATCATTGCAACTGACTATTCCAAAATACTCAACAACAGTAAAATGTGCATACTCTCATCATTTATGTGGTTTCCTAATTGGTAAAAGTTAACCAACACATGTCACAAAGAAACATTTAATGTCTCAAACAGGCCTAAGAACTCGACAAAACGGAATTTTTTGTTGCACTACAAAGTTGACAATATGTTGTTTGACAAATTTTCTAGATTAATATTTTCTTTTAAGGAATATCCATGTTCAGTTGCAGCATTAATATTGTTGATGGTTTTTAGCCATTACAAAATGTTCTTTATTTAAAGACATGGGATTTTGCAATTTTTTTATATAAATAACCACACCTGTGGTCTAGGGGTAGAGTGCCTGCCTCACCAGCTCACATGCATAAGGTTGTTGGTTTGATCCCAGGCTAGGTCATATTACAAGTGCAACATATTGTACGTCTCTAAGGAGCCTTTTGACATTTTTTATTTTTGCGTCTCCCGAGAGACAGCAGATCAGATATCCAAATAATAAAAAAACTGTCCATCCACGCCATATTTAATAAAGCAAATCAAATACTTAAAATTGGAACTGGAAGCTTTCTCGCTTGGTGCTCAGCACTTACAGGATAGTTCTAGATCTGGTCGGTCCGGTGTCAGTATAATTTGACTGGTTTGGGTATCATATCATGAATCTGTGGGATGATACTCCAGTGTGGCAGCACTTAGAATAATATCTCAAGTAGACATCGTCGTGACACAACTGAACACTTGTTGGAACATCTTCCAATAGTTTAATGTTAATGAAAACTGAAGCTAACCCTGACTGCTATCCAATGAAAATATGTTACATACTTACATCTCAAATAAAATCACACTGACTGTTAGTTATTCGATAACTTTTGATAAGCATGGAACGATTAACTAAGGACAGCTGTAGAATGCACAAAAATTAAAATGAAATGGTAAATGGCGGAAATATTACGAAGGGAGGTAATTAGTATATAACGCGATCTACAAACTAGTCTATCTGAATTATTGAAAAAACAACAACAACAAACGAGACTGTATTCTAATTCAAGCTATAGTTTTTTTAAAATAGCAATAATTATATTAACGGTGTTCTGTTGGGGCCACCGCGGCATGTTTATTAAATTAATTCAAGTCGAAACAACGAAACTGTGATGGTGAAAAGTCGAAACAACAAAACAGCTATGATAAAAAGTCGAAACGACGATGTGTATTATGTCTCTGGATGGTGAAAAGTCGAAATAATTTCACCATCGTAGTTTCAACTTATCAATATAGTAGTTTCGACTTTTCACCTTCGTTGTTTCGTTGTTTCGAATTGACTTTATTAAGAAATAAATATGCCGCGATGCCCCACCCCCACCCCCTCCCCCCACACACAACGGGACACCGTAATTTCATGATACACGTATCTAATAACATTCATAAATCGTACAAAGATGTTTATATAAGAAAACATATGTAAACACATAATTATGAATGTTTAGAAAGTATCTACTTCACAGGGGCTAGTTACAATACAATGCTAGCCCCTGCGATCTACTCGATATACTGAATGTATAGAATAAGTCGAAAATTGCAAATACATAACTGAGAATATGGACTGCATTCCCAGTTTTTATGTGTTGTTGATATTCTTCCTGAACGAAATAGTTTTGTTTAAATTTACTTTTGTTAAAACACAAACGTGATGCTATTGAATAATTCAATATATTAACAGTCACAGCGTTATTGTGTTTCACACTTTTTTTAAGTAGCATATTTTCTTTCTGGGCTCTACTTTTATGCGTCTACAATGGCGCGGGCTTCTTGCCTCTTGACTGTACTTTAGTTTGAACGCTATTTCGTGTTTGTAAACTCTACATGTATATGTTAGGATGATCGGAACATTGGTAACTCCCATGTTTACATAAGGGGGATTACTTCCGCATACATAATTTAATTGTATTGTAGCGATTATCTCCCATTATCTCGTAGCACCAAAAGAGAGCATTTTATACTCTACAGACCGAAGTAACGTTTTCAGAATAAAGTTCTGTTTTAAAGGGACACTTGACATTGTTCGGATTAAGTTTACTCTGTACCGACTGACAAATGAACTTAATGCACTATGGAAATACCAATACTGAGATACTGTTTGAAATTTCGTATTAAAGACAATATTAACTGTTTTCATAACATGTTGCGCCACGGTTGTTTTTGACATACATTATGGGTGAAAATAAGTTAAAATACAAAGTGATATTTTCATGGCTTTTTTTCTATTTTACTCTTCTCTTGTCTATATTTTACTGATTATCTTGTATTAAGGACTTATATTTAAGGATAGGAAAGTTGCATCTCTGTACTAAATATTGATAAAATAGCATTCGAAGAATTAATAAACTGCAAATTAATCATTAAATTTTACAGGCATTTGATATATCTTATATAGAATGTAGTGTGTATGTAACCTTAGAGGTTTTATAATGTTTTAAACACACACAAAATGATCTTGAACTTAAAATATTGCCGTTTGAAATAAGATTTTTAAATTGAAGTACTCGTCCATATTTTTTCAGTTGCAGTATACAGATTTTGTAATCATAAGTACTTCATCAATTGTAAACACAATTTGCTGTAAATAGTCACGTTTTATAGAGAATTTCAACGTGCAAAGAAAGAAAATATACTTAAGTAGTATTTCTGAGATGAAATGAAGTTAAGATATTTGAAGATGAGATTTCGCGAGACCGTGCGTGAATACCCGAGCGTTCATAACATCTCAATCAGTTGCTTTACTTATTCTATATAAGCCCGCTTGTGTACTTCCAATGACTTGTTAAGAATATACACATCATTTATAATGTAACCCTATTTTTAAATGTCTAAACATAGTCTTTCATAATTGTTTAAGGTCATTCAAAGCGAACCAAACAATGGAAACCCTGATCAGACTTGTTTTTTTTACGAAGGCTTATACATGTGATATATACAGTATCCGCTCAAGAGAAAGAGCAAAATTGACCCGTTAATGCAGGCGGCTTCTGTATGCAGGTTGATTACAAATGAAATTATAAAAATGGTAAATAGAAAATGCTGTTTCACACATATGGTTGCTTAATAGAGGTGACCACTAGCACAGGTTAGCAATGTATTCTCAGGAAGTGGGTATTTAACATATGGAACTATTGTAACAAAACAAGTCCTATGTAAAACTACGCATATTGATAAATGAAGAGTATCTGCAGCATAACACAGAAGCAAAGGTAACTAGAGCATTATACACAGTTGATCAAATTGAAAGTTTTCTCCCTTTCAACGGTAAGTATATTGTTATATTTAGAGATTTTCAGATGAACTTGTTTTAATAAATACACTCAAACAATGTTTTTATCAGGCTTTGTTGATTAAGATATAAATAACCAGTCTATGCATAGTACCACCATTGAAAACAGGAAATGCTTCATGGAGAAGTCGCATAATATAAATAATCACAGTTTCTTTTTCTTAAAAAATGTATTTTCATTATTTTAACGCTTTTTTAAAAAAAATTAATGATATTATTGGTGTATTTTGAACATTTTGAATGCTTTGTCATGTCTGAACTGCAAATTTAGAAATAAATGGAGCTTGGGAATAAGGGTATGAAAACATGATTTCGGAAGTCTACGTTCACCTTGTCAACAGTTTACTCACTAAACAGAAAAAAACCTTTTATGCTGCATGACCCCATATTTTCTCATTATATTTTAGTAGTTCACTTCTTTTCATGAATGAGCTTTTTTATTTACTATAGAATAAAGAACAAAAATCAATGGCGGGCTTACCCTTCTAGATATATTCTAATGCGCATGCTCAAATGGCAGTTCTGTTTATCACAGGAAACGTAAACAATCGTCAGGTTATAACCTTTTGTATGATAATAGCTAAGGAAAATATTCGTATATGTGTAATAAGCATGCACGTTGCATTGAAAACGAAAAACTAGTAGCGGAAATAGTAGTTTTTTCTTGTGGCTGTATGTTTTATGTACATTAATCAAGTTTTAAATGCTATCATTATTGGCATTACTACCAGTCAATGACGATGTAATGTTGGAACTCTTTAAGGGAAGAGAACGCATCACACCACTTTTACATTTACCTTAGGGCTCCATTGTAACATTTATGTCCAAAAACACAAGGAAAAATCAAAATCTGCAGCATTTGTCTGGGCTCAGATTCGTCACTGATTCAAGATCTGCAATTATAAAGGGGAAAATCATACCTTAACCAGTTTTTTTTAATTCAGTTGTTTTGTGATACCAAGCCATTTCCAGAATACTGCTATATCAACTATCCGCCCACGATGCGGCTCGAACCATTAATTTTAAATTGACAGAGCCTTATCTAGAAATCTGGTATAAGCATCTAATACTGACCATTATACACATGTTAGGAAAAATATATCCCGGTAATATAACGCCCTGAAAAAGCGAACTAAACTTTTACTTCTACCTCCTTCATCTGTCCGGAGTATTCAAAAGAGGTAATAGTATGAGTACAGAAACACTTTATAAATTCCATCAAACACACACATTCAGTCTTGATTTACTTGGTTTCTATTTCACCAACATTTTAATTAGATACTTAAAAACTTAACTTATTTTGACTGGTTATTTGTCTGTTATATAATCAATATCAATGAAACTATATGAATTGTAACTAAAACCAGTCTAAAATCATAATATCCTGGCTGCTTTTCTTTGATTTAAGATTAGAAATATTTAAGTATATGTTGGTGAAACAGGAGTATGTGCTAGTTCGCTTAGTTTAAACTTATTTATTATACATCGATTGTGAAACGAGTTATAACGACCTATATAAATCACACTCGAAGTCTTTCTGGATAGAACCAGTACTAAGCTTGTGCAGAAAAAATGTCTTACTCAAGGACACTACATCAAGCCGTGGCGAAGGATCGAACCCAGGGCCCTCCAGTCTTGGGTTCGATGCTCTACCACTGGACTACACGTTCGCTTACTTTCCTTCTTTAGATATTCGTTTTAAAGAAGTCAACTATTTCATTTAACTATTAGCAGGCTGGCAAGCTATTTGAATGACACGGTACCTAACCTGCTAGCACACAAAATTAGTCGACTGTTTCACCAACAAATTTCAATATATACTTAAATTCTAAAAAAAAAATCAATAAAAAAGCATGAAGTGATCTTGATTTAAGACTGGCTTCAGAAAAAATGCATATTGGTTCATTGATTAAGAAATGTTTACGTAACCAGTCAATATTAAGTTATGTTTTTAAGTATTTAGGTAACACTAGTGAAAATGTTGGTAAAACAGAAGCCATCGAGCGAGTCCTGACTGACAGGATATATAATTTAGTTGAGAAAGAGCGCTAAGATGAGAGTGTCGAATTACTGAATAATACCTTTTCATTCTGGAGTCACATCCAATCTCAATGCAATTTCTATTGATCAAAAAGTAAAACATGCAAATATTAATAAAATGAATTAAGTTGTTATTCAGTTGGGTATTTTAGATGATATTGCAAATATTTATTGCAAATATTTATTATGACGCACTTTTAAGTCGCATGCTAGTGTCACATTTATATTAAACAAACTGACTGTCGCGGAACGTTCGTATTGCCGTTGAAATAAATTATGAACATTTTCAATTTTAGATTCATATAGCATAGAGGCTTATGATTGTATTCGCATAGTAGTAATATCTATGTGTATCTTACAGGTTAGTACTGGTTTTACCCTTAGTTTATACTAATTAATTTGAGCTCGATTGCGATGAAAGCTCAGCGCTTATATGAACCGCCCTTGAGTCCGCTTCCTGGGTAGAATCAGTGCTGAATATTGTTTTATGGGAGGCATCGGCTCGAGCTGGGGATCGAACATGCAAGCGCTGGTATGAGCGACCAACACTCTATAGGTTGCACTACCGTCCCCGCTTAGACGCTTTTACCCTTGAAGTTGGCTCCAGAGCCATTCATATACGTATTTCTTTGCGATTTCTTTGCATCGAGCTAAAAAAATTAGTATAAACTAACACAGTTTGTAGAACAAATAGCAGATAACAACACGTGTCATTTCAATAAGAATTACAGAGACGAAAATAGACATGTCACCTGACCCAAGTTCCACAGTCACCACCTGAAAAATAGTACGCAACACACAAATAAAATAATTAAAACCACTGTGTACAAATGTATCAACATCACATTAAAAAAACCCACAATTATTGACAGAGTTATAAAAGTTAAAAAAATATATCCGTGAAATAACAGTCACGATTCAAAGTATTTTTTTAAAGTCAACAAGAATTTATTATTGATATAAAGTAAAATTAATTTGATAAAAGCGCTATTAATCAATCATTGGCATTAATCCAGTTCTTTTTAATGGTATTTTAATCGTTTCAGTTCATTTTAATTGCACGTGACAGTCATAATGATTACAGTACACACGTGTTGATGAGGTATTTGTCCCTATTGTTTCTGTGACAATGACACTGCCACGCTATTGGTTAAAGAGACTTTTCGAATATTCTAATAATTCATCATATAAAGAGATTGTTGGGTTTCAATATTATATATTTTCTTGTCTAAGTCTAGTTTAGTCAACCTAAGGCGCGGTCTTGAGATCACTTAGCTCCCACCGCTAAGGTCATAGGTTCGAGTCCTGCTCGCTCCAAAAACTTATATAAATGTGAGATAGTTTGCCAGCAACTTGCGGAAGGAAAGTGGTTCTACTCAGATTCATTCTGAGGTCATCCTCCGCTAATAAAAACTGGATATGCCATATATAACCTGAAATGTGTTGAAAAATGGAGTTTACCCCAATACAAATATAATTCAGAAAAATAACAGAAAAACATGACAAAAATAGGTAATTTTATTGTCCTGGAACGGTAAGCGTTTAACCGACAATCAGGTTAACTAAAGAAATTAAAGGGGTAGACGAAATAAATATGTCCCTTTTCTAACATCGTACTTGCAGTGCAGGCTATGTAAAACACTTCTTTTAAATCGGCGACGACGGTTTTAAGCGTATGCAAAAACTAAAATACTGTTCATTCATGAACTACTGGCATTTAACATGAGCAAGAGTTTGTCTTTTTTTTTTGGTATAAGAAATCCAGTAGATAATAATGAATCATAGACGAACTTTCGAAAAGTACATTTGTAGTTTTCTCCCAGTACACAGTCCTCAGATTATCTATTAATCATTTTGTTTGCAACTATAGCGCTAGAATACACACGAAATAATCTTGATTTTATTCTGGAAATGGAGAGATAGTGCTATTTAATTCCATAAAACATGTTGTCACTCCGGAGGCGGTAATTTTAACATTGTGTTTTACATTTGAATAATGATACTGCTCATAGCAAAACGCATTTTAAAATCCATAAGCTGTTAATGTTAGCATGTAAAACACGGGGATATAGAAATGTGTATGGTGCAACTTTCGGGTCATCGTAAAATTAAAAATAAATACGTAAGGGAATTATTCACGAGCCAAATAAGATGAGATGAATTTTAAATAAATCAAAATAGCGACGTGCTGATAGTTGCAAAATTAAAACATATCTGGACGTTGATGCTTTTTAAAAGGCCAGTCTGGCGGGTCATCATTACGCATGGATTACCTTTCCATAGTGGTTACACGTTATGCCAGTTCTTTAATATGTTTGTGATGTCCCTTACAATAATTATTCAATGCATTTTTTTATTTTTATAGTTGTATTGACATTGTTTTATACTGTTTTCTAGATGTTCTTAAATTATAAAAAGAGCGGCCGGGTTGCTGTGCCATTTTCAATACATGACAGGTTATAAATGGCATATCAAGTTTTGTTGGTGGAGAAAAATCTCAGAATGGATCTGGGCAGAACCACTGCAAGTAACTGGCAAACTTTCACACATAAAGTCTTTGAACAATCAGCGATGACATGCATTAGACAATAGCGGAGGACCCCGAGTTACTAAAAGAACCAAAGCGTTATTGGCAACTTTGCATCTATTTAATAAACAAAAGAAAAAAAAAAACTCAAAGGAAAATATTTTTTTTTGTACATCGACCCGATTAATGTATAGTTTAATTTATCATTTCAAAATTAAAAGCCACGAAATGAAATTTATTTAAACATATTCCGAGACATGTCTCAACAGTCTCCGTGCTTTAGTTAGTTCTGGCTAAAACAGAGCGGTCAGAACATGCTATTAAGTGATTACTTCCGCCTTTGAAGATTTAAATTATTTTTTTCGTTTGCGTTTGGATATGAAGTGCAAATTGCTTTTAATATAAGTTAAATATTTTGATCCAATTACCGAGGAAATATATCCGAGTTTATGTTACTATGCTCGCAGACGTGTTTGTTTATTTATTACAATAACTGCGAAATTAAACATACATCTATATTTCTTTCATCTCCTGGGATATTTATAACAATCCACTAAAACTGTATAAACACAAAGACGATATCCAGAATTGAGGAAGCACGAGGGGCGTTCCATAAGTAATGTAGATGATATGACACTTTCTAGAATAAAATTCTGATAAACTTTCATAAAAGACGAACATAACAAACGGTTTTATTTCTGGTATGATTTTTTATATTTGTAAGTTTATTGAAAAGTTAGAAGTCTTTGCACGACACTAGCTATTAAATCAACAAGTACCAACAACTTTTAATTCTTAATGTTTGCACTGATCTATAAATACACAGAAATTAACGTCGAAGAGCCTAAGAACGTGTGGAGTCAATGTGGAGCGACTGGTCCAGTGGTAGATTGTTGTATCCAGGTTTGGAAGGTTCTGGGTTCGATCACCCCACCAGGGCTATGTGTGGTATTATTAAGCAAAACAGTTTATCCACATATGCTTAGTACTGGTTCTACCCGGACTACTTCGAGAGTGATCTTAGTTGTTAGAAATTGCTTCACTATCGAAGTAAAATAAACAAGTTTAATGTGTTCGCTAGTCATTTACTGGTATTTCAGGAAAACAACGTATATGCAATAAAATATTGATAAAAAAGCAACACTTCGACTCAATTGCTTTTCAGTTATTTGGTTAAACCCGTTAGTATTGCTCAATCTATCTGGCCGTTAATACATATCTTTGTGCATTTTAAAATTGTCATATATTCGCCAAAATGCACCCATGGTCATTAAAGCCGGACATAATTTAACAGCTTTCTAGTCGTGACACGCAATACAAACTATGATGAATTTTTCATATTCTTAGAAAACAAATTTGCAAACCGCTTAACAAAGTTCTAGATTTTCTAGCGCAAAACTCGTTTCACCCTTATTTACCATTGAGAATTTAGTCTATCTATAATTCAGGAATTAAGACTTGTGTTTTATAATTTTCATATTCAAAGCTTTTTTCATGATCAGCCCTCACAGTTGCTTGCAAATAACACACTCTTTCACTTTCTCATATAATGAAGTGCGACCATGTATGCATTTGCATGTTCTAAATTATTTGTAAAATATAATTTCTACATCCGACCACACGCGGGGTAGTTCTGTTACCTGCTTATCAAAATACAAAAAAATATACAATGCATGTTATTGCAAGAACTGTATGAGAGCGCACGTGAGTTACACACGGTGTATTTGAGAGAGAAAAATGTTTCTGGTAATGGACTTTAAATATATGTAAATATACATAATTATTTTTTTGATAATGTAGTGAACAGTCTCCAAACAGGAATAAATATATGCTAATATTATAATTTCTTTATTAAACTATACCTATATTGCTCTGAATTTGTTTGGCAAAGGGTCCTCCGTGGCCGATTGGTCTAAGGCGCCGTCTGAAGATCACTTACCTCTCATCGCCAGGGCCGTAGGTTCGAGTCCTGCTCGCTCCAAAAACTTTATGTGAGAAAGTTTCCAGTTACTAGCGGAAGGACGGTGGTTCTACTCAGTCTGAGGTCTTCCTCACCAGTAAAACTGGTTATTCCATATATAACCTGAAATGTGTTGAAAATGGCGTTAAACCCCATTCAAAAAAAATGTCTAGCCAAATAATCAAAGGTGGTTATTGTTTATGGTGAATGTAGTAATGTCATAGCCATATAAGAATTCAGATTTTTGAAAAAAAAAGATATTTCTATAGAGAAAGTGATCAGACTTGACCATATATCTATATTGTTGCAGTACAAGAATATGGCAATTTTAAGAAATATGAATTCTATAATGGAGAACATAACATTCACCTTTGACCAAATGAAGGTGACTGTGTTCAATTTTTGTTTTAATTGAATGATCAATTAACCAAATATATATAACATTTATAGCGACTCTTGCTATTTAGAAACGGTTAAATGCATTTAGATTTTAGATAACAAAACAACAACCCCCACGAAAAAAACAAAACAACAACAACAACAACAAAAAACAACAACAACAACATCTTTTAACACGATAATTAATACCTAAGATTTTAACGTTTATTAAGAATTGTGAAGGATTCGACCTGCGTATGCGTCGGCAGAAACTAAATATATATACAATGTGTACATGAAACATTGGTGAACAATGATAGAAAAGAGATAAGAACAAAAGCATAATGTTTATGAAGATTTTCTCCTAGTCGTACTACACATTACACATGACAAAAGTAAAATACATAAATAAACATACATAAATATGCGAAAATAAATTAGGGATTATAGAAAGAGAAAAATAGTTTTAGTATTGAGCTTAGATATCAGTTAAGATATTAAAGTACAGTATCTAAATAAGTTTTAACGGTTAAAGACAATGGTTAAGCTTCACTTTGCTGATTGCAGATATCATATTAAAATAATGGCCATGGATTAACCAGACTATCACCCAGCACGATTCAAAATGCTCGCCAAAATGACTAGTTCAAAGCGCGAGGTTAAACAAAAAACTGGTACATACATACTAGCATGGCACGTCCATGGGACCTATGTAAACGTATCACATACCAATAAATTTTACACTGTTCTACATATAGACACTGAACACATTGCTAGTGGTTCTTAAAGTAGCATGTTTCCATAGAAAGTCATATGTCGCTCCAAAAAAATGTAGGAAAAAAACATGGGATTGACCAGATCATTTTTCACAATTTTGACGGTTTGATGACACACCTTCTGTCCAATTCTTGCAATGTTTTACTACGAATCTTCAAAATGTTATATATTCATGCAACAGCATCCAGTGTCAGTGAAACTTCAAACACCTCATGACAATATTCCGCTCTTCTAATATGTAGAAAAAAACATGATCATTTTTAGCATTTTCAAAGAAAATATGACCAATCAATTTACACTGTTCTAATTTCTCGAAATAATAATCTTACTACCGTCATGTAAGGGAGCTAATTGGTAAATGAGACCTATATGGAGATAAAGCAGCACGATTACATTATTGGCAAGAGTAGGTCTGGAAGATTGTCATATTGCTCTCGAGATATGATCTCGGTGTCAGCGACATCTATATAGCGTCCCGTCACGGAAGCTAATGCACTTAATAACGAAAATAAACAAAAAGTTAAAAAAAAGAAACTGGAATGTGTTTGATCCCGGTTTTATCGATGGAAGTTAATAAGTTGGGATCGTCAACAACGGCGATGCACGGAACAAACAAAATCTGCTTATCGATAGTTTTAGAGACTGCGGTATGATTAAAGAATATGCGTTGCGGAATACCTCGAGGAATTTACCATTGAGACTAGCCCGGCTGTAAAACGGAACTATTTATCCCACTCGGGTCCGTTACATGGCAATGGAGTCTAAGCACGTTAGTTGATCAGTTGTTGCAGTGAAAGTTGGAAGACGGTACACGTCGGTAGCTTTATATAGCTATCAAATGTGGAACAGACATAGATTTCCCTTCTTTTCATTGGGGTTGAACAGACCTGATTCGGGTTATATCAGAGACAGGGATAGACACAAACGAACCGGGCAGGTTAGGTCACTCGGTAACACCTCTGGCTTTCAATACAGGGGTCGTGAGTTTCGATCCATCCCCGACCTGTGGCAATCTTTGTGGTGATCGGTCATAAATTTTTGTTCCACAGCCACGAATTTCCCATCTCTGAATATGGGGGGAAGTAGGCATCCAGAGATAAAGTATATCTAGTATTGGTGAACCGTTATTGGTTCGTTGCCGAAATATATCCAGAACAAAAATACTACCCTTAGATACAAGTCAGTATGATCATGTGTTCCCCAAGTCAGCCATTTAAAAAAAAAATATACAAAAACGTAGTCGGTATACTTTATAAAAATAGTTTAAATGCTTAACAAAAAAACGTACTTGGGTGCACCACATTTATTATTAAATTTATTAAACAGTTTGGAAAAAATACATTATGATAATTATAATACGTTGTAATAACGTGTTTCACAATGGAAATAATATGGATACGTTTGAATCAATTCCATTATCCTCTGAGGAATAAACCGTAAATAAAACAAAACAGAATCCTTTCCCATAAATATCTACATATATTAGTATCTCTGTTTTCACTAATTTAGGCGAAATATGAACTAGAGAAGCGAGGGATGATAGGTAAGTATCATAACATTATGAGACTAAAATGCCGGATATCTTTATTGCCCTGGCTGATATATCCGTAACTACCTACCTTAAAAACAATTTTGGTTTGGGTTGTCAGCTCTATTGCTTGTGGGATTAAGTTTTAAAAACGACTCATATAACTATTTCAATCCAGTTTATTGTTGTTAATATACTGTAGAACTTCGTTTGCTCGAACACAGATCGCTGAAACACCACATACAGCTCCGCTGCCGAATTCTTATTTCACTGTATATACACGTACAGTCAAACCTGTGTAAGCGGTCACCTCTATTAAGCAGTCACTTGTCTTAAACACCCACATTTACTTTTTCCCATTTCTATGCTTTCAGAGTAAATTAACCTGCATTAAGCAACAACCTTTCTTAAAATGTCACTGTTGGTCCTTCGCTAGACTGGCTGCTTAAGACAGGTTTGACTGTACATGTATGGTATGATGCTGAACTTCAAAGTTCTACTGTAATTTGTATTTTTGTTTCTGTTTTCATCGTCAATACATGTACGTGTTGAAGTATTAAAGTCTGCTTTTTGTGATATATTTTCTGCTGTCGCCTAAATTGCTGTTGATGATGTTGTTCTATTTCTAATATACTGATACAGCTGGTATATTTTTTCCAAATCACCAAGGAATAGGTATGCATGATCGAACTGGAATATGCACAGTCACAGTATTTTAATTGATTATATCATTGGCACCGCAGAAACACAGTTTCAGTGATATTTTTTTTATCTGCAGTCAATTCTGGAAGAGGTTTATGACTGTAGAAAAGTCTGGATAGAAATTTTCATTAACTTTCTGCCTCGAGATATAATAAAACATCGGGCTATGAGGCAAAGGATTTGATCGAAATTCAATTATTATGGGGAAAAAAAAGACAGTGTGAAGTTAATATCAGATTTTATATCGTTTTGCTAAGATGATGAAAAATATTTGTTATAGCTGCAACTGGCGTTGGAAGACGATGGTCTCTTTGAAGTTTGTCATCAAACAGATAGAAGTAGTACTGTAATTTTCTATTAATATGTACACGAAACAGGCTAACTGTAAAATGTAAGTTTCATTTCTTTCATTTGGATCTCTCTATGAATGACTTTTATTATTTACTCAGAATAAAGAACAAAAATCAATGGTGTGCTTACATCATAAGGAGTGTCCGCGTCAAGCTCCGATTTGTTTGTTCATTTGAATATTTAGCACCATCTTCATGCCATTGATGGTGCCTATACAGATAAACGTACCACTGATTCATTTGACCCTGGAAGGTTAACCAGTACCCAAACACACCCATCTCCACAAGTAACAGATCCATGAGAGTACAAGTACGTATTAAATAACAAGTGAAAAAGATTCAAAAGAAAGCTGTAATAGTTTATATGTATATGTTTTATATATTGAAAATCCTAAATTGGAAATGTTAGTAGCAAAACTGCAACTGGAAATTTTAAATCAGGTCCATCGAAGCATCCAACATCTCTCTTCCCTCACGTAGTCACATCATAAAAAAAATATAAACGTAGCCCCGCTAGATTATGAAGTTTAATTATTTGCTGAAACTAATTAGCATTAATCTCATTCGACAATTGTATGTACATGTACAAACAAAATAAATAACCGTGTCTTTAATCCAACCAAATAAATATTCGACTACAGGCAGATGGCATTTCATTTGACCTACTCATTAAGAGGCTGTAATACGGGGTCATATGGAATCACATGGTGTCACCAGTACCACTAAATCAGAGAGAAATAATTTTCCGAAAATCACCAGGATAAAAGACAAACTTGCTCATTATCGTGCTTAACCACTTCTCGAAGTCTTATATTTCACACTCGGCCAATAATAGGCTGATAGGAAGGATAAAGAATTCATATTTTGCTAATTTAATCTCGCACTACCTTCCGTTTTTTTTCGTTAAAGCAACCGCATCACCGAACATAATTATTTTCTACATGCGCGTTACTTCCACATCGTCGGTTTAGCGTGATGGAATGAATGCCGGAGCCGCCTTATCGGGGAAGAGACGGTTGTAATCGTCTCCCAAACAATATAAAAAGATAATACAAATGTGTGCTCAATAAGACAAGGGATTTGAAATTGATATCAAGTACCCAGTTCGCACATTTTAATGAACAGCTTTCGTCTTTTTTCATGCTCATCTTTCGTGGGATACTGAATTCGCAAAAGAGGTTAGACTCTTAAAGGATGAATCTTTGCGATTGTAAAAAAATCACAGTTTAAACTTATTTTACTTCGATTGTGAAACAAGTTATTACAACTTAAAAAAATCACCCTCGAAGTCTTCCTGGGCAGAACCAATACTTAGCATATGCGGAAAAAGTATATTGCTCAAGGAAATAATTTATAAGCTTCGATACGTAAAAATATAGTCAAATTCTGGGGTCGTATTCACCAACCTTTCTTGAGAATATTCTTACACTTGAGCTTGAAAATCCAAATTTCAACCTCAGATTTCTAGTTTATCATGACAGATAGAACGATTGTAAGAGCGTATTTGATTTTATATTAGATGTCCCCACATGCTTGCAATTTCTAACATCAAAAGATGGAATCTAAGTGTGTTTTTCAGAATTCATTCTTGAGCTCAAGTCTATGAATATTCTTAAGAATGGTTGGTGAAAACCATCCCTGATCTCAATTGTTTTAAAACATATGATCATTTGAAAGTACACATGGAGAATACTAGGTTTTGGTATAAAATACAGATTTTTTTATGTTGATGTCGTTATGTTATAATTATCCATTGAACAAAACGACAACATACCCCACTCTCTCACACATACACACATTAGTAGCATTTAGTTATCATTACGGATCAAAAACGATTAATAATGACGTTCATGTTTTATTTTATTGTTCCGACGTGCTTCTAAGCAACTTATACCTTTTATTAGAGGACACTTTCATCATTCTATGCAATAGTAGAATTATAATTATTAATATATATCATTAATAGATGTAATTCAATTTCTATCAAACTATTATTTTAACATTATTCATAAAACTAGCAAACGGAAATAAAATTAGATAATTTAGCAAAATATATAATTTAATCATCTTAAAGCCTCATTAAACTTCCGAAATGCCAACTTTTTGATATTAACAAAAATGATTGTAATTAAATGTGTTTAAAGTATTGCTAAAACCATTCCTGTAGACCTCGAAGTGACCGTTTTAAAAAAAGCGAGAAAAAAAATAACTTCGATCGAAATGTTATTTTCTTAATCGAGCGGTCCGAACATTTAACTTTTGTTTACTTTTTTTGTAATTCCGTAATGACTCGGTTGCTTTCCGACTGTATCCCCGCAAGTGTCCGAAAATACACTGCAGTGGTAGTGTGCGGATTAAGACCGTTAGATAAGGGGTTCATTAACAAGATTAGAAAAGTTTTTTTCTACGTTAATATTATGTTTCGTTAATGGGTTTTCTTTTCTTTTTTTTAAATATATTGATGTCTGCAATAAAACAGTATCGAACGTAGTACGCATTATATTATTTATACGCACTGAAAAACAATGGTAACAGAATACTAGTTTGGTCTAGATACTCTTGCTCAGGATCCTATCTTGCATATACGCGTGATGCTATCGCACGCGCTATAACGTCACATATCACTTTATCGCAGTTATTTTTGAGAGGCTACCAAAGAAGGTTAGTTTAGTACAGTTGTTAAAAAGTGATTTTTTATTTAATTCTATATAATATGGCAGTAAATTAGCTTGTGGGTTCCAGTTCATCCATCGAGGGGAATAAAGGGTATGTTCTTAAAAACTATCTAAACGCAAGCGGTTATTTAAATTTTAACCGCATCCCCTACAGTTCCCCATATTATGTTTCTCTTTATATATTACCGACCGACGCGTTTCCGAACAATCTTCGTAACTCCCCGTTTTCAGCCGAAGGTATTTATCGGAAAGAGACGAACATTAATTTGTAAACAAAACCCATTCTTATTTTTGTATCATTAATGTACTTTATATTTATTTTTTTGTTTGCAAAGTCTCTCAGTGATCAAATAAACATGTATTCTATCATCTGGAAGAGTAAAACTGACTTAAATTAAAACAAAAAACGACCGTTTCGGGAGTTTAATGAGCCTTTAAGAAAAAACACTGAATAAAGCAAATAATTGATTTCGTCACAGCATTTAAATTGAATGTTCTTGAAATGTTGTGACGAAATCAATTAATTGTTATATGCAGTCTCGTTTATACAACTTGTACTTTAAATTTGTATTTGATTTTTTACTGTACATTTTGCTTTTCTTGAGATTTTTTCTTGAATGCATTGCTTTGATACATCACCATTTCGGATCAAAAGGTATGTATCATAGTTATTTAAATCCAAAATAAACAAAAAGAGTAAAGTCTACAGGTTATACAATTGGAACCTGCCAAGGAGTACTAACATCGTTAGATGACAATGAATGCGTTTTGTTAAAGATATGATACTTAATATTATATTGGAACACCAAGTCAGAATTACAGAATTGTTGCTAAACAATTGAAATTTGTAAAAAAGTCAACTGGTCGAGGCGTTGTTCTCTCATCACAGTTTGATGAATACAAGCTGTTCTTCAGATATAATAAACTTTCAGTTACCAACAGACACTTTAAAGTGCTCTAAAAGTTATTTTATATAGAGAAGAGTTCAACATTAAATGGTTCAACGACAGGATACAGAAAAAAAAAATATTTTTCGAAAACACGGCAGCTGGTTTAAAAGCATTGTATATTTTCGTAAAAATTGACACCAGCAACGATAAATGATAAAATTCCTATAATTATTAAAACTTCAGGTAAATGTCAAATGGAATTTCACTAACAATTGATTGATGTTCAATATTCAGCTATTTACCTGAAGTTTTAACATTTAGCAGGGTTTAACATTTATTGCTACTACACCGACTTATGCTTGGGGCTCATGGAATGAAATGATGCCATGGTATGAAATCGTCTGTCCTGTAACAAATAGAAATTAAAAATCAGGTCAACAGTTGCTTCCCTCGTATAAGCCCCTATGCGACTGAGAGTCTGAGAGCGGGAGGTCGTGCAGTGTTTGCTTAATTTATGTTAATTGGCCGCTAATGCTATAAATGACGACCACAAAACGGGCTAACAGGACGAACGTTACAATCTGTTACGCACACTTGCCGCAGATTGTCTACCTTCTGGCATTCCGAGCAACATAAATCCAATTTTCGCTAATTCAGTAAAGTTCTTTTTATTATCACAATATTTCGCTTTTTTGTATTTGCTCTAAGCGATGAGACAGATTTATGCATAAACCAATTCGGCGGTAAATATATCAGTGATTTTTTTTTTATAAATAAAAGACTTTCTGGAAAGTCCTTAAATAGCATCGTATAGGAACAATTCAATGTTTCTCATGTACTTTGTATTAAAATAAAATGTTTGAGGGATACCTCGCAATTATTGAAATCTATTTTTAGCTGGGCTTTATGCCAAAGGCATAGCCCTGCTTTTGTCGTCTTGCTCAAGCTTTGCAGTTTTGTTAACCGCTAACATAATCATACGCGACAGGGACTTCTTTTTATTCCTCAAATTTCATTTGTTTTATGTGTTTTTTTCATATGCTAGCAGAAACAAATAAAACAACAAAAATATGTTATGGACATTGTATTATATCATTTAAAAAAACATGTTGAATAAAACAAACCAAACGCTACAATAATATCAATCAAACTTGAAAGGCGTATGAATATTGAATAAAGCCCGACTATCTGGCTATAACTATGAGCCATTTAAACTATTTATTAAAAGTTATGTCTCGTTTCAAAATAGAGACGAAATTAAGGGTCTTTGCGCATACCTGAATATTCTAATTTATTATTTGAGCTTTGTTTTCTTTTGATATGTTCTAAATGTAATACAATTAGAATTAAGAATATTATGAAGTGCTTTTATGAAAGACCAGATATGATTAATTTTATTACAATACTGCAATCTACGAATAAAAGAAAAACAATCGTAAACTTTTGTAATAATGCGATATATTCCAAACATTATTTCTTAATTTACATGCACGCATATGTCAATTCTCATACTTTTGTTGATGACACAAACACATATTTTCATTAAAATGATTATACAATCTTTATATTTCAGAGATCCAATTTAGAGTAAATACCGCACCAGCCATATAATGATATATTCATATATCATTGTATGAAGCCCAAAAACTTTTGTGAGGAAGTTTGCTATTTACTTGTAGAAGGTGGTTCTAATCATATTCATTCTTTGGTCTTTCTCCGCTAATAAAACTACATATGCCTTGAAATGGGTTAAACATGTCGTTAAAACCTATTAAAAATATGTGTATGATGACGAGAAACTGTATATAAAATATATTGTATATTATGTCTTTTGTCTATAATTCTCAAAAATAGAGATGAATGAAAAAAAATAAATAAAATTGCCAGAGTTGCTTTGGTACATACAACTACATAACACCACAAACCATGTTCCACATAATGTGTTAGATGTATGACTTTATTGCTTCATTGTTAAATATATGCTAAATATAAATTATGTACTTATGTGAATAAAATATTGTTTAAACTAAACCATGCTTTCATCTATAATGGATACATTAAACAGGATAATAAATACACAATATGAAAGATCACCTCTAAGCAATGTATTTACTTATTTATTGAAACCATCTGTCTTTTCAGCGATTGAAACAGTTACAAATGGTTCTTTAGTTCGACTTTAATGTATTAAAAACTTTGTTTTCATTGTCAAGAGTATTCTAAAAATCCAGGTAACATCAGACTTGTGGGACTTTATGGATATTTAACCAGTTTGATGTCATTAGACTATGTAAATCATTTTCACATCATATAATATATTTATCCATCAATGCAAATGAGAAAATATGCTCTGCAAATGGAAAAAAATGTAGTGAAGGGCAAAATAGTAATCCTTATATATATATATATATATATATGTGTGCGCATTTAGATAGTCAATAAAAATAATAAAAATGCGCTTCACATGTAAATTTCAGAAACTGTTATTGCCAAATATTTATTTATCAAAATATTGCAATTTTATCGAAATAATCTACATGTACATGTTGATGTTGATAATGTATAGCAAATGATGGTAAACTTGGATAAAAATGCGGTAAACTTGGATAAAAATGCGCTTCACATGTAAATTTCAGAAACGGTTTTTTTGCCAAATATTAATTCATCAGAAATTGTAATCTTATCTAAATAATCTACATTTGCATGTTGATGTTGATTATGTAAATCAAACGATGGTAAACTTGGATAACCTTTATAAATTGACAGTATCTCTCTATGCAGATTACCAAGTTTATGTGAAAGTAAAATAAATGTTCTGTGATGTGTTTATTTTCATCTTTATAATTATAGATATGTAATTGCTGAGTAAATATTACCCATTGTTTATGTATATTAATAGACTAAACGTTTTGACATAAACAATAGATCTTATTAAGTTTTAGTATTTACATTGCAATGGAGCCCATTATTTAGGTCAGCATCGGAAGCGTATATTTAAACAATGTATTCTATTTCATTTTTTCTTCTTGCTTCATATATGAATATGATTTATTGCCATTTTGATTGTTTTTTTGTAAATAATTTGTTGTTGAGAAGGGCCGATTTTAACGTTGAATGACTTGTGATCCAACCCTTTTTCAACATTTATACAAAAAAGCAATAAAATATGTTTAAAGTAGAGTAATAGATTTCACGATCAACACTGTCTATACAGCTCTTTATAACATTTACAACCAGCTGTCAAATAATTTATCGTTGTAATGTTTATGTCCGTTAAATATTGCTTAACAAAATATTAGTATAAAACGTGTCCATTTAGGTTAAATTCTTTATTAAGAAGAAAAAGCCCAGACTCGGTTTTATTGATCCTGTTTACAAGCATACACTATATATAATTGGAAAGTAGTTTAACTGTAATACTTTTAACGCATTACGCTTTTCACTGCATTAATTTATCGTATTGTCTTAACCCATTGCGCTTTTTAGTGTTTCCCAAAGGCCAAAACAATGGTAGAGACTTAGCGAAACGTTTCAAAAGATAATTATCTAAGTGAAAACGCCTCCAGAAGTTTCGATATAGCTGATATCGTAATGGTTATTCATGAACACTGAAGAAAGATAATTCACAAGGAACGTGGTGGTAGCGGAGTCTGTATATTTTACGATCGCCCGAGGGTACACGGGACCACAAAACCAGACGCTTTGAAACTGGTTGATCGTGTATGTAATAGTATTATTGCCATGAAACGATAAAGCTAACGAATTTCAAATTTAACGAAATTGAAAGTAATGGATTGGAGTTTTGATAAATATTTTATGAGTGTAAGTGGGAATTGTTTAACAACACACGCTAATCGTACATACTCGGCCAACTCCGTCATATTTCGGCATTAAGCCTCGTTCATAGCGAGTGCAGACACTCCGATTTGGAATAAATCCGGATTTCCGACAAAAGCAATATTTATCATATTTTTTTCTTTCCCTTAAGAGACATCATCTATAACTTTCTGTACAGTAAACGATGGAAAGTGTATTGAATCACAAAGAGGGTGTCATTCGAAGATAATGATTGATTCCGTCCTTGTAGTTTAATTTTTTATGAGAAATTCGTAAAAAACACATGAACAGTATAAATGATTTTCCTGTTTTTAATTTAAATATTTTAAAGATTTTGTAACTGCTCGCTAAAAGCACCAAGCGGGGGGTCAAAGCATCATTTACGGATATGCAAAATAATAGATAGAAATTTTTTTTTTCGTACCATTCACTTTATTTCTTAAAACAAATCAAAATCAATAAAAATACTTTTAAGCCATACTTGTGGTTTTATATGTATAAGTGAATCATAAGACACTCATTTCATCAAATGAATCAGCCAATGTAAACAAATAAAACTGACTTGCAAAACCACACTAAGTTGATTAAATGCCACACTTACTCTGTTTAATATACAATATGAAAATAGAATACTTTACATTGTTTTTTCCAGATGAGTAATTTCTAGTTATTTGATTAAAAAATTTTCATTTCATAGAAGTCATTTTTCGATTGATAACCGTCTAATTAACACCAATGTTATTCATACTATATTTTTCTGCTCTCTCTCTCTCTCTCTCTCTCTCTCTCTCTCTCTCTCTCTCTCAGCAGCATAATGTCCCTGACTTAGTCTTCGTAAGATCTTTTACCTATCATTACCTACCCTGGGATCTGTTATAACGCTGTATGTGAGAAAATGTGTAAGGACAGTGGTTCTACTCAAATTTATTCTGAGATCTTCCGCCAATAAAAGTCGGTATTATTTTCACGAACATCACTGAATGAGCTCCAGGAAGTCATGAATCCAAGGTACATTAATAATATTTTGTAGTTTAATCATATTTTATTTCATGTAATCATGCTTACAAAGAAAAACAACACACACATTCGTACAATTAAGAACATAACATAAGCATATTGGACGGAAAGTTATTACAGCCGTAGTTAAAGCCCTTTTCTATTGAGGCAGATAAATTGAACACAGTAATGACATAATTTGCAAAATCAAATTCCAGTTTCAAAACGCTAAATTATGGTGAATGGAAAAATATAGAAATGTTTCAGATAAATACAAAACACACACACGCACGCACGCACGCACGCACGCACGCACGCACGCACGCACGCACGCACGCACGCACAAAACCTGAATCATTTGATTGTGCACTGCCCGCCAGGTTCATCTGCGACCCGCGGAGCACCGTATATAATAACATTACCGAGTCAAAATATTGAGTTGGTGTGCGATAATGAGTAAAATATATTTCAGCATTGCCGTGTGTCCTTTAATACAAAATTCAGATCGATGCTATGTGTCTTCATAATCCATATGTTCTATATGCACACAATACCGTAATGTTTAAAAAGTGTGGATATTACTGAAATCATGTTTTCCCGTCTTGTCCCAATTGGTATCTAAATGCTTTAAGTGGTGGATATTACTAAAATCATGTTTTCCCGTCTTGTCCCAATTGGTATCTAAATGTTTTAAGTGGTGGACATTACTGAAATCATGTTTTCCCGTCTCGTCCCAATTGGTATCTAAATGTTTTAAGTGGTGGATATTACTGAAATCATGTTTTCCCGTCTTGTCCCATATGGTATCTAAATGTTTTAAGTGGTGGGTATTACTTAAATCATGTTTTCCCGTCCTGTCTCAATTGGTATCTAAATGTTTTAAGTGGTGGATATTACTGAAATCATGTTTTCCCGTCTTGTCCCAATTGGTATCTAAATGTTTTAAGTGGTGGATATTACTGAATATCATGTTTTCCCGTCTCGTCTCAATTAGTGTCTAAATATTTTAAGTGGTGGTTATTACTGAAATCAAGTTTTCCCGTCCTGTCTCAATTGGTATCTAAATGTTTTAAGTGGTGGACATTACTGAAATCATGTTTTTCCGTTTCGTCTCAATTGGAATCTAAATGTTTTAAGTGGTGGACATTACTGAAATCATCTTTTCCCGTCTCGTCTCAATTGGTATCTAAATGTTTTACGTGGTGGACATTACTGAAATCATCTTTTCCCGTCCTGTCTCACTTGGTATCTAAATGTTTTACGTGGTGGACATTACTGAAATCATGTTTTCCCGTCTCGTCTCAATGGGAATCTAAATGTTTTAAGTGGTGGACATTACTGAAATCATGTTTTCCCGTCTCGTCTCAGTTGGAATCTAAATGTTTTAAGTGGTAGATATTACTGAATGTCATGTTTTCCCGTCTCGTTTCAATTAGTATTTAAATGTTTTAAGTGGTGGATATTACTTAAATCATGTTTTCCCGTCTCGTCTCAATTGGTATCTAAATGTTTTAAGTGGTGGACATTACTAAAATCATGTTTTCCCGTCTCGTCTCAATTGGTATCTAAATGTTTTAAGTGGTGGACATTACTGAAATCAAGTTTTCCCGTCCTGTCTCAATTGGTATCTAAATGTCTTACGTGGTGGACATTACTGAAATCATCTTTTCCCGTTTCGTCTCAATTGGTATCTAAATGTTTTAAATGGTAGAAAATTACTGAAATCAAGTTTTCCCGTCTTGTCTCAAACGGTATCTAAATGTTTAAAGTGGTGGACATTACAGAACTCATGTTTTCCCGTCTTGTCTCAATTGGTATCTTAATGTTTTAAATGGTGGACATTACTGAAATCAAGTTTTCCCGTCCTGTCTCACTTGGTATCTAAATGTTTTAAGTGGTGGACATTACTGAACTCATGTTCTCCCGTCTTGTCTCATTTGGTATCTTAATGTTTTAAGTGGTGGACATTACTGAAATCAAGTTTTCCCGTCCTGTCTTAATTGATATCTCAATGTCTTACGTGGTGGACATTACTGGAATCATGTTTTCCCGTCTTGCCTCAATTGGTATCTAAATGTTTTAAGTGGTGGATATTAATGAATATCATGTTTTCCTGTCTCGTCTCAACTGATATCTAAATGTTTTAAGTGGTGGACATTACTGAAATCAAGTTTTCCCGTCCTGTCTCAATTGGTATCTAAATGTTTTAAGTGGTGGACATTACTGAACTCAAGTTTTCCCGTCCTGTCTCAATTGGTATCTTAATGTTTTAAGTGGTGGACATTACTGAAATCAAGTTTTCCCGTCCTGTCTCAATTGGTATCTTAATGTATTAAGTGGTGGACATTACTGAAATCATGTTTTCCCGTCCTGTTTCATTGGGTATCTAAACGTTTTAAGTGGTGGACATTACTGAAATCAAGTTTTCCCGTCCTGTCTCAATTGGTATCTAAATGTCTTACGTGGTGGACATTACTGAAATCATGTTTTCCCGTCTTGTCTCAATTGGTTTCTAAATGTTTAAAGTGGTTAATATTACTGAAATCCTGTTTTCCCGTCTTGTCTTGTTTAGTACCATTATGGTTTCAGTAGCTGATACTCTTAAAGCATGTTTCCCCGTCTTGGCTTTCATTTAAAAAGTATGCATCTGTCATTGCTCTAGTGCTTGCACTAGTTCTTTACCACGATTACAAGGTTCTTACACTTAAAAATATGTCCCTTGTAATTTGGTTTGAAATATTTTAGAAACGGTTCACAGGGGCTGTGATATCTTGCTGCAGATGAGCAGAGTAAAAGTCTGCATAGAATATACTGCAATAAGACATCACTGGTGTTTAAAATGAATTATATAGGATTTAAACAGATGCATGTATTTATAAGCATTTGAGGACTTCTTTTTATTTAAAAAAATATATTAGGGTGTTATTGCATTGTCTTTTAAAGAACAACCTACCAGTTAGTTTAAACAATATTTATTCGTTTTCAGCATATAACATATAAATAAATTCAAATATACAGCGATACATAACAATAGAATTGAGAAGAAAACTATTTCTAGCTTATACAAAGTCTCTCTAAATACCAGTTATTGTGCATTTATATATGCGTATACATTTCTGCTATGAAAAAAAATACTTTAAACAATATTTTATGGCGATATGTTAATGTAGAAATCCTAGACATTATTTTATATAGAACGAAGAACTAAATCCATATGTGTAGTGAGATCTGAAATAGTTATGAAATGTGTAGTGAGACCTGAAGTAGTTATGAAAAGTAAAGTGAGACCTGAAGTAGTTATGAAAAGTAAAGTGAGACCTGAAGTAGTTACGAAATGTGTAGTGAGACCTGAAGTAGTTATGAAATGGAAATGTGTAGTGGGATCTGAAGTAGTTATTAATTGTGTAGTGAGACCTGGAGTAGTTACGAAATGTATAGTGGGATTTGAAGTAGTTATGAATTGTGTAGTGAGACCGTAAGTAGTTATGAATTGTGTAGTGAGACCTTAAGTAGTTATGAAAAGTATAGTGAGACCTGAAGTAGTTACAAAATGTGTAGTGAGACCTGGAGTAGTTACGAAATGTGTAGTGAGACCTTAAGCAGTTATGAAAAGTATAGTGAGACCTGAAGTAGTTATGAAATGTGTAGTGATACCTGGAGTAGTTACGAAATGTGTAATGAGACCTGGAGTAGTTACAAAATGTGTAGTGAGACCTGGAGTAGTTATGAAATGTGTAGTGAGGCCTGGAGTAGTTACGAAATGTGTAGTGGGATCTGAAGTAGTTATGAATTGTGTAGTGAGACCTGGAGTAGTTACGAAATGTTTAGTGGGATTTGAAGTAGTTATGAATTGTGTAGTGAGACTGTAAGTAGTTATGAATTGTGTAGTGAGACCTTAAGTAGTTATGAAAAGTGTAATGAGACCTGAAGTAGTTATGAAATGTGTAGTGAGACCTGGAGTAGTTGTGAGATGTGAACTTTTTAACAACTACTTTATATCTCAGTTTCGCAACCCCGGCGATTCTTTACAAATATGTACAAATATGTTGATCAGAATAACTGGAGACATTTTTATCAATGTGACCATCTTTATTTCCATATTAACAGTATTTTTGAAAATGCCTCGGGAGAAATTTTGTTTAAGTAGCAATCATGCAAACAATCTTATCTGAGGCCAGATCATCTATTCGGAAACAAAACAAATTGACCATCAGTAAATGACTTTTAACGTCGGTTTTATTGACCGGTCTGGTCGTTTTTATTTAAAATCATTATTTGTGTGTCATAATTTATGTTGACTTTACTTAGTGGTATTAAAAGTTTTTGCTTAAATGTTTGAGCATAATATATACATTTGTTTTCCATGAAACTGCCGTTGTGACTCATTTGGTAGATACGTGGATTCGTTGATCGCCATCGTGAATTATAATACAACTTGCTAACTAATTTATGAAAATAGAAACACATGCATTCCCTTTATTTCAAACTAATGTGTTTTGTACTGTGATAGCCAAATCATTACAAAGTGTTGAATGTAATGTTAAGTGACATATAGTGTCATATATATAGTACAGATCAGTACAATGCAGTGTAATACTGTTAAACAGTGCAGTAAATACTGTACAGTGCAGTATAGTGCAATGTAGTACAGTACAGTTCAATACAGTACAGTACAATGTAGTGCAGTACAGTACAGTACAGTACAGTACAGTACAGTATAGCACAGCACAGCACAGCACAGCACGTACAGTGCGGTGCGGTGCGGTGCGGTACGGTACAGTACAGTACAGTACAGCGATACAGTGTAGTAAGTACAGTGCAGTAAGTACAGTGATACCATGCAGTAAGTACAGTACACTACAGTATAGTGATACCGTGCAGTAAGTACAGTCCTAAACACAGTGCAGTGATACAGTGCAGTAAGTACAGTACAGTACAGTACAGTACAGTACAGTACAGTACAGTACAGTACAGTACAGTACAGTACAGTACAGTACAGTACAGTACAGTTCAGTACAGTACAGTACAGTACAGTACAGTACAATGTAATACAATGCAGTATAGTAGAGTACAGTAGTGTACAGTACAGTACAGTAGGACATGACACGGCAAAACACTAAGCTTTACTAAGTGTATTTTATTAGGTCATTTAACATTACTTTCAACAATTTGTAATAATTTGGATATCACATATATGATTTAACCATTTATGTTTTACTTTACCTTCAATTTGTAATCATTTAGCTATCACATTACAGAACAATTAGATTTGAAAAAAAGCACAGCACAGTGCAGTACTGGGTATATATTTCGATATATGCACTTAAAACAAACTACAAACTGTATATTTTTCTTTAAAAGTTCTTAAGCAGTTTTTATGTTTGCACTTACATTTTGAATGCCATTAAGTAAATATATGCCATTATTGATGACATTGACATCTGAAGGTTTGTCGGTTGTGCCTATTTTTATTTTTAAAAGTAATGTATGTGAAAATAATATGAAGGCCAAATTGTAATATAACATTTTGCATTTTATGTAATACGTATGTCTTAATGTAGAACATTCAGAAAATTAAAATATCATTATTATTATCATTGTTATCATTATTAATTTTATTATTATTATTAGCTGTAGTAATAATAGTAGAAATAGTTTTAAAGTAAAAGCAGCAGCAGCAGCAGCAGCAGCAGCAGCAGCAGCAGCAGCAGCAGCAGCAGCAGCAGCAGTAGTAGTAGTAGTAGTAGTAGTAGTAGTAGAAGTAGTAGTAGAAGTAGTAGTAGTAGCAGTAGCAGTAGTAGTAGTAGTTGTTGTTGTTGTATATAGCAATATATTATAATGTTAAGCTTAACTTGAACCAACTTAGTAAGAACCTTTACTTGCACATATTGGACGACAGGAGAGATTTTACTCGTATTTAGAATAGCAAGGTTTAAGCCATATATAAATGTTGCATACGTATATTTCAATTATATATAAAATATAACCAGTATTACACCTTATTTATAAACAGGGTTGACGAAATATCGTGCTATTGTTTAGCTAACTGCATTTCAAACGTGTGCACTTATTTTCATAATCACTCCATAATTTATTCGAAAAGCCGTTTTTATCAATCGATTAAATTTATTAACGAGTTACGTCTGTTTATGGGTATTATTTATAAACACTTCACGTACTCAAATTCTGAAATCATAAATTAACCAATTATTAAGAATACATTAAGACAACGCTATTAATTGTTATATTCACTCGGTGTAAAGAAACTATTTATTTTGTCTGTAGTCATTGACATATTTTGCATGTTAGATAATACGACTTAAATGTTTTCTTTAAATGATGAGAGAAAGGAATGGAAGTGTTTTAGTCTGCTTTCTAATTTAAGCAAGACCGAATACTTATGGTAAATGTTAATACGTGTGCAACTTTAACACCAGAAAAGTAAGCTAATTTATATTTCCAAAATCCCCCCTTATTCATCTATCATAGTCAAATTTAAAATGACGAACTTTTAAAAAGGTAGTGAAATTGAAAATATTACTCATTAAGATATGTATTAAAAATATTCAAATTCTTTTTATAGGTGTTACAGCGCATATGATTATTGCAGTAAAAACTACTTTCCCCGACAGAATTATAATAAAACTAAAATGAGTGCATTAAAATACTGTGATGCATCATTTGCATTGTATTTGACAAACCACAAAAATCAGGATTTGCCTTAATTACTGATAAAATTAATAAAGATACCGACACGAGTGAGTTGCCGACGGCGGTATGGCGGTGATGGTGCCCGGAGTAGACAAACTCGACGCGATTTCGCCGGCCCTCCCGGCATATAACGGCGCACCATTGTGTAACTCACACGCGTAAGATAATCTCACAATTTTCTTCAATTAATCAAAGTTTCTGCAACACCAATTAACTTAAATTGAATACGATGGATCAAGACCGTTTCACGGCACAAAATATAGAATTGGCGTCAATTATAGACTGAATATCGAAAGAAAATTAGAAAATTACCAGAAACGCGACATCTTCCGTTTCCATTTCCTTCATTTTATCCCAATTATAGGCGACAAAATATGGGTTTTATAAACCCACTCGTACCAGCGTTACTTTAACTAAAAATATTAACCAAAGTACATTTATCTTTATTTTTTAGATAAAACATTATTATTTTTACAGATGGAAGTAGTTATTTCAAAATCCATTACGCTTAATGCACATTGGGATACACATCCAGTGTACAAGCATAATTCGTAAGAAACAACATAATCGACACATTTCTATATACTCTATAGAATAGATGTACGTTTCACTACACATTTGCGCCCATTTTCTGTGACGGTAACATGTTCCTTGCGCAACAAAAAACTTGGTTCGAAATATTTTTAAAATATATCATAAGGTCTGTGTATTCTTATGTCAGATGAGTAAAACAAAAACGGACATAGCATAAACTGCAATTAGACATCACTGGTGTTAAAAGGTGATTGTTGTAGGACTTGAACAAATGAAGTATTTATGAGCATTTGAGGACTTTTTTTTTATTTTAAAACAAATCGTAGGGGGTTTTACTACATTGTCTTAAAACGGAAGAACAAGCAATTCAACCCACCAGTTGCTGTGCTTATTATGTAAGAATACATCCTTTGTGTGGAAATATACTTTTCTATGTGGAACATTACCGTGGAAATCCTAAACCTTATTTTATATAGAACAAAGAACAAAATGCATCTATGTTGTGTTACTTGAAATGTTAGATTTATGGAGAACTACTTGCCCATGCACATATTGTATATGTATTTTTATCAAATATAATTATGTCTGAAATATGTTTTACCCAAGTGATTAAATTACATTTAGACCTTTATCTTCTTTTATAAACCAACAAACTGTTGAAAACAAACAAGACTGTATAATATAACATATTTAGGATATACTGCATAGGCATACATGTATATTAGTGTATAAATTATACATCTTTAAATGCAATTGTCAAAGTCAGAATCCTAGTCAGATTACAAGAATACAAATAGTATACTGAAAAAAGTAATGAATAGAATATAGAGGCACAATCCTAGTCTGACAGGAATATTATTACAAACATTTAACCATAGAGACGACATTTGACGTGATACTATTTTAACATAGCTCACCAACACTACATTTACTAGAACTATTTTACATCCATTCATTTTTTCGGTGATTATTTACAGCAATATGAGCACAAAACATATTACACAAATGAGACTGAAATACAAAGGTTAAACATATTCTATGCATAATATCAATACTAGAGTACTGTGTAATTGCTTGAATATCATCCAAAAATATATGCCAACGCCACCTAACGGAAAGTTCAAATCGACCCCTTAGAGCAACGAGGTGCTATGTGCATTCATGTTTCACATACACGTAGCCCCTTGATGATCTTAGCGGTCGATATGTTACATAAAAACTATTGGTAGAAGTTCTTATGCATACTATTGTAAAGTATGATAGTAAATATATACTTGTAAGTAATTGAGTGCATTTCAAATGCAGTTTATTAATTATTTAGAAGCAATACTAGAATTTATAGCTAAAATAAGTTAGTATGTCCACTTACCAGTCTGTACGTATACATATGTATTTCACATAACACAAACAATAAACGTCAATAAATTTTCTAACATAAAAACATTTCTCAAGAACAAAGCCTAATAAATATATATTCCCAATTTCTTAATTTCGATTTATTTTCAGATGTTAAAGACTGTTCCATAATACTTATGCTAACATGATCGCTATACACTATTCAATATTTCAATGCTTGTTTTGTAATTTAAACAAATTTGTTTCTCATTGCATACAAAACTTAAATTTCACAAATGATAAAGAACATTAATTATTTAAGCTTTAAAGAGAAGTTACCTGGCCGAGTATCACATATGGCAACATTGAAGAACGACGGATTAAGCCTTAAAATAAATTTCAAACGTTCTTGCCATCTTTTAGACTGAATAAATAAGGAATTTATGGTATAGTATCATATGAATAAGAGTACTACCAACGTTTTATAGGAAGATAAAATAAACAAATGATATGATATACTCTGCCAATATACAGTATCTTTCAGAACTAACATATATTTAATTGGCACATACATTATAGGACGAATGTGTATTCCCAGAGAAAATGATATGTGGATTTGAATTATAGCTTAGTCTTCCACTCCAAGAATACCTCTGAAACATAGAAACAAATAGACAGAAGAATGAATTTTTCATTTGTCATGTTTGGTTTACCAGGACGAGAACTTTGTTCAACGTATTCATCTTATCATTTAGGCGACATCGTTCGATTGTTGAAGTAGACAGGTGATATCTTTTAATTCTCATATTTTGGTTTACCAGACCAAGCACCGTGTTCAAAGAGGTCATTTTATCATTAAGGCGACAATTGTTCGAATGTGCAAATACGTTTTCTACCATTTATTTCAATTTTCTTACGACAATAAAACAGTTACTTGTTTCTTTTTATGCAAAAAATAAAGTGGATTAAATGGTATTTGTTTGTCGAATCTTTGTGAAAAGATTATGAATTGTTGTCACTACCAATTTATAATAATGATTGCTATAACTGAAAAATCGCAATCAATCTCCATGATGCAGAATTTTTAGTTGCTATGTATTATATATTATACGTAATACTATTTCTTATAAAGCTATGGCGGTGCGTCTCTGAATTAAGTGTATTAGTTAAAAAAATATGTGCAGTACAATTTATTAAGTCAAAATAAACAATCGCATGCACTTTAGTTAGACATTATTTTGTTCAGTATTGGGACAGTTTATTGCTGACCTTTTACAATTATTGGTTTATATTTCCATGGAGACAAGAGACTGTCAAACTCGCGTGCTGTCTTTGACAGCCGAGCAGGTGCTCGCTCACCGAAATTGACATCGGCGGACGTATATTTCATTTAAATCAATAGATTAACGCCCCTGGGTAAGTTGATGACTTGGCTGTATAAACGCGGCTCACTTTAGAATGTCAAACAGAAAAACAGAACTCACACGGATAAACATTTTTTGTTATTGTCATTGCATTATTAGATTTTTCTTTGATTAATAGCCTAAACAAAGTAATTATTTGAATACAATGAAGATTGTAAAAGGTGTCCATCAAGCTGTAATGTATATTTTATGTTTTTTTATCAAACATCCGTAAATATTACATACATGAACACACGTACGCATGCACGTGCAAATGAACATCGACATGTACACAAATGCACATTAACGTTCATACAAGAAGAAATAAAACTGAAATGACAAGTATAGTGTTTCCATCAAAGACTACACTTACTGATTCATTGCTTGAAATAAAGATCGCGACATTCGAAATGTTCAAAATGTCTTTTAAGCCATTTTCAAATCATAACATGTTATTTACATGACAACATATTCCATTGGTTGACAGTTACCTCAAATACGTTTACATGAATCTGAGTAGAACCATCATCCTTCGCAAATAATTGGCAACAGCGGGGCCCAAGCTTACGGAAGAAGGCTAGTGGCCTAAATACATTGCCTTACACCACCCGATCACGATTAATGATATCATTAACTGATAAGTGTATTTACACTTTTGACTTAACGCACGCACGCACGTTTACAAAGTCGTTCCAGGTGTAATATATGACTTAACTAAACTGCATGCCATCTATTGCATTCAGCTGTGTTGTGGTTGTGCTGTCTATGACATATATGTATGTACCAGACCTTTAAAAGAGGAGAACAGCAGAAAACTAGTACCTGAAAAATAATATCTAAAATGAATAATGATTCTTCAAAATATATTGCTTATTTGTGGCACTAAGACTTTGTAATGAACGCCAGTAAAACCAAAATTGTCAAAATGTCACTTAATTTAGAAATCATCTTCTACAGAGAGTGTAAATCAATTAGCTTGGAGTTCTGTAAGGACATACGTCGCATTAGTATGATTGCATTTACATACTGTCGTAAATTATCGGAGAGTTTCTGAAGGATACTTTTGTGAGTTTCTAACGGGATCTGTGGCAATGTTTTTAACGTTAATAATTAAAGCTTTTACTACATGTAAAAACTGAGCTAAACTGACTTTATCCACTCACATCACATATTATTTACTATTATATAACAGTATGAGATGGGTGATGAGTACATATATTTAGTTTGTCTATCTGATCCACTCAAAACTATCACATACTATTTTAAAATATGTGGTGGTTTTGGATAAAGCATACATATAAATATTGTTTTCTGGTCACAGACCTTCCCATTTCGTGTTTGTATATGTAATAAATGAGCGCATATATGTTGCTTTTGAAATCATAGTTTTTTTTTTTACTTTTTTTTTTATCAATATGCTACCTACAATTAGCACGCTTTATATTATGATAAATGCGCATACTATATATATATGTTAATTATTATTTTATATGTCATGTTTATTAAATATAATCTTATGTCTGAATAAATTTTAATTGAATTAAATTTGAAATAACTGGTTTTGTATTTTAAAATTATGAAATATGTTTAATTATTCATCTTTTAATTCAGTGATTATCTATTATATAAATGTATGTGTTATGTTTTATATTGGTCAACTTTACTTTACATATAATCGCATTTTGTGTTTCGTTTTAGACAGTATTATATTAGTTTATGCATTGTGTTATCTGATCTATATAAACATACTTATACATTCCATAACACAATACAGTCTACATTGCGAGTGAAGTTAAAGCTTGATTTTTTTTTACTATGCGCAGGTGTCATATTGAGACGTTGCCACACTAGAGTATCAAGCCGCGAGACATGGCATGATACCCCACCTTATCACATTAAACTGACACTGGGCCTTCCAGAAAACTAGATATATATTTATTAAACACGTGACAGTTCATTTAAAAGGCAATAGTAAGAGCCATTATCCATTGGCCTGCTGGAATTGAATAATAATGTTTTATCCGAGGTATCATAATAGCAATTAGTTTTTAGAAGTATTAGCGTCTTGTTTATATAAATGATATTTACTTCTCATTGCAGCTATCAACGTACGTTTAATTCTGAGTATATATATATGGAGGTAATTATTTGTGAATAACTAAGACATAAATGTACAGACCAGACTACGGCGAGTGCGACTAGCTACAATGCAAACCAAAGATGCAATATCAGGGCCTCTGCCAAACCAAATAAATTTGGTGTCTACCATGAGTTATATACTATGGAATTACATGCAACATATCTGGACTGGACGGACAATTTACATAAATGAACTGATAGCTTTGTGTGAGTAGGATCCAGTTAAGGATTATGACTACTCACATGCTATGTAAAGGACAGATTTATAAACCTGTTGAATCATAGAGATACAGTGAATTCATATATATCTTATTTCATAAAGGGAGATAATTAAATTCACAACAACGGAATTTACAATTTTTGGGATATTTTCAGATGCTTATTCACAATGTATGATATATATATGGAGATAATATATATTTATTTCCGTCAATCGCCAGACAACATAGGATTCCTATAACTCTTGCATATATCTGTCAGCTTTTAATGTTAATTTACACTAATTTAAAAAAAATACTTAAGTTGTCGACAGTTTATATGATTTCTGTAACAAGCTCACCATCTTCCTATTAAACATTGCGTTCATTTTATTCACGAATATCTTGTGCACTTCTCTGAAATTCTAAAAACATGACTTTCCCGTGCCAACCGATTCCACATCAAAATAAATGGCTTCAGTAATTTTATATGACCAATGACATCCGTCTGTAATGTTTATTGGCTAAGACGTAATTATAAAAAAGTTTAAATAAGCACAAACAGTTTGCGTAAATAGTAAACTCAAAGGCATTCAGATACATCTGAATCCTTATATGGACGGACACGTTGGATATTTTCATTATCTTTCTTTTGCTGTTCTGTCATCTAGCATACATGCGTATAGCGTCATTTGTTTACACATTGCGCATGTGCATGCTATCATATTTGCAAATTAATAATCAGCAGTTCTACATTTACTGACACCATCTAGTAAAATGCTGATATAGAGGGAAGAGCGAAGTTTGTGCACCGGAAAATCATTGTAAGCTCCGAAGTGAGCGCGTTTGGTGCTCACCTTTCAAGAGCAAGGCGATGATACTGCTTTTCATATTTTGTATGTGTGTTTTGTGCGTATAATGATTATTATATGTATTGTTTTTTGCTGCGGTGGTATATCCTTTCAATGCCAAGTCTCCTGGTGGACATATGCTTAGATTTCATCTTTTTTTATTTATGTTTGTATATTCAGTATAGTAATGTACGAATTATTTAATGTCATAGAACAACTGGTCTAAGTCTGTAGAACGGACACAGCTCTCTCGATTTGGCACATCACATAGCAATACGTTTGAGGACATTGATTGGTCAGTTGCTTCAGGGAACGTTTGAATGACGTCACAGTTTAGTAAGCGTTCAATAGCAATGCATTGTGGTACAGGCATAGAATTCTCTGCTATTTTGATTCGGGGTAAATAGACCTGATTCGGGAAATACCAGGTTTTTGGACAGACAAGATCTGTTCTCGTTTAAAATATTTACTTGAATTCAATATGCAAGGTTATTTTTTACATAATTATAAAACTGGATGTACTACATTCACATCGCACCACCCCATTAGTGGAAACCCGTAATTAATCATAAATGATACACGCTCCTGGATAAATGTTTTTCCTAAAAATATGTATTTACGTATATTATTTAGAAATATATATTACATTTCCTGAAATATTTTCTACTAAAAGCCTATATTAACCGAACACATATCTTTTCATGTTAGAATTATAATCCTACGCAGTGACATGAAGTTGACCTTATCTATAATATAGGGAAATGTGAACACAGAATTATATAAGGTGATTTTAAAAAAAAACACTACTAGACGGCTTAAGGCATCTTATATGTGAACCGAAATGGTAATACGTAATTTTTTACACAGTCAGTCGAACTTATTTAGATCTCGTCAGTTGATATAAACTTAAATCCACCATTATGTCAGACGTACTGAGATAATTGAATATATAAAAGCGTAAAGAAAATGAAAATATCTGGTTTCAATTTGGTCATGATTCTATCTTTATTTCTTGGATGTCTTTGTTTCCGCATATGTACGTAACGGAAAGCTGCCTCGCCACGTTTGTATTTCCAATAATTTGGTCAAAAATTGAATAGCGTTATTAAGATTTTTATACAAACATTTGATAATACGGACTTGTTCATTGCTATCATAAAATTAATGTTATCTCTCATCCAAGTTCAAATTTCTAGGATATTACTTTGAGAGAAAATACATAAAATGTCAGGTGGCGGGTTAGATACATAAAATGTCAGGTGGTGGGTTAGATACATAAAATGTCGGGTGACGGGTTAGATATATATAATGTCAGGTGTCAGGTGTCGGGTTAGATACATAAACTGTCAGGTGGCGGGTTAGATACATAAAATGTCAGGTGGCGGGTTAGATACATATAATGTCAAGTGGCGAGTTAGATGTTTCGTCCAGTGTATATATGTTTAGATGATATATTCACGTATATTATACTACTGATTTGTTTAATTGTATGAGTGTCAATACCTAATTTCCCTGTTAATTATAATAAATATACATGTCCATACAAATAAAATATTTGCGAATAAGATAGAACACTTTCATACAACTTCGTATTAATATATATTAATCTTGAGTATTGGTTTATTCTGACCCTATAATGCAGATAATTTGGAATGGGATTATGAATTATGAAAGGGAATGGCCGAATATAATGTTGAGAGAACTTGTGGCCAGACCCTTTTGCCTTAAATTGTATTTGACTTATATGCATGATAAATATTGTAATATGTGTTTATTTGGCAATAAAATATGTTTAAACTCAGATAATTTGGAGGCACGAATGTTACAACTGTTGGAGGAATGAGAATGGAGCCGCACGTAAACCAGAGTTCCTCTGGGATGTTTTTGTTATTCACCATTCAAATACCATTCCAACACTGTTATCATTTATTTTGCGTGTACGAACTGTTACTGTTATGCTATATTCATTATATATAACTATATATGTATTTGTGGCGGTTATGTGATTGAGTGTTGCATCTCTTGACGAACATATATTTTCTTAGTATCTTAATAAACAATATACATTTAATATAATGTGTTTAGTTAGTAAGATACATAACAACATATTTCAAATAACACGTGGTATCATCTTCTATACAACTTCGTATTAGTATAGATGTACCCCTTTGGTATGAGATATAGTATGTATTCTTCAGTATTGATTTATTCCGATGATATAATTTGCAAAGACGGAAGCTTTTATGCGACAATCGCAAGAGGGTCAAGGTTTGGGGTCCCACGCAAGCTAGGGATCGTATTCACCAACCATTTCTGAGAATATTCTTAGACTTGAAATTTCAATCTTAGATATGTAGTTTACTATTACAGATAGAATAATTGTGAGAGAGTGTTTGACAATATATTAGGTGTCTTGCAATTTTTTATCTAAAACAATGGGTTCTAAGCGTGTTTTTCAAAATTCATTCTTGAGTTCAACTCTAAGAATTGTTGTGAATATCACCCCTCATTTAAGCTCCCGAGAGATGGATCTGTTACTTTCCATTCCACTGCAGTAACGTCTGTTTGTATTTCTTCTGTATAAGCAAACGTTAAGTATGTTTTTATTATAGTATTACACCTATTGAAAGGACCAGATACAATGTGCCGATGAGACACCTTTATGTTGTACACCGTTACTTCCAAAAATCGATCCTTGTCAGGCGTCAGGCTGTTAGACATTTGATACCCCTCTATTTAATTAGCTGCTTGATGAGAACCCAAAAAACAATAAGTGCTTCCACCGGGATTCGAACGTTCGATCTATGTATGAATTGTTACCATTATGGTATATTCATTATACACATGTATTTGTGGTAGTTAATGAGTATTGATGTATTCTGATCACATTATACAGATAATTTGAGAATACGAAATGTTTGATGTGGCAACCGTAGGACAGAAGTTGAAGGCACCTGTTAACCAGTGGTCGTATTCTTGAGAATATTCTTAGACTTGAACTTTAATATCCAAATATCAACCTTAGATATCTAGTTAACGATGGCAGATAGAATAATTGTGAGAGATTATTTGACCATATATTAGATTTTTTGTCTGAAACAATGAACTCTAAGCGTGTCGTTCAAAATTCATTCTTGAGTTCAAGTCTTAGAATATTCTAAAAAAAAGTTTGATGAATTTCACCCTGGAGTATTTATTTATTCTGATGATATTATGCAGATGAGGATGGATTCACAAATAAACCTGTTTTAAGATCCCGAGTAATGTTTCGGTTACTTACCATTTTGTTTGGCAAATTATATTGCAAATGTTTGAAGGGTGACAATTTTTAAATGAAATAAATTAATGGGAACATTTGATTTATTATTTTACTGTAAAATTATTTTTGACAGTATCTCAAAAACAACAGTTGTATTTACAAAGTGTTTCGTTCAGATTAGTTGATAAGCGCATTTGCGTGACAAATCGGAGTGAACGGAGAATGATCATAATGTATGGAATCTGGGTTCCTTTGCCGCATATAGGTTCGTTCCATAAAAACAGATATATATAAAGTTTATAGCAACTTATATATTTTCCTGGGGAAAAGTTCGGGTCACATTTATATTATTTTATTGACAAAATGTTATTTAATCTTTTAAAACTTTATAAAGACCAAGTATTTATATGTATTTTTTTTAAAAAAAATATTATTTTATTATAGTGTCGCCCCTTTTGAAAGGGCCGGCCGCAAAGGGCTTATGAGACACCTTTATGTTGTACACAGTTACGTCTCAAAAGATATCCTTGCCAGGCTGGTAAACATTCGGTACCTGCCAATTAAACTAACTGCTGGAACCGGCCGCATCAGATAAAAACAACTCGGTGCTTCCACCAAGATTAGAAAATTCGATCTCACGCCTTAAAATGGGGGCGCCTTAACCACTAGGCCACCGAAAGAAGGTTATATACTTTTTGTTACATTGTTTATTATTTGCATTTTGATAAACATCTATATTTATGCGAGAAAGTTTCATCGTCTTCTTCATATTCGTATTTAAATCATTTTCGTAAGTGTAGCCCTACCCATAAAGACGCAATACCGTATAAATGATGCTATTAAAGCGAAGTTGCTCGTAAAATAAAATGTAAAAAGAAATATATTTTCCCATCCTACATTAGCGACTACACTGAGTAAACAATTAATCAGACGACAAGCTTCAAAAGATAACGAAAACACCGTAGAAGTGGCCGTCAAAGCTATCTTCACGGCATAGCTATTATCACGCTGATTATGAGTCTACCCAGGGGCGAAAAGCGAACATAAACGCTTATCAGGGTTATGTAGCAGGTATTAATTCAGTGACTTGGGATTTTATAAAATGATTGGTAAAAAGAACACTCAGTCTCCTCTTGATAAAATTAAACACGTATAGCGACTTCTACTGATTAAACGTATATTAATCAACAATTAGTGTGCAGTGTTCAATTAGACAAAATCTAAACCACCGATATCATTTCAATCAATAATTGGTCTGCTATATTTGGTCAAACGCTTTGGATGACTTGTTTTCATTAGAAATAATTAATTGCTTCAACTCGATTATTTTTGCAGCTTCTACGAAAGACCTCTTTTATTGTTTTACACGACTAACTCAATATACACTACAAAGTATTGTGTTTTGTCGCCATAGTAATGGACGATATACATCCATTTGGGCAATTCGTATAATAATTTTCATTATTCTAACCGCGCTATATTTGACTTTGATATATATATAACTACTATATTAACTACGTTATGGACAGTGTGAACAGTTCAACTGAAAAATAACAATAATTGTTTCTTCCTACGTATGAAACTATAATGTTACTTATAAAGAAGATTTGATTTTCTATCATAAATAATTTAAAAAAAAAACACTATGAAAGTATTCGAAAATGTAAGAATATATTTTGAACGAACGGCGGTACTGTATATTTATACATTTCGGTGTGCCACACAATTTTATGAACTCACTAACCGAATACCGTGTGTAGGTTTAGTATGAGAGTCCTACAAAGAACGTGGTATGGTCATAAAAAAGATTTACTCAACACCCCATATTTCCATACAAAGTTGATTATCTCATCAATGCATATTAGCAGGCGTTAGCGAACAAGAGAAGCTTGGTGTAAATCACCAGAGAGGACTTCATGTTCAATTGCATTAAAACAGTAGATGGTGTTTAAGATAAAAGTTATTGTAATGTTGTAATATATCTCTTTGCAAACGGCTGGTCCCCAAGGTGACAATCTCCAAAGATTTACGAAGCCAGATCGCCGTTATCAATATGCCGATACAGCGTCGATGGTTACAATTCTAAAATTGAAATAGATACATTTTATAATATGAGAAACGTAAATGTTTTGTTTTTTTAAAAAATATATATATGTATATTATGATTTTGTTTGTTTGTATGGTGTTTAGCGTCGCGATAACAATGTTTCAGATATATCGGGACGGTGTCTGAATATATGAATTACAAAGTACTTACAGGATAGTACTTCGTGGTACTTCGTTAACCGCCTGTTATATTGTACTAATTTGTAAACAGTTTGTAGTATAAAATAAAAAATGATATATATAAAGTGAAATAATCTCGAGCAAAAACACTTTATTAGAATATGCAGGTATTGTATATTGTACAACAAACACTCTAGCGTGATACATATAATTTGTAAGACCTAAGTCACAACAATTGTAAGATAAATAAATAAATGTTTCAAATATTTTATATGTGGTTGTTGAAAACTAGTGTTTGCTTCTCCTATATATCAACAACTATTGCTAAAAACATCGTATCATTGTGTTTTGAATATAATTTTAAGATTTTAATAATAATAATAATAATAATAATAATAATAATTAATAATAATAATAATAATGATAATAATAATAATAATAATAATAATAATAATAATAATAATAATAATGCCATTGATACTGATGTGTGTTTATAAACTTCGACTTTACTTAAGATATTTTTGAATGCATTTCCAGGTATTACGTAATGCTGCGTCGAATGAAACTGTTGGGTTTGGCCAATTACCTGCCCTGTTACAACACAGTTACGGGTGACACCTGTCCAGTTGCAGAAGTGCGTGATGATGTCTTTGTCATGCTTCTATCGCATATGACATTTCCAAATATTTTATGACATGTCAGTAACACCTTGCTTGACAATATATTACAGTAACTGTGTTGAATCGGGTCAGGAATACACGAAAAAAGTGTAAACACGTCAATAAGAGGAGTTTAATAAGTTATTATAACTCTCATTTGATTCAGTCTTGTATAAAAAGTTTGGGGTCAATTAAAAAGAACGTGTGTGGAAGTTGAAACCTTTTATTAAATAATGGAGGTCACAATATATCACTAATACTTGGAGATCATTATGCCAGGAAAACGTGCCCTAAATTTGAAACATGATTAAATGCAGAATTATTGACACATGGGATGTTCAACTTTATTTACGGTGAAAGAACTTCAAGTCATTAAATCTTGAACTTTAAAAGGACGCCTATGCTTCCTTGAGTTACTGATGAGCATTAACGGTTTGAACATTAAAGGTAAGCTGATGGCTGATGATTGACTTTAGAAGAAAGATTCAGAAATCTCAGCTTATAAAATATTTAAGTTTTGCTATATATATAGACATGACAAATGTTACCGATGGATTTGAAGGCAAGCAAAAACGGATGCATAGTAATTCCTATCGTTGATATATTGCACAAGGAAGTAACGTTAAAATGATATATGTAAAATAGAGATTTTTAGATAGTTCCTTAAACGTTTCGCAAATATATGGCATTTTTAAAAATTGTTTACCATTTGGTTATATCTGTTGGGTACTTTTGTTTATTTTATATTTTTGCAATTTTAACACATGTTATCAATATTTACAATACACTTTAATTATTGGTATGTTTTATTCAATATAAAGTTCCCTAATGATTAATAAGCAGCACGTACAGAATAGAATACATCATGTCAAAGAAATAAGCATGCAAAAATCATAAGATTTAAAAACAACAATTTGTTTTAACACAGTTGATCACAAATTATATTCAAATATGCAAATTATCAAATATTGACTTTAAAGAATATTCCCTAATTAGCTCAAAAAATGTGTTTCATGTATAAGATATAAAATGAACATTACACTATTTTTGCTTTAATATGGCTATGAATGTATATAGTAGAACAATTTGAGGAAGAAACAAAATGATACTGCAGATAAATGTTTAAGAGATGTCAAATAAAAATCCGGATCAGACTTGAAAGTAGTGTGAGTTAGAAATAAACATAAAAGCGTTGTTGATATTTTATTCACAATAAACATGGTAATCATACATTCAATATACACATTACATTATAAGTGAAAAGGGTCCAAAAGAAGAAGAAGAAGAAGAAGAAGAAGAAGAAGAAGAAGAAGAAGAAGAGAGAGAGTGAGAGAGAGAGAGAGAGAGAGAGAGAGAGAGAGAGAAAGAGAGAGATTACTCATAATATACTTTATCCATTTCATGTTCTTTTAAACATTAGTGGTCGCTAGTGTATACGAAGGTATGTTTCAAAGCATTAACAAGGCCAATATTTTCATAAATAAATAATAAGTAAATCATTTTGTTCCGGAAATAAATCCATGTACATATCTAAATATGAGTTCATTTTTGAACATTTTAAGAGATTGATCATAAACAGTACCAACAGATACGTTATGATATTGTTGAATATCGGCTATGGGTTTGTTTCTCTGACGAGTTTGCAATGGACATTGTTAAAGATAATGTTTCGCATCTTCAATTGTTCCGCAAGCACATAAAGGCATATCTATTATATTTTATTTGAATACAGGTGTTCTTTGATGTTGCGACAGTGTGTCCAAAGACGTGTGTGGAGAACTTGTAATTTTCTGTTACCTGTACAATAGTATTTTGGGATTTTTATCATGTTACTGTTGATTTTGTTTTTAAATATAGTTAGAGATTCTGTATTTCTAAAGAACACGTGTTATATTTGACTTTAATGTTGAATATGTTAAACTACACCACAATGGTCACTTTGTAGTTGTTCACTGTAGAAGAAATTAACAAAAGACTAAAAGTTGGGTATAAAAGATAAAAAAAAGTTAAATTTAACAAAACTTTCCACGTGTATTATTGATTCAAACCAGATTTGTCAATAATCGATAAATACTATGAAGCGATTGCTTTTTTGGTAAATAGTAAAACGCATATTTCTTTGAAAATTATGTTGCATTTCTATTCCTATAAAATCAGTGCATAGACTAGTTCACTGTTGTATATAATGTTTGTATTTGATTATTAAGATATGTATGTATTAATTCACATTGAGTAAGATTTGGATCGTCACTTTTTGATTGTCAGTTTTTCCAAGGGCTCCTTGAGTTTCACTTAATTTAACACTGTCAACGTCTCAACTTTTGTAAGATTTTTGCAAAATCAATCTTACTTGCACAATTGATAACATCGTGACGTGCCACTATTACAGCATTTTGTTCATACTAATTTCTCATTTATACTTCCGCATTTGTTACAATATATTTTGATAATAGGATTATGATTTCTGCGTTAGGTAATTTGCGCGGAAGTAACGTAAGTAAACAGGCAAGTTAAAATGCAGTTAATGGAATTATAATTGCCACGTTTTCATTTTGTCTGATGTAAGAGTAATCACTTGGTTTAATATTAAAACAACCTTACCCACTTCGAGATACTGAAAGAGAGTAATGGATTACAGCCCAGTGCACCCTGGGATGTATATATATATCGGTTGATTGTAACAAAAAATTATCAACGAATCGAACAAAGTATTAGTAGAACTAACATGGAAAAGGATTAAAGATGACTTGATGGAAACAATATCATTTTAGATAACATGTCTAATATCATATTAATGATGAAGACGCTGTCATTGTGGATACTATGATTGCTGTTAGGCATATATTTTTTCTTAGTTGTTTGTTTGTTTCTGTTTTGTGTAAGATTATTGATTGAGTGATTGAATATTTAGTGTCATGTTATACCATCGAGGGTTAACAGACGAACAGTTAGCCTAACCTCTATTTCCTGGGATCATGAAACGTTAACCAGTACTCCCCATCTCCGCAAGTAATTGATAACTTTCTCACTAGAGACGAATGATAGTGATACACAATGTTGTATATCAGTCATCACGGAGACTGTTGACGAGCGGAGATTCGAAGTTACGACCCCTGGATTGATAGTCAGACGCTCTGCTTAGTGAGCTAATCGGGCCTGGCTTGTGTACGTTAAAACATTATATTAATATTATTTTTCCACCATGGGGCGCTCATCTGTCGATACAGTGGACGTAATCACAAGTTCCCGGAAGTAAATAGAATAATTTTAAACACGTAGATCATCTGTTATTATGACAAATCGCACGATCACGTTACATTGATTTATCGATTTCTTCACTTTTTATTTGAATGCAGTACATAAGAAGAGTTAGAAGATTTTATTTCCTTGTCATATGTCAACTGGGGTCGAGGCCATCCCCAATTAACCGTACAAAAAGTTTCATATAGATTTATTCATTAATTACAAATGACCATGTTCAAACAGATAACATAATAACAATAATACAAACATATGTGCTATCAATGGCACGCGAACCATATGGAGAATCTTTATCTACCTATATATTTAAACATATCCCTGTGTAAAGAAACATTTCCCCAAATGCTATTATAAGCTAGACATATTTTATACATCAAACCTATTCCTTAAACAAATAATAATAATACTTTTTTTGTGATAAGCTTTAGTCTGATTTGCTGTTCAAAACTTTAAATCAACATACAGGAGAGTGTTGTTAATTTTCAAAAAAGAATGTACGGTCTTGTACATGCTGTGGTTTCTTAAAAAAATAAAGTTTTAAGCAACATATATATTCAAAGCTTTTGACATCAGAAATACATTCATTTTTGAAAATTAACAACACTCTCCTATTGTGAAAGTTACATAACTGTGTGTTGATTTAAAGTTGAACAGCAAATCAAACAAAAGCTTATGCAAAAAAGGTATCATTATTATTTGTTTAAGGAATAAGTTGAAAGTATAAAATATGTCTAGCTTATAAAGGTCTTTGGAGAGATGCTTCTTAACACAGAAATAGGTTTAAAGATATATGTAGATAAATATATGTCATACGATTCGCGTGTCATTGAACACAATTTATTAAGATTTCTTCAAAGAAATAAGAGAGTATAATATTATGTCAAACACGAGATGTAGTGTAGACTTTAAATAAGCAAAGACATCACAGAGGCATAAACACAATTAATACATAAAAAAACATGTTAAATACAATACATATACACATACAATAAATTGACATTTTATTCGATAGTATGAAACTCATTTAATCAATTAATTGTTCAATTTAGGCAGGGGTGTTTCTCTCACCCCCCCCCCCCCCACCCCCACCCCTAAAATTGCATGTACTTTATAGTACCATCTTACACTATTGACTTAATTTATAATATACTAATTATTTATTTGTATTCTATTCAAATATAAAAAAAATAATTTATAAGATATTTGATTATCCATCATTGAATGGTCCACTACATGTGTGCTCTTAATTAATCTCAGAAACTGACCGTCTCCAATTTATTTTTAAACACAACATAAAAAAGAAATAATGCAGGAGACATTGTTTTTCTAAGCTCTGCCTTGTTATTTCACTTAGCAAACAGTCCTGTCCAAGCGTTAAGCCTTGTTGACATAAGGATAAACAATTCGTTTCCAGCGAACAAATATAAATGCTTAAATTTGCAAATTATAGCCAACATCTTAAATTTTGTGAAAAGCTGTGCCAACGTTATACTTAGCCTGTCGAACTGAAAAAAGCGTTAAACCCTTCAAAAATATAATCTTATCTGAAGGAAATCTGAAAGCGGTAATTGACGGAAATGTATCAGTGTTTATGCCTCATGTGATATTCAAGAATTCATCAAATTTTGCCAAACGATTAATTTCTCTTACAAAGCATATTTTTGAATGGCAGGAGCTAGAATGCCTCAATATCATCAAATAACAGAGGTGTAAAACGAGTAGGGAGCTGGAAGCGCCAAGGGCGAAACGGATAACCCTGCATGACCCCTCATGACCTTAGAAACACTAGAGTTGAGGTGAAAAAGGGCCGATGAATAGCATTTTGCAGTTTATGGTAAGATGTACAAGCAGATCGGTAACGTTCATGTTATGATCACAAGCAAATTAACAAAACAACTCTCGATATACAACATACTAGAAATTCCGTTTATTGAGGAGAGTGTCGGGTGAAATTGTAAGCGAACAAATAGGACATATTTCTATTACAAATAAATGCAATTGAAGGCAAATTGTTAAAAGATCTTGCTGACGACATTGGATGAAAAGTTTTAATTAAATTATGTCAGTTATCTGTCTATCATAAATATATAATACCCAATGAATCACTTCGGAATTCCGGTTCAAATAGTATTAGTACAAATAAGTAATATAAATATTTGGTTTCATACAAAGGAAGACGAGTAAAATAAAATGTGGATATTACAATAAATGTCATTGTAGATATTGTATTCGGAAATATGTGAGAGGACTGTAGAAGGTCACAAAGAAATATTATTTATATATCATTCACAAACAAATTTAGATTTGTAAACAATACATAATATATACCTCTTTAGAATTTAGGATAGACTTATAATTATGTCCATGTCAGGGGGTGGGGATGGCATGAGTCAATGGTCATATCTTAGTTTTCCACATAAACATGGAATGGCGATTTATAATTATCATTATGGTATATGAATGTATCACTCTGATGAACGTTTACTCTGTATGAAGTATGGTAATATTTCCAATAACCAGTAGGCACATCTGGTATATGATATTTACAAAAACATATGACAGACAGTGGTTTAGTAATGGTATTTATCAGTTACACTATAAGCTTTATATTATAAATCGTATCGGATATATTTAAATTAAAACAAACTTTAAACGAAAACAAAGGTGAAAGTAGAGAAGGTGGTGCAACTCAGTTATAATATTCCATAATTATGTTAGAAAAACAAATATAAAACAACATGATCTAACGAACTTATCTTAAAAATAGTATAATTGACCAAAACAAGATGTGTATCAGACATATATGGCTATCTTTCTGATAAGAAAAGCTTTAAATATAAAAATACTAAGTGTTTTTTGTTGATGTTTTTATATGTATTATGTCAACATGAAAAAATAAGTTGTACGTGGCGAACATACAACCAGATACAGGGGTTTTAATAAATATTTTATATTTGTAGTGTACACTTTTTAATAAAATATTAAAGTTGTTTATAATTTTATAAGATTTTTTTCATTTCGCTGCGTTTCTAATTTTATGAATCTGATTGCAATTTAAAACACTGCATTCAATTTAAATACATGAACCTTAAAAGTGTCATTTTTATGAAACAGCCATCCCTAATGTAACTATCAAATCATAATCCAGGTAATGAAAAACGATTGAATAATATGTGGTCTTATCCTACACGGAATAAAATCTAATTGGTCTCAACGAGGCACCATACTATTGTTTATTATGCTTGTTGGGTGTTTTACGGCGATTTTATTTCCAACAATATAAATAAAAAACAGTGATCCTTCCTGTAAATTTATGTTCGCGTAATAATACCATTTTAACCGAGTTAACATCACATTTATATTCCGTTATATCAATATCATTGCATATAATCTAGAGTTAATGATGCTAATTCTTAATTCTCGCCGTAAAATAGAATAGGAATTGGCTGATTACAAACTAAAGTGAATAAATACTCTTAAAGCTTCCGGCCCAGAGCGACGTCGCGATGAATATCCACTAATACTGTCCGAAATAAAATAAAATGTGATAATATCGTGGCCGTGTTACAGGAGTATCAGACGAGGTTTCGTAATCGCTTAACATTTGATGCAATTTCAAAGACAAATAATAAAGACAAGCACCTGCAGCTAACGCAGTAATTGACATGAAACGCCCCTTTGATTACAAAAGACGAGAGGACACCGAAAATTAATGCTCGCTTGTGTCTAGAGCTGTTATTTTTACGATGTCCGAATATTTAATATTTAATTAACCTAACGATTTCGTAAACGTGGAGTCACTGAATCTGTCAATGTGACGAAAAGTTCAGGAAATTTAAGGAAATGCGAGGAAATTTAGTCCCGCAAATACGTAATTACTGCGGCATGTCTTGGAGTGGCAATCTGTGTATTGTTACTAATCGGAAAGCTATCTGACCCATGGTTTCCATCAATTCCCAGGAGACAAGTCTTACTAGTTATCAGTGAAGTAATATTATGAAATCTAAAAAATAGCCGTGAGGGTAGGACTGTCTTTTTACGATGAAATTGTCCATATTACTGCAAATTGAATTGGCTTTCATCGCACTCCCCGGTCTGGAGCAATAAGCTTCGAAATTGTACCGGAGAGACCATTTACCTAATGGACAAAGTAATGAGGGTTTTCTGTTGAACGATAAGCGGCATCCAGTACGAAAGAGGGAGCGACATCAAGTAGACATGAAGAATGTGTTACAAAACTAAGCAATAAAAAGAGCATTTGAAATAAACAGGATGGAAATAAAGAAGGCAAATACAAAACTAACCAGCTATCATGTTCAAAAGGTATGAAAACGGTGATCGAGACAGAAAAAAAGAAGATAAAAAGACGTGAAGGAAGAGGGAGCAATGCAAAACATGAAAAACAAAAGAAGAAGTGAAAACAGTAGTTTTAAAATTAACTAGTAAATTAGTGGAGATAAATTTACCTCAGATTTGTTTAGAAGGTTAGAAGATTTTCACAAAATGACCTTTTTATGTGTCGGCGTGCCGTAAAACACCATTCATTCAGAAGGTTTTCAAAATCATTATACATTGTCTGTGCATAATAATAATAATAACAATAATAATAATAATAATAATAATAATAATAATAATAATAATAACAATAATAACACATATAATAAGTTAAAATATTGTCTAAACCAAAATCAGTTTTTTATCAATTTAAATATGATATATAAATCATAATACACATATAAAGCAATTATATAATTTTATTAGCATGTTACTTATGGAAAACGTAATATATTAACTACAATCCTGACAATCATTTACAGTAATGCTTTGAAGTAGGAAATATTCATAACCCCGAATGGTTCAGCAAAAATTGAGTTTGAATACTGCATTTTCTATAAGAAATGAATAAATATCGATTGATTGTGGTTGTCTTTCCAAATTTTACATTTCATTACCATTGTTGACAAGTTACATCGAATCTTTGTCATCAGTATTATTATATGTATCACTTTTATTATGTTTTATCATTAGAAATATTATTATAATTATTATTATTATTGTTGTTGTTGTTGTTGTTGTTGTTGTTGTTGTTGTTGTTGTTGTTGTGTCTACTGTTTGTTACTGTTTCTTTTTACAATAGTTATATTTATACTTATCATTATTATTATAATTATTGTTATTTTTATTATTATTATTATCATTATTACTATTATTATCATATTCATCATTATAAGTATAATTTTATAACCATTATTATTATTATTATTATTATTATTTTTATTATTATTGTTGTTGTTGTTGTTATTGTCTTTTTTACAATTAATATTATCATACTTATTATTATTATTATTGTTATTTTATCATGATTGTTAATTTTACTATTGTTGATGTTATTTATTATCATACTTTATTTTTGTTATTATAATCATTATTATTATCACTCACTCACTCACTCACTCACTCACTCACTCACTCACTTACTAATTGTTTATAAGTTCTCACAAACAACTCAGTATTGTGTTAACCTTTAGAATAATATTTATTATCAAAGAGGTTATAGAAGTAATACATGTCGACGTGATACATCGTTAATATCAAAATTAAGAAATCCTGGGTCTGACGCTCTACCACTGGACTACACGCTCGGCTATGGAATATATATTAAAGATACACTTATCTCTCCTGAATTATAAAGGATGAGGATGTCTTTGATATTTGTTAAATAATTTGAATAACGAATGCATTACAAAAAGATATTATAATTGAAGCACAAATCCAAAACAGAATGTTTTTTTTTTCTGAATCCCATTTGAATATATGAATAAATCATGTAACATCTTAAAGTATGTAAATAAAAAAATGGTCTGTAACCAGTGGCAATCTTAAGTTTGTTTTATATCGATGTTTTGTATTTCGGTATTAAACAAACACACGAGAATGAGTATCAAACTAATTTCCGACCACTGTAATGATTTCATATTCTAAAAGACAAACTGAACTTATTAATATATTTCTAAGTAATAACTTTTTTGTGGACATCAGCTACAGTCTGTTGACCCGGCACAATTTACATGAGTTTTGTCTTGAAAGGAATTCAATTTATTAAACACAGTACATGCAGTGTTTTTATTTTGGACAATTTTCACACGATTTTCATCACAAAAATCAACCAAACGTACCAGTTAAAACATAAATCATTTAACTTTGATACATGTTAGTCACAAACGTATATCACACAGCATGTATGCCTCGTGTGTCAATACTACACACATATTTCGGAATGCATAACATATCTTTAGTTTATACCGAGTTAGTTCAGCTCGATTGCAATGAAAGCTCGAGTCTGCTTCCTGGGTAGAACCAGTACTGAGTTTTGTTTAAGTGGTACCGGTTCGGTCGAGCTGGGGACCGAGCCTGAAACCTCTGGAGTGAGCAGTCAACACTCTATCTATTACACATCCATCCCGCTTAACACATACTAGTATTTCACTTTTTTTTCTCTAAAATGTCTAAATTCGCATTGGCAAAAGGTATGTTGATCAGGGTTTTCATTTGCAAAGAGAGTTTCTGTTCGTTAGGCAAACTAATTTCTGTTGTATCTTCCATTAATTCACCAAACAAAGCTTCATTTAAAATCCACACAATCATCTTGTCCAAAACCTGAAAGAGACACACTCGGACAAATAAATATATATAATATACTATTTTATTTTCAGTCAAAACAAAACATTTTCAGATCACATCCATTTTAGTTATTGGTGTACGTTATTCCAGACAAATGAAATTGTATATAGCACTGGGGTTTATATCGCTTCACGGTAATCCAAGAAAGCGGAGAAAGAAAAACAAACAGAAGGACTATTCCCGTACATCGTGCACATATAAAACAAACGAAGACAGAGCAACAAAATGAACTCACAAACAGACGCTCAAGTTGGAGGCTAAACAGAAAATGAAGTAGAAAGACGGAATTACTTGTTTATCAGGAAATGCTACGTCCCTGAAGGTGCATTTTGCACGAAACGCTGTTTTTATCATCTAACGCTTCGGGTCCCTTTCAACATTTTTTTTCAAGATTTTACCGTAGCTGAGGGCATGTGCAACTTAACTTCACATCGTTTGTACCTTCACCAGATATCCAAACGTGACCCCGGGCATACGCGATGACCGACTGGTGTTAGGACATCTAGCAATTAATTTCATTATTAGTAAAATTTTGCTTTAAGGAACTATTTAATATTTTCATTAAGTTAGCAATTACTGCTTTCAACACAAATTAGACCAAGATTCGAACTGTACATTTAAATTCGACATGTTGACATCTAACTAAATGCCTAAAACCAATTAGCAAATAAGTATAGGTTAATGTATTTACTCGAAAGATGCCTCGGATAAAATTTTACTGTATTTAGATATAACGTAGGCAAGACAGAGACATATCAACTTTCTGAAAGCTGATCACTTTAAAATTTTAAAAAATGATAATGCATGTATATTAATAATACCTTTCAAAGATCCCAATTTTCCATTATTTTTTAAAACTATTTGTGCTTGCGTTATTTATTATTTCTGCTATAGTTATAATGGTTTTTGACCACTTTAAGCCCGGGTATAATGTAATTGATGCTCATAACCATTGGATTATTGTATCATAATCTTAAAGTTTTGTTTGATCGTACTCCCAGTGGTAAACAAATTACATGCTGTGTGCATTTGAAACTTTGTTATAGAATATTATAATGGTGCATATATTTGGTCGGAGCAGAATATGCCAGTGAATAGATGTGTTGTTTTGCATGCGTGTGTAGCGTGTGTGTGTATGTCTGTATGTGCATATGTGTGTCCGTGTCCGCGTGTGTGTGTGTGTGTTTGTGTGTGTGTGTGTGTGTGATATTTATAATTATTAAGAAGTACGTTAGTAAAAAATAAAAACAATTTTGCGGTTTATTAAAAACCACTTTTAACTTATATAGGGATAAACAGAACAATTTTGCGGTTTATTAAAGACCACTTCTAACTTATATAGGGATAAACAGAACAATTCTGCGGTTTATTATAGACCACTTCAAACCTATTTAGGGATAAACATGTAGAGTGTCAACGTTATGACCAATCAGTAAATCAAGCATGTCCACCCTTCTTATGAAATATATGACTGACAGAAATTGATTCAGTTTACTTGCGGTATGATCCATCATTAATTCATAAACAATAATATGTATGTTTATCATACGTTCCAAGTTAACAATTAAATCCTTTCTCATGCCGCCTTTTGTCAAGTCAATGTACCCAACAACCAGCAGTATACTTGCATGATACGTGTGAGTAGCATATCTGACATACATCTTAAATCCCATCGCGTCTTTAAACAATCACTGTTTGAGTAATCAGTGTCACATTCGTGTTGTAGAAATAAATAAATCAGATAACAAATAAACAAGAATTGCGTAAGTTTCAACACACGGCGGTACGTTTACAAGAGCTGCAGTACACAGTGTGGAGGCCAGTAAGTTTGTCATGCTGATGGCTGAAATAGAGCCTAGGTATAAAAATAGGTAAGGTCTGGATATCACAAGTAGTCATTGGATATCACAAACAGTGTATGGTTATCACAACAAGGCTTTGGATATCACACATAGGGTATGATTATCACAAGTATCCTTAAACTATCACAAATAGAGCGTGGTTATCACAAGTAGGTGTTGATATCACAAATAAGGTGTGGTTATCACAAGCAGGCATTGAAAGCTTTGTTTATCACAACAAGTAAGGCCTGGTTATCACAAATAGGATTTGAATATCATAACATCTGGTGTTTCAGTATCACTATCACAGGTAAGCTTTGGATATCACAAATAGGGGTTGGTTATCACAAGTAGGCGTTTGATATCACATATAGGGCGTGATTATCACAGTTAAGCTTACGGTATTACAAATTAGGATTGGTTTTCACAAGTAGGCTTTGGATATCACACATAGGGTTTGGTAATCACAAGTATACTTTAGACATCACAAAAAGGGTGTGGTAATCATAATTAGGCTTACGATATTACAAATTAGTATTGGTTATCACATCACAAGTAGGCTTGTATATCACAACATGTAGGGTCGAGATATCACTATCATGTGTAGGCTTGTATATCACAACATGCAGGGTCTAGATATCGCTATCATGTGTAGAATTGTATATCACAACATGTAGGGTCTGGATATCGCTATCACGTGTAGGCTTGTATATCACAACATGTATGGTCGAGATATCGCTATCACGTGTAGACTTATATATCACAACATGTAGGGTCCAGATATCGCTATATATGGAAACTACAAGAAGCAAAGAATAGATATCATCATATGAAACATGATTTAGATAGCATAACGGGTAAAATTTAGATATCTTATAGAATAGCGCATGGATAGCACCGTATAGACTAACAGGATCTGGATATCAGATAAAAAATAAGCTTTAGATATTTCAATTTTGAAATTGCACAAATAGTGTCTATATATCACTGGTCCATTCTTCAGAATATTCCTAGAATTGAGCTTGAACATCCTAATTTCAATGTTTGATATCTTGTTTACAATGACAGATATAATAATCGTGAGAGTTTATTTTTTGTTATATATTAGGTGTGCCTGCATGCTTGCAAATTTTGGTATAAAGATGGTCCTTTAGTGTGTTTTCTTTAATTTATTCTTTAGTTCTAGTCTAAAAATATTCTTAAAAACGGTTGGTTAATACCACCCTAGGATATCACTAGTAGGTTCACCATATCATGGCATTTAGGGTCTAGATATTGTGTTGTTAGTAGAATAATTATACTAATGGATTATAATGACTAAGGTCTAGATAGCATAATAATTTGAGTCGGACAGGTGTCGTTGTGAAAGCATGGGTAGGTTAGGACTATCACGGGCTTTGCATCAGTTTGTGTGGGTTCTGTATAACAACTATATTATATAACACATAGGGTTTACGATATACTAATATGTAGATATAAAATTATTCACTTTATATATTTATATATGCTTACAGTGCACTTATGACAGAATAAATGTAGAAAACTACAGGAAGTTTCCCCTTTTTATAATTCAATTAAATCCCATTTAGTTAAATATAAATATATATATATATATCCACCTGAGTCTCAATTTTATTTATTCTGTCATAAGTGCACCTGTCAGATGTCAATTTTCACTGTCAGGTGAAGTTACCACCAAACACCTACAAGCGTCCCGTCCTCTTTATTTGTGTTTTGTTTGACTAGACCTTCAGTAATTTGATTTAAGAATTCATGAATACGTTACACGCTCTTCCAATATATAAAGTTTCATACGGAGGGGACTTTCGTCTGGAGCGTTCTGTGTATCGGATGTAACGTAACACCCCGATTACCGGTAGCTTTTCACATCAAACCGGCAAAATTAAGCTTTTATAAAAACCTGAATTATAATACCATTTGCAAAATAAACTACGAAAGAATTTAGTGATCTTTTAACTAATTGTAAACCCTTCAAATAATCACATTCCCGTATACAAGACAGTTGAATCGTGAAATTGTTCATTTTTCCACACCGTAACCCCGATTACGATTTTTTTATTCAAGATAAATGTCCACATTAAAGTAACCGATGGTGAATTAAAATGTCCGAACAAGGGTGACGCTGGATTTAATTCGCACAAACAACTATTCTAACCTCTTAAAAAGTTACTAAATACCCCATCCCGACACGTTACTACATCTTGTTTACACCATGATTAAGTAGATGCGGTAAAAATGTCTCACTGCACCGGTGACAAATGCACATTTCCACCACAGTGGCAAATTACAGATTAGGGTAAACATATTACTTTTTATTTGTTCTCTAACGTGTATTACAACGTTGAGGCTATAGGTGTTAAAGTCAACTGTTTATATAATGTATATTATGACGGCAGATAATGAAAAACGCCCCCAGTGCTGCGCACGTTTGATGTTTACGCTAAGCGCCTCCCAGCTTTAGGTCTCACTCTGGTACATCCAATCGCTTGCGCGCACCAGTAATAACAAAAAAGTAAATTTGAATCAAAATCACATTCAATTACCGGCGGATAGCTAAGTTCACATATATGCTCTAGGAAGACTAAAACAATAGCCCTTGAGGACAAGCATTACGTTAGATCGGACGGCGCCTTTCTTCTGTTTTTGACATCTTAAGCTTCTGTTGGTTAGATACTGGCGATTGAAAAATATCCACAGCAAACGTTTTCCTTTAAGTGGTGTGTTTTGTTTCATCGACGTAGAAATTCAGAGAGGCGAAATTCCGTAAGATAAATATTGGAATAGCAGCAGCAGCATTTGCGGTAAATCACAAGACGTGGCTTGGAGACAAGTAGGAACATTTGGACACAGTGATTGCCACTCATGAGAACATGTCATTCCTAACATTGGATACAAATTCCTGGCAGGTGGGTTTATTTCAAACATTTGTCCCTTTGGCTACTTATGTGTGTTTTAGACAGATACGTCTGGCGGCTAGAATCAGTAAATTAACACCTCCTTAGTGGAATCGGGGGGAAATACTTTTTTTGTGATTTTTCCTACTTCCAGCGATAACTAGTTTTAAACAGAATTTTATTTACTATGGTTTGTTTACACCCCTACGGCTTTAACGTCTTATTTTAGAAGTACTTATGTACCGATAATTAGCCTTGATTCTTTTTCTTCTTCTTTTGATTTTGGTTCGCCAGACCTTCTAGTCATTTCTGATGGTGCTGTGAAATATTTTGATTTTTCGGGTATTGTTTGATTTAATTTTTTTACTTCGGAGGCTATTTAATAATCTGATAAATACACACGATGTATAGGTTGTTGTTGAACAAATCTAAAACAAAAATGCTTAAAGATAAGGAGAATAGTTTCAAGAATGCTGTATAGTTAAAGATGAATAGCATGGATAGCACATGTACACATACTGGTTAAGTATTACAAAATGTTGTGTGAAGGTTGTTATAAAATAAATGTATACTGTTTATATATGAATGATACAGATCTACCCGAGTATGTTGAAACAGAGATTTCAAATATTCTTTCAAATAAGTATTTCAAGACAGTTACTGGTTTAAGCTAAGTTACGTACCATTGTAAATTAATCGTATAAACTTATCTCATATTTGATGAAAACACTCTCCGTTATTATGTTCTTGTGTGTGTGCATTTGTTTTTGTTTTGTATTTTAATTAAATTGTGATAGAATAACATAATATATTCAGTTTATCTGTATTGTAATACAATGTATTATATAAAAGTAAACATAACGTGTCCGTCATTTACTGTTAAAATGCGTCATCTGCTACATCATTCCATATAGAGCTTTTTTAGTTTTATATGACTTTTTTATATATATTTTTGGGGGTGGGGGTAGGGGAGTGTGTGTGTGTGGGGGGGGGGGGGGAGGGGGGGGGGGTAATATTGCTGTCCTTTAAACGTATTATATAACGAGTCATAGTGTTGTTCGTATGATCCTGTCTCAAACATGGTTGGCTATTATATAACTCGCATACTACTAACTAATAATTAGTAGAGAAGATATTAAACTTTATTTTAATGCATGTTAAATATACACGTCTCCGCCGTAAAAGTCAGTGTCACCAGGTTAAATGGCCATGTTGAGATTATAATTGTATGGTCACGGTTAATATGTCTCTCTCTCTCTCTCTCTCTCTCTCTCTCTCTCTCTCTCTCTCTCTGTTTATGTAGTTAGACGCTTTTTTTTTATCTTTGAGGACTAATTAATTACTCCCGGTGCTGCTGTGTTTCACGCTAAAATGATTAATGTATTATCGGGGATTATAAACGAATGAATACATCATACAGTCATATTGCCCTCCATAGACAAACTGACGCAGTCTGTGGTGATTCTTTAACCAGAACTAATTGTGGCAAGTGGTCATTACTTTATCGTCATGCATATTTTGTTGGATTTCCATTTATTTTTAATCAAATGCAAATTAATAAACATTTTATTATCAGACATTGAATAGGTTATTCCGCAAAAAGTTCTTATTTAAGAGTGTATAAAATCAAATTTAAAGAGAATTAAAAAAAACAATACAGTTAATCGGGATATTTTTAACTAAATTACCAGTTGTTGCAGGGTTAAACATAATCAACAACTTACGTTCATTTAATTCCCAAACAACAGCTAAATTGGCGTAAATTGTAGTTTACTTAAAACTAAATGAGAAAATTAAGTTTAATTGAATAAGTAAACTAATTTTTCGTACAAACTGAAATAGGTAGTTGTATAAAACTGATGAATATTAACATTTCTAATTCTTGGTTAAATAAATATGCGGGGTATACTTCAGTCACTAAAGATCTTGACTGTCCGTAGCCAGATGAATAAGACGTGTCACGTCTCTTCATTGAGGCATAAAAGTGAATAAATAGAAAACAACTAAATTATTTTATTAACAGTGTATGTATGTTCTTTCTGACTGAAAAATAAATGATTTTAACGAAATACAAATAATTTAATACAAGTATTTATATATTGAAATACTAAATAACCAAATACTATCATAATACAAGTATTTATATATTGAAATATAACAAATACTATCACAATACAAATATAGTGAAATACCAGACATTGTCACAATACAAATATCAATGTAGTGAAAAAACAAATACTATCTTAATGGAAGTATCTATATAATGCAATAACATGCAGTATCACAATACAAATATTAATACACGGAAATAACAAAATCTGTCACAATATAAATATTTATACACGGAAATAACAAAAGCTGTCATAATACAAGTATTTGTATAGTGAAATACCAAAAATATCATATTACGTACTGTTATTTCTCTATTATGCTGAAATACCAAATTATCATAGTGCAATGATATAAATTTGATTGTATTAGAATTAAAAATAATGACATAAAACTGGTATTGCATTCATTTTTATTAAGTTAAGTTAAACACAATTAATAGGAAATAAAGAGAAATGTTTCATTATTATTTGATCATATTTAAATACATATTCATGTAAAGAGATTTAAGCTGCAATGGCGGCCCAGTCATAGTATTTAACATGCAAGTGTTTCATATTGTAGATAACAGACTACTAAAACAGGCTTAGAATCCATGTAAAATTTCAAAAAGGGACCGCAGAGATGAATTTATGTTAGACTAGCCATTTTTCCATTGAATTTGACTCAACAGCAAAATAAAAACACAAAAAATTAAAGATATGACATGACTTTATAGATAAAACATAGCTTTCACTCATATGAAGAAATTGTTTTCTTCCAAGAATTGGATGCAAAATAGAGAGAAGAATTAATAAAAATAAAACTGAAAATAAATAACATACAGATAACCATCTTACTAAACCTAGAATGAAGGATTCACCATTAACGCTTTCGTATATTTATATTTATCTATATTATATCAATATTCTTATTATTGCTTTAAGCCATTATACAATAACTCAGACCTATGATAATGATTTTATTAATCAGTATGAACTAAGAAAATGTTTCCTTATAAAGAAGTAAAAACCTTTAATAAATAATGCAAAATTAAAATATAAAATTAATTGATATAACGCGATTGATATTTTAAATAAGAAATAATAATGTGTATTTCATAAATTAATTAATATTCTCTCAATTAAATTCAGTTCAATAGATTAATATTCTCACCATAACTTGGTTTTTATAAAAGAGTGCAAGAAAACGCTATATGAAATGAAATAAAAAAATAAAATACGTTTGAGTATAACGCATTGGAAACGGTGAATTAAATCAATCAATAGCACATTCCTTGATAATTCCGGTAATTATATCCATGGGGACAGTTTATATGAATTATCAATTAGCGGAACCTTGATTTTGTTTCCAGTGTAACAGTTGTCATTTTTGCTTATTTCCGATGATTCCGCCTAAGGAGGAAATAGCAGCTGATAGTATTTATATGTTTTCACAAGCTGTCGACGACAATTTGTAATCATTTAAAAGAGCTGTCGATCTTCGTATAAGCTTTAAATAATCAGTCATAAACCCGCCGTAGAACCAATACTAGCGTAATTTCATTTTCTCTATGTCAACATTTATTTAGTCGCATAGAATATTGCGAAAAAATACCTGCAACATAGTAATCTACTCGAAAAATATTTAAGGTTAATTTATTTAAGATTTGAAGATATAAACTATTTTGAAAAAGAGTTCAAAGGTGTACGCGACGTTAAAGTATCGCAATATAAAGAAAATAAGATAACATAGAAATTTAATAAAACGTATTTTTCTAAAATACAAAGTTAAATAGTTCGTTTCAATCTTTAAAGGCGGTATATAGGGCTGAACAGAACTTCACTAAAAACTCATAAGTTTGTGTCTTGGCGCCTCTACTTCGTATTTTTCTACCTACGCAGTTAAACATGGTGTTCAAGTGACTAAAACCCGCAGACATATGGTTGCCTAAAAAATTAGAGTGCGGTGCTTTTAAATACATGTAGTTGCATATTATATGTTTTAGTTTCATTTCGTTTCACCGGCACAAACAGACTTCCTGGTACATTTGAATAAAAATTACTTGAATATGAACATGCACTCACAAGTAAATAGGTGCTTTTTATGGCTGCGATGTGTAACAAACTTTGTACTGACTCTTTAACACAAATAATATACATGTCATGATTAATTATTAATTTCTATATATATGCAAGTTAAATTGTTAAAGGCTCCTCACCACCCAAAACCTCAAGACGTTCGCATTACAAACCTAACCCTATCAAAGTTCAGTGTTTCTGAAGCGAGATCATTGATTGATTAATTGATTGAAAATTTAGCGTCATTTTATGAAATCGAGGGCTAACAGACGACCAGTTAACCTAACCGCTGTTTCCTGGGATCCTGAAAGGATAACCAGTATTCGAGCACACCCCATCTCCGCAAGTAACTGATAACTTTCCCACTTGAAACAGCGGTGAGAGACGAATAATAATGAAACACAATGTCGCGGAGACTGTTGCCCGGCGGGGATTCCAACTCACGACACCTGGATTGATAGTCAGAATGAGCTTATCGAGCCCGGAAAATTACAATCGAAATTATGTTCAAACATATTAGACTTATAATGTTTGTTTTCTTAGAGAAATGAAACTCATTGAGACATTTTCATAAACTCACTGAACATTTTACAATGATTGCTTTTTTAAATTTAAATCAATCCTTGAATATTTAAGTATAACCGTTTGCTTTTTATATTTAAATAAATCATTAGATATTTTAGTAAAAATTTGAACATTTTAGTAAAAAAAATTTGCATTCTTAAACGTAAAAATAAAAGTCATAGGACATTTAGGTACACACATTTGTTTTCTTTAAAGCATTAAACGATATTGAACATTGTAAGTGAAAACCAACTCGTTTAGACTCTGCATCATTTTTTTTGGAATCAATAAACAGTTTGTGATGACCAAATGGGTCACCATAAAACGACTATATGGGAGTAATGAAGAACTCAGTAGGGGATATACTGAAGATATATTGAAGCCGTCACAGACACACATGAGGCTGAAATTACTGGTCCACGTGGACGGAATGAAAATGACATTATTGTCGGCACGGTTAGACATGGAATAAAAACGCTGAATAATAATCTTAACGTATCTTTGTATGTATATGTATGTAGGCGTAACAGTTTTATACCATTTTCGGATTTCATTTTTTCCCCTGAAAATTATAGCACTATTAATATTTTCTATGTTGCGTAATATTTAATTATTGTTGTCTGGTGAACATACTTTTTAGTTAATAAAGATTCGCACAAAAACAAGGAGGAAGAGGGTATATTTTTTCATAATTTTATAAATATATAATTTTATAATTTATTTGGAATCTCAGGGTTACATTTATGGGAGAAAAGGGATATTGGCCCGTTGCAATTGTTTAATGGATTATATTCCTACTGGAATTTCCAGAGACACGAATCAGACATCCAAAAAGTTTTGAGATGCTTTGCCAAAACAATACGGTCCTGTTACTACTACTATTTATGATATAACTACTACTACTACTACTACTACTACTACTACTACTACTACTACTACTACAACTACTACTACTACTACTACTATTACTACTACAACTACTACTACTACTACTACAACTGCTACTACTACTAATACTAATACGCATATAGGGTGACCAAAGCAACAAATAGTCAAAAATGCTAACGTTGATTTTATAAAATAGAGTTCAATATGTTGACTCTGCCAGATAAACATCACGTCCTTGGGGTATTTACTGCTTGCTGTCTATTATCAGACTTGGACGGACACATTTGTGTAATGATGAGTTCCGATATCTATCGGATCTGTAGCACCCATGTATACTGTGTCATAACAGATCACTATCACCCTGGCGTTAATGATTGCATACATGTCAAAGAACGTTACAAACATTGTTGAAATATTAAGCTGCAAGACCAGTGTAGAAGCGTTACATGCTTGTTGTTCATCACTCAACAAAACAGAATCGGAGCGCGTCGTCCAGTCAGACACGCCGAACCCATAATCTGAGAGTCGTGGGTTCGATCTCCGCATGGCTATGTGTGGTGTTCTTGAGCAAGACACATTTTCCATATTTGCTTAGTACTGGTTCTACACAGGAATACTTCGAGCGTGATTTATCTAAGTTGTAAGAACTTATTTCACAATCGAAGTAAAATAAATCAGTTTAAACTAAACTCCAAATCAGAGCGATCAGATCATAGAACAAATTTATATTTACGCTTTTTACAGAATTCACAATTCGTCTTTTCTGAAAAATTAATAAATTGTTTATGGTATAATCAAATAGAAAAGTCTGTTAAATTATTTCATAAATAAAGATACAGCTAATCCTTTTTGATATGAAATTAAGTTAAGATTTATCTGATGTTATTTATTTCTTCACCAATTGGACTCCTTAACATGAAAAAATAATCTCCCTTTTTCATTTAATAAAACAAAAACAGAAGTCAGTAAACACTTAATTTGCTAATGTGTTTTTTTATATGTACACATATTTGAGGGAATAGAAATATGAAATTTAGGGATATGAATATAGGGAAATGTACATAGTATATATAATACCAACATTGTGATAAAATGGAAATATCAGCTATTTTAGAACCTTACTTTGCCTTAAGACATACAAGTAAATTTATGTTTAAGGAGCCACTATTTTTTTTTTTTATAAAATTAGATAATTTTACACACCAAACAACTGTGTCTGTATAATATATAAATCTTTTAGGGTTTAGAGTTGGGTGGTTTTTAGTACGATAATACGATATACTATATTAGGTCTCAAAAACCCTGTGATACAATTTTAGCTACGTTTTAATTAAGATCAATATATTGCTGCATTTTTATACGAATTTCAGTTTAATAAAAACGGTTGTTAGCGATATTGATGTTGTGACAATAAGGAGAAAAGTTTATAAAAATAAGAAAATTTAAACAGGAAACTAAAAATAACACAGTCACCAAAGCAGCATAAACACAGTCAACAAAAAAATTTAATTATAATAAGCCAAATACATAGACATATAAGTCAAATAAATAGATAGAGAAGCCAAATGCATAGACATATAAGTCAAATAAATAGATCGAGAAGCCAAATACATAGACATATAAGTCAAATAAATAGATAGAGAAGCCAAATACATAGACATATAAGTCAAATAAATAGATAGAGAAGCCAAATACATAGACATATAAGTCAAATAAATAGATAGAGAAGCCAAATGCATAGACATATAAGTCAAATAAATAGATCGAGAAGCCAAATACATAGACATATAAGTCAAATAAATAGATAGAGAAGCCAAATACATAGACATATAAGTAAAATGAATAGTTAAATAAGTCAAATGCATAAATAGAGAAGTCAAATGCATAGACAGAGAAGTCAAATGCATAGGTAGAGAAATCAAATGCAGTAGACATATATGTCAAGTGAATGGATAGAGAAGTCAAATGCATATATAGATAAGTCAAATGAATAGACATATAAGTCAAATGCATAGATAGAGAAGAAGTGACTTTAAAAGTCACCACATTGGAACGGTCAGTAACAAAAGATACGACTGGAATGCTTGGACCTGATCAACTGGCGTATCTTGGAGCATCTCCAGTAACAGCCTGATTTATGTTTTCATTTTATATCAATATGAAGAATTAATGAACATACATATGTTTACATTTTTTCCTTTCGACATAGTAATACATATATAAAAAATAAACGTTTGGAATGAATAATTAAAACCAAGACCTTAATTAAACCCTGCTCAGGGTGCAATTACCTGAGAGTGAAAGAACTGTATGCGAAATCAAACATCAACATATTATGTGTAACCAATATTTATTAATTTACAATTTACGGAATTATATATAATACATTAAAGAAACTATCTAATGTTTTATCATAGGGTTTAACATGACTTAAATCTATTGTTTTGCTATTAATAATAACATTCGAATAAAATGTAATTGAGTCGAGTCACAAAGGAGTCTTATATTTTATGTCCTTTTCTTATCTTGTATCTGTACAATGATAAATGTATTTCTTATATCCACGTGTTTGTTGCAGTATAAATACATGGCGCATATTACAATAGTTTTCAAAGATACAAATGTGTGATGAAAACAATATGGTATTTAGACAATAATATGTTAATCTAGAGAAAAAATACAGCATGTCAAAAAAACGGAAAAGAGGATCTTTCAATTATCTCTCAGATACAAGTTTCAGAAAATTGAGAGCGTGTTTAACGAAATCAAAATGTCCATATTGTGACATTTATAATGCGTGTTTTCAGATCGTGTGTTCCTGCCTTTTTTCTCCATTAACTACATTAATTAGGTCGTTGCTTTGCGGTAATGTACTGATATTGATAATTATTAAATTTTGACATAATTGCACAAATAAACTTAAATAAATGTTCATTAACCGAAACTGAAAATCAATAGGTCTTTTGGTCAAGATCGTAGATTTTCATGCAAGCAGATAAATCATTCATTTAATATTATGATAGTAATAAAACCGGAGAACTGATACGGTGGGATCACGTGATCAGCTTCTATTCCAATATTTACACGGTGTACACCCCCGGGATATGGTCGGTAGATTTAGATTTCAATTAGGAAATACGAGATTATGACATGAAACATCCGTTGATATTAATAATCGAAATATTCCGTCTGGATCAAAGTTGGAAATATTACTTCTAATGAAATGTTTATAGATTTAATCCAGCCGCTAATATTTTACATGGTATGCTCAATGTCGCCGTTTGGAGAACGAAAAAAGTCTTGTTTTATATTGCTGTTATACACTTGCCGTCTAACAAAATAAAGATCAAATACTGCATTTTGAGTAAGAGAACAGAATCTGTTTGATTCGCGAATGATTCAAAGCTTAAAAACATGTTTGAAAAATGAAAGAGCATGTTTCGAACGTACAAGAGGCATCTGCTAGAAAAATGAACTGGCGCTTCACGGTGACCCATTAGCATACTTGTTTTGTATCACAGGGTATCTCCATGGGTGAGGGAGTCTAAATAAAGGAATGAACGAACACTATCTTACCATATTTGTGCATCCATAACACCATCCTGTTATGTAATTGTTATGTTTGCATTTCTCATGTAAGACAAAGCTACCCGTGTCATCCTTAAAAATGATTTTCATGTCTCATAAATCTAGCCAGAATCACCTTTCATTACATTGTAAGATTTGATTACTTAAAATATCACATAGCAGCCAGCAACATTGTCCCTAACAGAAACGATCATAAAGCTACGTGTACGCTATAACAAACCAGCGTAACCATACCAAAGAGAGGCAACTCTCGGAGAGGCGCAATTAATGACATACTTAGCCGTAGTTTTTACCCCCAAATAGAGACTTCTTAATATACAATTGATTTATTGATTGTATTTCAATGTATATATATTAAAAACATACATACTACTATTACTGTTACTACTACTACTACTACTACTACCACTACCACTACCACTACCACTACCACTACCACTACTACCACTTCTACCACTATTACTATCATTACTAACACTAACACTACCACTTCTACTGCTACCACTATTACATTACCACTACCACCACTACTACTACTACTACTACTACTACCACTACTACTACTAATACTACTACTACTACTACTACTACTACTACTACTACTACTACTACTATCACTTCGGCTACCACTAATGGAAATAATGATAATAATAATAATTATAATAATAATAATAATAATAATAATAATAATAATAATAAAATAATAATAATAATATAATAATAATGATAGTAATAAAAACAACAACCCTTAAAATAACCATAATTATAATTATAATAACAAATAGTACCAGCAACAATAAATACAAAAATAATAATATTACAAAAATCATATATTTCACGGTATGTACTAACTGTATGTTCGTGACTCATCATGTTTTAGCACCAGATGTGGTTATTATTTATACTAACATGATGTTATATGTCAGCAGTGAAAACTAACAAGCTGTGCTGACCCCCTGTCTTGTAAATCTAATATACACGCGTTTTAATGACACACTTCATTATGTTTCAAATATATTCACACTTTTACTTCACAGGTAAAATGAGTGTGAGAAAATAGCAAACGTGTGTGTCATTCTGATGTAGGAATTTGTAATAAAATAAATGGGGGGAAGGGAATTGGGTTGAGTTAGGGTTAAACGCCATTTTCAACACATGGCATTTTATATATGGAAGCCATTTCTTTTGATGGAGGATGACCACTGACCAATTTATATATACACCTGAATAGAACCACCACCATTCCTTAAGAATCGATCTCACACGAACAACGTTGGGTATGTGTAGATATGGGCGGGGCGGGTGGGGGATATTGTTTGGTTTTCAGAGAATGAAATAGATTAAACATGTTTGTATTTCCTCTGATCTGGTTTGGATTATAGAAACATGGAAGTTCCTTCGTTGCCACATTGTCAAAAACACTAAATGAGGATCGCGTGTTCTGTAGCGCATTTATTTTAACTTTTTGCTCAAATGTTTGCTATTAACTTAGTATCAGTGGATGGTTCTGCTCAGTTGTGTGCCGTTATGTGGATGAGGTCTACATACACCAGCAAAACTTGGTGCAATATATATTTATATAACCAGTAATTAATTAAAAATGGCATTTAACACAGTTCCCAAAATAAGCAGAACACATGTTTATTATACTATTTACTCCCGTTTCACACCCATCTAACAGAGAAGCAATGTACAGAGAGACGATCACTGTGTTTAAAATGACACCATACAAGATCATAAGAAAAAGAACACCTTTATATTGTGAAACTCGGCTCTCATCACTATCCTCTGTAATAGAGAGAACCAGAAAATCGAAAATGCATTTAGTTTTCGTCATTATAAAATATAAACATTCTCAAATTAACGCGTAATGTCAACAGAAAGGTGTCTGAATGTAATAGTTTTCAGAATGCAAGACACCATATGGTTCAAACCACAATCCGTGTTGCTTTCAGTAAATGTGCACAGGTACAAATGGAATATGTATGTTTGAGCAACTCCCCTATACCACTTGGGATACCGTTTGCCATTTCTATTCTCTTGAATAAGCATTCTAATTGACTTCATTAAAAAGAAAACAATCGAGGATGATGCACGATTTTCTTGTGTTGCGATTGTATCAAGATAGCATCAAAATATGCAACAGAATAACTATTTCTATACCAGGAAAGCACGCAGTTTTTAAGTGATATTTCTTGTGTAACCTGATTGTAATTTGCATTTCAGCATGTGCTGCGTTTCAGCGCCATGTGTCTTAAATCATAATAATTTAAAATAAGAAAGTTAAATGAAAGGTAAAAAATAACAAATATAATACAAATATTTATATTTTTTATTCGATATTTCCTTCTATTATCGTTGTCATTGATCATAAGGCTTAAAAAGGTGTGTGTGTGTGGGGGGGGGGGGGGGGGGGGGGGGTGGAGGGGGTAACTGATATCCTTTACCACTGAGTAAAGATGTATTCCGAGTTTAATATGTGTGATCTTTTAATATGTAAAGAGTTACATTAATGGTTTGGAGATATTGAGAATTTTGAGCTGAGGAAATTCTCAGCTTGAGATGTTAAGTGAGACCGGTTCCTGAACATCTCAACTTGAGTACTCAAGCTGTAATGTTAAACCTACTTCGTTACAATGAATGAATGAAAAGGGTTTTACGGCGTACCAACACAGTATAGGTTATTCGACGCCAACAGGAAGGAAGATTCCAGGTTCTTTCTACACGTAAAAAACAACAAATTAACATACAGATTTAAAACAATATATCAACAAATGAAATATGCAGAATGAACCAAGAACCTTGATACCTGCAGAACTTCAGAGTTTCAGCAAACTCTGTCGTACGCATAATGTCGCTTCCTGCGACATGCATTATAATATTTATTGATACATTGATTGGCTTTTACAATGTTTTAAAGATAAAACGTATGTAAATCTTAGTAATGATTAACATCAGTATTGGAAATATTTAATAAATTCAATAATAAACGAATACTCGTGGGAGATAATCTATTTTATCATACTGGTAGACGACAACAACAACATCTGTTTTATGACAAAACTTGTGGAAAACTTCATTGTAGCTATAACATATGTACAAATAATAACTGAAAACGTTGAGCGTGAAAATCTAACAAAAATAGTATCTTGGAAAAGCATTCAGCAAAAGACCTTAGTCATGAAATCGTTGTATTTGCCGAAATATATGTTAGCAAAATGGCTTCATCACAAGTTGCAACAAATGATAGAAACTTACAATAATTCTGGTGTCTACTCAGTTGCTCATCTATCAAGTATAACATAAATGCAACTTTTCACGTTTCATGTGATGTTTCTGTTGACTGTTGAGCATTAAGGAAATAATTTAAACATATAAAATACTATTGAAGCCGTATGGCAGAAACAAGTTCATTCTCTGGATCTGTCTGTCTGTCTGTCTGTCTGTCTGTCTGTCTGTCTGTCTGTCTGTCTGTCTGTCTGTCTGTCTGTCTGTCTGTCTGTCTGTCTGTTCCTCTCTCTACAGTTGTGCAGTCCCTATGTTGGTTACTGTATGTTATTGGTATGTAATCAACTAAATAATGTATGATCATAACACTGTGTGCACATGTACACGAATCATTGTTCTATACGCAAATAGAATTTTATATGAATACTGTGTGTATTGCAAAAGTTATACATTTTCCCGTTAATCTTGCTCTTCTCTCATATCCCTCTGCGGACGTATGTCCGTCCATGTGTCCACAGCTGCATATACCCCTACCGCTCTATATACGATGTACGTCTGTCTGTAAAGCTATACTTATCTGTACCTCCGCTACCTTCCTATATATCTTTGAATGTCTGTCTTCATGTTGTGTTTCTTTTTCAGAATATTCCTCTCTGTGCATCCGCGTTTCCATCTGCATCTTTTTTAATATCTCTCTCTCTCTCTTTCTCTCTCTTTCTCTCTCTCTCTCTCTCTCTCTCTCTCTCTCTCTCATCCTGTTCGTCGTGTTATCAGCCATTTAAAAGTTTTGTGTTTCTTTTTCAGAATATTCCGAACGTACACGAGAATAAGCTTATGTTTCAGAATGATGAACACATGCAGGTAATGTGGCTATATGCACGGTACCGGTGATGGTTGTCACAATATAAAACTATTATATAACATACGCCAAAAATTGGCTTGCGAACTGTTATCCGTGCTTTCTTCGCCGGTTAAAATGTAATCGTATTACAGTGAATTTCAGGCAATTCCGGATTTGAATTTAACTGAATTGCCTTAATTTGGATGCACTGTTTGGTGTTATGTTACGAAAATAATAACAACATTTGACTACAAAAGGTATCTCCTGTTTAATCGCAGAGTTCTTAAACTTGTGTGGCATTGGTTGAGGATACTTTGGTGTGTGACTTGTGGTATAAATCTTGGTTTAAATATGTGCAACGCATGCTTCTTAAAACTTCACTCTCTCTATCATGACTTGTCTACCTTTTGGGTTTGGAAAAGTTCTTGATATATATTTCTCTACAATCGTCATTGCGTTGTATTTATGTCACCAAAAATGGCGACTACTAAACCTTACCATGATTTTTTTTAAACTCTTACTCGTATAAACAAACTGAATAAAGATTTTGTTGTTGGTGTAGAAAAATAATTTACTATGATTTTTTTACTAATGCTCTTCTTCTTCTTCTTCTTATTCTTATTATTATTATTATCATCACCATGACTATATCTTTTTTCTTTATATCGTGTATAATTTCAGTCGGAAAAATAAAATATAAAATTAACTTTTGGAGCGCTTTCAATGCCATGTTTTTTTTATTTTTGGCGTTTTATGGTTTCAGTTGCAGATACAATGGTAACTACATGTAAAAAGGGTTGTCATGACTGTTATTCTTCAAAAATGTATGCTAACTACTTCACCTACTCATAAATAACTGATGTACTCAACTGTTGTTCTTGTGTGGCGAGCGATCATAAAAACGTGAAAAAAATACTGATATTGTAAAATTATACATGATTCTCTAGCTATGTCTCTAAATGGAATTCGTTATGACAAGAATATCGAATTAAATTGGAATTAAACGCCATAAAACGGCATTAACTGTCAGTTGTTTATCATGTGATACGAACCGGCACCAGCCAGTCAACGCTGGTAGCAAGAGCATGCTAATCAGAGTAATCTTTATATGGAAGTTTTATGACCAAGCAGGGTACCATGTCATTTATTGCCGTGTTGAGAACCAGCAGGGTGACATGAAAATCATCTCGGGGCTACCGACTTTGGTTATATATTATGTGTGGCAAACAAACCGAACATGAACATGCAAATTCGAGTAATAGAACGTTGTAAATTAAATATTAATTATATATATTTGCTAATATAAAATTGATTATATTCTTGTCTGGTGAAGGGGTTGGTTGGTGTTAAGAAGTAATTCAAAACAATAGTTGTATTTTTTCTTCTTCATGAAACAACTTTTTTATTATGTTGGGTAGGAGTTTAATGTTTCTTGTTGTTCTTATTCACAAAGCACTTTGTTGAGTTTTATTAATTTATTTTTACTATCTTGAACAGGAGTTTAAATTTTCTTAATAATTTTGCAGTTTGGTTGTTTTGCTGAGTTGCCCGGTCTATCATCATTAATAGTGGATGCTATTAATAATACATGTAATGTCTTCAAAAACGCGTTGTTCTCAACTCCCTCCCACTCCCCCACCACCACACACACTCCCTCTTTATTCCCTGTTTATCAGAAGGGAATTGTCTGGCGGATGACACTTGGATACAAAATGGAAAAAACACACTTTTTTATTTAAGATACTTCAGAAATTAGAGTGTCATTTCGAAAGTCCAGTAATAAGATACATATCTAGAATTGGTAGGATGCAGAACGTTTTTTTTTCTTCTAAACAAATACAAACACAGTGTTAAGTAAGCAGAACCACCTAATATAACCAATAACTTATATACTATGTTTATACTTATGTAGTATTGATAGCCGGTCGTAAATATACATTCCCACGCCTTCCAACTCTTATTGATGTTATTGTAGCATTTGGTTTATTTCAGTATGTTATACAAATTGACCATGTTTATTTATTTATATTTTATTTATTTTTTTATTTTTTTTAATTTTATTTATTTATTTATTTATTTATTTATTTATTTATTTATTTATTTATTTATTTATTTATTTTATTTATTTATTTATTTATTTATTCATTTGTTTATTTATTCATTTATCTATTTATCTATTTATCTATTTACTTATTTATTTACGTGACATAATTACAATATAATACAAACATAGACTTTTTTTATAACATAATATGTTAATTCATTTTTAGGTTATTAAATAAGAATAATGGTGAATACATAATACAATGTCCACAATACTAGTATATATTTATTGTCTGAGTTATTTCGGCTTGCTTATATCAAATACTTGAAAAAAATGTAATCCGAGGAATGATCATTGGTGGTGATAAACATCACAAAGCTTGATCACAAAGACATAAGTAGGTTAGTAGTGCATTGGCAATAAAGCCCAGCTAAAAATCTCCAAGGTGGAATCTCAGTAGAATCACCATCCTTCCACAAGTAACAGGCAATCTTTATCACATGAAGTATCTGGACGCTTGTGTAACACCAAGTAGGCCGTGACACATTCATAACACGTGTCTAAAACGTTGTCAGTATTGTTCTTTTAGTTGCGTATTACAATTTCGACTTGACAAATGCTTGGGAATTACTGAATTTGAAAGTAATATTATAAAATAAGATTTGCTTTTATGTATACTGAAGGAATGAAGGAAGACATTTCATGTATGAATATATCACTCATGATCTATCGATCTATCGATCAGTTACCTGACATATTGTCGATATATCAGTGAGTTTTGTGAAGTAAACTTAGGTTTTACAATTTTCATTTTTATACTGTTGGCCACTATTCCAACTTCCGCTTTAAAATATAAATTAAATCAATCAATGTCACGAGATCAAAGATAAAGTTAATGACCTATCGGTTTCCGTATATGTTTACTTTCCTTTTTTTTATCGTTAAAAAATAGAAAAATAAGAAGGAAACTAGTCCTTTAGTACTTGTATTACATGTATTTGTATAATTTATTTTGAATTTTATTTGAGATTAAATCATTATAGTACCATATTTATCAATTTAATTATGTTAACATTATAATGTTATATATTTCATAAATTACATTGAGTTACATTCAAATCATAAAATTCATAACTGTTGAAAATATTTAAACAATAAGGGCACTGTATGACAGTGAGTATTCAATGAATTAATTACACGTGCATGTAGTCTCTCTCTCTCTCTCTCTCTCTCTCTCTCTCTCTCTCTCTCTCTCTAAAAATCAAAGTTTTCATAAAAAGTTCAATGGGTTATAGAAGTAGGACGACATTTTGTTCAGAATGCCACTAAAGTGTTACCATGACTAGAACATTCATCAAAATATTGCTTTAACCCAGCGGTAAACATAACTGTGCAATTGTTCGTGATGTGCAAAACAGGATTGAAATAGTGCTTGCCACTGGCGTACTCGTATCGCAGGTGTTGTTACGTATGTGGTTGATTGGCAACTATCTAAACTATTTTACTGACAAAAGTTTTTGTTTCAATAAATTTATCAATTTATATCTATACAAATAATACAAATTAAAATATCTTTATTCAGTAATTAAATATGCAACATGTTTATAGTTTACACAAATACATGAAAATATCAACATAGTGAGAACATGAACAATTAAACCTATCATTAGTTTTACCTATATCATCAACCTAGATCAGATTTACCAAGAAGCACAGAATATGTTTTAGTTTTGGTCTATATGATACATTATGTTATGTATTATTTCAGTTTAAAGTGAGACAAACTTATAAAATTGTTTCTTTTTGCTGATCATTTTATTTATAACAGTCAAAAGAAAATAATACTTAACTTCGTTCTTATGCGCAGCAACACTTTCCTTTTGAAAACAGTTTTAGTCAAAAGATAAATCTAACAAGAATATCAAAAATGGAACTAACCTCTAAAAACTTTAAAGCGATCTATGGTGTGAGGCACATAATTACTGGCGGATTGGTATTTTCTTTACCAAACGCTTCAATTGTATTTCGTACGACTATTTACACACAGATATACATCTCAAAAATTGAAAATATCCATGCCTTACCGATTGAAATAAATAAATAAATCAAATTGAAGTACCTAAAACTACGAGGACATTGATTTATAATACTCGACGTGGCTTACTGAGTTCCATTCCAATATCACTGTTTATTACGGATTTTGGCTAGGAAGTTTTCAGATTTTCGTGTGTGTGCAAATTTTATATCTTAAATTAAAATCGTGTTTCTTTTAAGAAATTATTATCTTTGTTGCAGTATTATGAACACGGATACATTCAAAGATTTAAGCCATAAATGTGTTCATTTTTTATTATTTCTATCTAATTTTGGCATCATTTTCCTGCCAAGAAACATACGGGGTAGGGGTTATTTTTTTAAAACAACTCTAAAGCAAATATATATAAATGTTCAGTGTATTTTGCCAAAGATTAAAATATTTCCTATTCATTTTATTATGATGCTCAATTTAAGTTCAGTTTCATTTGTATAACAGACCCTTTAACGATCTCAAATTTATGAAAATTTACAAAATATTAGACTTTGAAGTGGATATCATTTAAAAAAATAAATGGCAAAAAAACCAAACACGGTAACAAATCCTTTTCATGATCAATTTAATCTTAACAAAAAATAAATATGCTGAATTAAAAAGATATTTAATTACTTTCATTTTGACGAGCCAGGCAACATCCTTAAGTAAAATGTATTTGTTGTGTAGTTGTTTGATATGAAAATAATTTAAGCTTAATGAATCAGAGAAGTATAAGTGCCGTTTTATTCAAGGTTATCTTACTAAAGATTACTTATGTTACAGTTGTATACAAACACATGACTCACATCTCTCTATTCAGAGGTGACACTTTTCCCTTTGCGGTTAACTGACGGTATTTCTGTGTTATAACCGTACAATACGAAGCGTTTCTCTAATTGAATTATCTCCCACCCGATCAAGTTATGAAGTTATATTATGTTCTACCAATGCACGCCGTTGTATGATAACACTGCGGCGACACATAAATTATTTAAAATCCCATTAATTGATCTGACTATTTATGTCGAAAAATTCCTTTTCATTAAAAACTAAAAGGTTTCTTAATTGAATTTTATAAATAGACGAATTCCGATATAATGACAAATGTCTTTATAGCTGTCGTATTCTAGTATTAGGGTATGTATACCTTCGTCAGCCATTATTTTTTCTTTCATGTATACTTCAGTGACAAACACTACCTTTAACGGCGTCGTTAAAACTGCACTGGTTCAATCAAACCCCATTTAGTGGTTTGTTTGTAATTAGTTTTATGTTAAGTTCCTCTTGTTTATCCGCCACACCATACCTTGTTTTTGTGACTGATTTGAAACAAAGTAAATTTCACTCTCTACTGTTAGTTATCTGATGATACGTATCGTGACTAAGAAGTTACATAAAGTTACTACTAGTATATCTGTTATATACACGAATCCGTTAGTCATGTATGCGTGCATCATGATAAAGGGTCTAGAGCCTGGCACAGCTAGTAAATGTGTTGGTGGTTTTTGTATTAGAGGGCATTGGGGGCACTCCCAAGTTTTTGAACGTTGTCATCCCAATTTATATTCACTTTCGATGGGGCTTGTATTTTGGTTAGATAATTTACATCCAGAGAGACCTTGTTCTAAATAGCTCCATTAAAAGTTCTCTTTTGATTGCCAATTTATATATATAGATGACGAACTGCTTGCAATCAAACATACATAAAACTTGCATAACCAGTATGTTGTATATACTTCCCAGGTTAAACATCAAGCAATATATTTTCATGCACAAGTCTTTGAAATAATTTCACAAATGAAATAATTCCTCGGAAATCATGGTTGGTACCAGTATTTATAAAAGGATGTAATTACTATTTGCATGTTGCCTTTTCAATGTCATTCCAAGATGTCTTCACTAACGCTTGGGACAATGTATTCATATATTTTTAAAGAGTTGTTTTATTTTAATTGCCTTTTTGTAACCCAAAACTGCGTTTAATTCTAGCTGTACTTCTAGTAGATAAACTGAGGATTAATTGATTGAATATTAAGCGTCATTTTTATGCCATCGAGGGCTTACAGACGATCAGTTAACCTAACCACTGTTTCCTGGGATTAACAAGTACTCGAGCACACCCCATCTCTGCAAGTAACTACTAACTTTCCCACTTGAATCAGTGGTGATAGACGAATGATAATGAGACACATGTCGTATATCAATCATCACTGATATTGTTGCCGGGCGGGGGATTCGAACTCACGACCCCTGGAATGATAGTCAGACGCGTAATCGACTGAACTAATCGGGCCCGGCATATAAACTGAGGAAACTTTACTACCATATATAACATTTGGCAGCCACTCATTTGTAAAGTTGAAGTGTCTATTATATGACAGGGTTACGTGGCTTTAAAAGGAAGCGTTTATGTTTGAAGATACCCGACAAAGCCATCTAAACAAACATTTAATGACTTTATAACTTTAGTGTACCGTTATTATATTTCCCAAGTTGCCTCTGTGACAATTGCTATTCTCTGTCTCTGATTAATTCTCTGGTATCTACGTTTTCATCATATTCTATTTGACATATCACAATTTCTATAAGTTGAGCATTTAATAACGCATGTAGCGTCTCCGGAGTGGTTAATTTATCATACACGTTCAGCGCTGATTCGATCGGGGACAGTGCCTTATGAACTCGGTAACAATGGCAACTAGTTTATCCGGACGTAAAATCTGTTGCCTTGGGCGACATGAGTGGTACTTCAAAGTGTGCTTGGCTAGCTTTTTTCTAATATGACATGTTGCCAAGGATTGATTTCATTGTTTCAATTGGCTTTGTTTCATTTTTTGGCGAGATATCGGTATTCTGTGCTTTGTACTATTGGTCGAAAGAGGTATAATTTGTAAGATGGTGTGAAGATTAGTTATTAAAAAATAGAATGAGAGCACAAGATGAGACATAATAATTCAATATATGGCAGAATTTCTCAAGCTTGTCGAATTAAATCTAAAAACACTTGCCGATTGCAGTTTTACTAATTTCTGTATTTAATTTCGCCAAGGTGTAACTATCGATTTTTGGAGGACATACTCTGACGAATAGCATTTCGTTGTGTTTTGAATTAGACTTAATGTATGCGCATCCTCTTTTAAGATAATGTAATATATGTTTAAAATGTTTTATGTTATGAGAGTAGATTTTGATTAACGTATGTACCGCACACAGTACAGAATATTTTATTTTATTAAATAACTGAGTTTTAACATTTTTAATTTTACTGGGATGCAGTTTATTAGACATATTGCTAAACTCTTTTACATACTTTTTTACACTACAGATTCTGACATAAATCATGATAGTATCGATGTTGTTTTTTATTTTAACACTTCTTACTAGTTTGACAAGTCGTGTCCGATGTCATTCTCGACTTTATTACTTAAAAACTGGCAATATACCGTTATCCCAGACAGAACACGATGGTCTGGTAATATCACAAGACCAACGAATTGAAATCCTAACATATTCCATTAAATAAGCGCCCATACACATCTAGTTTAATGACTTAAACAACATTTAGTTTGGTTAAGTGATATATAAAATAAAGAAAAGAGATATTCATAGGAAGTGTCGTTCGTGGGAAACACAACTGGCATATAGCAATACTCATAATAGTTTTATTACGTACAATATATAGATAAAGAGGACGTTACACCATAGGTCATAGTTCAGCGACTTGGAACGATTTGTAGCAAAACCACACCTGGTTCCGGCTTCACCAACATATACTTAAATACTTGAAACTATAAATATAAGAAAAGCAGCCAGGTGATCATGATTTTAGACTGGTTGCAGTAAAACTGCATTTGGTTATATTGATATTAATTATATCACAGATGAATAACCAGTCAAATTTTAGTAAGGTGTTTAAGTACTTAAGTAAAATGTCGATTTAATTGGTTTGTATACAATATAACGTATCAAATAAAGTACCTACGTATTACCTAACTTACTAAGATGCAAGAATGGCAAGAGAAGATACAGTCCTTATTTGACAATTTTGATTAAAAAAACAATAGCTCACACAAGCGTTAAGCTTGAACATAAAGTTGTCAACTCTCGTTAATATCGGTTTACATGTACACGTCCAGTAGGTGTCCACCTGACCACATGTTGCCTAACACTGACCTCCAAGATAGCGTTTATGTGATTAATGATCATCGCTGGTCATTTACCTGCTGAATTTAATGTCAACTACCAACACGACACTATAACATATACAACAGCTATGGCATCAACTTAAAGACCTGATTAAATACATCTTTCGCTTTTGACGAGATACCTTTTTCAGTTATATTTTGTGTCGTTTTATATACAAAATAAAACATTGATCCAAATGATACTGCATTCGCCAACGATGCATAAAATATAAACAAGCAAAAAAACATTATAAAAAATTAGCCAATGACAATTTCAAAATAATATATATAAATCAAGATTACATGGTTGACATACAGGGTTATGTAGCCATAATGAACAAAACATGAAAGTAATAAATTAATGAAATAGAAATATATATGTAAAATATATGCAGAACAATAAAGTAAAACATGAGACTGAAATCACCAATGACAAGTATACAGGAGGATTTGCATTAGACGTTAGATATAAAGAAATAAATGACAAAAAATATTAAATTCACCAACAGCAATGCAAAAACAACTTTCACATAACATTTTGAATAGGTAAACAACAGGTTATGCATTAAATATATACTGAAATTATATAATCAAAAATAAATACACTATATTACATTAATAGAGTTTTGTTAAGTTTAATTTGTCTATACATCAATTACTCGTCTCCCCCTGGATCTCTGCTGGCATTGACATATACAATATTATAAATCATACAAGTGCAGTTCAAAGCGTAAAAATATGCATAAACCGGTTATTGTATTGTCATTAGATAGATTAGGTCGCGAGCGTAAATTCTATTTCAACTCATGCGTACGTCAGGGGATAGGTCTAGGTGCTGTTTTGTTTCAAGAAGTCTGTAGTGTACGGAATATAAGCATGGGTACCTATATATGGCTTTATAAAAAGCTTTTGGTGTTTGCTGTGTCGTTTGAAACCTGAGTCTCCAGTTGACTGTATATGTTATTTTCTCATTTGGGGTATATATATGTGTTGGATATTTAAACCTTGTATCTATATTTCGGGTATCTATATATGTTGGAATTTTATACATTGTATCTATATTTGGGGTTTCCATATATGTTGGTTATTTATACCCTGAATCTATATTTGGGGTATCTATACATGTTGGATATTTATACCTCGTATCTATATTTCGGGTATCTATATATGTTGGATATTTATACCTTGTATCTATATTTCGGGTATCTATACATGTTGGATATTTATACATTGTATCTATATTTCGGGTATCTATATATGTTGGATATTTATACCTCGTATCTATATTTCGGGTATCTATATATGTTGGAAATTTATACTTCGTATCTGTATTTCGGGTATCTATATATATTGGAAATTTATACCTTGTATCTATATTTCGGTTATCTATATATGTTGGATATTTATACCTTGTATCTATATTTCGGGTATTTATATAAGTTGGATATTTATATTTCGGGTATTTATATATGTTCGATATGTATACCTTGTATCGATATTTGGGGTATCTATATATGTTGGATATTTATACCTTGTATCTATATTTGGGGTATCTATATATGTTTGATATTTATACCTTGTATCTATATTTGCGGTATCTATATATGTTGGATATTTATACCTTGTATCTATATTTGGGGTATCTATATATGTTGGATATTTATACCTTGTGTCTATATTTCGGGTATCTATATATGTTGGGAATGTATACCTTGTGTCTATATTTCGGGTATCTATATATGTTGGGAATTTATACCTTGTATCTATATTTCGGGTATCTATATATGTTGGATATGTATACCTTGTATCTATATTTCGGGTATCTATATATGTTTGATATTTATACATTGTATATGTACTTGGGGTATTTATATATGTTGGATATGTATACCTTGTATCTATATTTCGGGTATCTATATATGTTTGATATGTATACCTTGTATATGTACTTGGGGTATTTATATATGTTGGATATTTATACCTTGTATCTATATTTCGGGTTTTTATATATGTTGCATATTTATACCTTGTATCTATATTTCGGGTATCTATATATGTTGGATATTTATACATTGTATCTATATTTCGGGTATCTATATTTGTTTGATATTTATACCTTGTATCTATATTTCGGGTATCTATATATGTTGGATATTTATACATTGTATCTATATTTCGGGTATCTATATATGTTTGATATTTATACCTTGTATCTATATTTGGAAATACTCGATTCGTTAGGGAAACCGTGTTGATGTTATTTTTCAGTAACGTAAATGCATAGAATTGGAAGTTTACTGACATATTTCAATGAATTACTACATACAAAGCAATGTTCATACCTACCAATATCTGTAGAAATTATACATATTTATTGTAAATCTGAAGTATTTTCCTACTAGGACGATTTTGTACGTCTATTGTTTAAATTTATACAATTTTGAGTTAATCTTGTATGCGTTTGGGTGTGTGTGGTTGTTTTAGCGTTGTATTTGTTTATATGAGAATAGGTTCCCATGAAGTGCAAATTTTATTTAATTGTTCGCATAAAATACAAACCATGTACTGTGAGACTATATTATAATTAATGTACTATATTTGAAGATTTTTAAAATGGCTGACGAGACGTATTTTATATAATTATTTCGATTACTTCCCTTTGTTTGTTCTTGGATATTTCTCTCTTTTTGTGCGATATATGTGTTTCCAAGTTATATGCATGCATGTGTTAATCTATTTGAAATTATGAAAAGATGTGGTTGTTGTTACAAAGGCTTCCGTGTTCTATTCAATTTTAATTAACTAGAAAATAATATAAAATAAAATCAAAAATGAGGGCATAGACAGAATAATGGCTGGTGCATGCAGAAAACATCACGGATAAGTGTTTACAGAAACAAAGACAGAAAAATGCGGAAAATAATTGAAATCAATGTTTCAACATAAAAATGACATTTCTGGAAGCAAATACCTCTGTGTGAATGCTTAATATGAAAACAAATAAAATATATAGTTAATCATATTTCGCTGTAGCTGATCACTATTGACTTAATTATTATTTCTACGATTTTTGTTCAGTTTAGTTATGGACTGGCGAATGGTGACATATCAATCCATTATATTTCACAAAATTATTTCGGTTGTTGGATTTTTAAAAATAAAATCTGTTTTGATAATATTTTAGTCCGTATTCATATCATTATTAATTAACTAAAGATCGTTAGAAAACTTTTCGGCGAAGACGTCAATGGCACAGACATGTGTCCCCGTTAAAACGGGATCACAAAGTGTTTCAATCCAATACTAGTTATGAATTAACATGATGACAAATGATCCCATTTAAAAATTGGAATATAAATTGATTACACAAAAAGGGGCAATAGATTATGTTGCGTGTTGCTGCACTTGATGTACGCAATTGGAATATAAATAGATTACAAAAAGGGCAATGGATTCTGTTGCGTGTTGATGCACGTTATATACGCAGTTGGTTGTAAAAAATACATTTTCCTTAAGTTGAGTTGCGCACAATCATGGCATTGCATCATTAAGGCATAGGCTATTAGGAGCTTGTTACAAAGATCTGACGACTTTAGTCGAGATGAGCTATAACCAATAAACGTATCAGCTCCATAAAACTCACATTTTATCATACGGGTATTGGCTAGCGGAGACAGAGAGATGCCTTAAGCGACATCTATGCTGTAAAATTGAAAAGAAACACAAACAAATTAAGCGAATATTAAATCACGCAAGAGGGATCTCCGAATCATTAACTGCTCCTTCTAATCAAATGCTTCGTCTGCCATTGGAAATGTGTATACGTCTTATTTCCAGCTGTTGCTTATAACATGTTGTTTCAATATTCTGGCTGGACAACTTGTATTTAGTAGAAGAAGATTTAAGGCTGAAAACACGCTCGAAGTCTTCCTGTAGGGAACCAGAACTAAGCATATGCGGATAAAGTGCCTCGCTCAGGGGCAGTACACATAGCCGTGAAAGAGGATCGAACAACTTGTATTTATGTTTTCTTGCTTTAATATGCGACGACTGCGGCGGTGGGGATAGTCAGAGGGGGCGAGGCTGTGTGCCCCCGTAAACCAGGCCCAATGTCTTTGCGATTTACAATTCCAAGGTGGTGGCTCCTGTTTTTACTTTGTATTCATGCATGTATTGTACTTCGGTGTGATTCTTCTGTATATTGATAAAAAACTCTCGGAAATAATCTAACTTGCAATTTCTCCCAAGGTTCTTTGCGCTCAGCTTTAGTCCCTTCTGTCAGTGTGTCAGGTTTTGTAATATGTTTGCAATATCACAAATACTTATGATCTCTAACGCACTGGGCACAATCAGGAAATAACAATTTTATCTATTAAAGTACACTCAGTAATGAAACAATTGATTGAATATTAAGCGTCATTTGTATGCCATCGAGAGTTTACAGGCGATCAGTTAACCTAACAACTGTTTCCTGGGATCCTGAAAAGTTAACCAGTACTCCAGCACACCCCATCTTCGCAAGTAACTGATACCTTCCCCCCACTTGAATCAGCTGTGAGAAACGAATGATAATGAGACAAAATGCCGTATATCAATCATGACGGAGACTGTTGCCAGGCGGGGATTCGAACTCACTACCCCTGGATTGATTGGCAGACAAGCAATACATGAAGATGTGTGAAAACCCAACATATTTAGCACGAGTGTATGTAACCGTATCCAACAGTAGTTATTGTCGGTGGTGTTATTGACTGTTTACTTGAGCTGTTGCTGAATTATTCGGTATATCCTACATTTTTCCAAGTTAGTCCCCTCCAAACCTTGTGTTGTGTTTTCATATATCTCCTTGTGTTGCCTTTTCATATCTCTTAGGGGTATATTTAGTGCCAAAATTAGTAGTTCTAATGTACTTTTATAATGATTATCCAAACATATTAATGTCCCATCTAGGTGGAATTCATAATGAAAAACTGGCATATTTATGTTGATAATTTTATTGGAGTTGACATGGTACGTGACAACATTCAAGCCTTGGTGTTTCAAATAAACTCACATTACATGTAAATCTGCAAATCAAGACTATCAAAAGAGATCAATGGAAACTGCTTTTAATTTGCAACTTGATTGCATGATATATAGTGGGATTATACACACACCAATGAATGATTTAAACAATTTACAGGACTGAAAACAACAACATATGAACTACTCTCACTAGAATGAGCCATCATTTAACCGGTATCACAATCACCGTCTGCTTCAAATGTTGCGACTCGGCCAAGACCTTGACACACATACTGAACCTCAATTCAAACATACTGCAGTGTTTCATGCAACGTCTAAAACAGACGGTAATGGCAGACGCAATAAAACAAGCATATTAAATGCATAATGTTATTGTTTTATCATACGGGCATATGCAATTATCACAATAAAGATGCTTAAAGCGACAAATATTATGTAGAGGTAGAACAGAAACGTAAACAAATTACCATGCTCTAAGGTGTTTCCCGTATATTAGCTGGCTGCTTCTAAACACTTAAGATATTGAGCTGTTCTAGTGCGCCATTCATCAGTGTATCGTTATATGCCATGAACGCGGCAAGTGTTTCTTTTTCATTTATCTGCCTTTGAATATCAATAGTGCATTAACCTTTATATAACACAGCAAATATACTTCACGTAGTGACTGGGGATCAGATAAAAAGTCGGCAAAGTATTTGATTAAGAATTTGCGTCATGTTAAATATCGAAGTAAGATAAGGATTGCTTACCTTACAGTCAATGTCACTCTATAATTTACTTGCCATTACCGCACTGGAAGCTGAAAATGGAGAAAACTAATTAAGAAAATAGAAAACAAAATATCATAGAACCTTACATATTGCATGTAGGACTAGTACATAGACATTGGATAATATAGACAATTTTTATTTTCAATTCCATAAGTTAATTGCTTTGTACTGACTATTGGTGGCCAACTTTTGAATTGTGTTTGTCATTTGCTGTACACATATTATGTCTCTATCCTTAGTTTGACTAAATTGAATAGCAACCCGTACAATCCACTCAGAAACTAAGATAAAAGAAACTAGTTCGCATTCCTTTTATTCGAAAAAGGCCTTATTTTATAAAAAAAAAAAAATGTTAAACATCGTACAAATTTGCCAACGGGGGACGTAGCGTTAAAAAACATAGTGGACGTGCCCGAACCTTATGTTAAAAGAACTTGTAGCCAAACCCATTATTCTTGTCGAAATAAAATATATTTTAACTAAACTTAAAACTCAACAGCATAGACACAAAAAACACTTGGTATAATAACAATGCCTAAAGATTGTTACATGAATATTTAGTGTTTTCGTTTACATGATCAAACAATAAACAACTTGCACGTTTGATTGAACTACAACTAAACAAGTGCTCACGGACTGAACTGACTGAGCTGCTGTTATTTATTATTTTGAAATATAAATCAAATATCTGCAAAACACACACAAAAACTGACTACCACTCAAACAACAATCTCACCGACTGTCAGTAAAAGCCAAAGCTAATTATTTACCATAAAACAGCCTTATTAGCAGCCTCCGTTAGGTCATATCTTAAAGATACGGGTAAGAGCAATTGTCATATTAAAATGCCCTTGAAGCGACAGATATGGCATTAAATTGAAAAGAAACAGAAACAAATTAGACAAAGTGTAATTGCTCTAAGGTGTCTCCCGTATCATTTGTATCTTCATGGCATTTCCAGGCTGTAAATTCTGCAATACATTCATCTGTCAAACACACTGCACGTTTTCTTGTTCGACTTTGCGCGTCCCATTGCTCGTTTCGATTCTTTTCATCGATCTTCTTTTCAGTAATAATATCAGAGACGAACGTTATTATAAACGTCCGGGATTGTTTGTCATCCGTCGCATATCGTATATTGAGCAAACAAACACATGCGACTTCATTGGTTAATATATAGGGTTAAACAAGTTTGAGCTCCCCAGTGGCGGATTTGCTATTGACAGTTTCATGGTCGTGACCCATGTTGTCACTTCTAAGTGAGTGCGGGTGGGTGGATGGTCACGTGCGTGCGTGCACGTGTGTATTATTCTTATTATGAATAGTGTAAACATATATAACGATTGTGTGTATTCTGTTTTCGTGGATACGCCTTTTTCAATGCTGTCTCCCCTGTTAGACATGTATGTTCTTGTTTTTATGCCTCAGATGGGTGGCCTATTGATATTGCAGTGTATGTCCGTCCGTTCGACGAATCACTAGTGACGGTGTTAATTTGTATTAATGCTACACACACCCATGACAAACTAATGGCTTAACATGTTAAGAGAGTATTAAGAGTGCAGAACGATTTTGAGTCACATAAATTGAGATTTTAATACTGAGGAAAGCGCACGTTTGAATGTTGTGTAGTTGAGGAAGAGGCTGATAACAAAAACAATAGTATGATCTTAAAGTCATCTCAACTAAAATATCAAAGAGATTAATTTAACTTTGATTCCATTTTGTTTCCCCCGAGCAGATCACGCTAGCCGAACATAATTTCATAATCTTATTTCTAATTTCACTTATATCAAGATAAGAATATGTGTTAAGTGCTAGTATATGATATCATCAAATCATTACATCAGTGCAGGTATAAGTGAGTTTTCTAAATGGGTGGTTTCGACGATTTCGACCACCAGTGACTTAATACAAAATCTTCAAAACCTCAACCTGTTACCTTGACAGGGCGTCAATTTATCATGTTTGCATATATGAAGTCCACACGACTATCTCTCCCTTGTTTGTTCTTTGTTCTTCCAGTAACGTCTCAAATAATTGTAAGTTAACACATCATTTTTCCTTGAGGGTGGTCAGGTCATCCTTCCTGTGATTTCTAATTAATTTCGTTGCGTTTGTACACTAACCGACACCTTTAGACGACGTTTGTTTTCCATTGATGTCTTCCTTACCTACATCATTTGTAAACACCCTCCCGTGGTGGTGAACTAACGAGGTAGATGGATCAAGTTTGTCTTGGTTAATGTCGTCAGTATTCAATGTCACTTCACAGGAATCGTCATTACTGCCGCTTCACTTGTACCTCTCCTTTCATGGCTTTCACTATTTCTCTCATCCTGTTTTTTTTTGTTTTGTTTCTTTCTAGAACGCTTAATTTTTTACGTGGATTGGAATAACATTGTCGTTAAGAAATTGCAAATCCATATGTTTGTACCTGTATCTTTCTTTATGTGGATTTAGATTTTTAGAGGTAGCTAAACTAAATTTTAATGTCTGCATGTATAAACATTATGTACATTGTATAGTTAAACACTTTGGCAATCATAAGCAGTTTGGTTCCAAATCAGGTTGCATTTTATAAAGACAGTAGCATTTTATAAAGACAGTATTATAAAGAGCACACGAGGGCTATATATAATATATAAAATTTATATAGATTTGTGCAACCAGTTGGCAAAATAAGAATAGTTTTCAATTACCAATCAGTATCAACCTCTTTAAAATTACAATACATTTTCTGCAACACCTAAAATATAAACTCTCTGACGTGTATTCAATAAAAACATATTGTGCCAAACGAGGAAGTACAGTCATATGGTTGATCCGCCTGCAGAATTCCCAGAATATCACTCCAACCACTACGGTCGCCGACAGAACGTCGACATCGTTTGTTGGTGTACCCAGCTCCTCCGTTCTCGGGACCTGATCTATTGATGTGTGTAAGTTCAAAACAAAATCTTCATCAGTCGTTTAGTTATCCAATCCACCTGGCAGTACTAAACAATGTGTGGGGCATTGTGTGATATTTTTCATCAGATATCCGTATCAACCTATGGGTTAATTTCGGTTGTATGCAAGTTTATGTCCGTCCGTCCGTCCGTCCGTCCGTCCGTCCTACTGTCTGATATCAGGACGAATGGTTTCAGCAATATGACATCTCCATGGGCAAAACTATTTTTCACTGTTTGGTTTGTCAGTTTTAAAAGAAAAAAAAACATGTGAAATATGGGTAGCATAACTATGATATCTCAATTAAATATAATTATAAATATAAATTGCACAGTTGTATTTACTTGTTTGGTTTACGGTTGACATGTTATGGTTTTAAATTTGAGTGCGAGTAAGTTACCTATCAGAGGATCATAACATCACAACGTTAACCCGACAGCAAGAACGATATTGTAAGGGGAATAACTGCGTTACGACTGCTGCGGCGCCCAAGCAATTATTGCAAGAATTTCAAATGATATCTACGGGGCGTGACTTAAAAGTCATAAATATTCATGATAACGGGAGGCTGGTCTTCACACAAATGGGAGTCTGGGCCATTGTAAAATTGTTGCTAGCGGTAAAATCCAAGTGATTGTTGTGGTAGACGGTATTATAAATGTGTGGATGTGTGGATAAATGGATGGATGGCTTGCCAAATGGATGGATGGTAAGCTGGATTAATTATGATGAGTCACGAACATTTCTAATTGTCTTTGTAATAAACGTTTTAAGATTACCGCACTCATGTAGAAATTTTGCCGCATTTTCTAAATTCTTTTTTAGAAGTTTGCTTCATTGCTTCATTTAATGTCAGACAAAACATTATATATGTTCTATTTTAATATAAAAGCATGGGAACAGTTTATTTAATTTTTTGTTTTAATTTATTCATTTATGCATTATATATTTGTTTATTACTCATTATTTACCCGTTTTGTTTTGAATCGTTTTCCTTTGATATTTTTTTTATTTCGGTTTCGTTTCGTCATTTCTTGGCTATTTGTATAAGATGATAAAATAACATCACCTATTTCAGTGCGATTGAGTTTAAAGTGTTATTTTATAATGAGTATTCCAATAAATGTAAGTAAAATAATTACGAAGCTTTTTTTTATTATTTCGAATTTATCTTGTTTAATTATACGGCTCTGGCAATATTTTAGAGCGACATTAGCTTTATACCATTGTTTTGTTAGATTTTGTTCTGTTTGGAGTTTTAACATTATTTTACATATGCGTTAAACTTATCTACATCGATTCCAGTTTTTTACACTCATTGATTTTACTTTACTCTCGATTGATTGACTGATTGATTGATTGATTGAATATTTAGCTTCTTTTTATGCCATCGAGGGCTAACAGACGATCAGTTAACCAGTACTCGAGCACGCCCCGTCTCCGCAAGTAACTGATAACTTTCCCACTTGAATTAATGGTGAGAGACAAATCATATAATGAGACACAATGTCGTATATCAACCATCACGGAGACTGTTGCTGGGCGGGGGATTCGAACTCACGACCCCTGGATTGATAGTCAGACGCGTAACCGACTGACTCTCGAATCCGTTTCCTTGGTACAACCAGTACTGAGTACTACGGTGCGGTCTGAGGTGCGCGTCGGATAGAGCCGGAGAACGAACCTGCAACCTCTGTCTTAAGCGGCCAACACTCTGTCGACTACACTACCACTTCGCCTATTCTGTGGGATGGTACATGCGTAGGTTATATTCAATTAATTAAAAAAAAGTTATGGATTATTTTTGTTGCGTAGTATCATAATTGTGCTTTACAAACGTGTAGATTACGGGAACGTGTGCATGGCCATATACGTACTAGCGAATAGTAAATGTTATGAATGGGGGATAAAGACGGAAGTGTGTAAACATAAATAGTACGCAATGTCACATGTTTTGCTAATTATGAATATTTATGAGATATATACCTGGAGGCGGCTAACCTTACAAAGGTCACCAGGTGTCAATTTGTGTGAAGTGTCCCGCCCACTTTATACATTAGTTCTCACGTTTATTGTGCGGCTTTCAATGAAATTACTACGTTGAAATATGCGGCGGTACAAATTAACTTCGTTAATATTTCTATTTTTCCAGATTTGTTTTTCATATGGAAATAAACGGTCTACACGACAAAGGGAGCCAATCATTTCAGACAATAATTATTACAAAATTAACATTTTATTCAGCTGTACAGTGAAATTAAAATCAATATTTTAATTAAATTTTTAACGTTTTCAGTGCTGTGTGCCTTTTGTTATCTTATTGCAAAAAAAAAGACTGCAGTTATTAATAAGTATCTATATGTCTTATGTTTTATTTTTGAGATACATCTAGTCGATATAGGGATGGAACCTGTAACATCTGACTTGAGCGGCCGGTCTTCTATCCACTGAACTACAGCTCCGCTGAGTAAACGGAGTATACATATTTATATATAGAAAGCAACGGAGGGCTACGATTCTCATAAATTGTTTGAGGATTAAAGTACCACAAAACAAACGGAAGAGTAAAATATCCCTACCGCTCCTATTACCAATTTACCACTCGTCACCTTTCCCCACTCCCAACTCCATACCTCCCCTGCTTCCCGGAGTGCATTTTTCTTTCTGTCACTATTAGGTTGTGGAAATAAAAACTACCGTGTATTAAAACAATCACTATAAAAATAACATACTGAAAAGAGAGGAAGTTCAAAGTCTATTTGTTACTTCACAAAGAAAAGTTGGTAATCTTATGTGCAGGTAACTAAGTTTCAAGTTTGTATGTTTATTCAGCAATTGGCAAATTTACCGTTATTCTGTCTGTTCTGAAGTGGCCTGGTACACTGATCCGCTTAATGAGTGCTGTCATGGTCATCCGCGACGCTTGCTTTGTCTTGACATTCTTGGTTTACACATACGTGCATTTCATTTCCCGTATTTGACGCTCGTCCATACGTTTTGCCCATTTCATATCAAAGTCAACAGTAGTGTTTAAATAGGCGATTACGACTCATCTCTACGTGGCCACGTTCCTCGTTCTTCCAAACCGCAGCGGTAGTTTAGTGGTAGCGCGTCCGCCTCGAATGTTGACGGTATTGGCTTCGCTACCTGGCCGGGTCATACCCGGTGAAAGACATGAAAAATGGTATAAAAAGATTTTTCGTTTGGCTGGCGTTCAGCATTTAGTGGATAGTTCTAGGTCTTGTCGGTCCAGCGTCAGTACAAGTGACTGGGTGGGGTATCATACCATGTGTCTGCAGCATGATGCTCCAGTGTGGCAGGGCTTAGAATACTGCCTCAAGTAGACACCGTAGCGATAAGACCGAAACATTGTTTTAAGCGACGCTAAACACCATACAGCGACAATCGTTCTTCCAATCTGATATTAGACGTCTTGCAAGTGAACAAGCTGTACCTTACTCATCGTACTTTCCCCCATTCGTTACTTGACACTGATTAAAAGCCCCTGCATTCTAATTGAAAACAAATGAATGTTTTCTCGGGTTAGAGGCTTCCCAGGATTTATTGACTTACACAATACTGCATTTTTAACGTCTCCAAAAATCACAGGTCGCGTGCTAGCGTTACGTCAGGCGCTTGATCAATGTAAACAATCAAGCGTTTAGACAACAGAGAAGGGTGGGTGACATATACCGGAGAGCTGGTCCAATCCATCTCTTGTCGTCAAGATAGCCTCGTTACTGAATCATTCCCAGCTTTCACTTTATTATCATGACAGCTTTATTCCAACACCCACATTTTATGACCAAGTCTTCCTAAGCAATCATTCCAAATAGTCCGTTCCTGGGGAAATCACAAACGTTCAAAAAGCATTAACATGTGTACTTCTATCGTTTTTTTCTGCTATATAATTTGATAATAATTAAAAAATCAACGAATTAATTAATAAATGAAATGCCATTGAAATATTAGTGCAAATCGCGTTATCCTTTTTGATATAAATAAAAGAGTTTACTATCATCATCATCATCATCATCATCATCGTCATCGTCGTCGTTGTCGTCGTCGTCGTCGTCGTCGTCGTCATCGTCGTCGTCGTCGTCGTCATCATCATCATCAGCAGCAGCAGCAGCATTAACTCTTTTACTACCACTACTACTACTAATACTACAGCGTCTTTAGCGAAATTAGAAACTCTTTGCATTTGCATCTCGCACGTGTTTGTCGTGCGGTGTGATAATGACGGTGTGGTTTTTTTTTTTAGTATTGCCGTTAACTATTGCATTTAACTCTTAAAAAAAATAAAAGAAACCGAGCCCTACCTTGATGCATGTGGCCGCACCAACTGGGAGTAAATATGACCCGCAATGTCACTGTGTCATCTTGTTAAACAGAATGACATACGACTGTGGCCAGGTATAAAACACACGGCACCTGTCCTAGCAATGCGGAGTGTATATTGATGGTGGGGTCGCTGCGATCGCCATTTATCAATGCCGGTATTCCCTTGTGAGGGGAGGAAACCGTTTATGCAGATTACATTTGTATATTTACAAATTACTATTTATGACATTTATTCTAAATTTTAAATAGTGCAACAAATAAATGTCCCCCGTCTCATTCTTGACACGTGTAACTATTATGGAAAAAATCATAAAATGTAATCAAGCACATTCAATTAGTCACCTTTCTTGGTACTATTATACACATGTAAGTTGACTGCGGTTTGAAAATAATTTATTTCAAATAACCAAAATTATCACTGAAATATATTTTGTCTTAAATAGTTTTTTTAATTAATCGTTAGTTGCCATGAGTCATTGTCAAAAAAGATATCGCCTTATTTAATTTCTGTTAGCATAAGCGTGTCTGTCCAATTGTAAATACGTATAAAACCCGTTGGTTAGCCACCCGGACGCGGCATATTCATGGATATTTTCATTTTCATCTCATTTCCCACCGAGGTTGCTGACGCAGTGTATAATGATAACAGCTGTTGAACGGTCCTTGATTTCACACTAACCGGCACTGTGTTATTTTGATAGAAATCAAAATGTAGAAGTAGCAAAATAGCCAGAATGACCTTGCGTAGTGCATCCATGAAGCATGCTGACATACTATTTGACTGTTACTGTATTAACACCGCAGCCACAGCGGTGACCTAATAGTAAAGCGTCCGCCTCGCAAGTGGAAAGTCGTGGGTTCGGTTCCCGGCCGGATCATACAAGTAGACACTATCGCGATATAGCTGAACAATTGTTAAATGCGACGCTAACCACCATAAAATACAATACTGTTTATATGAACACACTATAAACATGGAACATCTGTTGCTTGAAAAATATGTAATTAGCTATGAATAGTTTCATTTAACTCTCTGAGATACTCCGATACAAGTAATTGGTAATTACTTAATATTATTCCGTATGACGTAGCGTATTCCATAACAAAATAGAATCACAAAGCGCGAATGTCCCTGCACTGTTTGTTCAACAATTCTATCAGAATTTATTCAAGCGTTTTTGATTCAATTAATTCGCCATATAGGTCTGAATAGGAACGTTTATTCACTGTTTTGAGTAGTTGTTTTTATCCAAACACCTCTATTTTTGTCCATATTTTCATTTGACCATTACTATTTTACAACTATGATTGGTCCCTGCGTCCGGCCACACGGACAGGTTTGACCATTGTTTAGTAGTCGCCGGTCAGTCTGGTACAGTAATGGGTACCATAATCCGTTACCTCAACACTTGGACGATACAATTGCGCCGACCAGCGTTGCTCTTAAAAATTGAGATGGAGATTCGGTTATATATCGCAGTAGATACTTATTCAAAACAAATACTCCTGGGTTTATGAAACAGAATTAAATGAACACAAAATACCGCATAAGCTGCTTACTGAGTGGAAATCCCATTTATAAACACGACAAATTACAAATATGTCTTCTCCACCGATCATTCTTCTGATTTGAGGGTATAGAATTCTGTGTTGGCTCTTAAATTAGATATATAAAAGAAGGGTAATTTAAATCGCATTTCATTTAGATTTGTAAACAAGCTGGGTGGGTGGGTGTTCGCCGGAATGTCGGACGGTATACACTGATTCCTGTAAAATTAAAAAAAGGCTGGCTACATTCTATGCCTGAGTTCCAGAAATGGTTCCGGAAATCGAAGAATTTGGTTTCGGAAATGGTAAAAATAGGTTCTGAAAATGGTTGAATTTGGTTTTGGAAATGGTAGAAGTTGTTTTCGGAAATGGGCGAACGGTTGGTTCTGAAAATGGAAGAAGTTGGTTCCGGAAATAGTAGAAGTTGATTCCAGAAATGTTGGTTCCAGAAATGGTAGAAGTTGGTTCCGGAAATGTTGGTTCCAGAAATGGTAGAAGTTGGTTCCGGAAATGGTAGAAATTGGTTCCGGAAATGTTGGTTCTAGAAATGGTAGAAGTTGGTTCCGAAAATATTGGTTCCAGAAATGGTAGAAGTTGTTACCAGAAATGTTGGTTCCAGAAATGGTTGAAGTTGGTTCCGGAAAAGCTGGTTTTAAAAATGAATGAAATTGAAGTTTTGCTACGGAAATGGGCGAAGTTGGTGATCCCCTACTTACCAGCTGTGTAACAAATACTGGTTTCGCCCACGATTAAGATCCCTTTCAAGAATGTTTTCCTGGTCATTTTGTATATGTGAGATGACTGCAGTCATTAATATTTTGTAAAATCAGCATTTAAACATTTGACTTCATATACTAGTACATAATATTACGCCTACATGCTGCCATTAGAGTTTAAGGACGTTTATTTAGACACATAGGGCCATTATCTCCTAGAGCACATGACTTATAGAAAATGAAAATAAAACATAGGAGCATATACACGCACAAACTTCACTGTGTATTTCAAAATACTATTCAATATGTTGGTTGTTTAAATGGTCCGCTCCTTGAATCGGAGGATATCTCCACCGAGCATATTAAATATATGAATATACTTCATAACGATTTTTAAACATTCTTTTCTCCAATACAACTATAGTGGTTCAAAATGGCAGTAGGGCGTCCTTCTGCTCTGCGGGAAAGTGCGGGTTTGATCCCCGGATGAGACATACCATAGACCATAATAATTGTATCAGTAGTGTCTTGTCTATATATATACCACATCCAGAGCATACAATTGAAGATACGTGTTTGAGAACACTTCACAACCATGTGTTTATTCGTGCAAAGCCGTGTTAACCCGATTGCAGAACAAGCTCAAATCGTTAGTGAATCATTCTGTAGTCCGTTATCGGAGAACCATTACTGGGTTGGATTGTTTTATGCCGTGACTGGAATCGAACTCCAGTCTCTGACGTGAACAGCCATTACAATATCCGCTTCACTATCATGCCGCTTAAGTTGACACTATCGTAATATCATTCAAAGACTAAACTATATATTAGTTTAGCATTTAGAGAATATCATAGTTCCGAGGGTACTCGAGTGTGACATGGTTATACACTATCTGTCTGAAGTTGACACCTTTGTAATATTACTGAAATATTATTGATAGCGCCACTTAACACCGTGCAACACAATACTATGCGTTCCAAGTACCGCTATCTATACGATGAAGACTAACTTAAAACACTATACAGTACTTTATGTATATATACTCTTCGTAAAGTTTAACATATCCAGCTATCGCCACAGTTGGTCTTGGGCTCATGACACGGCCGTCAAGACATCTTTTACGTATAATGAATGCCATTTCATATTAGAACCACTTGAAACCCCTAATTTTCTCCATAATGGCTTGTTCGGTGGCTAATTACCTACCACTAACAGAATACCGATGTGTGGAGGGGGTTATTTGATTCCATAATGTTATATCATCGACACTTTATTTACCCTGGGAATATCAGCGCCATGGAGGCGTAGAGGCATTCTTCTAGTGAATTTGAATTTATATTTATTTTTTAGGGGATAGGAAACGGGATATCAGGTAAAGACTATGTGAAACGAAACGGTTTATTAAGTATGTCCCTTTTTGAGAAAGAAGTGTTAATTTCCGTTTGGCCGTCATACGCGTGTATTAAAAAATCCCCAGCGAATTTAAAAGAATACATTTTCTTCCCCAAATGTATTAGACTGATTTTAGAATGCAGTTTTTCATTAAGAAGAATAATTAGAACAAGTGTGTTTTAATATGTTTGAAAATATATCGAAATGAATATTTCAAATATAGCGTTGTTTGTGTTAGGTATCACGTAATTTGGTATACATCCCGTCCTTACTGTCTGTATCCCCATATCCCCTTGCAAGGGTTTTTGTTTTTATTAAGCCCCTGTTCTCCTTTGACCTTTCGTCGCATGAGAGCTAGCCGGTTACATATTCAGTAACCGGTGTTACTTCGATTTCTTTATTTGCATTAAGGTTCTTGCCTCGGTTTACTAATTACATTGTTAGCATAACGTAGCGTCTGTACTTCGTGTGTGGTGCATTTTGGGTAATCCATTATATTGCTTGTGAATTAAGACGTCACACTTTTGAGAAAAAATGATAAATGAAGAATTTGGGGATTAACGTTGCATCAACTCGGTTAGCAGTGACAAGAATATTCCAGACTCACTCACACCTGTAAAGACAACACACTACAGGAATATAAATATATATAATAAGTCTGTGCTCTTGATACATGCAGAGCACAATAATCGAGTCGAACGTGAAGTCAATCATAAAGGTGTACGTACTTTGAAATGTTATTAAATTACATATTTTAAAGAGAAAAAATTCATGTGTTTTTAAACCCATTTTTTAAAAAATACTTTGTCAGTATGCCTGTTTTGTACGGAGATTGTGGTTTAGTGGAAAAAACATCGGACCTGAGATAGTAGGTTCGGGAGTTCATCCCCACCACTGGGATTATTTAATCAATTATCGTATAAAAACACATTTATTTATGTATTCATGTCTCATAGAACATAGTACATTTACGATTATTTCATGCACCCGTGTTTAGCTCCGGTTCTACCAAGGTAGACATTTTGCGTGATTCGTCGGTGTAAGAACTTTTTCGCAATCGATGTGAAATTTTTATATTAATACCATATAGGCGTACTACTTACTTTTCTGGGATGATGAACTATCGCTTAAATGTATGTGTATGAGTCAGTGTAGAGAATGATTCAAACTCGAAAGCTTTCGTGGCATTTGTGTTTTTAAGGGATATTTTTTTTGTGGTCATTCCGTGTGCGATCAAGTTCAATTAATCGGTAATCATTTCATATTATAGATAGCTCTTCATTTAAATCATATGTATACGATTATTCGACATGTAACAATACGGGATCCTATGTATAAGCATAGGGTGTGGGGTGGAGGGATTTTGGGGGGCATTTAAAAACACATTCCATCGTATAAAAGAATACAGGTCGGCTTTCCTTTGTTTGTACAGTGGCAGTCACCCTTATGCTTCTAAAGTAGAAATCTGTTTTACAAATAAAAATATTAACACCTTGTACTTTTGAAGGGATTAGAACAAACAATTAAACAGAGAATGTCATTTTAATTCAATTTGTGGCCCTTTTGTTACGGTGTTACGATATCCTGAAGTAGAACTAGCACCTTTAATACCGGACAAGTACTATTCTTCACCTTTGTGTTAAGCTCTCTGCCAACAAATTACCGCTAAAATATCAGGTCCGTATGAAAAATTCTGCTTTCAACTGTTACTTGCATTTTTCTTTCAAATGATTCCCATGAAAGATTGTACGTTATTGTACAACTGACAATATAGTTCCATGTTTAATATAATTTTGTGATAATTGTTACACTTGTTATAAAATTATGCTGGTGTTCATGCAATGCAATAAGGTCGTAAATGAAGAGATTCGTGACTTAAGAAACACTTACATTCAGTAATTTAAACATACAAGTTTCTCATTGCATACAAAATGACAAAATACATGCAACACATGCCATGCATATAATAGACAACCAATCAATATTATATAAGATTCCATTAATTAAAAAAATATTACGTATTTAAATACATACATTTAACTAAGGACTTGAATATATAATTCCTTGATATAACTAGTTGATGAGGCTTGACAAATATAAATTAAACACTAAGCACACTTTGTCAATATATATACTTGAGTAGATCAACACAACAAAGACAGATGTGTACATTTAAGCATTTTGATTATACAAGGAGCCAATGGTTTATATAGACGTAATGTCGTGAAGGAGATACGAACACTAAAATCTTCATAAATATATTAACATAGATCTAATAAAAAATAATATGTCTTACTTCGAATTTTCTTAATGAACTTAAACATACTTGTCGTTTATAATGATAAGAAAAAATGAAGCTTTTACGGCTATTCTGTTAACTAGAACATATAAACGAAAAATGCTATTCATCGTCTATGTCATCAAAGTTACATAGAGTACAATGATACAAGTTACGTTTTCCTATGCTTTCAACTATTTTAGAATTTAATATTATTTAAAGTTCAAATCTTCCAATTTGTTTATTAGATAATGTCATTGCGTTTTTTGTTCAAATTTCACTATGATAGTTCCTTATAGGTCTAACTATCAATAGCTTGGTATGTAAACGTCAATTTTATTGATTGTATAAGCTGGTTAATTAACCATGGCTGTGTTTTTATGGAATAAGTTTTACTACATTATGCTCATTTATTAATTCTTGAAATATATACAAGCACATAACGTGAAAATATGTATTAAAATATTGTTTTTAAAAATAACAAATAAACTGCTCGCTGATCAATATAGAATATCCCTTTCTAATGTTTACACACATACTTTTTTTTTTAAATAAAAAATCTTTTTTTTTTCTTTCTCTCCATTTAATCAGAATCTAATGATGATATAGCAAGATGAAAGAAACGTCTAGATTGATATTTTATAACCATAGCAATTAAACACTGCAATTAATTCCCAATCCAGTAGTGCTGAAATCGGAAGCAGTGACGTTTTGACGGAATGTCGCGTCACACGGCCAATTATCACCTATATCAATTAGTGTTAAGAATAATTACTGATTACAAGGAAATCTGTCTGTCGGTTAAAAAATCATTTCAATTCCTTAGAGGTTTGAAATAGCTTTAAATTGTATCCATTCATAGTTACGTTTTTTAATAGTTATCAAAGAAAGATGTCGCATTATCAACTAAACATAGGAGTTAGGAATTTATTTGATATTCGTTTTTCGTCTTCATGTATTCCATTATATAATTTGTTTAATCAATATTGGAGGCCGAGGAGGTTACAGTTAGTTTCGTGTTGATTATTAAAACAATTTCGATTCAATATTAAAAACATGTACACTCACTTCCTCAGAGCAATTAAATAATGATATATAATATGAAAAGACGAAATACGAATGTCATACCAGCTTCAGTCGGTCTCGAAGAGTGTTGTCTGTCATTATGTAAATTAAAATGAAACAGATAGGCAGACGGACGAACGGACGGACGTTCCAACATTTTGGGTTTAAAGGATTTATTTTCAAGCAATATTTTTCATTCACTTTTAAGCCCATAAACCGGTTTATAGGCCATAGGTCAATGTGTTTAAAAGGTTTTCTATTATTCCTAACCCTTATCCCTAGCCCCTAAACGCCAAAGTTGACCAGGATGGACGATTAAACTATAAAAAAACATATTTTTGACGGTGGTGTTCATGAATGGTTTCATAAATGATTTTCAATTGATTTTAACTAATTTTGATATCTCTCTCTCTCTCTCTCTATATATATATATATGCGCCTTATTTTCTTTGAAATCGCGAGATTAAGTTCTTATCTTATATTAAACAAGTCGGTTACAACCTTAAGAATCAGTCTGGCTGCTATGACGTTAACCACAATTACTCACGCAAATACTTTGTTTGGTTACGGAACACTTTGCTTAAACTTTATTTTGATATCAAGTTAATCAGAAGAAGAAGTTGAAGTCTATTCAATACTCATTTCCCCTCTTATCTATTTATATGACAATTTTGTACATATATAGGTTTAAATTTAGATTTTAGATGAACACTTTAAATCAACGTTTTTTTTCATAATGTGCGTATTGTTGTTGCATTGGTTAGGCACAAATCACCTGGTATGTGAATAGATTTTCCTAATTCACCGAGTCGTTCTCTAAAAGACAAATGAAAATAGAATAAAATAAAAAAAATGTTTTCAGAACACATTTATTCCACGGTCGAAAATAACTTATCTTAGGTAAGAATTGAATTAAAAAAATTACGTTTAAGTTATCCCTTCTCCAACCTCTTAATGACAAACTTTAATCTGGTCGTTTTAGTAAAATTACAATAATTCAAATTTAATTTTTAAAAAAAATCAACTTTACTGTTTATATTTGTTATGTATCCCTCGGCACTCCTATATATAAGATCAATTCAGATATAACAGAACATAAAACATAATAAACAAAATTTTATTGACTTAAACTGTATACAGTGTCTCATCAGATACACATATAAATTACATACATATACACATACATGTGTGAGGTGTTTCAAATAATATAATCTTTACATCGTTGTTTTATGTTACCTTTCAGGTTTCCTTTGTAAAAGTCACATATAAATTGAAGGAAAAGCATAATTATTTAATAAATATTTACTCTTAGTTTGTGGATAAAATCATTATTATACCGTCATTTTTCGTAGATTAATAGATCCGGGGATTTTTTTAAAAACTAAATAATTGTTCTTAATTTGTTCACCAAACATGCTCGTTACAAACAAGGGATATATACTAACAAAAGATTTGATTTTGATAGCGGTCTAGGGGAAATGGCGAAAAAATGGCCAATCTGTCTTTCAAACAATTGCTATCAATTTAAGAGCAAATCTAACACGTTCCATAGTGCCCATGGTTTGCGCAATTAAAGCACCTTTCATATGCTGTTACATTCCTTAATTAGTTTTCAATGGGCTTCCGTGCTTGCATTTAGACAGTTGAGTAATTTGTTCATCATACCGTTAACGCCAATCAGAGGCGTGCTTGATTCATTAATTCTGTAAAATAGCGCTCGGTGCCTGCCTATTCTGTTCACGATCGAGTAATTTGTGCTCGCTGGCGCGTTACGCTCCGCCCTTTCTCGACCTAATGTAGAACATCGCTCTAGGTGTATATATGCGCAGATCGCTTCTGGCAATTTTATATGATGTTTCACATTCTGTTCTTGCTTCGATATGGACACTTTTGTAACTTGACCTCTAGTCGTGTCCAGTCAAACCTTGAGGGCTTTCACTTTTGTGAGAATTAGAGATTTTGAAAATAACATTTTCTTTCAATTGGAAGTTTGTTTTAGCGATAATCTTATGTGTGTACATATCCTGGAGACTTATTTTGGAGCTTAGTTCCCTTCTATTTTGACTGGATTTACATTGGACATACGCATAGAGTAAGAAACAGCCTGGAGTTACGTTAACACATTAGAATAGTAAAATAATCGGTGATATCCCCCGGGAGGCGATTTTTTTCTTCTCTGGCGGCGATCCATGATGACGACAGAGCTAAGTCCCTCTGTAAACACACCTCTGACTACGGTGGCTGACGAGAACATTGGAATTCATAACGGAGTTGTTAAGTCGAACGGCGTATTGACAGAATTGGATAGAGTGTCCCCAAGTTTTTATAAACAACAACAACGTCAGACTATGCCGTCGGCGTTCGTCGGAATTGTGGAGGTACAAAATGGAACTAATGGAACCGAGGTGTTTATTTTTGCTTTCTCGTAGAATATCTAAATATGCACACACGCATGTATACACCGTCTGGCTCACGTGTGATCTATGCTTTTCTTATATTGGGTGCATGTCATACGCGTATGTTACATAAACATGTTACATTGTTGTTTGTACGTGGTAGAAGTTTCGGCATTCTTCCATATATATTTATGGGATATGGATATAAAACATGCCAGCAGAAACGTTGAAATAATCTTTGTCTCTTCGGTATGTTTATAATTCCGACAATTAAAATTTCACATTTTTGTGTATTCGATTTTTTTTTCGTTGCTGTATATTTCTATATTTCATCAGTTGAACATCTTATTGTCTTCGAACTGTGTTTTTTTTTTATAAATGGTTAACGCTTACTATTATTCTATAGGAAAAAACCAGCGTTATTTATACACTTTTGAAGAGCATTTGTGTCTATGTAATGAATGAGGTACAAAAGGCAGCTTACGGGCAGATTAGTTTTTCTACATGGTCTGCTGTCTGTCGCCCTGGGCTCTCTTCAGTGTCTCTCTATTGCTATAGAAGTTGACGTACTTCACAATTATATGCAGTTGGCGTGGATGTCTTGTTCAGATCATTAGGATTTGTAACTATTTTCTTTGTATTTCTGTCCATATTTTTTGTTGTTTTTATTTTTTTATAGTTATTTTCGGAAGAGTTATGGATTCATTCCTAAATGAACTTGTGTAATGGACTACTGTGCTGGGAAGTTATCATGGCGTCGCTTTATTTACTTTTTCTAACGCTATTGTTTCATCTGGATTACTCTTTCATTTCAGGAGCGACGTGATGTGTTGGGGACACATCCTGGGCTCGGACAGTTGGTAGCGTCAGTGTCCTCAACGGGGTCGTTTCCACCGGCCCCTCGGTTATCACACACACCGACATCAGATTTTCAGCCACCATATTTCCCACCACCCTACAACCCAATTTCTCAACAGTCGGTGGAGTTTCACCCCCATCATGTCAATGCGGACCCTTACTCCCATCTCAGTGGCTTCCAGCCCCCTCAGCAACACTACCATCAGCTTCACACCCCGGATAGAAATGTACTTCGACACCGGGACGATATTCACAACATGGCAGGGGGGTTACAACCCCATGACAGGAATAGAACTGACTACGGGGGTATGCGAAGAACGGATTTATTTGTGCCCGGGGGTCATTTGCCCATCACTTATGGTGAGGCAGACCCCTCTCTTATCAATTTACACGGTGGAAACATGATGGACGATGGGAACCAGGTATGCTATTTATGTACTACTCATTTCTTTTATATATCATGTGTATAAAATTTAATTTACAGACGAAAACAGTTAATTAAAAACACGTAATAGAAAACATGTTAATTAAAAGCTATTAATCCTCAATTGTGAGGTTGTATTCCCACGGGTTGTAGCATGTATATTAACAACCGATATCAACAGTGGTGTAGCATTTCCAGGTATTTATATCACCCAGAGCACAGTGTGAGAAATGTATGTACCGATTATGTAATTTCAATCAAATATATAATAATTCTCAGTACATAAAATATAAAAAAGTAATATACACCATCAGGTTGGTATTGTAGTACATGTCTAGTTATTACATTTAGTCTTAATGCTGGAAACTAATTAATACGACAATAAAAACGAGTTCAGAAATAATCAGTACCAGACGGCTTTTCGCATGTAAGTCGAATTTACCAGGAAATGGATAATAACGCAGATTTTTATACATATAATAAAAAAAAATATATATATACTATATGTAGTATATAAACATACCTCTCAAGACATTACTGTGTATAGTTTGAGTCACCTTTGTGGCAGTATGGCGGGGTGGTGATTGATTTAGAAATGTGTAACAGATCTTATCGGTAATGAATCATTTTTGGACTTTTAATTTAACGTTCAGATGAGCATCATGCATGTACACTGGAAGTCTTGACTAGCCATGCGAAACGTCACTTGAAAGAGATAAACCTCAGATATTGACATTAGTGATGTATTAACCTTGTGCATACAAGAACGAAACTATTCCAACCATCCTTAATGTTTTATATAAAAATTATAATGCACTACATTAGGGCATATATCTTTTTATCTTAATGTGTTTTTAGGGATGGACAATCGTTTTGATATCGGTGCAGTCATTTTTTTACTTTGAAATATTCTTTAATTAGTCATTGTAATCAATCGTTTTAAACCTTTTGATTTTTCTTTTAAATGCATTACTAATATTTTGAGGAAAAAAAACACAACTACACAGTAATGGAACAAAGAAAACATGTGATTAATTTTAAGTGCATAAATATGTAAACATGTGTATGTTAACATACCCACTTGTTTTATTGTTTTGAATTTGTTTACATTATTTTTGTTATAAAGAAAAGTTCCTGTTAAAATAACAATGTTTATTTTTGTGTGCTTGCTTTGTTATACTAGACAAGACCATGAGTCACAGAATTGGGGTTTGAGTAGTCTGGCTTTTAACATGCATTATGCAGAATTGACCATTATTTATTTAACTATAAAGAGGATTTCCAATTTCTTTAAATTAAACTTTTTATTAAATAGAACAAAAAAAAAACAAAAAAACAATAACACACTAAATATATTGACAGTGCTTTGATATTCAGTTTAAGATAAAAAAAAGTGAGATGTCTGTAAATTCTATGAATTTATTTCTAATATACTATAATTTTCTATCATTAAATCAAACATCTTTCTTTTAATCATTCAACTATTACCAGCTTGTAGATTAATGAACACCTTAATTGTTATTAGGGGTTGTCTTTTAAATGTACATGCATGTTCTTTGTGTGCAGAAGATGGAAGGGGAGCCGGGTCGATGGGTTTCACCATCATTAATTACATGATTTTTAATATTTAAAACCAAAGATACCCTGGTCAGCAATATTAATTGTCTATGTGCGAGAACCAGTTTTGCCTATAAAAATCATTTAATTATGCGCTTAATACTTTAAACACAAAATGCATCGTATACATTCTCGTTATTGAACATGCAACTAATTACGAATTCGTGAAATAAAAAAAAACACAATCGTATCTGCATACAAAGTATCACCAGAATATAACAGAACAAAACAAATGATTTATGAAATTTCTTTAAATAAATTAAAAACTAGACGACAAACGACAAAAGTTTTATGCCGAACGAAGCATTTTGACTACACAGCCTTCATCAACCTACTACACAAATATATACATGTAATTGCATTATATGATGCATACAAAGGGTAATATGTTGTTTTAGTAGTCGGAATAAAATGAAAAGAACATGCACTTAGAACAGAACAGTAAATCATTTAAATTTAGAACAGAACAGTAAATCATGTATTTGTATACTGCAATATCCCGTCTCATTGCATAAAATTAACGTAAATTCTACACCATAAATGTGTAAACATAAATCATAAGACGGATGAAAACGAAGATGATATATCTATATATTTCAACTTTGTTGTCATGTATAAATATTTATTTTTAGTTAAGTCTAGTAATATATGTGATGACGAAGTTAGGAGTGTTGCAGGACATGTCGCCTTGTTACATGTATACCGAGGTCTTAGGTCCGAGTCACGCTCGCCCCAAAAACGTCATGTGAGAAAGTTTGCGCGTTATTGCGGAAGTAGAGTGGTTTTATTAAGATTCATTTCGAGGTCTTTCCCAACCTGTAATAACATTATATGCCATATATAACCTGAAATGTATTGATAATGGCGTTAACCACATTCAAAAATAGTAGAAATACATGTACTCTATCTCTTATGAAGATAGTGTGGAAATAGTAGAAGCAATTTCGATAAATTTTGCACAAATATTTTATATGCATTATTTAAGACGATTTGAAAAACATGAGAATTATTATGCCACCAGGAAAAACTCTCTCAAATGACCCATGGGAGGTGGGGTGGGGTAGGTATATGAGGCGAAACGCAAATAAACCTTATTACAAATAAATATTTTTTTTAATTTATGATGTAAAATAAATCCAGATCAACCTGTCTGCTTCTATTCCAGATTTTATTCTTTTAAGTAGAAATAAGAACAGGATTCAGTAAATGAGACTAACCGGGAGCCAGGAGTAGTCAGTGACTTGAATATGGTCTCTATATAATTCCTTGGAGTAGTTAACGATTTATCTATGAACAGATTAGATATTATAAATATAGCAAAAACAAACAAGTAAGCAGTTAGAACTTAGCTTGCTTTCTTGTTACTATTTTTAATATTTAGATGCGTGACTCATCAATTTCGGAGGCTGTAATGTTAGGGTTATATCTAAGTTTAATATTAAAAAAGAAAGGAAACACGATTATATAACTGACTTCAGTCTTCCTTTAAAGAACTAAAATATTACAAAAGATTAAAACAAAATATTATCATTTTTAAGAGTTATATTTTTGGATAAAATATTGTATGAGAGTGTGGTCCATGTCTGTGATATATAACTTATACGCCGTTAACATTAAGTTGAGAAACCTTTGAACGTGTATTACTACATAAATATGCAATAAAACCCGCGATCTTTCAATGTTGGTTCATATTAGAGTAAAGAAATTTCATAATTAATGTAACGAGATTGTTTTTACTTCAATGGTACGCATGTTTTGAAGACGTATTATTTTTATATGTTATCGGATAATTCTGGTTTAAGTGCGACTTTAATAAAAAACGCTCTCACCCCTTTAAACAGGTCGATCTGAATTAACAGATAAGCTGCAGTCCCCTTTTAACAGTAGTTCTAGCTTTACATGATAATAATGAACAGATCATGATTTTATACATATGAAAATAAGTTGCACAAACAAACTCTCTGTTTTATCAGTTTCTTTATATTAATTAAAGAATAAAGATGGCAATTTTAGTGGGCTCCAAAATGTCTCTGAAACGTAAATGCACACACGAAGCAGTGTCGTCTTTTATGTTGTGTGTTTTTTTTTATTTATTCTTTTGCGTATTGAACTAAATAGAGATACCCCCCTCCCCCATCCCCTTTTTCCCCAAATAAAAAAAAAGAAAATATATTGAAATTAGAAACAAATTAGAAATGTAACGACATAACACAAATTAATATCGGGTTAATTGAATTTTATTTTCATTCGTACTTGCAACATTGAGCATTATTCGAGTCCCCAAATGGCTTAAGTGTCCTTTTAATCGCCACGGCTCGAATCGTTCACAGTTGAGCGGAACTTAATATGCAGTTAGGGATGTTCCCGCGTATTTATTTTGGATCTGGTTGCATAATTTCCGCTAACGTCTTGATCCCAGCGCGGAGATAGCCATGGTTAAAGACTTTACTCCGATAATCTGTGCAGAATTACCATGATACGAACACAAATCTTTCTCATACACAATAAAATGCAAAACTAAAGACAAGCGCTATCAAGAACTGATTTTATTAATTAAAATTAAACGGCTATTGTCCCGAAAATGTCCGGCGCGGCAATTCTCCCGTGATTCCGTTAGCATCTGCAGTGATGTTATTTTTGTTATTATCATTTATATTTCTTCGTGCTTTCTTTGGACTTTTAGTTTTCTTTCCTTCTCTAGTTCAATTCAATGTATTAAACATATTTATATGTGTTGTGTTTTTTTTTCATACTGTGTTTACATTTTGTACGGTATTCAAATATTTACACTCTGCAAAAGACAAAGTTGCGTACAAATCAAAATATCCCGGGGACATACGTACGTACCGACCCAATTATGGAAGCGTCTCTTGCTCTAAAAATTGACAAAATGTGAACCCTGGGGTTATAAAATAATGTGCCATAAAGGTATAGGTTACAATCATCATAAGCCTGCAGGCAGATGTCAGTTGCGGAACACCATAGTTAGTGTGTAAATAACCACCGTGTTCAAGAAGGTGGCTATTGTTTTATAAGAAGAAACGCATCTAAAAACTAATTCTATATTCAATAACAATAGACAGAAGAAAGTAGATAATAAAATAATCGGAATGTGTAGGTTGGGATGGCTCAGGTGAGGCTGTGGGAAGGGAAAAAGGACTTAACAGTCAGATAGGTGTTGTTTTCATTGTATAAAATAATAATAAATATGTTTATTGAAAAATACAGAAAATAAATAAAAATCGAAAGTCACAGAAGAAAACAGCATATGTTTTAATGAAAACAGTAATTCTTGTTTCACTGCGTATTGCAATAGATAACCGATTCGAATAAATGGTGTTTGTTTGACAGTTTTTAACAGTCATTTTATCTGCTAATGAATATAGCACCAAAAAAATCGGGTATTTCCCGGGATGGACCCGACTGTTGGTTTTGTGATACGCCGGAACTTACACTTATACAACTGATATAACAACGCTAGAATAATTACATATATGGTATACGAGACATTGCCATATTTTCAGTTCATACGTATTAACTACTTGATATTAATAAAACATCTTTAATTAAAGCATTGTATCTTTTCCTGATGAATAACAAAGTTCATTCAGTGGCGCCACCGTGCCATGTTATTCGTAATTGAAGCGAGAGCAAATTCGTGTTAACATTTTGTTAGGCCGAATTAAGGAAGTCTGCACAAGTACTCAACACAAAACTGACGCTTTTAAGAATCCGTTTCATTTAGTCTTTTTTTTTTCGGTATTTGTTAATCAAAAACAGGAGTGACAGCTCTGTTATTATTATATATTTAACGTCAAAAGAAGTACATCGCATGCAATAATCTCTTGTATCTCATTTATATCAATGACTGTGTTTATATATATTTTTAAGTACAGATTTAAAAACAACATCAACAACAACAACAACAACACGCAATTGTAAATTTAAATAAAAACAAAACATGAAGAGAAACTCTTTAAGCATTTTGTTTCCGTGTCTACCCTTTATCACTACAAACTGCATCGTTAGATATATGTATTTCAGTTTAGAAAAAAAATCAATATGTATATGTACAACATATATTTTCGTGTGTTAAGAAAACTGAATTATGACGGTAGTTATAGTAAGCAGATTGGTCACTTACCGTGAAACCGCCATTGTTCTGTACCGCCGCAGTTAGCATTCGATGGAAATATTTTTTCAAATAATTTTTCGTGATATTCGTGGTTTAAAAATAGAATAATGGGTGTCTTGTTTTAATTACTAACCGTGATAGAAGCACATGAAGCACATATATACCACTGCCTCGATCCCCGGACACCATCATGGTAGACTGTGCTATTCAATATCGATTGCTTGAAAAATTTAAATGATGAGAATCTTATAACAGAGCCCGTTAGTAGGTATTACGTGCATCATGTATATGTTATATAATATAGTAATAGTTTTTATTAATTTATTATGTATTATTGATTATATAATGAAAATAATTGTTGCTGTCATTGTCTTCATTGTCTTACTGTACAAAACAAAATTCAAGAGTATAAAATTATCATATTTTCATATCCTATTCTCTGTTTGCATTTTTTTCGTATTAAACATTGAAACGAACACGGGGCATTTCCATGTATCCTTGATACAACAATCCGTGTGCGGCTCGACCAGTCACGGCAGTCATGCGGAATACCTTTATTTAACAGCTCTATAGTAACATTTATATACTTAATTTAGATTTTTGTCTCATCTTTGTACTGAAGCAATTTTGTACCACGCAGTTGTAAATATAGTTATTATAAGAACACCTGATAATATGCAAATAAATACATTTGTAGGGGTGGAAGTGGGGACATATATATCTTCATAAATATTTGCGACATTTTGTTGGTGTTTTTTAAAAAAAAAGTAAATATCCAAATTACACAAAATATTGTTCTTACTAATGCTAGTGGATGTATTGGGGGAAGGGACATAGGATATGGCCGATAGCCATACATATCCCTTCGTTTTTCCTGTTATAAAACGGACCAAACGAAACGTTCAGACCGAAAAAAATATCGTAATAAAATACAGAACATGTGCATGGTTCCTGTTTATTTGATTTGGCTATATTTTCATTTGTGGCTCGGACGCCCGTTTCTGGTTCTGGATTTGCCATGATAATGTTATTATACAAATACCGGGTAATTGGATCAAATTTTTATCCAATAATTTCCCTTCCTGTGGTCAAACATGGCGCTCTGGTGAGTCCTGCCATGGCGATCTATTTATTTACTCGGTATAGTTGCAGACGATTATTCAATTAGTGTCGCAAATGTCATATAGCCCACCGTCACGTGATCAAGCAATCACTGTGAATTTAAAACGGCGCAGTCTATGTAGGAACACAATGTACCCCAACAATCGGATGCACTCGGCATAATCCGTCATTCTTCAATGTGGGGAGGGGGGGGGGGGGGGGTCAGCGATGTGTTCCGAATGAATGTTTGTATAATACAAACTTTCCTGAAACGGTTTTAGTTCTAAAACTTATTAAGACAATAATAATAACTTTTAATCCATTTACAGGAAAAGTATTTTTTTATGTTCTGAAATTAAGATCTGGTAAGGTACATGGTGTTCTTGAAATTAATTTATAAATAAATAAGCATGGTCATAATTTACATTAAATAGAGGCAACAATAAAGATTCAATATATATATTTTATTTTAACTTTAACATAAGTAGCATAGACAGTCATTTATATAACCACTTTATATGAGTAATGCAGGCCTCCGGTCCAAATTGTATTTTAAATCTATTGTAAACGCGGAATTGTACATATACAATGCACATAACACGAATATTATATGACAATATAGATTTATATATATTAAATTCTATTATTTGGAATAATGTTTATGAGTTAATATCAATTCATAAATGTTTCTCATTGTATACACTGCGTTACATGTATTTTGTTTGAGATTAGACACATTAAACTATTTTCTTTACAACTTATGTAATATATGTGTGTTAGTAAAACGAAAAAAATAAAAATAAATAAAGCTACTGATAGCTATTGTAATAATGCTATAAGTAAAATAAAGATCCAATTAAAATGCTAGTTATTATGTATAATGTGTCAATGTTCAACGTATAAGTCTGTACATATGAATTTAAATATGTTCTGTTCAGTACGGTTCTGTTCTATATTTTACTTCAATAAACATTATTCATACACATAATTCTTATGCTCAATTTATTTATTCTAAGCAGACAAAAATATCGATATAAACTATGGATTTTCAAATAAAACAAAAGAAAAAGTAATTGTTGATTATTAGTAACGTGCATAAACATGCATTTGTGTTGAAACAAACCAATACATACATGTTATATTCATTATATGATTTATTTTAATAACTACAATATCATACGTAAATATATATGTTATTTTTATTATGTTTTTGATTTGATAAATATTATTGTATCGTGATGAAAATTATGGGGAAATATTGGAGCCAAGTGCGGACGAGTACAAACGTTTCGTTTTCAATACATGTGTTAGTTAACGACGCACTGTAAGACAACACCGAAACCCACGCACAAACGCACACACAAACGCACGCACATAAAACAATAAGAATGTTTACACAATTGGGATACAGATGAAGATGAATCGATTTTCATCAATATAGATAATTAGTTATCTGACTTTTACAGTAAATACGAAGTGTTAGAGAGACAATTAATTAAAATAAAAGTGATATAAAAGAGATACTTAATTGTTGCCATTGTAGGATGAAACAAAGAACAAAAACGACGTGAAAATCGGCAACACATCAACATGAAAACAACGTAACGATGTTTTACAGTTAACAAAACGACACAAAAGTTTTAAACTCAATAAGTCACGTTAAACATTTACATTTAGGATAATTATTTACACAATTAACTCATACATTTAAATGTTAAACGTAAAACTATTTATGAAATATCACGTTTGTTTAAAGCAGGCACTCATTAAAGGAAGAAATAAAATAAATAATGAAACTTTTAATTATGGTAAAACTATTTATATATTAATACTACCCTAATCCCCACCCATCTCCACCACCCACACACAAACACATACAAAACTCTTCATCTTAAAAGCTTAAACAGATAAAAAGACAAACAGATTAACTGCTGTTTCTCAGAAGAAGAAAAAAAAATAAAAGAAAAAAGAAATATACAGTTTAAATAATTATCCGGTTTAATTATCACAAATGAAAGAAAAATATATCAGTCGAAAACACCAACACGACATCTGGTTATTATCACAAATGTACTAATATGACATTTGACACTTAAACGGATTGTTTGTAAATTGGAGATAGCAGTATTTAACAATATAACTATTTTCTGTATGTCTTAAGTTGCAGATAACACGTTCACTGAGAAGTATACACACATTTCTGGCATTTTTCTTTATGGTCAACCTTGACTATTTATGCAGTTTTAAGTGACCCCGGCTGTCACATCACTGGTCACTTGGAATGAAAATGACCGGTACGAGGTGATAGTCTATTCAACATGGCTCGTTTTGAAATAGTTTTTTTATGTAACTTGGTCGTTTTCATACCGTTTAATGTCGGGCACGCATTTTGTGATTAGTGAATTATTTTGTAATTTCGAGCAAGTTTTCAATTGTGCATCAGCAACAACAACAACACCAGTAATTTATTGTAGATGTTCTATCACAATAAAACAGGAATTAAGTGCGAGCACATTGGAATATTTATAATGGTGAAAATGCACTCATTTCATGTTTAATCTTGATTTTTTGTTTTTTATTCTACAAAAGAAATATGTTGCACAAAGTGCCAGTAAAAAGCGAAGTGCAAAACAGGTGCCTAGTGCAAAATACTTGAAATCAAACCCGATATGACTTTTGTTTATCATAGTCTATCCAATCATTTAATGATATTTAACATAACAATTAAGCATTGTGGGTAGATATTATTAATAATGTTTATATTGATTAATCAATAATCTACAAGGACCGGTGTAGGGTATATTTTCAAGACTAATAAAATATTTTTAATTCCAAAACTTTCCACGGCTTTTGAACTTAACGATACATTAGTTAAAAACCAAAAACTCAGATTTCAAATTGTCCTGAAAGTTTTTCGTTTAAAGGAACTGTTATTAATTCTTGTTTGATTTTGTTTGAAGAAATCAAAATTTTCATGAAATTGTTAGTATTCGTAACACCGGCAATCTGGGGAGTGTTGAAGCTAATCACACGTCTTTCATTTGAGGCGATTTAAGTAGATGGGACCGGCATGCCTCCCTTTGATTCTCTTGTGTAATTATACCTTTTACCGACCCCTTCCCGTTGTGGACATTTAAAGTAAAAACCATTTGTAGAAATCTAACCCCGCTTTGCTAATTGTGAATGCCGTGGAGGGCTAACAGAATTAGAAAATTACGACCTGGTCAGTGGTCAGAGAGTGGTCAGAGAGTGACAAACAAGGTGAAAATAGCCGTGTTGGTATTCCAGCGTCCTTCTTTCATGACATACCGACCGTACATCAGTATTTAACAAGATCTACAAATTAACTCCTATATAGTTTAGCAATCAGAACCGATTTTCAATGGAAATTAGCGAACTTACCAAATATTATTGTAAAACTGTATATTAAGAATTGCAGTATATGAAGCATTCAGAAATTAAAGGCCATTGGTCAATTTAATATTTTATTTTAACTTAGAAGTTGTAAAGAAATGATTTATGGAGGGAGTTCAAAAATTAAGAAACACATTGGATGTGCAAAATAACCGAAGTCTATTCACACAGCATTATAAAATACAGTTTTAATAAAAAAAAATGTGTTTTGGTTAAAATAACGATTATATTTTATTGAGAACAGAAATAGGTAAGTTGTAATTATACAAAGATAACGCGTTCATTAAAAGCGTTGTAAATTGGATGCGTAGCAAGCGCGGCTTTAAAATAAAATTACTTTTTTTTATTTTTTTAGGCTGCATCGAGAGTGATTTTACAATGACTGAATATGCTAAATAATACATTATGAAATATCAAGCATGAAATATGCGTGTTTATGTATCTCTATGGGTTTTTAGCCTAATAGATTTGAATAAACTACTACTACTACTACTACTACTACTACTACTACTACTACTACTACTACTACTATTACTACTACTACTACTACTACTACTACTACTACTACTACTACTACTACTACTACTACTACTACTACTACTACTACTACTACTACTACTACTACTACTACTTCGTCTACTACACTATGTTAAATTTTGAAATTGTCTGTAAAGTCTATGTGAAAACAACATTTTAATGAAATTCCAAATTAATCCTGGCTTTTGAAGAATAAAAGCGAAACATTAAATACATTGATGCAAACTATACCCGTTTCATTTAAATGTAAGTTATTTAAAAATGTATTACTGTCTCTTATGAGATTTAAGCAGTTTATATAAGTGTGTAAAACCGAAATTATACAAACATTATTTATACTAAGTACTTAATACGGTACAGTCGCTTAAATAAAACATACGAATAAATCAACATTAGCAATACCAACGACAAAAATTCTACGCAATAAAACATCCATACAATCAAAACATCGGATACGAATAATTTAAATCACGCTCGAGTAATTTCATACCTGCTTACAACTTCTTCACTAATAAAGACATTTTAAATGTTCAGTAAAGAAAGAAAACAAAAAAATACATTTCAAAATGGCTGCATCACAGACAGTAAAAAGGGTTTGTCACCCTTTAACGATTTACCCGACCGCTTTGTCAGCCGGGTAGCCTACGCTCCCACGTACCACCCGTGTCACTGCAATACGAGATACAATCTGTAGGACAAGAAAAGTTCAAGCGAACGGTTACATACATCCCTGCCTTTAAAATAAATTGCTGAAATAAAAAAAAATGTAATTAAAATAATGACATTAGTTTTCAATTTGGTAGAATGATGAGCGACTTTATTTATTTTTAGTTTCTATAATTTTATAGTGTTTTAACACGAGCGTGTACTGTCAATTGCTTACTCAACCCCTACTTGAATTTTCGTAATTCGGCTGCTCAAGAACGCGTTAAATTGACGTTTTTGAAGTGTGAAGAAAGGTCACCACAGTTTCAAATATTATTGATGAGACGAAAGCCATTTTGCTACACAAATTTTAAATTTGTAGCTATATGTGAATTGGAAAGTCAGACTATTTGACAAGTTGCAAAAAGCTTTTGGCTCCATAAGCGGAAATTGGTTCATCGATTATCACACCTGCCAAATACGGGAACGTCTTATATTGGTTTTATTTAATTGTTTTTAATGTTTTGCAAGATAATTTTCCATAGAGCTGATCCGATATTGTGCAATTCTGTTCTGTGACGTAATTTCTAATTAATATTTGTTTTGCGTATATACCGCGGGATACGCTGAAAACTACGACAAGGATGCGAACCATGAACTTCTCTTATCTTGGGTAAAATTGAACGAAAACTAAAAGGAAATACAAGACAATATAAACAATGCAGTTACGGCAACAATTAAGATGATTTCTTATTAGTTTAAATTATGCATTTAACTGTTAGTAGAATAAACAGTGCATTGATATCTCAAAATACGTATATTTCAATAAGAAAGATTTTTTTCTCTCTGATAATCCCGTCTTTTGGCCTAGCTTCTTGCCCAATATAATTGTTCATGCATGTACAGTGTATATAGCAAATATCATCAACACACTCCTTTCTTTAGCTAAAATTGTTTTGACTGATTATTAATAATATGATATTAAAGAAAATAATTATAGGCCAAAAAAAGATATCCTGATTTTTATACACGTATACGCTCTCTTTCACAATGAAACCGACATACGCACATATACGCACACATACGAACACATGTACACACATACGCACACATGCACACATTACGAATCTGGCACCAATGACTTAAAACCAAATGAAATATTTCCAAATTAAATGGCAAAATCGACAAACGTTTACACTAACCATATACTTCAACGGCAAAATTGTTAGTTAAAAATTACTTGATTTTATATTAAACATTAACGTCTCCCACCTAGATGTGTATATAGCCAACTACATTGTGATCTTCGACGATTTCATTAGACTGTAAGGTTTAGTATACTATGAATAATATAAAAGTCTCTATTCACTTAAATAAACCCACAAATGAAATTGCGTTGGCAGAACCGAAAATAGACACACGTATTTGTACGATGTTTGTTAAAATAATATTTATTGAAAGTGTCTAATTTAATTATGGCAAGGATGTCAATAAATATATATTTAGTAATACAAATGTCATTTAGTTGGGAAATTATAGACATACAGATGTTCTGTTGCCTTCTACTTTTGAAAACTAACTTGTTTTAACAAACTTAATATTTTCTAAGTTTGACATGTAAACTGTTTAAAGCAATTAAGAGCTAGCAAGGTATGCCATGTGTATGTAATAGGTCTATTACCCATACAGAATTAATTAACGTCATCACCACTCACGTGTTTAAAGTAACATTCGTGTCATTATGTTCAAACCTATAAGCATAATGGATGAATGAATGAATGAATGAATGAATGAATGAATGAATGAATGAATGAATGAATGAATGAATGAATGAATGAATGAATAAATGGTGTTTTACGGCATGTATAAACATAAAGAGACCTGTATGTATCTTTGAAAAAGTTACCTCTGCTAGATGTTCTCTCTGGGAAACCGCAATCACAGTAACCACGTACATATATACAAAGTATACAAAGTTTCTCGGTCTTTCTCATCTTCTTTTTTCTTCCTTCTATCATCATCTTCATCTTCTTGATTGTGACGTAGCAATTAGATGGTGATTGGGCAGATAGAGAGAGATAGAGGAGAGGAGGAGGGGGGGGGGGGGGTAGCAGCTGTCTCCGCCATTGTTTTATGTCAACCCTGGACCAACACATACGCCATCCATTGCGCAAGCTGTTCCCTCACAAGTATGACTCTACTGACGAATATTTCTCATTGTGAAACTATGTTTTTACCTGCGTCAAGTTTTGACAAATTACTGCACGAGACAGAAATGACATAAACGCGGCGTTGCCATGGCGATCCGTCTAATGTACATTTCAATCCATCACTTACGTTCGGTTATGCTCTGATTCACAACGACGTGGCTAATGTTGTATTCGGCATGAATTAAGATAAACAACTAAAATATCCTAATATTAATTGCAATTTTAGATTGCTCCAATGCCCATCATAAAATTATTGCTGCAATAAAAACGACAAACAGTTTTATTTCTCGAGTTTTCTCCGGTTCATTACGATGATTTATAATGCGTTTAATACGCTGATATTAATAAGTCCGTATTAAGAGTAGTTAGAAATGCATAAGCGATGTTCTTTTTAAAACAAAAGAGATGCTTCATACTCTTGCGACTATAAAATTAGCTAGTGTTATTATATAGAAACGCCATACTCAGTTTATATTATTTGATACTGTATACGTGCGTTTAACAGACCTGTTTCTATTCGAAGTCGAAAGTATGTCTTTGTTCAGTTTGTTATGGAACAACATTTTTTTTCATATCAGTTTAAACTCACCGATTCTATACTATAGTTCCGTGTACTCTAACGTTACCAATCATAAACTAAAGTTTTGCGCAAAACTATACTCACCGATCCTATACTATAGTTCACTGCAAGTATAGGCTCACCGATTCTACGCTACCAGTCTATTTAAGTCTATACTCACCGATCCTATACTATAGTTCAGTGTAAGTTAGGGTCACCGATTCTACGCTATCAATGTATGTACGTCTATACTCACCGATCCTTTACTATAGTTCATTGTAAGTTTAGGCTCACCGATTCTACGCTATCACTCTATGTATGTATATCTATACTATAGCTCTGCACAAACTTATATTCACCGATTATATAGTACAGTTCCGTGTTCTCTTATGGCCGATCGTACACTAAAGTTTTGTGTCTATACTCACCGATCCTTTACTATTGTTCAATGTAAGGTTAGGCTCAACGATCAAGGAATAACATATTGTGTAGATATATTACTCACCGATCCTATACTATTGTTCTGCGTACTCGTATATCACCGATCTTGCACTAAGACTGCACCGATCATACAATATTATTTTATGTAGGTTCGTACTCATCGACCCTTTACTAAAGTGCTACTAAAGTTTTGTGTAAGCAATGACTCTAAAACCTTAGTTGTATTTACTCTGTAACCACATAATATTTTATACAGGCATGTGTATGAAAATTTTATATTACACGTATTACTATTTCATTTCCAGGGCGGGTTAGAAGACACAAACACATATTTAGACCAGAATCAGTCGGTAATACGAAAAGGTAAGGAAACATACATTTGTATTACACATCCTGAGAACGATGCTTGTGATGTTTTCATCACATTGTATTATTAATAAGTACAGTCGAAACTCGTTATTTCGAATTCCGTGGGACCGTAAAAATAATTCGAAATATCCGGACTTCGATGTAGAAAAGATGGCACGCTTTCTTTAGCATCTCTGTCGACCATACTGCATGTTAGGAACATCCTCGTAACATGTCATACACGCATTTTTATCTATGATGCTAATCCTAAACTACTAATTCACTGGTCAAGGCATATCGTCTAAAACGAAAGGGAACAAAATAAGCATTACTCAAACTTGTGTTGGCGGTGAAAAAAGAGTAGCAATTACAATATACTAGTATGCACAATCCTTTGAAAGTGTTATGATTTTTTTCTAAGTCTAAGTATTCATCCTTTAAAGGTCTAACTCGCCAACAGGCTATTTTAGTAAGTGTTGAACGAATGGATCGCATGCTCAAATTTGAGATGCAAAAACGTCCTTAACTCAACGGAAGTCTAAATATATATAATTATATTCATACACTGTATCTAATCAAACAACTAACTAATCACAATGATCTAAATATTCAAGATAACAATCAACTAGGTAATCCAGATATAACCGAATTATTATTGTAAACAAATCCACACAATGTCACAAAACTAACATATTTTAAAAATAATCCCAGTCACTGCAAAAGCTTTAGATCAAACTAGCAAAACAACCAGCCAGGAAGAACATTATAAAAGTATTTATGTAACACCCTGAAGGTTCAAAACAATAACAGCCCGGAGCAAGAGAGATCATTACTTATTATGTTTCATGTGAGAGACCATCATATTAAGAGTGAGGTTACAATGCCTCGAGTTATATTGTTTGCTATATATTGTGTATTAGAAAAGTGCAAAATTGCCAAAGGCCCAATCCCGGAGGCAACCAGATGATTTTACTATGAAGACGAATTTTACGTCGTCATTGTTGACATAAAATAAATGAATGAAACTTAATGTCATTCTTAAAATGTAACAGAAACAGCACGATGTGACTTAATTAATTGTTTTTTTTTAATTTTAAACAATCGGATTCTTGCATTGGATACGTGACATTTGTTTTGCTACTGGCCATTCCATAGCGGTAACTTTTGTTATCACCTTTTCTGTGTCTTTGTCCTCGTCAGCGTGTTATCATTATTTTTCAATGGTTGTTATACTTTTTTTGGGTGACTGTTTCTGTTATTGTGTTATGTTTCCAGTTGAATTTCTTCTTGTTTTTGTCGATAATTTCAAACATTTTGTGGTTTTTGCATATGTTAAACGGTAATACATTATTGACAACATGCAATATGTGTGAATGATTACATGATTACATGTTAAAACAATTACATTGAAATATCATCAGGCATCCTTTTATTTTTATAAATAACAATGTATTTGCCTTGTTCTATAGCAAAGTGTACCTTTTTGGGGGTTTAAATAGATATGGAGACTTGTACGAAACTGTAACCATAAGCTTATATTTCAAATGTCTATAGCAGACATTTCTTTCAACGGAGGATTATGCAAAGAAATATTTCCATATAATGGTTTAAGATCACCCAAATATGTTTAGAATAACATGCTTCTGCAACACGCATTTAATGTTTTGGTTAAGCGAATTCGCCAAGGAGATGCCATAGGTCCTGTGTCGTACTAAGGTACCATACATTGCATTGGTACTAAATGTTACTGTAAAGTGTTCTAGCATTCTATGGGCCATATTAGATACACGTATCCATGTTTCTGATTGATCAGTTTCATTAACACATGCTTCATTCGACGGTTGTAGCTCCACACTGCTATAAAACACGTAGCAAAACATTTTCTCATGAAAGCTCCTATTGTCATACTTTGTGACGGAAATAAAACGTCGCGGTTGAGGACTTTAATGCGAGCTTATAAATTCATATACGATGTTATCTGTAAGCGACATGTCATGTTTTGTATCTTAATTTACTCTGTGCTCTCGCTCCATGCTGCCGTATCGGGCAAACATTTTAAACTTTGCTTTATATTGTTTTGTTTCTTGACAGGTTTGCTTGCCTTTTACATAAATGCTATACACGTCTGAGCATACACGTACTATTTATTTTCTTATGTTTTTTTTGCTATTTTATTTATGATTTCTATCTGGCTGTTATATATCTAAACATTACCTATGTGACTTGAATATACATACTCTCTTTCGTTATTGCGTTAACATTACATTTTCGCCTATATTACTTTGAACCAAACTTGTTAACAAGTGTTTTAGCTACGATGTGTTGTCTGATGTTAGGGTTACATCCACTACTGGTTTTGCTAGTTATCTCGCCTTGTACAAATATTAGAGCCAATGTAGACCTTGTAGGTTAGGGCCATTGTAGACCTTGTAGGTGAGGGCCAATGTAGACCTTGTAGGTTAGGGCCATTGTAGACCTTGTAGTTTAGGACCATTGTAGACCTTGTAGTTTAAGGCTATTGTAGGCCTTGTAGGTTAGGGCCATTGTAGACCTTGTAGGTGAGGGCCAATGTAGACCTTGTAGGTTAGGGCCATTCTAGACCTTGTAGGTTAGGGCCATTGTATACCTTGTAAGTAAGGGCCATTGTAGACCTTGTAGGTGAGTGCCATTGTAGACCTTGTAGGTTAGGCCCATTGTAGACCTTGTTTGTTAGGGCGATTGTAGACCTTGTAGGTGAGTGCCATTGTAGACCTTGTAGGCTAGGCCCATTGTAGACCTTGTATGTTAGGGCGATTGTAGACCTTGTATTCGCCACCCCTTGATCTAGATGACCGAGGAAAAAACGTAATTTCTGTTTATCCAGTTACGTTTACATAACGTGTCGAGTATTTCCTTAACTAACATATAAACCAACTAAGGCGACAGATTAACTATAACAGTATTATCGGCAGATTGTTTACCTTATGCATTGAAAGCAAGATTAAATTTTGACAGGTGCAAAAACTTCTAATTTTCTTAAATATTAGTAATCTCCAGCTTCCTGTCTGACGGAAGCTAAGTTGAATAGAACCTACATGAGAGTACGGGAACTGTAAAAGAAATTAAGTTATTTCCATTTTATTTGATCTTTTTTTATTATGCCGTCCATATTCCATATTTATTTGTGTATGTGTTTTTATTGTCCATTGACATTTTATTGAAATAACTATCACTATAATAGTCAACAATATCTTATTCCATAATCAATTTCAAATTTAATATTTTTTTACAGTAGTGTACTAAATATGTATAGTTTAAGATGGTCTAACAGCCTAACATATATAAACAATAATTATAACATTAGAATCCATCCAAAAATTTGTCTTAATGATTCAGTAAAAAGAATTGTCAGAAAGTATAATAAATCAAACTGATCATAGATTATGGTGAACGACATCTCCTGATTTCCAATTTCGCATTAATTGTACAAAAAATAGCTTAAAAGAAAAATAAATCGAGTCGATACATCATTGAAAGAGAGAAAACAATTTGAGCAGAACGACTGGCATTATAATATTGAATCACAGGCTGCATTTTTATAACATTTGACGAAGAAAAGGAGCAAACTCTAAGCTATAATTAAATACTCGAAGTATCAACTTGAGCATACAAAAACGCATTATGAATTGACAATTTATCATAACAGGTCTGGTAGTTAATACTATCTCAGCAACTCCTATTCAAGTCATGTCTGAACATTCATCATAAATGTTTACACCCTTTGCCTAAGAGTTACGAAGAACAAGTCCTAGAACAAAAGAAATGATATTTCAGGTACCAGAAAACATCAATCACCGTGATGAAATTTGCATAATTAGTTTAGCCATTTCAGGTGGCGACTATTTTGTGAGCTTTGGATCGATTTCTGCTCTATTCTGTGTTTTGAGTCAATCCTTCGCGGTGATTTACTGGCGCTGCGCAGCGTTGTGGCTAATCATATTGTCCCGGATTCGTCAATCTCCACGCCAGATGAAACTGAAGGAAAAAGAAAGCGAGAAAAAAATTGAATTAGGTCCGTATCGTCGTATTAGCGCCAATTTAAAATCTAATGAGAGCAAATTGAGAACTCAGATTGGATACAGCAACTTGACGGACTGATCATCACTTAATTCTGCAAATTATTATCTTTGTAAGGAAGCGTTTAATTTGATCTGTCAGTTTCACGCGTCCATATCAAACAGCAGTGATACAAGATACAGAATATGGAATCGTCCAAACAATGCGGTCCTACTCGTTTATGCCAATTCTAAATTCGCTTCTGCACTCTATTATTTTCGTGCGACTATTTGCGAGGAATGAAGTGCTATGTTTTATTAATAATTAATTCCATCAATTGAAATTCCATTTCTACAATTAATTGTATCACCGATATATCATCAGTATATTTCGGTCATTAATACGGATGGAGAAATTAAGACACATTTCCTATAAACACACGCAAGAATGGAAGTACTCTTGTGGAAAAGTTAATTAGTGGGTGACACTGATCAAATAATGGCGATATACGGTGGGCCTTTGTCCATAACCGCTGGTTGGTCGTACTGGTCAATGTTTGTTCTAGTTTTAATAATTCATTTACGTGAAATTAAACAGTCGTCTCCATCATATATTAATACCAGCTAAATGTTTAACTTTCAAGACCATTTCTATCGTATTTTAATCATCTTTGCTTCTTTCGACTCTTGCAAAGGCCGACAATGGGCGTCAATGTTGGTACATAAACTATGGCAACAGTTTAACTTGCTATCTCTTGAATATACGTTTACTGTTGTCGTTTCATCTGTATGTTCGTGTAGTACTTGTTATAATCGTTCTATGTTTATACTGCTAGTTACTATATCCTTTGATATGTCACCTGTTTGTCATGTTATATTTTCTTATTGTTTTGGAAGTATCAGCACAACTATTTATTCTTCTGATGTCTTAATTTATGACATTATCATCCGTTTTCAGGTATCCGCCCGAAGCTAGAAAATGGTAAACAATTAATGTTGACTGGTTCCCTATCCGGTTCAGCACCCACTGATGTGTTCTGTTCGGTTCCAGGACGTCTTTCACTACTTAGTTCAACGTCAAAGTATAAAGTGACTGTTGCTGAAGTACAGCGGCGGTTATCCCCTCCTGAATGTCTCAACGCGTCATTACTAGGGGGTGTCTTAAGAAGGTAAGTTATAATTATGCTACAAAAATCAATAAATGGGGAATCTTTAGTACCAATGTTAAGTGTCATTAAATTTCATGAAATAACAGCTGTATGTGGATTAGTTAACTTATGTGACCGGACGAGCTTTATTTATCGCAGCTGGGTATCATCGTTTATCTATCTCAACATTCTATAACTCAGTTGGATACCTTTCTAGAAACTAAGTTCACTATATTGGCACATTGTAATGAAAAGTTTGACATTTTACATTATTCTCAAATTTGGCTATATGACAACTTCAAAGCTATTCCCAAAGAAACGGTCTTTCAGAGGTTTGAACTTTACCTGTATCCTGATTTAAATGGCCGATTCACAAGACGTCTTAAATTACCCAGCATTTTCACCTTTAAAAGATTTTCATGCTCCCGCAAATTGAAATTGGTGACGAATTTCACTTGTTCTCCGTGGGTCAATCACCACTTAACATTTTGTATAAATAGATAATTTGTAAAATACATAGCATATGACTTATAAATCAAATATTGACTAGAATTCAATTTTGAGAGGTCAAAATGAAGAGAGTTCAAAGTGATTGCGATGCGTTTTTTTTTTGTCACAGTGTTCTTAAGTATATCGAGAAAACTGATTTATTTATTCTAAAGAAACTTCTACCCGCTTATGAGGTGTTAATAATGCAGTGTTTAAGCACCTTCGTCAACACTTCACACGAATCTGATATCGTTCTTGCCATTGTTAACAACTCGCGGGTTTTGTCCCCTCTTCAAATATGACCTTATACACGAGCCCGCTGCAATTAAAATTTCACCTCCTTTAAACTGTTAAAGAATTAGGTTTCCGCTTCACGTTCACAGTATAATGTGTCTGTCAATCTTCGTCTAATAAAACTATTTGACAGATTTCTTTCTCAGCAGCGGAAAACTATAGTACATTAGTAGTGTGGACGACAGAGTGTTCAACACGGGCACATAGCTTGCCGTGTTTATGTGTATTTAAATGCTTATATATTTCTAAATGTTGCACATTCCTGTTTCTATTCATTTACAGCAATCAATATGAATATCCAACACCTGTCCTATTGATTCTATCATTCGCCTCATCACTGACAACACAATTAAAACAACAGCTAATTAAAAACATCAAAAGGATATTTTTTGCTCCCGCTATTTAATGATTGCATGAGTCTCTTAAACTCGGGACGATCTGCTTAACCTGAATGCTCGGATTATTCAATTTCTTCACATAAAGTTTAATTTATCTTAGCGATTGTTGGACTGATATTATGTGGAAAGATCCGGGATCAAGTTTTTTGAAATACTATATAGCAATCCACGTGTGGATTTGAATTTGTGCATGCAATATACAAGTTGCTTTCAGCCAGTTTCAAATGGTGAACTGGAATGTTTTGATCAATTGATTATACGAAAAGGAAGCGACGCATTTGGTGATCACAAGAAGTTTTATCACTTTTATTCAGTTCTTATCTCTAAATTCTTGACAATAAGATGTTAAACTTAGTTTCTCTTGGCGAAGACACATCTCAGTCAATTGCATGATGTATTGATCCGAGATCTTTATTAGCAGCAACAAAATTCACACCCGCTTCCTTTTGATAACTTGAGGCATGAAGAATGTATACCATCAATACAACCATCCAGATCAGTAGCTGCACGAACTCCCTTAGTGCTATCGACAATCAAATCTATAGCACCAGTCTAAATTGCACCTAAATCGAGTAATTAAATGTTATTTTATCGACCGTATTTAAATGATGCTAATCGTTCTAAACCACGAGTTACATTAAATATACCATATTAATAAAGAACCTTCGTCTATAAGTGGGTACTTTCAGGTGTATGCATTAGTCGATTACTTTTATGGCAGTTGCTATGAAATACGTTTTGTTTGCTTGTTTGACAGAAAATAGAGGAGTTTCAACAACATGTTTTCCAATGGTGAATCAGATGTACCGTTCTTTCTTTTCTGTATGGTTTAATGGCAAAGTACATGTATTTGCTTGCAATGTAACTTCTAATAATGAAATTAGAAACTTCAAAACTTTCAACACGTTGTATCAGAATCTATCTTCAGTAATAACTAGCACAGTTCCAAAATGATTGTATGTTTTAAGTACTAAATACATGTATATTTGCTTACAACTTCTGATAAAGAAATCGGGAATTCCAACAACTTGTTTTAGAATCCTTCTTCAACAATGTACAGTTACATCTTTTTGTATGTCTGACTTATTTAAAATACGCAGGATGTAGGATGACTTTTTAGTACAAATCAATTGAAAGTCCATCAAGGTTTATTAATTCATGTGTGTCACTAACGAATGTTCTGTTTTGTATCTTCGAAAAAGAAATTCGTTGGGATTTTTAACCTTCATTTACATAATACGACTGTTTTATTTAATTTAATTCTGTTTGGCTTAGAAGCAAAAATCGTTGTGTCGATTTCAGTTTGTATATCGTTGTCGAGTATTGATTCGCCAAATCACTTAAGACTTCTGTTATTTCCACCCGAATAGCTGCTCGATAGACCGCTGTCTTAAGAGATCATAATTGCCAAGTTTGTCTCTATTCAAACATAATGCAGGTGTCATACTGCGGTGTATAAACGATAGCAGTTTGTAAAACCAACCGCCTCTGATTTGCTTCATTAAAATTTTCCACACTTCATACTTGTATTGTTAAAGATTGCTTCCAACTGGGCAGCTTTGATCCTTCACCTTAAGAACGTTCGTTTATCTCGCTGTATTCAGATACCACTTTAATACCTGACCTTGTTCTATTAGCAAGCTATTTGTTAGTAATATTTTGTTTCTTATTTATGGAATGACCCTCCCATATTATACGATTTGATCTCATTCATTTAAATGTTAATTCATTGACAATTCCGTGTTTGTTTAGCAGTGAATCATGGCCATTATAAAATATGTTCATAATTGAATATGTGTTAACTAGGAGCTGCACGCCTCAGATACAATTCAAGTGACCCTCCCTGTCATTCCGGACATAGTGATATTATTTCCATATTTTGTGACGGAGATGACCGTATATAAAGGTCATACACACTAAATGACCAAACACGATGATGTTCATCGCATTATTAAATGTCATATTTATCAGAAGAATAATGTACACATTATATCAGATTATCTCCGCCTTTGCCTTTGCTTCCTTATACAAGTGCGTGCAGACAGTAGATTGGCGTATCGTTGGACGATAGAAAAAAAACACATATATTAGTCGTGGTCATGCGGATCACGTGATGTATCTAAGTGCAAGTGGCAGTCGGTGGTAATTTCGATTATGTTCTACGGAATTAGACAAACTGTTTTTTTTCAAATAGTAAGGTATTATTTTTGGCTTAAAGAAAAACTGCTGTATGGGTATGGCATTGCGTAGATGAAATAGAAATGTCCGTGTGAAGTTCTTGAACAGTGACATACACAGGTGACGAACAGTGTGGTGCTTATCGTGATTTGATTGGCTTGATTTATAATGTTAACCGATTTGGCATATTTGGGTGCAGCCAAAACAGTGTGCTAAAGTTGTTTTGCTTACACGTCTTTCTATGTGTGCCATATTGATTTATGCTTTTTAAATAAACGGCGAGGTTACATAATTAAATTATCTTCCCCTATTGTAGTCCGATCTGGAATCCTGAACCCGCCATTACACCCACCTCGGCTATTTCATAATCTCGTATTTGTCACGTTGAATTTATTTCCCCCTAGCTTCAGTAGCTTTTTCCTTTCTTGGGAACTTTACACAACTGTTTTTTTATTTGCCTTTTACCAACTAATATATCAAACAATCCAATTTGCTGACTTAAATATCTGGTGCTATGCTATTATTTAATACGCTTTTCTTATGATAAGTGACTGAATTTTATTCTTGAGACCATTTGAGAGGACGCAGCGATACCTATTTATTCCATGTCTTTAGTGCCTTGTAATTGAGTTTGTGGGCGTGGTGCAATTAACATGTGTGCCTCCGAAGTTGCGGTCTACTCATGGTACAAAGCCATACAATTTACGGATGTAACAACACGAACAATGAGGATTCATATGACTCCCTATTTATATACAGAGTCACGTGGTGCAGGCTTTATGCATGTTGTCTTTGTAGCTAGGTTTCCTCCCACAACCAAACAACAGGAACACTAGGCATTCCATTGATGTGACAAATGGCGGAGGTTTTTTTGTCAGCAATTAAATAAAATCTCTCCCCAGTCTAATACATGGTGAACTTGCGAGTTACTTTGGCTTCTATTTTGTCGTTGACACTGGTATTTCATGGTATCTCTTACAGTAATTGGTTCTACTTGGTTAAAGCTTTCCCAGGAAAATAGAAGAATTTCGTAAATTGGATTTCTAGGTTGCTCGCTAAGTAATGTGATTAGTGAACGAGGAAATATTTGTTTCCAAGTAAACTGGTTATAAAACCAATGTTTCGTGTGTGAAGTTAAAAACAAAGTCATACAACGACAAACATATATTTCATTAGGAACCGACATGCAACTTTGGCACGTAACATTTATTAAATAATTTGAAAATAAAATAGCAGGCAAATTTGATAAAAACACCATTTCTTTAAATCTGTGCGACAGAAAAGGACAAAACATTTTAATTAAAGATAGTTTATGGAACAGTAATTGATATACCGTTGATTATCACTGTCGGTTTTTTGTTTTCAGAGCAAAATCCAAGAATGGGGGACGATCACTGAGAGAGAAATTAGATAAGATGGGAATGAATTTACCCGCTGGAAGAAGAAAAGCAGCCAATGTCACGTTACTGACGTCTCTAGTCGAAGGTTGGTACCTCCTCTTTAGGCTTTAGTTTAAGCAATATTCCCATACGCATATCTTACTGCTACCGGAGGAACATTTCATTGTTACATTCCACCCCTCATCAACACATATTTACTACTGTTTGACTGTATTCGATGATGTAACCAGAAAATAATTTCTTGTTTTATATAAGCATGCGCATTTAAATATTAACAGCCTGTAACAACTACCGAAAAAAAGTATTTAGGGAAAATTTAATTATTTTCAAGGTTTTACCATCAACAATCAAATGAGACATTGAAATATGAAGGATGAAGCCCGTATAGTAACATGACATTTTCTTCTTCACACAAAGAAATCTAAAAATCGCATCTTTTCTTTTAGGACGTTTTTTCTTCTTCATTTTTTCATGTTTTGTCAATTTTTAGATTTCAATCAAAAGTTTTTAGATACACTTCTACAGATAAATATGAACATAAATAAATATTTTGGTTGATTAATTACAATACTTTGTATTATAACATACTATTGTATTTTTACATTAAAAAAATTAACATACATAAAAGTGTGTTTGTCAATAGCTAGATATTCTACTATTGTTACAGCACTTACAAATTAACATTCAAAACAACTGAAATATTTGAATGACACGTTCCAGGTATTAATCAATGGTAAAACACAAAATATGTACGTGGCTTAGAAAAGTGTCTATTGATATGCATAGTACGTCTCATTAAACAATATATAATAGAAAACTACATAAACTATCTGTTTATCTAATCTAATTTAAACCTATTTATTTTATATTCTTTTTCATTTACAAACTATTTACTAGTCAAATATATATAAGATTTCTTGGTCGAGGACACTTGCTTTTAAGCGCAGTCACGTCTGTATATGCACATCGCATGCACATTTGTGTTTGAAACTTCAAATCATGCCAATATAATTATATATATATTAAATTTTGTTTAATATTTTAATAAATATGCGGCCAGTGTGTATTAGTGATGACACTGTGAACTCAAACATAACGCATTTTATAGTAAAATATACTCTTCTAATTTCAAGGCACTTAAGTCGTTCAATAGAGCATAAACTATCATTTTTGACATGCATCGGCAATATTCGAATGTTCACAAATTACTTGTAAAATTACTGTAGAAGTGTTTATAAGAGACTAGACATAGCAAATAAATGGGTAATAGGTTAAATAAGTTGTTAATTTCAGTCATCAAGGCAGATATGCAGCCTTAAGATAACGAGTGTAGTTTAAATATATATGATGGACTTTATCAAAGTAATTTTCGAACTACTGAATCCAAGTTTCGCCAAAATCATCTTAGCTATGTAATAACTTCAAAACTTAAAAAATGCAGAAATATTTACCTATTGAAGTATTACAAACGTAGATGCCTATATTTGTAAACATTTTGGGTGTATACGTACATGTATTTGATTATGTAAATAAAACTAGACACACTCGTATAAATGTATGTCCAACATATCGTGTAGTTGTTAAATGGATAATTTTATTACACAGTAACTGACTGTTTCCCACAAGGACCGTCTCCCCGTGATGTCAAATATATTTCCAATTTACAACGGGTAACCGCCATTTATTTTACTTGTAAAGTTTTACGAGATCTTAATGTGACGTACATGACGTAATTGTTTTGTCAAAAACCATTTGTATTGGTTAGTACATTGTCCAGCCTGTTTATTACAACGTCCGCTTTAATGGCCGATGCGATAAGCATTTTTGTGCCTGTTAGTGATGTCGCCGTAACGGGTCCATTTTCCGTATGACAGCTACCACCATCTAATATAAATAATGGCTCCTCAAACCTGTAATTTATTTCCCAATGAATCTCTATTTATCTAGGTCCGTTTCTTCGTTTACCACCATTATTGTTGTTACGTGTGACACCTGAATGGTCCTTTCCTGTCTTTGTTTATTTACTTTCCTACCCTCTATAAGCTGAATATATTAAAGACGAAACTCGTAAACAGGTCTGCAAGATGTTCGTCTCAGTATTTTCATTAGGAAAATGTTTGAGAGGTATTTGTTTACTTAATTTGTATTCAAATACAAAGTGACATGTCCTAAATTTGATATGTAATGTCCTTGGTCTATCTCGGATACCAACCACCAATCTGCCTAATGTGACAAAGAACACTTTGGACACCACTGGTACATGTCACCCCCATTGTCATATTGTCATATCGGTCTACATGTATTTCTAAAAGCATGAAAACTTAATTTAAAACTGACAAAGCATTTTGCATATAATCCTACCTACCACCAAAGCTAGTCCAGTCTCTCTCTCTCTCTCTCTCTCTCTCTCTCTCTCTCTCTCTCTCAAACATTAAAAACGATTAAAGGGGATATATTCATATATGCATTGTTTTGAATGATCCTGTGGGTTAAGCCGCTGGCCTCCCTTAATTATTTTTAGAAATGCGTTATACATTTACAGCTGTAAAGAGACAATGTTTTTGAGAAGTTTGTTATACATGTACATCTGTATAGAGATATTCTTATCAGTATGTTTTATTTCTGTTTATTTTATCTAAAAACTTTTAAACTTCTTGAGTGGAATAGTGATCAAAAAACTAAATAGTCAATGTATAAACTTTTATGCGTGAATTATGCCGAGTCTATAATTATATTGATATGTAGATAATTTTATACACTGTTTATATTATTTCACTTCTCATTAAATGCATTTTTCCTTTGTTGGAAGTTGCATATTTATATTTCTTTTATTTTTGCGACCTTCGTTTACGTCTGTGTTTACTGCCTTGTAGTATTTACTAGATTATTTAATACTACATAAAAAACATGCTTAATTCATTATACCATACACTGTGGTTACGTATTCTCTCCCAGCCTGCTGATATACGTACGTTTTACTGATCGCAATTTTGAATATTCTTATACGTCATCATGCACATGCTAAACTAAGTATATAGGAAATATTTTCATATGGACAGGCGCCCATTAATTCACGGTTTCGCAGTCAAGCACTCTGTGTTAATACACAGCTACAGCGGTTTCGTTACTGTCACATGCTAGTAATTAAAAGTTAATGCTTATTTACATGTGCAATAAAAAATATCCCATTTGGCATTTGCACAACTAAATGACTTCAGTTCAACTGAAACTGTTTTCAAGTTTCAACACTATACCTTTATTTATGATATCTGATTATTTCACGATTCTATAAATTACCGGGGAAAATGCTCACAACAAACAACGTTTTAAGTGCTCCCTATTAAATATTTTATTTGTGCTATATCAAGTTTAAATTAAGACATTTCAGAGCGAGTGCTCATTCATCCAACCGGAGCGCAATTAAATCCATATCTCCACAAATTATGAAATTCCCCACTTTGCCTACAACATTTCATTCTGGTAACAGCGCTTCCGCGGGTTCAACATGATCAAAGGCACTTTTATTGCTCTTCTCGACATGCACGCTGTGATTCTTATAGTTGTATAAAATTTTAATCTGATATAATTTCAACAACTCAATGCCTCTCTCTGGAACCTCCACGTGATTCTCCATAGCTTCACACATTGTTAGACAATGGCTAAATGTTCTTTAAAGATGCTAACCTAAATGTTCGAGACAAATCATGCTCTACTTAACTTGTGTATTTGTGTGTGGGGGGATCTTTTTATTTTTATTTCTGCGAATTACTGACTTATACCTTGCTTCCCCGTCTTTAGCTTATTTATTTAATCGCACTATCACACCATCTTAAATGTGTTAATTACTACAAAATATTGGTCTGAGAAAGTGCTCGCTTCAAGCTTCAAAAGAATAATCGGTATGGTATTCCTTTTGATACTGATATTGCTACTTCAGGTTATTGCGGAGCACATAGATTTCGTTCAGGCTTAACGACGCAGGGTATTACATGAGGTTTTTGAAATTTCATGATTGTATCATTATTGCTCGCATAACCTTGTTGATTTTTGTACGATGTCTATGGAATGGCACCGGTGCATGTTCAGGGCGAACAGCCACGCCTCTACAGTCAATCTAGCGCAGCTTTAGGAATTCCTTCGATGACATGATACGGTTTAGGTTTTAATCTCGGCACATGTTTTTTTAAAAATGTTCAATTGTTATTCCTGACTTTGCATAGTCTGATATTAATCAATCGGCGGTAAAGGGACACCTATTTACAAATAAATGAATTTACCCGTAATTATATGTTTTTTTTTAGAATATACACTTCCATTCGTGCTTTTGTTTGACCATCTCATTATCATTATAGAGTAACTATCATGAATCACCGTCTGAAAGCCAAATAATGTACACTCGTGGTTAATAAAAACAATAATTTAAAACATTTTTCGACTGAAGAACCCCTTTTAAAGATATACATAACAATTGAAATTATCAAAGCCAAACGTTACGTCATACTTAAAAGTGAAAATAATCGCCCTTGATGTATAATTTTAAAGTTGTTACGTGAATACCACATTTATGTACAGTGGGTCGGAGTGGGTGGGGTGATGGTGACTATTTAGAGATTGCATTTTAATGTTGTTGCTTTTTATTTCTTTGAATAAATATCAACTTAATGGTGCATTTTTGTAGCATTGTATTGATATGCTATTCCCATTGGCTCAGCTACTCCCTTAAACATTCGTACTGGCTCACTGAAAAAAGAGTATCTAAATAGGTTAAGTATTGATTATAAAAAAAAACTCAGTTTTAATTAAGGTTCTTTTGTTTTTTTAGGTGAAGCAATCCGGTTAGCACGTGATTTTGGATACCTGTGTGAAACGGAATTCCCCTCACGACAGTGTGCTGAGTACAATAGCAGGCAGTACACTGACCCTGCGGACCAGATGACCAGAAAAAATATGATTCTAGCCACGAAGTAAGTTTAGTTTAGTTTATACTAATTTATTTTAGCTCGATTGCGACGAAAGCTCAGAGCTTATATGAACCGCTCTGGAGTCCGCATCCTGGGTAGAACCACTACTGAGTGTTGTGTTAGGAGAGGTATCGGGTCGAGCTGAGGATCGAACCCGCAACCTCTGGCCTTAGCCGCCAACACGCTATCTATTACACTACCATCCCGCTTAAAGTAAATTTCCGTCACAATGTAGTATATTTTCTAGTAACAGCTGGTGACAATTCATTAGCGTTGCATTCAAACGTGCAGTTTATACGTATGGATGAGCTTCATTAACTCTTGACAAAGTGCTTAATTCTGTCATATCAAATATTAATAATCTACTGAATATGGACAACTGGATATATGGTCTCAATTGTTTCAGAGTTGGCTTGGGAATAATTCCAGTACAGTCATTTTACATATGCACGAGGGATGACCAAACTACACATTTATTGCATATTTGAACTTGAGGTAGTTTAAACTACTTTGAATAAATGTACAAAACTACATTCTACTAATACCAGTAGGTAAAAGAGTCCACGTGATTTTTGATCGTCCCTCGTATATTAAAAGACTCAATTTGAGACCGAGCAGCATCTGGTACACGTTTACAATGATTTAGTTACGTTAAAATATTTTGTATCTAGTTGTCTCTTATATTTCAATGTAGAAAGTTGTACTTAGGCTGAGGAAGAATACGTTGTCAGTTATTTTATATCAATTCTGCAAGGTTTTATGCTGGAACAAATGCATTGTGACAATGTATAGCATAGTTTCATGTCATTTTAGCATTTACACTATACTTATATATATTACAGATAAACACAATTATCATATTTTACTATCAGTCTAGGAAGAATTATAAGAGACAATGTGACACTTTTATAAATTTAATTTTACAAATGATAAGTGTACTATAACATCATTGGATTCATCTTAGGAACATGATTGGAAAATGACTTCTGTAATACTAAGTATTGTCTACTTATATCGTATTCAGTGGGCTAAAAGAAGTAGTTTTAATACTTATTAGATAATGTACTGTAATAACAACTTTACGCTTTCATTTCAGACAAATCTTAAAAGAATTGATGGACCTATTAAATCAAGACAGATCTGCGTTAGGCAACACCCGACCTCAAATGATTCTAGAGCCAAATATACAGAGACATCTTTCACATTTTAGTCTAATTACACACGGGTTCGGATCACCAGCGGTAGTTGCTTCTCTTACTTCAGTGCAAAATTACCTAAACGAAATGTTGAAAATTATGGACAAAAGTTTTTCCACTTCAAATAATATGGAGCCAAAAAAGACAGAAAAGGATGACTGACTATAAAGATGCGAGACTACGCATGTTTATTAAGTGATGCAGTGAAATCAATCCGCGCAAATCTCAACTACCAAACATCAAATACACTAGAAGGCATTAACCATATTAATGAGTTGGTAATTTAGTGCTGATAGCGGGCGGAGGCAAGGTGATGTACTAGCTCTTTGCGATTTTAAGATCTTTTTGTGGATTTATGAGAGCAGAGAACTGTTGGTGACAGATATACTGAAGTAGTTCCCCCAAACACTTACCCTGAGGGTATCACGTGATATACAGGTGTGGAGAGATGTCAGGTTGATGAAATTAATGTTATTTCCAATGATTGATTGATTTTCGATCGATCACTTTGCTATGATGCAGTCATGATACTACGAACAACTTAGTATTTCATTCTATGTTACTAAAAGCACATTGCTGAAATGTTTATTTCAACTATTTAGACCACATCTTGTCGTATTACAACTTATGCTTGGTACCTAACGTGAAATCTAAGCATTTAAACGGAAAGATTATAATGAATAATAAAACTTGACTGCATCAATGTGTTTTAATACAACTGTCTATTTAAGTGCAATGATAGCATTAGAGACGTGCACTAATTGTGTATGCGACCTGCTTTTAATACGAAGTTCCTCTCCAAGTGTGATTCAAATAAAACGTCGCCAAACATAGGCTGAAAAACCATATAAGTTGTGTTACAAACGTGTTAAGAAAATCCACATACATTATGTTTTAATGGCACCAAAAAAGAAAAGATAAGCAAAGGGACACAAGCAAAGTGCCTTGCCAAAATTCTGTATAATATCATTAAAAGTCTTGCCACATGTTTGCCAAATGTGTTTGTCGCAAACTCATGTTATTTATTAATCATGTTCAAAGCATCCAGCGTCAAGTATGTGTTTTGAAACTCTGTGTATAGTGAAAGTGGTATAAAACTGTAATATTTATTTTGTTCATTTTTATTGGAAATTTTATTCACGCTTGTCTCGTGTTTTTTTGACGAGGATTCTTTTTTCTATGTTAAATGTAACGAATATTGGCGATTCAAGTGTTGGACAGTTTTTTCTGCGAAAGCTCAGATCGTCTGTATGACGCAGTTGTAGATTTAAAAGAAAACGAGATTATAGAAAATCAAAACGAGGCTCTAGTCTGAATGCGACAGATAACGAATCCTCTATGAACACGTGAGCAACAGCGAATCATGGCAACTCCCTGTCATCAGAATGAAATGTTCATTTTAAAAAAATGTACATATTGAAAAATGTCATGTTACCTCTGAATAGTGAGATGAAGTTACTGCAAAGGCAATGGAAGGGTCATTGACTAAAACAATGTGTATTATATTAATCCAGTTAATGCTATCTTGTCAGATACTTGGATAACTCTAAGACGGGCTATCATTATGATACAATGTAACACTATGCATATGTCATAGAAAATGATCCCCAAGTTGACATGAACGTTTCTTTGTAAAATTTAGGTTTGTTTTATCGTATTTTAAGTTTACAAAATCAGAGAATAAAACTCAGAAGCCCGGACAATGTTTGCATTCGATGGGTGAATCGGTAGCCGTGCGTTGCATCGGTTGTTTGACGATAAGTGATACTGGTGGCTGTGCGATGCACCGGTGGTGTGACGATGGGTGATACTGGCGGATACACTTTCGAAGGACAGTGGCGTCAATCAGACAAGAATCTGCACCATGTCTACTGCACTATTACACAAATATAAACAATCGTCACCTTTATGGTTAAACTGATTCCATTGCCTTTGAAGTTATTCATAAACGTCCGTTTTCTTCATCTCTTCCGATATATGGCATTCCTGTTAAAGTAAAAGGTACATTCGTTCTGGCGACAAGTTGTTATATCATGGGCTATGCTCCATAATTTTATATGTATACTGGTAATTTTAATTTATACTTGAGAATTGTGAGAAACAGAGACATTGAAATTAAACGAGAAGATTCTATCAAAATGCACAATATTTATGAAATTGTTTATTTTTTCTTCCTGTGAATGGTGGTTACGAGTCATGTGTTGATCTAACGGTAACGTCTGATTGTCATATTCGGTTATTTGATTGTAATATCGACATAATATGCTGAACAGCTAACCCGCTACCTGATTTTTTTATGTTCCTGACATTTTATGTAATTTTCAAAAAGTATCGCAGCAATTCTCTTGAAATTATAACTTGAATAAGAAAGAACATTTAGGTTATGTAAACATATATTATTGTTTGTTTATGTCATACTAATTTTGATAGCGCTTCTCCATATTTTGACGAAGATATTGGAAAACAAAAATGGCGGGTTAGCTGTCCCGTACAGTATACATGCATTGGACTGCTGTAGCTGTGTGTTTTAATCTTACTGACAGTGAGCGTTCATTAAGTATGATTACATTTCAAAATGTTTAGTCAAGTAATGATTTCGGAAGGAAATGACTGTTTGAATATGAAGATTAGCAATATTAATTGTTACCGTTTAAAATATGGTTTAAGTTTATTTTTATTGATAGAATAGACTATCACCACAAAAGATATCTGTTTCCAGTATGTCATATTCCTTTATGGAAATATGTTTTTGGGATATTACATTTTATTTTTGCAAAAAAGTCAATGTATTATTTTCGGTGTATTCCTTTTCATTAAAAAATCTATTATATTGAATATTAATAAACACGAACCGTTTTCTTTACAACACAATAATACGCATGTTTCATTTGACAAACGTACCCAAAAACTTACTTAAAAAAAAGATACCCTATGATTGGTCAGACGTAATATCTGTTACCATAGACACATGTTTCTGTACTGCGTTCCGTGTGTCGAAAAGTGTGTATGTGAGAGTTGTTTATAGTTAAAGGGAATTAATTATATGCATTTTCTGTGTAAAATGATGCGATGGACCATTAAAGGGAAATAAATGGTTACAAACTACTTTTTGTTTGTGTTTTTGTGCTTTTTCCTTATCGTCCGATTAAAGCTCCATTCTCCAATTCGAAAAGGTGAAATCTCACTCTCGTGCGTGACGAGATCTGTGCGTGACTTGATCTCAGAGGAATCTCGTCACACCAAAATATATCTTATTTCACAGGGGTCTGAAACGTTGTTCCAAACTGATAAATGAATAGCGGGGGCTCTGCTCATTTTAACCCATTTACTTATGTTAGTTTGTAATTGGACGAATGGTTATATGTAACTGTTGTAAGTATATTATTATGCAATAAAATATATTTAAACTAAACTAATTTTAGTCAGGCTTTATGTCAAAGGCATATCCTTGTTTTATCGTCGTGATCAAGTTTTGCAGTGTTGATCACCGCCAAAATAAACATACGCGGCAGGGACTACTTTTTATTCCCGAATTCCATTTTTTCATGTATTTAATATAATCAAGCAGAAACAAATTAAATAATAAAAATATACGGTGGACATAGTATTACGCCATTTTATTTTTAAAAAAGTGTTTCACAATATAAACCAAAAGCTGCAATATATCAATTGAACTGGGAAAGCGTATCTATATTTATTTTAAAAAAAGCTCTCAGTACTTTAACCCTTTACTTCATAGGGACGCATTTGGACACCTTTAATATAGACGCCTATGGACACCTCCAATATAGAGGCCTTTGGACACCTCTAATATCGACGCCTTTGGACACCACTTATATAGAAGGATTTTGAATTATTGGATGAATTATGTTTATTTAAGCTGACAGAGTGGAAAACAGTGCAGGAAGTGTTTAGATTGCTCGTTACCAGCAATTTGAACTCTTCCTGCACTGTTTTCAAAGGCTTTCTGTGATTGGTGCGGGAAAACGCGTATCTATGGAGTAAAGGGTTAAAATAATACTTAGCCTACACAACTAAATGAAAATTTGAAGATAGTGAGAATATAGTAGGTATGTCTTTCGCCGTTTATTGTGACATGTTCTTTGAAATCCCTTTTTTATACTGAGGTCTTCAATTTCATATTTGATATGGCCAAAAAAAACCACATAATTTTCCGGTTGGTTGACCGTCCTAACTGTCGTCCTAACCTAACGTCTTTACTGCCGACCCTATTTTTTTCGAAACATGACTTTCTTATTGTTATTTATTTTTCATTTAAATCATTTTCTTTACACAGTCACTGCATTATACTTAACAAAATGTGGAGTTTTGAATATCCTAATGTGTGTGTTGTACGATGTTAAACATGGCCGTCCAGAGAGACGTAGAATACTGCCCCGAACAAATGGTTATTTTGTTATTCAGAACAGCACAATGAATTTTTATTGTACCTATCTCAATAATATAACTTGGTTAACATACAACTACAACCAATGATCGGCTTGCTCTGAACATTACTGGTACCTCAAGAGTGAAAAAAAAAAGAAAAGACAATCATACGTGGTATACACTATTTTTTTACGGGCTAACCAGAAACGGATATATTATTTTGGCCTAAGTAATTTTAGAAAAATTCCTTTAAGTGAAAATGTGTTAAAATAGCGGCATGTCCCTTTATAATAATACAATTTTGTAATTTAACTAATATTTTAGATTTACAACAAAGTGTTCGAAAATAAGTGGTCTTACCGATTTTCTATCGATTTTTGAGAGACATGTGCATTACATTATTTTCATCAGTTTTTGGAGGGAAGAAAAAACAACACAAACACAAAACGGCCGTGTGTGCAGGCGCTTTTTGTCCGCCTGACGCATTTTGTCCGCAGAAAAAAAAGAAATAAGTCAAATTTTGTCAATATGACGCCTTTTGTCTGCAGAACGTCACAGGCTTTTACATAATACTCGTGATATATAATAGAAATATAAGTTAATTAAAATGTTATTGGTTGAAGGAAATACGTAGTAATGGATCTAGAGCGACTTCTGTGTAGAATAAAAAAACAAGGAATGTTAAGCACGTCTAAGCAAATGCCGATAACCATGATGATGATGAAAACAATGATGATGATGATGATGATAATGATGATAATGGTGATGATTATGATGATGATGATATTTTGTTTTTTCATTACGATGATGTTGATCACGATCTAGTAAGGGACCTTTATTCGAAACGTTTGTTGACTGGCTCAAAATGATATGCCACTAATGAGTAGTGCAATAGTAGATATAACTCCTGTACATAAAATACTAGTTTTTGTAGAATGAGGTTTAACGTCGTTTTCAACACATTTATAAGGTTATGTATCGCATATCCAGTTTTATTTATCACAACGTTAATCTTAATCCGCTATACCAACGATGACATTTTGCTTTAAAGCGTTTTTTGACGTAGGTTAGGGTTAAATAATTAAATGTTGTAAAAATTCTAGTTTGTCAATTTTTCTAAAATTTTCACAATAATTGTATAAAATATTGTTTAAAATTATATAAAAAGTATGCAAAAAATCGCTTGGTTTGTTTTTAAATAATTTTAATATGAAGCCGTTTTTTTCGAAAAAAATCGAGAAAAAAATAGTCGTAATTTTTGCATTTATAAATCCATACATCCGTCGAATGTGTACGTGGAGATATATGTTTCGATTCTGTACATTAGGTATAATTCAACTGAGGTCGAAAAATACGCGATTTTGCTGCTATAAATTGGGACGTCAAAAAAGGTCGAAAATGGCCATCTTTATGACGTCACATAGAAATAAATACATATTCATATTGGAAATTACTTTTTGTTTCATTATATACCAAATATACTACTGATTTCGAAAATAATTTAAAAGGTATATTCCTTCTGAAAGAGGAAAAAAAATGTTTGATTCCGATAATGTGTTTCACTTGAAGTACCTACTGTTTACTTTTGAATCAAATGTTATGCAAACTGGGATGTACGCGTCACAATAGTATTTGAAATAACTATAACGATATGGATTATACATAATGCATTTTTGCATTTTATGCACTTTTTAGTAAAAGTAAGGAAGTACTCAATATAAAACGTATCGAAAAGAGAGACACAGCGACGACAAAAAAAACACATTTTCGAAGTTTTATCACATTTTATTGCTTATGTGACATATATATTCGATCATATGCAACGGTTGCTTTTCTAAAAGACAAACGTCTTTACAAGTTGTGCAGAAGAAACGTTTGGATCTGGAAGTAAGATTTGACTGGCTGAAACAAACACACCTCTGCAATGGTTATGTTATAATAAAGTTTAAAAATATTTATTCGGATGGAAATCATGGCAGTTATCTTGTACAATATCTTTGTCATAGAAAATATCTAAATAATGAATATAGAAATAAACATCCAACTGATACTCCTTTGAAATACTATGACAATCTCCGAGGTAGTCAGATTGTTGAATCAACCAATCAAAAATGTTATTTGATATTGGCTCAATAAAAATGATCTTATTCTCGAGGTGTTACCCCACCATTGATTTTTGTTCTTTATTCTATAGTAAATAATAAGAGTTTGAAGGCTTGTCATTCATAGAGAGACCCTAAAAATGAAGTGAAACTTACATTTTACTGTTTGTCAACATCTGCACTATCAAAATATGATGAAAAAAGTAGGGGTCATTTGTCATATAAGATATTTTTCCTGCTCAATGTGTACACTGTTTACAAAGTGAAAGTAGACTTCCGAAATCATGTATTCATACCCCAATTTCCAAACATCAATCTTTTTATTCTAAATTCACAATATAAACATGACAATACTGTCAAAATGTTCAATATACATCAATTATGGCATTCAAAAAAAAGAGCATTAAAATAAGGAAAATGCATTTTTAAAGAAAAAGAAACGAGGATTATTTTTAACCGCCATCATGCGACTACCCAACGCAAGCACTTCCTTTTTCCAATTGGTGAGATGTTTGTCTTTTAGAAAAGCAAGCGTCGCATATGATCAAGACTACTTTTATCGACGTTATGTCTTACTTTAAGCAATGCAAACATGCTTGCTTTAACGACGTTGTTTTGACATTCAGCCCCCATGTTACCTTTAGACTAAACAGTCTCGTTTATTTTTAATATAAAATTTTCCATTTTCTCCCTAAAATGGGTGTTCCGTTGCCTTGCCGCGAAGTCGTTATCGTCTTATGACCACTTATTTCTCACCACTGAGATAAGGGGTTCGAGCACCGATGTTCGGTTAAATAAACTTTGATAAAGTTTACTAGATGCTTTCGAGGGAAGAACTTATACTAAAATTCAGTTTATTCTACAAATAAAATCAATATACATGTATGGTATATGGCATATACAGTCAAACCTGTGTAAGCGGTCACCTCTATTAAGCAGTGACCTGTCTTAAGCAACCATATTTTTGTATTTCCTATTAATAAGCATTCGTAGTAAATAAACTTATATTAAGCAACAATCTGTCTTAAAATGCCAATTTTGCTCCGTCCCCTGACTGGCTGTTAAAGACAGGTTTGACTTTTTATAACCTGCCATGTGTTCAAAATGGCTCTTTTCAGTATTCCACAGATAATGACATCGGAAAGTCATCAATATATAATATAGAAATTTGAAAAAAACACTTCATTATGGACCAACAGGAAATAAAATAAAGATTCATTCAATGAGCTGTAAATGACATACATAATGCATTTTTGCATTTTGTGCACTTACAAAAAAAGTAAGGAAGTACTCTATGAAAACGTATCGAAAAGAGAGACATGGGGACGACAAAATAACACATTTTCGAAGTTTTATCACGTTTTATTGCTATTGTAACATTTACAACGTACATTTATATTACACCAGACGACAAAAAATGTACACGTGAGACGTGATATGTTCGCGCTATCACGTATTTAACATTAAACTTTCTCTCTTCCTATCGCGTCAAATAGAAAAAAACAAATGCTATCAATAAAAAATACAAAAGCATATATTTCATATATATATACTCATATATATGTCTATATTTGAACACATAAATCATTTTTGTTGAACACATATCCTTTGTATCCGCCTGTCTATTAACCGCAAGTGTTTCTAAAATACTTAATATTTAAAAAATAAAGTACTTGCCCAGCGTAAGAAGTAACAGGACACAACAAACACAGCAGCAAAACAAAGTCAACACATGGAGTAATTACAACACATATAATACATACAGAACTAGTGACAATAGAGGTAACATAACGTGAAATGGTCAGTAGCAAATGACGCCACTGGGTAGTTTTAACCTGGTTTACGGGTACACGTCACTCTTTAACCACTCGTCATACCACAAAACGGAGAAAGTTTTGAAATAATGAGACAGTATGCAGATGTGTATAGTAGATAAAAACAACAAATATATGCAGGTATAGAAACAAGTGATGTCATACGCAGATGTACTCGGTGAGCTTGTAGAAGTCGAACCAGTAAAAGAACGAATAAAGTGCCGGTTAGACGGAGATAAAAAAATTAAACCATCATACTGGTATAATGAACACTCAGGAAAAAATCGATATAATTACTTAAAAGATAAAATGATTATTAAAATGGAAAACAATCATCTTATTTTTATAAATGAATGAAATCCAAATGGTTTGGAAAGTCATGTCCACCAAATCGTACCAAAGTGATATTTAAATTGGAGTTGTAAACCTGGAAGGAAATTCCCATTCTAAAAATAGACAGCATTTCAATACTGCTTGACTCTTTCTAAGATGAAACAAATTTTACTCTTTTAATACGTCACAAAATATGTTGTAGTGAATCTCTTCTCAATATCTTATTTGACATGTTTAAACAGATACCATTTTGGCAATACGTTGTCAGTGTATATATAAAGGCATGAAAAAACATTGAAAAAAAATGTTTTTAGGCAATTTTAAAATTTTGAAACATCCTGATAGATTCCCTTTAAAATCATGCATCCCTTTAAGTACCTTTATAGATTGTTTCTTTTGTGCTGAAAATATGTTTTATTTGGCGCCATCTAATGAACATTGACAGAGTGAATGATTCTCGTGCATACATACTTAACGCCTTTAAAACGCATGTTTTTGAATATTGGATATATCATTTATATCCCAGTTGTTCTATTACTTTATTTTTTTCTATATGTCGACCACAATTAATTTGTTAAATATGTGCCTTAAAGTGATGAAAATGTTAAAGCAATGTTAGAAAGTTCTGTATCGGTTTGTCATTTGTGCCATATCTAGATTTGATACAATAACCACACGTGCGTTTCCAAAGGCGTTAAGTGTATATTGTATAGTAATTGGTAGTGAGAGTTGATGCCATGGACATTAAGCTAAAAGTAAGAAAGTGTATGTCGAATAGGCGACGTGGCTTTCAAAGGACGAATCCATAACAACAGCTTAACTACAATAAATACATATATTAATCATGCTGCAGAAAGACATGCATTAAGCATCCAGTCATGGGAAGGAGCAAAGGTGGCCTTTTAAGAGCGGTTGTTGCTTAATACAGGTTATTTTGCTCTGAAAGTATAGACACAGGACATAGAAGACGTGGCTGCTTAAGATAAGTAGTTGCTTAATAAAGGTGATCGCTTACACAGGTTTGACTGTATCTACTGAAGAAAGGATAATAAGGGGTCAATAGTATAGAACAAGCAGAATTAAGCAAAATTAAACTCCAATTAAGGAACCTAAATTTGCTTTACGGGTGCTTCAGTGTTCGCTCTTTGTGTAATTAACAGTTAAATGAAAACGGGCCCATCAGCTTACTTTCTATATGTTATTTCTGACTACGCTTAACCCCTCGCAACACAATACAAACAGAACCCCACACGTGTAATTTTGAACGCGAGTGTAAGTTGACATTTTACATGCTGGAAAATAAGTAATCTGTTTTGTCCACTAATTTGTGCAACCATCAGATAAAACGCGATGTACAGACGAAAAGAACAATAGTGGTAATATATCTACATAATAGGTAAACAAAACAACGAAACATGTGTTAACATGAACAATAAAACCGGTATTCGTGATTAATCACGTGATTATGTCAGGATTTACATATACGTATATCACAGGTCAGTGATACCGCACTTTACTAGTAATATGCACAGTTTGAACCTCAAGTGAAGCATACGAAACTATCATTCAAAACATTTCAGTATTCTATTCAGCATTTTTACAAAGTGATATAGCCTACAAAATAACAATGGCATGCCTGCATGTGTATGTATTGTGCGTACCAAACAAACAAACAAACAAACAAACAAACAAACAAACAAACACACAACTGAGAGTTTTACAGAGAGTCTATTCATAAAAATCTCATTACACAGTTGACTTTTTTCTTTGTTCTATATAAAATATGGTGTAGGATTTACACGGTGGAAGGAAATTCCACATAGAAGCTTTTTTTTTGTTAATATTTTTTTTTCATAGCATTAATGTATATGTACATAAAAATGCTCAAATACTGGTAGGTTGAGCAGTGCAGTGACACCCTATGAGTTTTAAAAAAAGAAGTTCTCAAATGCTCATAAATACATGTATCTGTTACAATCATATAAAAGTCACCTTTTTTAACACAAGCGATATTTTACTGCAGTTTATACTATGTAAGCGTTTTCTTTACCCTTATACAGCAAGAAAGCAAAACTATTATGAACCATTTTGAAAATATTTCAAACCAATTTACATAGGACTTTTTTAGTGTGAGAATCTTGCTACCGTGACTGAAAAGGTCGCAACTGTGTAGTGAGACCTAAGAGTATTGAAAAAATAATTCTTAAATCGATCATCGGGCTCTGTTAAACAAATGTGTAACGAGTCAATATATTACACATAGACACTAGCAATAACACACACGCACATGCATTACACGAGTACAACACATTGGCTGCATGGACCATAACATATGTAACATATACATACAGTTTTAAGCATACCGTTGTTTATACAGAACCCCTATAGTTCCAGGAAATCGTGACAGTGCTGATGTCACACTTATACACGGTTAGGGAGAGAGGACCAACTCATTTGTCGATGGCATAGTTCATTAAGACACCGCGTTACATTATTAAATTAGTTCGTTGTTTCAAGTTTACATTGAATATAACACAAACACCATGATTATACTGCACTCGAAATATATGAAAACGCAACACAGAAAGAAACCAATACCACCAACAGGCAATACTTACTTTATAATATGGATATATACACTAGTACTAAATATGTCTTGTTTCATATCTCTTCCTGTATTGCGTTTTCATATATCTGTGTTGCGTTTTAATATCTCTTCCTGTGTTGCATTTTCATATCTCTTCAATGTATAGTGTATGTCAATGAGTTCGAAACCTAGTTTCTATAGTAATACTGACTACTGTTTGTTTAACATATTGAAACTACATACACGTGTTGGGCCATGTGTGTCACACATTGTGTATATGATAAAAGATCAATGGAAGTTGGACATTGGTTTCGTAGTAAATCAATGGGTGTCAAGCATTGATATCGTAGACAATCTATGGGTGTTATATATTGGTATGAAAGTAAATATACGAGTGTCAGAATTTGGTATCATTCTTAATCGATGGGTGTAGACGTTGGTATGCTAATAAATCAATGGATGTTAGACATTGATATCATATGAAATATATGGTTGTTAGATATTGATATCATATGAAATATATTTGATATCATATGAAATATATGGTTGTTAGATATTGATATCATATGAAATATATGGTTGTTAGATATTGATATCATACATAATCGATGGGTGTTAGAAATTGATATCTGATGAAATATATGCATTTGGTATGAGAGCAAATATATGGGTGTCAGAAGTTGGTATCATTGTTATTAAATTGGTCTTAGATATTGATATCATCGGAAATCTATGGGTTTTAGATATTGGTAGAATAGTAAATTGATGGATTTTAAACATTGATATGAAAGTCAATCGATGGGTTTAAGTCAATGGATAAGTTTTAGACATTGGTATGAAAGTCAGTCATTAGTATGAAAGTCAAGCGATGGGTTTTAAACATTGATATAGAAGTCAATCAATGGGTTTTAGACATTGGTATGAAAGCCAATCGAAAGGTTTAAGCCAATGGAATGGTTTTAGAAATTGATATTAAAGTCAATCAATTGGTATGAAAGTTAATCGTTGGGTTTTAAACATTGGTATGAAAGTCAGTCGATTGGTTTTAGACATTGGTATGAAAGTCAATCGATGGTTTTAAGTCAATGAACTGGTATTAGACATCGGTATGAAAGTCAATCAATTTATATGAAAGGCAATATATTGGTTTTAGACATTGGTGTGAAAGTCAATCGATGGGTTTGAGACAATCAATGGGTTTTACACATTGGTATGAAAGTCAATCGATTGGTATGAAAGTCAATCTATGGGTTTAAATCAATCAATGGGTTTTAGACATTGGTATGAAAGTCAATCGATTGGTATGAAAGTCAATCGATGGGTTTTAGACATTAATATGAAAGTCAATCGATGGGTTTAAGGCACTGATATGAAAGTCAATCGATGGGTTTTAGGCATTGATGTGAAAGTCAATCGAAGGGTTTTAGGCATTGATATGAAGGTCAGTCGATGCGTTTTAGGCACTGATATGAAAGTCAATCGATGGATTTTAGACACTGGCATTTAAGTTAATCGATTGGTATAAAAGGCAATCGATTGGTTAATACATTGGTATGAAAGTCAATCGATTCGTATGAAAAACCAATCGAAGGGTTTTAGACATTGATATGAAAGTCAATTGATGGGTTTAAGACATTGATATGAAAGTCAATCGATTGGTATGAATGTCAATCGATGAGTTTTAGACATTGGTATGAAAGTCAATCGATGGGTATGAAAGTCAAGCGATTGGTTTTAGACGTTGGTATGAAAGTCAATTAATGGTATGATAATCAATCGATGGGTTTAAGACATTGATATGAAAGTCAATCGATTGGTTTTAGACATTGGTATGAAAGTCAATCGATTGGTATGAAATTCAATCGATTGGTTTTTAGACATTGGTATGAAAGTCAATCGATTGGTATGAAATTCAATCGATTGGTTTTAGACATTGGTATGAAAGTCAATCGATTGGTATGAACGTCAATCGATGGGTTTAAGACATTGATATAAAAGTCAATCGATTGGATTTAGACATTGGTATGAAAGTCAATCGATTGGTATGAAATTCAATCGATTGGTTTTAGACATTGGTATGAAAGTCAATCGATTGGTATGAAATTCAAACGATTTGTTTTAGACATTGGTATGAAAGTCAATCGATTAGTATGAACGTCAATCGATGGGTTTAAGACATTGATATGAAAGTCAATCGATTGGTATTAGACATTGGTATGAAAGTCAATCGATTGGTATGAAAGTCAATCGATTGGTTTTAGACATTTGTATGAAAGTCAATCGATTGGTATGAAAGTCAATCGATTGGTTTTAGACATTGGTATGAAAGTCAATCGATTGGTATGAAATTCAATCGATTGGTTTTAGACATTGGTATGAAAGTCAATCGATTGGTATGAAATTCAATCGATTGGTTTTATACATTGGTATGAAAGTCAATCGATTGGCATGAAAGTCAATCGATGGGTTTGAACGTCAATCGATTGGCTTTAGATATTGGTATGAAAGTCAATATATGGGTTTTAGACATTGCAACGAAAGTCAATCAATGGGTAATATCAATTAATATCATAGTAAACCAATAGTAGTTAGACAATGGTATCATATAAAACACACAGTTCAACATGTCTTATACAATGTTAGTGTATAAATACAATATATATGTGTGTGTTATCTTTTATTGATGTATAGCATATGTACACACTAACAGGTGCGAGCACGTGAATGATGGTAAACAAGTACATACTAGATGTGAGGAGTGCAATGTTTACACCAGGTACGTGGATCAATAAGTGCATTAGGTGTTCAATGCATCTCATCCATATTATTTGATAAGTAGAATAATTTAAGTACACAAAGGTATAAAAAGTGTTAATGATAATCATTAAAGCATATAATTGTACATGATGTATCAGGTGGATATGGAAAAATGTACGAGTCCAAAAGGAAATGTAGCATTCAAAGAGCACTGTCACCACCACATGTACAAACAATGCACAGTTTTTTTTCCAGTTTAATTTCTGAGTTCGAACTTAAAATAATTGATTTCAATTATTATTTCTCGCATTTATAAGTCGTACATGAGGTAATATACGAACTACTGTAAAGTATTTAAATGTTTAATTTATATTTGTTAACCTCATAAACAAGTTTAACTTACATGTATTTAAATTACGTTATTTTTCTAATTAAATAGAATCTAACAAACACTATTGATCTATTATCTGCGTGTTATGTGTTACATTTATTATTTGAATTCGTATGTAATGAGAAACATTATATGTTTAAATAACTGAATAAAGAATTTTGTATCTTGTAAAATTATTTATGTAACTGCCGTCTATGGTAATGTAAAGCATCCACACCGAGCAGAGCAACACCATATTCCAGTCCATGTTCTGATACTGCTTTAAATATATATCAGGAATAAAATAAGTTTAATCTAATGTATAAACTATTAGGACAAATTTAGACATACTGCTAATGGGACAACAAGAAGTACTGCCTTGGAATGGCTCTAATATGCATTCGATTTTTTGTTCCTCAATTATAAACAGACATTTATATGATAATTATGCAAATTAAGATAATGGCGATACAAATTTAGGATAAAAATCTTAACTGGCAAAATAAAAAAATAAAAAATACGAACCATAAGTTATGTCAGCACGCTTGCTTAGTTAGGTTCTACCTGCCATGTAATGGAAACAGGATATTTTACTTACTTCACTATTAATATAAATGAATGAATAAATGGGGTTTTACGGCGTACCAACACATAGTTTATTCGATGCTAATAGGAAGGAAGTTTCACTTACAGGTTCACTCTACATGTAGAAAAAATCACAAATTAACATACCTGTTAAAAAAGAAACATCAACAAATGAATATTCGGAATGAACCTAGAACCTTGATACTGTAGTATAACAGATGTTCAGAAAATTCTATCGTATTACTCAAATTCGTATTACGCTTCCTACGACATGCACGAGCCAAATTGATCATATTCTTGCCATCACTCATATGGCTCCCTGAAACCACACAGGGATTGGTAATGAAACCATCCTAATGAACATGACAAAAAAATGATAAAATGAATATGACACCCATTCGGAGGATTCTTATTCCTCTGCAGAGATTGACAGTGATTATATTCTTAACCACATGGGCTTATTAATATAAAATAGTTAGGTCTAAATTTTGATAAAATTAAGACAGTCTGCTTCCGATTTATTCAGTATAAGCGAATCTCAAGCGCCCGTCCGTCTATTTTATTCTGATGTTTCAAATCATGTGCGTCATTCAATACAGCATTGTTTATCAATCTGATCACCTCCGCCTTTATGTTACGCAATATACCTCTACATAATAAGGCGCCATTTTGGAACTACTTTCAGTCACATGAAAAAATAAATTGGCGGCCATCTTATGCCACCTTATATACATGAACGTTGAAAATATAAACGTTGGTTAATCAAGACTGATATTTTAAGTTTCCCTATAAACATGACCCATATCGAGTGTATAAAAAAATCGATATAATAACGCCATATATTCAACTTAATGACGGATACATAATTTGTTACTTTCACCTGAATGAACACAGACTTGTAACACAGAAGAATAGCGTTTGTGTATTCTAGAGCTATACACGAGATGCATTATACGTAGGATACGGATATACCTGATGTTTCACGATTGCATAGTTCAAATTGGTACGGTGTTCAATTTGGAACGTCGCGTTTTTCATTTCTGAACCCCATACCACGAAAGTCGAAATCACGATGGTGAAAATACGAAACTACGAGGATAAAAGCACGAAATCACGAAACTACGAAGTTGAAAACGCGATGTAATTTCGCGTTTTCACCATCGTGGTTTCGACTTTCACTATCGTGGTTTCGACTTTCACCATCGTAGTTTCGACTGTCGACTTTCATCATCGTACTTTCGACTTTCATCATCGTACTTTCGACTTTCACAATCGTATTTTCGACTATCACCATCGTACTTTCGACTTTCATCATCGTACTTTCGACTTTTATCATCGTAGTTTCGACTTTCATCATCGTGTTTTCAACTTTCATCATCGTGGTTTCGATTTTCATCATCATAGTTTCGACCTTCGACCATCAACTTCCTGTTGTGCATATGCAATGCGATCTCAACACAACAATTACAATAGATGGCTGTAGCTCAAGATATTTTGAAAGGGGGTTCTCCTACAAAGAAATTATGGTGATGGTTAATGTATCAACGAGTATTTGAATCAATATTTATAAAAGCATACCTTCATCAAACGACAAATTATAAATAAACCTACCCATTTTACTGAAAATTCGTCTACTCTCATTGATATTATTCTAGTTAGTAATAGTGCTAATCTAATTGTAAGTGGCGTGTCTGATCCTTTCCTAGATCAAGTACTAAGAAATCATTGTCCAATATTTGCCATATTTAAGTTTACAAAACCGAAATTCAAATCTTACACTAGAAAAATATGGAAATATGACCAGGGTGATTTTAATCTATTGCGAAGTAAAGCTCAAGAAATAAATTGGCAAGAATTGTCAAATAATGATATTAATGTTTATGCAAAAAATATTACTGACATTATTATATCTTTAACCGAACAATACATTCCCAACTTGACTGTTCGTATTAGACCATATGAGCCTCCTTGGATAAATACTTTGATAAAGTTTAAAATCAGATATAGAAAAAGATTATACAGAAAAGCCAAACATACAAACCTTAAACACCACTGGGATAAATTTCGAAAACCCCGAAATGAAATAGCAACATTGATACGTCAATCAAAACAAGCATATAATAACAATCTTTCCAACAAACTCAAAACATCAGATATTTCTTGCAGTCCCGGACTGGTGGAAAACTCGCAATACTTTTATTTCTCCGAATGCCAAACAAACATAACCACCTCTTATTAGTAACGATATGACAGTTTCTGACGAGACAGACAAGGCCAATTTATTAAACGACTTGTTCAAAAGCCATACATTTTTAAACGATAACAATACTGAACTACCTGCTCTGCTCGACAGTAATACAGTTATGGAATTATTTAAATTAACTACAGAAGAAGTCAAGTCTGTTTTAGCATGTCTTCCAAAAGGTAAAGCAACGGGCTCTGATGAAATAAATAATCGTATACTACGTGAACTCTCTAATGAGTTGTCCAATCCTCCTTATAATATTTTTAACAAATCTTTATGAATATGCCGTTTTCAAAAAAGGGGATCCATCTTCTGTAAATAACTACCGTCCTATTTCTCTCCTAAGTAATATCGACAAAGTTCCGGAAAGATTAATATTTAAATATGTTTTTAACTTTCTTCATGAAACCAAATTCATATCACCTCTTCAGTCAGGTTTCATACCAGGCGACTCGACCGTCAATCAACTTACCTATCTTTATAATATTTTCTGCCAAGCATTAAAAGCTGGAAAAGAGGTCAGAGTAGTCTTCTTTGATATAAAGCCTTTGATCGAGTATGGCATAAAGGTCTCCTAGTCAAACTTAAATATGCTGGTATTTCTGATTCACTTATTAAATGGTTCAAAGATTTCCTTGGTAATCGACGTCAGTGTGTAGTTATTCCTGGTGCTAAATCCAGATGGAATTCAATAAATGCAGGTGATCCATAAGGCTCTATCTTAGGACCGCTTCTCTTCCTAATTTACATCAATGATATTGTTACGGATATCAATTCAAACATTCGTCTATTTGCCAATGATACAAGTCTTTATATTAATATAGATCATGTAAATGTTGCTGCAGACATTCTAAACTCTGATATAGCTAAAATTACTGATTGGAGTAATAAGTGGTTAGTCAGTTTTAACCCCACGAAAACAGAATCGCCATTGATATCTCGTAAACATAAGAAACCTGCACACCATACGAGGCTCGTTGTTTAGAATCGGTATATACTTTTAAACGTTTTCTGAATATAGATAGAGTGTACGCCCCCAAATATTATTATTCAGGGAATAGAAAGGCACAAACTCTCCACGCGCGCCTGAGAACAAATTGTAGTTCACTCAATCAGCACTTGTATTTAAAAAATATAACTGAATTCCCGTTATGTCATTGTGGTAGCATCGAGGACACTTATCACTACTTCTTCAATTGTCCAGCCTATCATAACATAAGATTGGAACTTTTAAATACACTGTCGTTCTTATGTACTGTTTCTACAGAAATTATCTAATATGGGGATTCCTCACTAAGTTATGAATTAAATTCGTCGATTTTTAAAGTCGTGCACGAATTTATCATAACAAGCAAACGATTCTAATCAGCAGCCAGGAGCAACTTATTTCAAATATTTCAAATTGAATTTCAAAATACTGAAATAAATCCCCCCCCTTATCCGGTTCGCCGCTGTGCCTTCTGATTTCTAATTGCCTCTTCTGAAGAATCACTGAAGTTATATATGTTATCAAGATACATCATACATGCCTGTAATTTGTTGTTGTTGGGTTTTTTTCTTGATGCTTCATTTTTGATACGTTTTTCTAAATCATTTTATTACATTGTCAGTACTGACTTAAATATTTCCACGATTATTTATTTAAACAAGTTATATATATACACATTGTACCTCTGCCATTTCAATGTTAAAATAGACTTCAAAGGAAAGGAACCCTATAAGCATTATGCTTTGGTTCTAATCCTAATATGTGTTGTCATTGTATATACATACATACGTTGTTATCATGATTAAAAATATGTTTACATTATCAGACGACATGACCTGTTGATAAAACATGTGCGTATGAATGTCATGCGCAACAGGACGTCGAAGGTCGAAACTACGATGGTGAAAGTCGAAACCACGATGGTGAAAGTCGAAACTACAATGACGAAAGTCGAAACTACGATGGTGAAAGTCGAAACCACGGTGGTGACAGTCGAAACTACGATGATGAAAACGCGAAATTCCATCGCGTTTTCACCATCGTAGTTTCGTGATTTCATCATCGTAGTTTCGTATTTTCACCATCGTGGTTTCGACCTTCGACTTTCACCATCGTAGTTTCGCGTTTTCAACATCGTAGTTTCGACTTTCATCATCGTGGTTTCGAGCATCGTGGAATGTGGGAAAAAAATACGATGGTCCAAACGGAACACCGTTTATTGGCCATCTCAGCTGCTTGAATCACATTCAGAATACCAAGCGTCAAATATGATCACGACTACGTAGTATATCGTAAGATGCTTACAACATCTAATAAATAAACATACCATAGAATAACATGGTTTAAATAATAATTGTACAACTATCACAAATCCAAGCTACCTCAGTCTTTCACATCCGTCACAATGCCAATCTACACTCCATGTGACGTGTATACTATATTTAGATAGTAAACATTTACACAAAAAAATTAATTGGTTATTTATTGCAGTAAGGTGTATTTTTTTATATTATATTTCTCAATGCAGCTGTGCTGCAGGTTTCCTGTTAATATTTGTATTGCTATTGTACTGAATCAACGCTTGCATGTTCGTCAAGTTGTGGTAGATGGTATGATTAAAATAATAGAATCAGTATTATGAATATTCGGATCACCTCGCCGATAAGCTTATATGTTATACCGAATGGTGACGGAATTGACCGAGTAAGTACGATTGTATTATGGTTATGCTACTATGTCTTTAACGCCTGGGTATTTCGGCACAAGGTTTAAAACTATGCTCTACTAAATTGTACAGTAGACGAGCGATATCTTTTACATAATACTTACATGGAATCTAATTTCATTGATTTAAACGTGGACAGCTGTAACGTTGCTAGTGCATGTTTATTGCTGCAAGTCCTATTTGCTGCGGTATGTTTTAATGGTTTTAATCAAGTGAACTGCACTTTGTCAAGGGCATAAAATGTCTGTATAATGATTGATGAAAAGGCTCAGAACGGCAATTTTCATTCTCGTTCGATCGATGTTTTGTTGCTTTTATCAGTATATTTTAATTTGAATAAATACGATATATTTGCCACGCACAATGGTTAATTTATTATCGAATATGCATCGTTTCAATAATATCTTATAAAAAATATCGACTGGAAATAGGCATCGCAACCAAACAAATAGAAATAGCAGATTCGGTGTTATTGAGTTTGTTCATGAGGGGTTATGAAACAAGTTACATGGCCATGCCCACAAACGCCTAACAAAACCGCGATTTTTCTATTTTCAAGCACGATTCCTATTGACCAGATAAACAACAACGTAGGGTCCAATTACGGTGTTCAAATTAAGGGTCAGACAATTGCTAGTATGTTAAACATCTCAAGAGGTTTATCAAATTGTCTATGGTGCTTTTCATACCGCAGCGATGGCCTAGGGGAAGAGCGTCCGATTCCATGAGGTAGGTCGTGGGTTCGATCCCCGGCCGGATCATATCAAAGACTTTAAATGTTACTAGAAGCTTCCTTGCTTGGCGCTCGGCATCTAAGTCTGGTCGACCCGGTGTCGTATAATGTGACTGGGTGGGGTATCATACAATGTGTCTGCGGCATGATACTCCAGTGTGGCATTGCTCAGAATACTGTCTCAAGTAGACACCATCGCGATATAACTGAAACATTGTTGAAATCGACGCTAAACACCATACAACAACAATAACAACAACAACAACATCTATGGTACTTCTATTTTACAGCGTTCCACATTTTTAATTGTTTATCGTTTTACATTTGACTATTTATTACGCTTTCATCTGTGATTGCGCGAAGACCGGAATAATTGGGACTCATTGAGAGTTCTTTCTAAAGTCTTAAATGAAATGAGGCATTGGGTACTTGTCTCTACCTCCGTATCTTTAATTATTGTCCTCGTCTTGTTATGTCGTCTGCAGAGTCATCAACTACATATGCATATTACGTCAGTTCTACTTCCTGTACATTTCTTGTCTTAACGCCGTAAGCACACACGTGCTGTATCTGACGTGGCTGCTTTATTTACACTCTTATTTTTATATGATGACAAGGGAAAAGCGAGATGAACTAGATTATAAGCTCTCCAGAGAAATGTTTCGTTACCGACTGTTCAAGTCCCTGATATCTCCCGAATCAAGTCAATTTTTACTCCCCCCACCCCACACAACCCCCAAAAATGCAAGGACATACATGTCTGTCCATAATTGATAGCTATTGAACGCTTATTAAACTGTGACGTCATTCAAAGTTTCCCAGTAGCAACTGACCAATCAAGTACTCAATTTTTTTTGCTATATAACGGATCCAGTCGGGAGGGCTTGGTCCGTTCTATAGTCTACTACCAAGACAGTTACCCTTAGTGTCACTTTTTCTGTATTTAGTGTGGTTGTTGAACAATATTCTATATATATTCGTTGTGCTTATTCTGTGGTAACGGTGTAATTAAATTGTACGTCGCATACAGGACCGAAATTCATCAATATTTTGAGTCTGAGATTTAGAATCAGGCTTAAATTGTCAAAAAAAATCATATTCAAATGACATCAATTTAACAAGCAAATTGCTGTATTTATTTGCAAAAACAAGCAGTTTGAATGATTATTTAACAGAAAATGTTACATAATCGCATTTCTTGCCCATAATTGTATGTTTACAGGTTTTACAAAAAATGCAAGATTTGAGTCTGTGTTCAATTCTCAGACTCAAATTGTCGGTGAATTTATGCCCTGGCTTTCCTTGTTTGTGTGTACACTACCGATCAAGTTTGCTGAAAAATCATTCATTCAACACTTAAACGAAGACAATAATAGCATTTTAAAGAAGGAAAGTTGATAAAAATATAAGGATACAGACCACAGACATATCAATACAATATAGCAGAACAGAGAGAAACTTTGGTAAAAACCATAACTATATCTTAAGGCCCTCACGGCTATTTGTTTCAAATCAAACCTTTTTTTTTAATTTTAATAAAAGTACACAACAATCTAGGCTTTTCTGAGTACCATGGTTTTGGAAACCGACTCGGCTCATTTAGAATAAAACAATTACTGTCACTTTAAGAGAGTCAGGGGTGTTAGATTAGAGACTAATCCAGAAATAATTAAGTGTCGAATATACCTGAAGGCATCTTAACGGAATGTTCATTCGTCAGACTCCTCTGCTTCCACAAAACGCACAGCAGTCACTCGAAATAGGAAGTGTTAAATTAGATATGTCGAGTATAATACTGCTCGTCACTCGCCACTCGCCGATTTCCTGGTTCAATACCAGTCACTGACTTGTCCGATCAGCCAAGAAATAGATTATCACTGGAGAAAATGTGATACATGTATTTCAATATTATAAAAGCGTTTCGTAATGATTGGTAGTCTATGTGTATATATGTTGTTTTAGTTTTTCTTATGTTGGTGTCTTGACTGGGAGAATAGACTTGTAGACGTCTTTTTAGTAGTGTTTCGTATGATTATAATGCGCACATGTGCTAGTTACAATCAAGGTTTGAAATCACATGACTTTCATTTGTCAGTTTTCTCGAAAGCGAAAAATATTCAATCTTAATTCTGAATGAAACTCATTTTGCCTCTTGATTTAAAGTGTACGGACTGAGATAAACTATACATCAACTGATTACATTACATTGGATATCATACTATCAAATATCAAGAATATTTGAAGTTATATCGAGAATTAAGATATAATGGTTCGAGCTTGATAACAATTTATTTTTATGTTCCGTTTATGTTGATATAATGACAGCCAATGAGTTTTTGTTTCAACACTTTCCATAAACAAAGAACACAAATTATATGTCCACCAGTAGGTGTCCTCGTAGCATTCAAACAACTCAATCATCACAGCAACACGAATACAATAAATACATGGAATTTAGCGATAAGGACAATACAAACCAGGACCTAAATTCATCAATATTTTGAGGCTGAGATTTAGTCCGACTCAAATTGTCAAAAATGTCATATTTAAGTAATATCTATTTAACAAGCATTTTGCTATATTTAATTGCAAAAACAAGCAGTTTGAATAATTATTTAATAGAAAATGTTACATAATCACATTTCTTACCCATAATTCCATAATTGTTTGTTTCAGACTTTGATTCTCAGACTCAAATTGTTGATGAATTTAGTCCCTGCAAGAGCTTATCACATTGTAATGGGACTGACAGTCAGCAAATCTGATGCTAAAACCTGGTGTACAGCAGTTCCCAACCTCGTTCTTTCATCTGTTATATCTTGCTCATGATATTTGTTCCATGCTATTTATTCTATGTATCTACTTGTTCTTTGCTATATATTCTACGTGTCCTGCTTCTTCCATGCACTTTGTTGTATGTGTTATCCTTGTTCCATGCTATTTATTCTATGTGTATGTCTTGCTCATGATATTTGTTCCATGCTATTTATTCTATGTGTCTGTCTTGCTCATGATATTTGTTCCATGCTATTTATTCTATGTGTCTGTCTTGCTCATGATATTTGTTCCATGCTATTTGTTCTATGTGTCTGCTTGTTCTTTGCTTTATAGTCTACGTGTTCTGCTTCTTCCATGCACTTTGTTGTATGTGTTATCCTTGTTCCATGCTATGCTATTTATCATACGTGTGATTCTTTCTCCGTGCTATTCTGTTTGTTTTGTTTGTCAATTGTATGTGTCCTTTTTGGGGTTTACCTATTTCTTTATTGTGAAGTATAGCTGCCAATGTGCATTATTAAAAATGTTAAACGCAGAAATGTATGCTGCCAGGACTATTCCACAATAATTTTACTGTTCAATTATGTGCTCTTATAAGAACTTGTACACACACTATTCAAAATCATGGTAACCGTATTTCAACATTATTTCTGATGACGTCATATTCCAACATGAAAATCGGTTATAAATAAAACAGTCTGCCGCCATATATATGTCTTCGAAAACAACAACAAACGACTACATATATAATGATAGAGCATGACATTCATTAGAGATGTGTTCAATAAGATGCCGTTGTTATTCATTATAGTAATATATAAAAAAAAATCTGCCGCAATAAAGCTTTTCAAAATTATTGAATTCGGTGTATATTGGTATGCTATTTCGATCAATATGCCTATATGCCTATATGAAATACTTTAAATCTATCAATATGCTGCTATGCCAATTCATTCTCGGTAGATTAATCTTTCGATAGGGACATTTCCAAAAATGCTTTCATAACAAGTCGTTATGTACTAGCATCTATAAAATCGGTTATATGTGGGACCATCAACATTCGAGGTATGCGATAGGCAGGGTAGCTCACTTTTGATAAAATCCGATTTTACTCCACTATTCAACACAACATATGAAAACATGGTGTTTCATATGTTGTACATACAAAACTATAAAAACTATAGCAATCAGAATATGTAGAACAGAACCGACACCAGAGCGGCTCAGATATAAACAGTGCATGGATATATATCAATTATAACAGAACAAAACAAACATAATAGAAGAAATTACAATAGAGCGTATCGTCTTGGAACGAGCAGTGAAGCAAAACCTTCACCTGGGAGCTTCCTCCTGCTTTACAGTTTAACCCGACCTCTCTCTACCCCCGCCGTCACATCATAAAACAATACAAATAATTTATTCGTAAAAAAAAGGCCTCCGGTCCAAAAACATATCATCACTATTATATGCTAAACGATTTAGATGGAAGTATTTTAAGCCATAATAAATTAATTGTAAGATTATCATCCCCGCCGGCCCACTAATTTCATGCCGCCCTGACCCTTTTTATTTTCATAAAAAAAAAAATATAAGAAGAAAAATTTAAATCTTCCCCCAATCCCCAACTCCCCCTTTTTAAGAAAAAAAATTGCATGACAATCAAGCAATTAATTTATAACGGCATAATCATTTTTTTTTTATAATAAGTTTGATTCATTTCGTTATAAATTAAAGTGGACGTAGCAGCTAGTTTTTACGAGCAATGTGGCAAAACCGCCACTGGTGAGCTTACTCCTGTTTTACAGTTAAATCCGACTTCTTCCCCCGCCGCCACATTATAAAACAATACATATAAAAAAGAGACCTCCGGTCCAAACTACATATCATCATAATGGTATTCAATTTTTTATTGTCCTATGATTCATTTCGTAATAAATTAAAATGGACATATGCAGCCAGTTTCCTAATTTTGAAGTTATCATTTAGTTGAATGTAGCTGATGAAACTCTTATTTTAAGTTATTTTCACCGAAATACCAACACTGTAATAATCGTAGTCTCACATCAGCATAATTGTATCTCGGACACAAAACGAATACATGATGTTCCTTACCCTAGAATAGAATATAACACTATGTCGAAGTGTGCGTCTAAGAATACATGATGTTCCTAACCCTAGAATAGAATATAACACTATGTACACTTTCGGTCTAAGTGTGCGTCTAAGAATACATGATGTTCCTAACCTTAGAATAGAATATAACACTATGTACACTTTCGGTCTAAGTGTGCGTTAGGATTTACCTGGTACTCATGAATACTCCGTGTACGTAGACTTATTGTCGGTGTTCAAACGTAAATATTGATGTTACTGTTTATAAACCGATACCCGAATACATGATTAAATCGGCTTCATGGCGCACTCACGAATAACTCCACCGAGAAGGCCCGAACATATTGGCGAAGATTAACGAGTATCATGTAAAACCTTACGGACAATATCTTTCATTGTTTTCGAGACTGTGAAAACCAATAAAATAAAACCCACGATATTATTCTCTTCCAAATTTAAACTACAATGACCGATATACTAGCAATTAGCTTTGCACAGGTTGGCACGCGTGCTCCTAACAGGTAATCGACGGACATAAAACACATCCAAACGCGTAAGACATTATCACGATTCGATCGTGCCATATTTTATTAAATATTACCGTATGCAATGAGCATGAAATAGTTTTGATCGCTAATTATGTTTTGATTATTATGATGATTATATAAATGGAGTCATAACTTTGAAAAGATATGTTTCGATAAAATTCGCCATCGAAGTATCAAAGCGAAATACCCCCGTGCCTTTTAGCGGTACCTTTAGGGTATTTTTTTATTTTAACGGAACAAAAGAAAGAAGTGGACACAATAGAAACAAATCACCATTAACACCATTTTTCTTACTTGTTCTGTTTAAGCTGATGCCATTATTACTTCTGTATTCATTTGAAAGAAACTGTGTTCAATTGGAAACATATTTTCCCGGTGTTACAGAAGAATACTATGAAAAACAAACCACAAAACCCATAACATAATTATTATTAGAGACAACTGATATTCGTATACATCACATGACTTTAAGTACTTAAAACTAACCAAATTTATGTGGCCGATCGAAAAAATAAATGGTTTTAAATAACATTTTACACATTATAGAGTACCCCACCACTATCAAAATTTAAGTAATGCAAAGTCTTGAACCGAAGATTGTAGTTTTGAAATAAAATTGAACCTTAAGAAGATTTCTAGCAAAAAATCCATTTAGCCAGAAATAAATAATATATAGTTTGTTCAGTGGGTTTGTGTTTATTTGTTTAATTATTATTATTATCATTATTATGTTGTTGTTGCTGCTGCTGCTGCTGCTGCTGTTGCTGTTGTTGTATGGTGGTTATTAAACATGAAAACAAAACCTCTAAAAACCCATATATCGTTTCAGATTCTAAATTCCTAGTTAACGGTGTATAATTATATTATGCTGACAGTCCGGTTTCTATAAAAAAAAGTAACAGAATAACAGTACACACTTACAAATGCGTAACATGTAATATAATACATCGTCAGGCCTCAATGAAAAAACAAATACAAAATTCAAATCTTTCAGTAATTGAATGGTTGGTATAACGCTTTTGCGTGACACTGGTGTTGTTTTACGGTAATTGCCTGATATTGCTATTCATACTGAAAATTTTACTGATGTCGAGGTTCGTGCAGGATATTACAAATTCTCCTTAAATTTATCAATTTCATCGAAGATTCACTGTCGTGATTTGTTGCTTATTTGCATATTTGAAGTCATCAATTATTTCATTATAAATTGCACTCATCGGTTACGAAAATGTCACATTGAATTGCATTGTTATGAATCTTAATTCGTTGATAAAAAAGTGTTATTTGGACATTAAAATTAATCTTTAATTCAGTTCAATACGTCTTTTATGAGTGTAATGAGATTTACAAACTTCGTATGAGTACATGTGCGGCAAAAAATCCATAAAACCTTTGAGTCTGAAGTAAACCCAGACTCAAACACAAAATACTAGCTACTATTTTTAAATCATTTTTATTAGTTTAGTTATAAAACGTATTTTATATAGATATTTTCTGATATTGTATCATTAAAATTGACTGTTTTGGCAAGAAAATGATGTTATTTACTATTGATTTGTTATAAAGCGAATTTTAAAATGTTAGATTTCGAATTTGAGTCTGAGATTAAGATTTAGACTTTCAATCCTGGTCTCACAGGTGTATTCCAACCATCGAACTCAATGTTATTATCGGAACCAATACCAGATTTTTAAAAAAAATTAACCACCAAATTAATGGTGGTCCATTTATTCACCCGTCATAGATTTGTGAGGACTGGAACGGACTATCCCATCACAAACCTCAATCATGTATTTTGTTAATTTCAACCTCCAAATTAATGGTGGTCCATTTATTCACCCGTCATAGATTTGTGAGGACCGGAACGGACTATCCCATCACAAACCTCAATCATATATTTTGTTAATTTCAATCTCCAAATTAATGGTGGTCCATTTATTCACCCGTCATAGATTTGTGAGGACCGGAACGGACTATCCCATCACAAACCTCAATCATATTTTTTGTTAATTTCAACAGTCGGCGATCCATTTATTCACCCCGATATAGGTTTGTGAGGGCCGGGGTGGACCATCCTTCCAAAAACCTTATAGATAATGATAACAAATGATATGCATGTCTATGCCAAACGAATACTAACATAACAATAAACGATATTTTGTGAGTATTTTTGGTGACTTTACATGTTCACAAACAAAAGATGCTGAATATTTATATGAAGGACAATTAAAGAAGCCGTTTAAAAATAGTAATTCTCGAATATTATTTTGCTATTAAGTTTAAATGATAGTTGTCAAGCAATTTTTAACAAGTGTGCTCTGTCCAGATTCCTATCAAGCAGCTACTGAATCATTTACTCATGAATGTTTTGTTTTCCTGGCTATAACTGAAGAATTTTTTTTTCTAAACGTATATGTTATTTAACTCTTTCGGACAACAACATGATGTATGCAATTCGTAAGTGAGTCAGTTTTACTCCTACCCTGCAGATAAGTCAGAAAATAGTTTACACCGGTAAAATATCAAAAAGACTTATCCGGGTACTTGTGTTTTTGCCACATTCAGCCTATATCTGCTAAATATATTTTGAAATACGCTATAATCATTCAGTTCAGCAAATAAATCTGCATGTTTTTTTTTTCGTGTTTTTATTTTGCAAAACGCCATCTCGCAACGAAAGTGACTACGGTAAACTAGAGACCAAGGTGTAACACGGACCTAAAACGGGAAGAGGAGCTTGATACACATCCTTATCTAGTCTTGTAGTCTTAGTTTTTTATCTACCTGTCTTTACCTTTGCAAGATTCGAAACACTCCGTGTGTAGTAGCATTTGCTTCATATATGAAGATGGCCCACTATTTATTTCCCATCGACCGTAATATTAGCTCTCTACGCTGTAGCTTTACCCTGGAACTCTATGATAATTTCCAGAATTCATATTTAATTTAAGCAGAACACAAAACAACATAATACATGGGCATCAACTTCTATTTAAGTTCATTACATTTCTCCAATTGAAAGTAGGTGTCATTATTCCAACATATAGGGATCAAATCAGCCAAATTATGCAAAATTTTTACCGCCTAAAACTCCATGTTGTAGCTAGGATTTCACTCAACATTGCATATTTCTCTGCGAAAAAATACCCTCCACATAAGTCAACATTGCAATAGTACCTGTGAAATGTCTTTTCACACTCACACTATCTTGAACAACCACTGTCAATTTTCTACGGAACTACTTTCTACCATTTTGACCCTCTGGTTCTATATATCTATCTGAATATATTTGTGTTTACACCATATGCAACCACGTGGATGCTACCGGAAATGTTCTAGGATAATCTAACAGTGCGTAACTTCCCATTTTAAGATTTGACAACGGCGAGATTGACTGTATATTATTTACACGTTATTAAACGTGTTAAGTGTTTAAATATATAGATGTGTTTTAACAACATCATATTTTGATGAGAAACTGTGTATAGTTTAGATCATAAAAGTTAAGTTTAGTGAGATTTAGTGAGATGGATAGTTTAATCATTTTATTTAAATTTGATATCTGCCAATACCATAGCAGTGCTCAAAAATGTTCAAAACAAATTTTAAAGAAATGATTGTTTATATCATTTGTGTCTTATTTGTGTTGAAATGTTTATGTTCTAAAACATATTTGTCAGCCGGGTATTAGGCACCATGTCATTATGACATTGTGCTAGGAAAGGTCAATAACTCCATAGCTTTTACATTCTGTAACGTAAATTATAATTTTATTTTCCATGGCTGGATACTTACTTCAATTGTCGGCTCTATATTTTTACCTGAGTATATTTGGGTTTTACTCCACTCGTGTGCACGATGCCAAATTTTGCAAGAGGGAGTCCGGCGAGACTTCGTTTATTGTCATCGTCTTGCAAATCAAAAGTACTCTCGTTTTTTCAAAAGTTAGTACAACGCATTAAAATGTAAATGTCAGAATTTTTATTTTTTTGAATTGTTTTTACATGCATTGTGATTTACAAGTGTTTATCTTCATTATTTTTTCACAATAACCCACTCTCCCCACCCACAGCCCCAACCCCACTACCACCATTTAATGCAACTGTGTGGAGCGCGTGGTCCAATTGCAGAACATCGCACCCAGGACCGGTGAGTTCGATCCGCCGCCCCGGCTATGTGTGGTATTCTTGAGCAAGACACTTATTCCGCATATGCTTGGTTCTACACAGGAATACTTCGAGCGTGATTTGTTGAAGATGTAAGAACTTGTTTTACAATCGAAGTAAAAATAAATACGTTTAAACTAAAATTGGCCATTCAAGAAAATAATAAATGCAAATATTGCTAGGAATGGTCATTTTGGACCGTAATCCAGGTCTTTTGGAACGTAAACCAAAAATAAAAGCATTATTCTATTCCGAAATGAATGTTTCTTAATTAAAAATTTGATTTTTTATCCAAATATATATTTTTTATTTGAAATAAAAATGTAACAAATATACACTGTTAAATTATACACTGTTAAATTAACTTCTTTTTTTTATATTTTTTCAAAATGTATATATTTACGCACAATATACACTCTACAAGATTTGAATATTAAAACAAGTTTTTATTGGGATAAACCACAATAATTGAAAAAAAAAACAACACCCGACGTCCGGTCATCATGCGGATTACACACATGTAACTTTTACAGCCCGGCGGCACCTACACCGTTAGTCCTTTGTTCTGCTAATAAACAAAAAAGCAACAGATTGTTTTAAGGTAGTTATCGGGTAATTGTCAGTAAAGCCTTTGAAGCAGAAACGGTGTTAGCAACATCATGGGCGAATCTCATGACACTGCTATACCGCTGTGTATCATAGATATGGCTCAGATTAGACCTTTGCACGAAAACAAAACTGAATATTACCATCCCGTGCCACAAACTTTTGCCAGACCAATGTACAATTTGTATGCAGACAAATTTGACAAATTGATTGTATTAGTAGCGTATCTCTTAATCAAATTATGTTTAAGATATAAACTGCGTTTTTATGGTCACTGAGGTGTTTATACGGAGTAGTAGAAGCATTAAGGTTATGAAATTTGTTTTGACAATTTTATGTCGAAGCACGATTGTACCATAGCACGTATAAAGCGTTAATGGACGAACAGGCCATGTGGCGTTAATAAAATACACCATCTTGCTATTGTGTTACATTTAGGGTACTTAAGTAGGCATTGGGCCGTTAAGTATTAATAAAAAAAAAATAAAATACACGTCAACACGTTACCGTCACGGTTATCTTCAATTATACTGAATTAAATATAGATGTTATAACTATTAGTTTCTCTCTGGTTAATTTCATTCCGCAACCTGAAAATGATGCCTCCGTTACCTGACAACTACTTACTTAAACTCTGATACGTGTTATCTAATGTTGCCTCCGTTACCTGACAACTACTAACTTAAACAATAATACGTGCGTGTAATATCTAATGTTGCCCCAGTTACCTGACAACTACTTACTTAAACACTAATACATGTGTTATCTAATGTGGTCACCGTTACCTTACAACTATTTACCTAAACACTAATCATGACGTGTGTGACTTAATGTTGCCTCCGTTACCTGACAACTACTTACTTAAACACTAATACGTGTGTTACTCAATGTTGCCTTCGTTACCTGACAACTACCTACTTAAACACTAATACGTATGTTAACTTATGTTGCCTCCTTTACCTGACAACTACTTGCTCAGACACTAATACGTGTGTTATTAAATGTTGCCTCCGTTAACTGACAACTACTTACTTAAACACTAATCATGACGTGTGTTGTTTAATTATCTCTCCGTTACCTGAAACTACTTACTTAAACACTAATACGTGTGTTATTTAATGTTCCTTCCGTAACCTTACAACTACTTACTTAAACACTAATACGTGTGTTATTTAATGTTCCCTCCGTTACCTTACAACTACTTACTTAAACACTAATACGTGTGTTAACTTATGTTGCCACCTTTACCTGACAACTACTTGCTCAGACACTAATATGTGTGTTATTTAAATTTTGCCTCCGTTACCTGGCCACTACTTACTTAGACACTAATACGTGTGTTATTTAATGTTGCCTCCGTTACCTGACAACTACTTACTTAAACTCTGATACGAGTGTTTTCTAATGTTGCCTCCGTTACCTGACAACTTCTAACTTAAACACTAATACGTGTGTTTTCTGATGTTGCTTCCGTTACTTGACAACTATTTTCTTCAACACTAATACGTGTGTTATCTAATGTTGTCTCCGTTACCTGACAACTATTTACTTAAACACTAATCATTGTAACAAAATAGGTTGTTGTGGCCTAAATTAGTAGTGCCAGCTAGTACGTGTCCATTGTAGGGATATAGGCTATATTTAGGTAAGATAGTGTGGAATTGTTAAAACGTATTAATAGCTCGATCGGAGCAACGTTTTTAAGATATTTTTACATTTTCATTCTTTTATTAAAGAATACATTATTTTGAAGTTTAATTCATCAAATTCCATCAAGTATTAATAAAATTAGAATAATTAAACGGGTTAATTTGTCATAAAACTAATTTAGGTTTACATTGGCCTAATAGCAAAAAATTCACATCGTAGGATGTTTTAGGGTTTGTTGTTTCATGATTGACACGAAATTCACTCAGGTATGTTGACTGTTTTGCTATATATGCTGTCTGTGTTAGGAATACAATGTCCAGTGAGCAGAATCATCTTTGGGTGTAGTTGTGACGAGAAAGATTGATACAGATACAGAATTGGTCTGTAATTGTTAATACTATAACGAGGAGTTATGTAGAGATATAATTGCTGGGTTGAGATTGACGGAGAGTCGTATATGAGATGTTGTTTAAACTGCCATGAAACTGCAGATAGTAAGAGTTGAATGAAATGTTATCATATATTGATAAATCTACCATGAAACTGTTAGATGGTAAACATTGAATGAGCTGTTATAATATGTTGATAGATCTACCATGAAACTATTAGATGGTGAGAAATGAATGCACTGTTATCATATATTGATAAAAATACCATGAAGTTGATAGATGGTAAGTAATAGACGCTATGTCATTACATATTTGAGTAACTAGTAAATCTGAGTTTATATATATATATATTATAGCCGTTTTATAGACGTAAGCGAGGAATGTATCCGCTACGTTAACGACGTATATACGTGACGGGAAGTCAGCTGGTGGCAGTACAGTCATAGGACAGCAACCCACATATTCGTCATATGGACGACTTGACGTTCCTGACGTCGAAATACGATTGTTAGTCGGTACGGGGCGACGTAAAGCCATATACTCAGTATAGAGTTATAGGGGAGACAACCCAGTTATATAGCCACCATCGCAAGGGACGATTGATGCTAAATCTACGATATCCGGACGCGGGAAGTATCTAGTGCATTTTTATAAACATTCGAATGATAAAAGCAGTTTGGATCGCGATGTAGGTTAGGTACGTGTAGGAGATATAACTGTGTGAAAAAAGTGTAAATACCACCATAGGACTTTTTTTTTTTAACCAGCTGTGTTTTTTTTGTGTTGAGTAATTATCTTTAATTTGTATATATTGTTTACTTGTATATTCGTAATTTTATTCATGTAAAATTAAAATCGTAAATTTTACTTTGTGTATGATTGTATTCTGTCCTTGTGAGTTGTCGGCCCTTGGTCATTTTGCTACACTCATGACGTGAGTTATTTAATGTTGCCTCCGTTACCTGACAACTACTTACTTAAACACTAATACGTGTGTAATCTAATGTTGCCTCCGTTACCTTTAAACTACTTTCTTAAACACTAATACGTGGGTTATCTAATGTTGTCTCCGTTACCTGACAACTACTTACTTAAACACTAATCATGACGTGTGTAATTTAATGATGCCTCTGTTACCTGATAACTACTTACTTAAACACTAATCATGACGTGTGTTATCTAATGTTGCCTCCATTACCTGACAACAACGTACTTAAACACTAAAACGTGTGTTACTTAAATGTTACCTCCGTTACCTGACAACTACTTACTTAAACACTAATACATGTGTTATTCTATTTTGCCTCCGTTACCTGACAACTACTTACTTAAGCACTAATACGTGTATTATTTAAATTTTGCCTCTGTTACCTGACAAATACTTACTTAAACACTAATATGTGTGTTATTTAATGTTGCCTCCATTTCCTGACAACTTCTTACTTAAACTCTAATATGTGTGTCATATAAATGTTCCCTCCGTTACCTGACAACCATTTACTTAAACACTAATTCTTGTGTTATTTAATATTGCCTCCGTTACTTGAAAACTAATCACTTAAACTCTAATATGTGTGTTATTTAATGTTGCCTCCGATACCTGACAACTACTCACTGAAACTCTATTATGTGTTTTATTTACCCCGTTACCTGACAACTACTTACTTAAACTCTTATATGTGTGTTATATAATGTTGCTTCCGTTACCTGACAACTACTCATTTAAACTCTAATATGTGTGTTATTCAATGTTGCCTCCGTTACCTGACAACTACTCACTGAAACTCTATTATGTGTTTTATTTACCCCGTTACCTGACAACTACTTACTTAAACTCTTATATGTGTGTTATATAATGTTGCTTCCGTTACCTGACAACTACTCACTTAAACTCTAATATGTGTGTTATTTAATGTTGCCTCCGTTACCTGACAACTACTTACTTTAATTCTTATATGTGTGTTATTTAATGTTGCTTCCGTTACCTGAAAACTATTAATTTAAGTACTTATATGTGTTTTTCTTTACTATTGCCGCTATTGCCTTACCTGAGAACTATTAATTTAAACACTATATGTGTTATTTAATTGTTTCCTCCGTTACCGTATTGATCTGTATCACGTATACAGCATGTTTGTTTATGTTTATATTATATATTAAATTATTGTTGCTGCTGTTCTTGTTATTGTTATTGTTGTTGTTGTTGTTAATTATGTTGTTGTTGTTGTTGTTGTTGTTTTTGTCGTTGTCTTTGTCTCTGTTGTTGTTGTTGTTGTTGTTGGTGTTGTTTGTCATTAAGTATGATAACTTTAAGCAAATAAAATGAGTTTACCGTCCGCTATGAATGTATAGCCCAATGCACCGTATTAAATATGCACGCATAAGGAAAGATAACTCGTGAAGATTGTATCTTCTACAACTTATCTCTCTTTGACAAAGCACACTGGCAATATGAACAATATAGTGCATGCATCTGACAGTGTGAAGTAAACAACAGCTACATGCATTTGTTTTCATTACACGTAACAGAAAAGAAAAGAGCATACATTATGTATACGTAAAAATCTGCTTAATAACGAATAAAAATACAATATAATAATAATAATAATAATAATAATAATAATAATAATAAAAATAAAGCATATTTCAGACAATCAAAATCTAACTGGAAGTTACTTCATTAAAAGTCTAATGAAATCAACGCATTGAACTTGATTTAATCGATGGAATTGTTTTCAAAGCGGTATTCTAAATACATGTATCAAGTACGAAAAGAATCACACAGCTAGTCATATCTTATGCACGCAAGTTGCAAATGCCGATGTCTCCATATATAATAATTAAATTCAAAAATAAAATAACATGGGCACTTAATTACAAAGAAAAATGAAATGAACATTTTGTCAACTGTTGAGCTAATATAATAGAAAACGACATTAAACTGAAAACGGAAATAAAAGATGCCGGCAGTAATAATTGTGCGTATAAATGAATTAATGAACGTATTTCATCATTACCATTGAAACCTGATTAGTGAATTAAAACAAAAAAGACAAATTGTCGGCGACATTTGAAACTCTTCAGTGCCAATAAAATCTGATAGCCGAAATTATTGAAAGTTAGGATACATGCGACGCTGCCAAAATCAAATATAATATTCCGTTTTCTCAAGAAAAGTCAAAAGTTGATAAGACATGAATGCTTTCTATCACGTGATGTTAGCACCGCGTACATTGCATGCAGTTAATTGGCGTCTATAAAACGTCTCATCAAAGACAAATGCGTGTAAACTTGTAAAACAATTATATATTATTGCTTCTTGTCATGTTACAATAGCATGGTTGTTTTTCCAATAGTGTGTCTAAGCTCTCACGAGTAGTCTCTCTTGATCAATTAAACCGATAACCTAAAAGTTGTATTTGACTGAAGGCTCAGTACACTACTCAGATCGACTTTTTTTCTAAAACAGACATGCAGCATGCTGTGTGTTAAGCAAAGAGGACACAGTGTTAATTCAAAACCTGATCGAGTATTGAAGACAGAATTCCGCATTCAGTCATCAGAATGATATTTTGGAGAAAAATCTAGTTATTAATAAACTACTTAAAACGAAATCCCATTCTTAATAAGACATCAATTAAATACTGCTTGACGACCTTAACATCGTCTTTCTGACTATTTCTAAAGCCGTGGTCACATTTTACGTAGTTGACCGTAGTGGGGAATGACCGAAGTGGACCGTAGTTGAACGTTTTAAACGAAGTTGAACGAAGTTACACGTAGTTAACCGTAGTTCAACGTATTAATAAACGTAGTTTAAACTGATGATTTGCCCGTATTTAGCACATAATTTTTCAACATGTTCAAAACTTGTTTACGGTCAACTCTGATGCCAAGACCCTATGATCGTAGCTTGAACGTAGTTGACCTTTGTTAACCTTAATTGACCCTACTTCACCGTAGTGTTTACTGAAGTTGACCGTAGCAAAAACCTTAAGGGTCAACTATTAAGAATTTACATTTCTGGGATTACACACATCTTATTGTTTGAGGACCCAATTATTCTTTTAACTGCATACGTACACAATGGGTGATAGAGTCACGATTGCCAAGTTCTTTAGTTAGGTTAACATGGAACTTGCGGGTCTGACAATAAACCTTGTGGAATTAGAGGACCTAGAGGAACAGGAAAGGAGGGAGAATAGAAGACAAAAGAGATGGTGGACCAGGGACTGGCTGCTGCGTAGACCTGTCCACGGCCAGTATGAGGCTCTGATGGCAGAGCTTCAATTTGAGGATCCCCAGGCTTTCCAGCAATTTCTGCGTGTAGATGTGGCCACATTCCATGATATCCTGACCAGGATTGAGGAGAAGATCACCAAACAGATCACCACGTTCAGGTGCCCCATCTCTCCTGCGCTAAAGCTGGTGCTCATCCTCAGGTATCTGGCCACTGGAAACTACTACCGAGACCTTCGGTTCGGCTTCAGGGTAGCCCACAACACCATGTCAGGTCTCATTGTTGATGTATGTCAGGCTCTGGTTGATGTCCTGGAACCAGAATTTGTCAAGCTTCCCACAGAAGCTGAAGATTGGCAGCAGGTGGCTCGGGTCCATGTGGATACTGCAACTCTCGTTGTGAGATCGTGCGCCGCCCTGCACAACTACTTGAAGGTGAGGAACCCTGCTGTAGTCCAGCATCTTCTGGACCAAGAGGATGCTCAGCACAACGTCGTTGATAGTGCCTGGCGGGCCAATGCCAACCTGTTGGATCTCACTCAACAACAGTGTGGGAACCACGACAGCAGGGAAGCAAAACTGCAGAGGCTGTACCTCAAGCACTACCTGACGTCACCAGCTGGCTCGGTTCTATGGCAGAACCAGTGTCTCCGTCTAGACAGGATCAGTGTCGGCATGAGGTTAACAATTAAGTTAAATTTTCATTTGCTTATTGTTTGGGTTTTAAAATACTAAACAGTGCCTATCATAGTAAATAAGTTGTTAGTGGCAATAGTTTGTTGTGTTATTTATTTAGATGTATATATATACACTAGGAGAAAAAAAGAAACTGTTTTTCATGTATGCATATCTCAATAACCATTGGATAAATATCGTTGAAATTCAACAATTAAAAACGTTTTTGTATCACCTTCTTTATTTTATCAATATTTTTCATTAATGTCCGATAATATGCATGTTTGCCCAGGAGCGTGCATTACGTATATTCGCGTAGAATTAGGTGATCAACAATGTTGGCTTTGGAAGAACCTCGTTTCCTCTTCCTTGGCGGCATTGTAGAATTAGGTGATCAGCAATGTTCGCTTTGGAAGAACCTCGTTTCCTCTTCCTTGGCGGCATTGTATAATTAGGTGATCAGCAATGTTCGCTTTGGAAGAACCTCGTTTCCTCTTCCTTGGCGGCATGGTAGAATAAGGTGATCAGCAATGTTCGCTTTGGAAGAACCTCGTTTCCTCTTCCTTGGCGGCATAGTAGAATTAGGTGATCAGCAATGTGGGCTTTGGAAGAACCTCGTTTCCTCTTCCTTGGCGGCATAGTAGAATTAGTTGATCAGCAATGTTGGTTTTAGAAGAACCTCGTTTCCTCTATCTTGGCGGCATAGTAGAATTAGATGATCAGCAATGTTCGCTTTGGAAGAACCTCGTTTCCTCTTCCTTGGCGGCATTGTAGAATTAGGTGATCAGCAATGTTCGCTTTGGAAGAACCTCGTTTCCTCTTCCTTGGCGGCATGGTAGAATTAGGTTATCAGCAATGTTGGCTTTGGAAGAACCTCGTTTCCACTTCCTTGGCGGCATGGTAGAATTAGGTATCAGCAATGTTGGCTTTGGAAGAACCTCGTTTCCTCTTCCTTGGCGGCATGGTAGAATTAGGTGATCAGCAATGTTGGCTTTGGAAGAACCTCGTTTCCTCTTCCTAGGCGGCATGGTAGAATTAGGTGATCAGCAATGTGGGCTTTGGAAGAACCTCGTTTCCTCTTCCTTGGCGGCATTGTAGAATTAGGTGATCAGCAATGTTCGCTTTGGAAGAACCTCGTTTCCTCTTCCTTAGCGGCATGGTAGAATTAGGTGATCAGCAATGTTCGCTTTGGAAGAACCTCGTTTCCTCTTCCTAGGCGGCATGGTAGAATTAGGTAATCAGCAATGTTCGCTTTGGAAGAACATCGTTTCCTCTTCCTTGGCGGCATGGTAGAATTAGGTGATCAGCAATGTTCGCTTTGGAAAAACCTCGTTTCCTCTTCCTTGGCGACATGGTAGAATAAGGTGATCAGCAATGTTCGCTTTGGAAGAACCTCGTTTCCTCTTCCTTGGCGGCATTGTAGAATTAGGTGATCAGCAATGTTGGCTCGTCAACATCCAAAAGCACAATGACCGTGGCTTACCCGTACTGCGCAGGCGCAGCCACGATATTTTACCGCAGCTCAACGCAGTTGATCCTAGTTTACCGTAGTTGTTGCGTACTTAGAACGTAGTTATACGTAGTGTAACGTAGTTACCCGTAGTTAGACGTAGTGATACTCTTGTTAAACATAGCCAGTTTGCTCGTAATTCAATGTAGTTGACCGTACTTACACGTAGTTCAGCCTACTTAGACTTTCTATATCTCCTCCTTTTGCCAATTTTGAACCTACTTCGAACCTACTTCAAGTAGTTTACCGTAGTTACACTACGATGGACTGCGTTTGAAGTGAACTACGGTCAACTACGTGCATGACCGTAAATTTGACCTTGGCTTAAGATGAAACAATTTTTACTAAGCGTAAACCAGTATAACGGATCAAATGAAATCAAACTGAAATCCCGTTGCCCATTTAATACATCATAATATTGGAATTTTAAGCGGTTAATCAATTGTCATTATATTATTTTGCCATGTTTAGCTAGATATCATTTTAGCAATACGGGGTCAGTGAGTTTATATGGGCATGAAATATGGGGAAAAATGTGTATAGCAAATTTTGAAATTTTGAAATATCCTTATATATACCTTTTAAATGAGTGGCATTGCAGCTGTTAATGTCGCCTCACACGTTGGAAGTCATGGGTTCGATTCCTGGCCGGTTTGTACAAAATACTAGTACTTGAAATCGTATATAAAAACCGTTTTGATTGACATTTCATCATTTAAAGAATGTTTTGAACTGGTCGGTCCTATTAACAATATTTTGTGACTTGTAACACGAACAAAAAGAAATTAAGGGAGGAGAATCTAAAAATAACATATGCAAACACTGGGACTCACTTAAAGAGACAAAATCAATAATAAGATTGTTGGTACATTTTATTCAATAGTGTACTGACATTATTTTGTAATGAAATTGAACGTGTAGTTTACATCAATAAACAATAATATAGGATCAATATGGCGATCAGTCATATTGGCAAAAGGAGATAATACGTAAAATTAGCAAATAACAATGGCAAATTGTATCACTTCACATTGCGTGAAGTACGTAGGTCATCGGACTTAGGAGCACAGGGACATTGGTTCGATCCTACGCCACGGTTATGGGTGGTAGTTCTTTAGCACTAAATCACTTTGCATTAAGTTGTAAGAGCTTGTTTCATAATCGAAGTAAAATAATTAAGTTCAAACTAAACTTAAATTTTAAAAAAAAAATTAAAAATATTGTCTTTTAGTTACTTATTTATTTTATTTCAATTGTTAAACAAGTTATTACAACTTAGACACATTACGCTTGAAATCATCCTGGGAAGACCAGTACTAAGCATATGCGGGGAAAAAGTGTCTTGCTCAAGGAGACCACGGCGGAGGATCGAACCACAGCCCTATGAGTTCGGTTCGATGCTCAATCACTCCACCACGCTCTCCACATATTCAGTATATTTAGTTATGTATGATATATGCCTAAAAATGCATATACAAGCATGTTATATTTTACTATTTATATATGGAGATACGCTAATATACCCGTCTGTAGATATACATGTGAAAACAGGCGTAATACCAAAATTCTGGCATACAACAAGTAAGTATGTATATAACACATTTACGTTAACTAACATTTAAGCTCCGTCTGAACTTCATCCAGGTGTAATGATTTTTTTATGATTTAATGAAGAATGTTAACATTTTGGTGAATGTGAAAAAAGTTAAAGATGGTGTCGCAAAGATAATTGTTAACAAATTGTGCAAAGCTGGTCAATTCAAGGGACATTACTCTAACACAGAAACTATCCGTATAGGTCGTTTGAGAACTTCCTCATACATTACTTTTGATTAAAATTTGAGAAAAAAAATGCACAAAAAACTTGCTTATTATTCCATATCCATTCAATAGGCCACAAAGAAGTATATAGACCAGAAAACAAGACATAATGATTTTGATGTTTTGTTTAAAGCAAATTATTGTTTATACCAAGTAAATGCAAACAACTCTGACAATATTTAACGTTTTGAGTCGGTACAAGAATTTTATGTTTATATAACTACTGTGATAATTGGTCCAACTCCAAAGAGAAATGCGTTTGTGTTTGCAAACAGCATGCATTGTAACAGACGACAGATGGAAGATGGGCATAACGAAATTACAAATAACCGTTGGCTAAGGTGAACCAAAGTTAGCTTTCATTTGAAAAGCAAATAAATAAATGTATACTGTAACAGTAAGTATATCTACTCATGTATACATGTTTACATGATTACATATACATCTAAATATAACAATGTTATTAACTAGGATAGGTGTACTTCTTGATGAAACTGGCCAATAGTAATATGAGGCACTCGTGCATGATAACGTTTTCATTGGTCAAAGTACAAAGAGATATGCTTAATCCCAAATCAATAACCCTTTAACAATTTGATGTGAATGTAATCGTGTAATATGTATGCATGTATATAGAATATGAATAGATATGCGCATTTACTTACTGTTACAGTATATATTTATGTATTTGCTCGTTATATAGATGGCTGAATAGGTATTTTAAGTTCACGTGTACAAAATCACGACTATGTCTTTATTTGAGATTTATATGCACATATCAATACCCTTTATAATCAGATATACGTACACATGTGACAATTATTGCATATTTATGTTTTATTTGAAAACTTAAAATACCAATATTTACACGTACATAGAACTCATTGACTTTGATACATTACAATATGCTAGTTTATAAACATGGTTTTACGTAAATGGTTTATTAATATCAATTTATAAATGGACATAAACCATTTTATTTTCATAATAATATATTTACATGTTGAAGTGCTTGAAAATATTTCGATTTCAAAAGAATTTTCATTTATCTACATGTCGCTATGTGTTGACCTGTTTCTGTAAACACGCGTATAGCGCAATTTGTACAGTTTGTCCGTAAGGTTTTATCTGTCACTCATGAATATTCAGCGTATATATGTAAAACAAAGTTTCAATGTCCGAAAGTAAATAGCGATATTACTGTTGATAAACCAACCGATACCAGTTACATTATTAAATAGCCACCATACCGCACTCACTAATAGCTGCCTGCAGAACATATAAGCCAAGATAAATGAGTGTCACGTAAAACTTTACGGACAATATACTCACTGTGTGATATGTAGGTTATTACAACGCCCAACCTAACATAGTTGGTACAAATACATCATTTGTATGGGTGTAAGCCCACCATTGATTTTTGTTCTTTATTCTATAGTAAATATTAAAAGTTTGAAGGCTTGTCATTCATAGAGAGACCCAATGAAAGAAGTGACTTACATTTACTGTTTGTCAACCTCTGCACTACCAAAATGTGATGAGAAAAGTATGGGTCATGTGTCATATAAGATAAAAAAATTTTGCTCAGTGTGTACACTGTTGACAAAGTGAAAGTAGACTTCCGAAATCATGTATTCATACCCCAATTTCCAAGCATCAATTTTTTTTCTTAAATCACAATTCAAACATAAAAATGCTTTCAGAATATTCAAAATACATCAATAATGCCATTTAAATAAATAAATGAGCAATAAAATAAAGAAAATGCATTTTTAAAGAAGAAGATACATAGATTATTTATAACCGCCATTATGCGACTATACCACGGAAGCACTTCCTTTTTCCAATGGTGGTACTATGCCTTGATGTGATTAAATATTTGTTAAGCAGCATACTTGGATAAATCATATGTGCGCACGTGATTGTGCGCTACATATGTATGTGGACATGTATGTAAACCCCAATACAGTTTATATAAATTGTATTCATTATGCACATCTATTGATACCTAGATGTAAATTTATTTTTCACAGCATTATCTATTCATGTAGCTGCATATTTTAATAATATAGTTTCAGTGTACATATAGTATATATATAAATATTATGCATTGTGAATGAGCATCTGAAAAGATCCCAAAAATCGTAAATTCCATTGTTGTGAATTTAATTATCTCCCTTTATGAAATTAAATATATATGAATTCACTGTATCTATATGACCCAACGGGTTTATAAATCTGTCCTTTATATAGCATGTGAGTAGTCATGAATCCTTAACTGGATCCTACTCATATAAAGCTATCAGTTAATGTATGTAAATTTGTCCACCCTGTCCAGATGTGTTGCATGTAATTCCATAGTATATAAGTCATGGTCGACACCAAATTTATTGGTTTGGCAGAGGCCTTGATATTGTATCTATGGTTTGCATTGTAGATATGACCACAAATCTTATTGTTTAAAATGCCTATAATTCCTGTTTATTGAATAAAAATGCTCTTTAAAATATACAAAGCAGCATAACATCAGATGCCTATATATGTTACAAACACCATTGTCTACACGTTACCGTCACGGTTATCTTCAATTAAACTGAATTAAATATAGATGTTATTACTATTAGTTTCTCGTCTGGTTAATTTCATTCCGCAACCGGAAAATGATGCATCCGTTACCTGACAACTACTTACTTAAACTCTGATACGTGTGTTATCTAACGTTGCCTCCGTTACATGACAACTACTAACTTAAACTCTGATACGTGTGTTATCTAATGTTGCCTCCGTTACCTGACAACAACTTACTTAAACTCTGATACGTGTGTTATCTAATGTTGTCTCCGTTACCTTACCACTATTTACTTAAACACTAATCATGACGTGTGTGATTTAATGTTGCCTTAGTTACGTGACACCTACTAACTTAAACAATAATACGTGCGTATAATATCTGATGTTGCCTCCGTTACCTGACAAATTCTTACTTAAACACGAATACGTGTGTTTTCTAATGTTGCCCGAGTTACCTGACAACTACTTACTTAAACACTAATACGTGTGTTGTTTAAATAATACCTCGTTACCTGACCACTACTTACTTAAACACTAATACGTGTGTTATTTAATGTTGCCTTCGTTACCTGGCAACTACTAACTTAAACACTAATACGTGTGTTATTCAATGTTTCCTCCGTTACCTGACAACTACTTACTTCAATTCTAATATGTGTGTTATTTAAATGTTACCTCCGTTACCTGACAACTACTTACTTAAACACTAATACTTGTGTTATTTTATGTTGCCTCTGTTACCTGAAAACTACTTACTTAAACTTTAATACGTGTGTTATTTAAAAATTACCTCCGTTAACTGACAACTATTTACTTTAACACTTATACGTGTGTTATTCAATGTTGCCTCCGTTACCTGACAACTACTTACTTAAACACTAATACGTGTGTTGCTTAAATGTTACGCCGTTACATGACAACTACTTACTTAAACACTAATACGTGTATTATTTTATGTTGCTTCCGTTACCTGACAACAACGTACTTAAACACTAAAACTTGTGTTGATTAAATGTTACTTCCGTTACCTGATAACTACTTACTTAAACACTAATACATGTGTTATTTTATGTTGCCCCCGTTACCTTACATCTACTTACTTAAACACTAATACGTGTGTTATTTAAATTTTGCCTCCGTTACCTGACAAATACTTACTTAAACACTAATACGTGTGTTATTTAAATTTTGCCTCCGTTACCTGACAAATACTTACTTAAACACTAATATGTGTGTTATTTAATGTTACCTCCATTTCCTGAAAACTACTTATTTAAACTATAATATGTGTGTTATTTAAATGTTACCTCCATTACCTGACAACCACTTACTTAAACACTAATACATGTGTTATCTAATGATGCCTCCGTTACCTGACAACTTCTCATTTAAACTCTATTATGTGTTTTATTTAATGTTTGCCTCCGTAACCTGACAACTACTTACTTAAACTCTTATATGTGTGTTATATAATGTTGCCTCCGTTACCTGACAACTACTCACTTAAACTCTAATATGTGTGTATTTAATGTTGCCTACGTTACCTGACAACTGCTCACTTAAACTCTATTATGTGTTTTATTTAATGTTGCCTCCGTTACCTGACAACTGCTTACTTAAACTCTTATATGTGTTTTATTAAATGTTGCTTCCGTCACCTGAAAACTATTAACAAAAGTACTTATATGTGTTTTATTTTAATATTGCCGCTATTACCTTACCTGAGAACTATTAATTTAAACACTATATTTGTGTTACTTAACTGTTTCCTCTGTCACCGTATTGATCTGTTTCACGTATACAGCATGTTTGTTTATGTTTAAATTATATATTAAATTGTTGTTGTTGCTGTTATTGTTGTTGTTGTTGTTGTTAATTATGTTGTTGTTGTTGTTTTTGTCGTTGTCTTTGTCTCTGTTGTTGTTGTTGTTTGTCAGTAAGTATAATTATTTTAAGCAAATAAAATTAGTTTGCCGTTCGCTATGAATGTCTATCTCAATGCACCGTATTAAATATGCACGCATAAGGAAAGATAACTCGTGAAGATTGTATCTTTTACAACTTATCTCCCTTTGACAAAGCACACTGGCGATATGAACAATATAGTTCATGCATCTGACAGTGTGAAGTAAACAACAGCTACATGCATTTGTTTTCATTACACGTAACAGAACAAAAAAGAGCATACATTATTTAAACGTACAAATTTGCTTTATTATGCATAAAAATACAATATGATGATAATAATAATAATAATAATATTAATAATAAAGAATGTTTCTGACAATCAAAATCTAACTGAAAGTTACTTCATAAAATGTCTAATGAAATAAACGCATTGAACGTGATTTAATCGATGGAATTGTTTTCAAAGCGGTATTCTAAATACATGTATCAAGTACGAGAAGAATCACACAGCTAGTCATATCTTATGCACGCAATTTGCAAATGCCGATGTCTCCATATTCAAAAATAATATAAGATGGGCACTTATTTACAAAGAAAAATGAAATGAACATTTTGTCAACTGTTGAGCTAATATAATAGAAAACGACATTTAACTGAAAACAGTAATAAAAGATGCCGGCAGTAATAATTGTGCGTATAAATGAATTAGTGAACGTATTTCATCATTACCATTGAAACCTGATTAGTGAATTATAACAAAAAAGACAAATTGTCGGCGACATTTGAAACTCTTCAGTGCCAATTAAATCTGATAGCCGAAATTATTGAAAGTTAGGATACATGCGACGCTACCAAAATCAAATATAATATTCCGTTTTCTCAAGAAAAGTCAAAAGTTGATAAGACATGAATGCTTTCTATCACGTGATGTTAGCACCGCGTACATTGCATGCAGTTAACTGGCGTCTATAAAACGTCTCATCAAAGACAAATGCTTGTAAACTTGTAAAACAATTATATATTATTGCTTCTTGTCATGTTACGATAGCATGGTTGTTTTTCCAATAGTGTGTCTAAGCTCTCACGAGTAGTCTCTCTTGATCAGTTAAACTGATAACTGCTAAGACAAGTCTAAAAGTTGTTTTTGACTGAAGGCTCAGTACACTACTTAGGTCGACTTTTTTTCTAAAACAGACATGCAGCATGCTGTGTGTTAAGCAATGATGACACAGTGTTAATTCAAAACCTGATCGAGTATTGAAAATAGAATTCCACATTTAGTCATCAGAATGATAATTTGGAGAAAAATCTAGTTATTAATAAACTACTTAAAACGAAATCCCATTCTTAATAAAGATATCACTTAAATACTGCTTGACGACCTTAACATCGTCTTTCTGACTTTTTCTAAAGCCGTGGTCACATCTCACGTAGTTGACCGTAGTGGGGAATGACCGTAGTGGACCGTAGTTAAACGTATTGGACGAAGTTGAACGTAGTTACACGTAGCTAACCGTAGTTCAACGTATTAATAAACGTAGTTTAAACTGATGATTTGCCCGTAGTTAGCACATAATTTTTTAACATGTTCAAAACTTGTTTACGGTCAACCACGATGTCAAGACCCTACTGTGACCGTAGTTTGAACGTAGTTGACCTTAGTTAAACGTAATTGACCCTACTTCATCGTAGTGTTTAACGTAGTTGACGTTTGCAAAAACCATAAGGTTCAATTAATAAAAAATATGACGCTTACACTTTTGGGATATCACACATCTTGTTGTTTGAGGATTCAATCATTCTTTTAACTGCATACGTACACAATGGGTGATAGAGTTTAAAGTTTTTTGGTCAGGTTAACATGGACCTTGCAGGTCTGGCAAGAAACCCTGTGGAATTAGAGGACCTAGAGGAACAGGAAAGGAGGGAGAATAGAAGACAAAGAAGATGGTGGACCATGGACTGGCTGCTGCGTAGACCCGTCCACAGCCAATATGAGGCTCTGATGGCAGAGCTTCAATTTGAGGACCCCCAGGCTTCCCAGCAATTTCTGCGTGTAGATGTGGCCACATTCCATGATATCAAGGCCAGGATTGAGTGGAGAATCACCACTTTCAGGTGCCCCATCTCTCCTGCGATAAAGCTGGTGCTCATCCTCAGGTATCTGGCCACTGGAAACTACTACCGAGACCTTTGGTTCGGATTCAGGGTAGTCCACAACATCATGTCTCATTGTTGATGTGTGTCAGGCTCTGGTTGATGTCCTGGAACCAGAGTTTGTCAAGCCTCCCACAGAAGCTGAAGAGTGGCAGCAGGTGGCTCGGGCCTTTCAGCAGAAGTGGCAGTTCCCACACACCTTGGTGCTCTTGATGAGAAGCACATCCGAATCAAGAAGCCACCCCACTCAGGTTCTATCTACCACAACTATAAGGGGTACTCATGGCCTTGGTGGATGCTCAGTACCGCTTCCTGTGGACACAAATTGGAGGCGTCGGCTCTAGTTCGGATGGCCAGATCTGGAACCATTGTGACTTTCGGCAAGCTCTGCAGGATGGTGTCCTGGGTATCCCAGATGCAGACCAGCTACCAGGGGATGATGTAAACACTCCCTATTACATCATAGGAGATGATGCATTCGCCATGAGGACCTGGCTGATGAAACCCTTTCCTCGAAGGGGTTTGGACGATGGCCATCAGGTCTTCAACTACCGGCTGTCTAGAGCACGTCGTGTGGTGGAGAATGCCTTTGGCATACTTGCAAACCGCTTCCGCTGTCTCCTCTCCACCCTCCAAGTCTATGTGGATACTGCAACCCTCGTTGTGAGATCGTGCGTCGCCCTGCACAACTACTTGAAGGTGAGGAACCCTGCTGTAGTCCAGCATCTTCTGGACCAAGAGGATGCTCAGCACAACGTCGTTGATGGTGCCTGGCTGGCCAATGCCAACCTGTTGGATCTCACTCAACAACAGTGTGGGAACCACGACAGCAGGGAAGAAAAATGCAGAGGCTGTACCATAAGCACTACCTGACGTCACCAGCTCGCTCGGTTCCATGGCGGCATCAGTGACGACTTGAGGGGAACGATTAAGTTAAATTTTCGTTTGCTTATTGTTTGGATTTTAAAACAATAAACAGTGCCTATCATAGTAAATAAGTTGTTAGTGACAATAGTTTGTTATGTTATTTATTTAAATGTATTTAAATGTATATATACACTAGGAGAAAAAAAAATAGCAACTTTTTTTCATGTATGCATATCTCAATAACCATTGGATAAGTATCGTTGAAATTCAACAATTAAAAACGTTATTGTATCACCATTTTAATTTTATAAATATTCATTAATGTTCGATATTAAGCATGTTTGCGTAGGAAGTTTATTACATGTATTCGCGTTTAAATAGGCGATCAGCAATGTTGGCTTTGGAAGAACCTCGTTTCCTCTTCCTTGGCAGCATGGTAGTATTAGGTGATCAGCAATGTTCGCTTTGGAAGAACCTCGTTTCCTCGTCCTTGGCGGCATGGTAGAATTAGGTGATCAGCAATGTTAACCTCGTTTCCTCTTCCTTGGCGGCATGGTAGAATTAGGTGATCAGCAATGTTGGCTTGTCAACATCCAAAAGCACAATGACCGTGGCTTACCCGTACTGCGTAGGCGCAGCCACGATGTTTTACCGTAGCTCAACGCAGTTGACCCTAGTTTACCGTAGTTGTGCGTACTTACAACGTAGTTTATACGTAGTGTAACGTAGTTACCCGTAGTTAGACGTAGTGATACCTTAGTTAAACATAGCCACTTTACTCGTAGTTCAATGTAGATGACGTACTTACACGTAGTTCAACCTACTTAGACTTTCTATATTTCCTTTTTGCCAATTTTGAACCTACTTCGAACATACTTCAACGTAGCTGACCGTAGTTACGCTACGATGGACTACGTTTGAAGTGAACTACGGTCATCTACTGTAATTGTGACCATGGCTTAAGATAAAACCATTTTTACTAAGCGTAAACCAGTATAACGGATCAAATGAAATCAAACTGAAATTCCGTTGCCCATTTAATACGTCATAATATTGACATTTTAAGCGGTAAATCAATTGTCAATATATTATTTTGCCATGTTTAGCTAGATATCATTTTAACAATACGGGGTTAGTGAGTTTATATGGGCATGAAATATGGGGAAAAATGTTTATAGCAAATTTTGAAATTTTGAAATATCCTTATATATACCTTTTAAATGAGTGGCATTGCAGTTGTAAATGTCGCTTCACACGTTGGAAGTCATGGGTTCGATTCCTGGCCGGGTTCTACAAAATACTGGTACTTGAATTCGTATAAAAAAACCGTTTTGATTGACATTTCATCATTTAAAGAATGTTTTGAACTGGTCGGTCCTTTTAATAATAGTCTGTGACTTCTTGTAACACAAACAAAAAGAAATTAAGGGAGGAGAATCTAAAAATAACATATGCAAAAACTGGGACTCTCTTAAAAAGACAAAGTAAATATTAAGATATTTGGTATATTTTATTCAATAATGTACTGACATATTTTGTAAAGACATTACACGTAGTTTACATCAATAAACAATAATATAGGATAAATATGACGATCAGTCATATTGGCAAAGGGAGATAATACATCAAATCAGAAAATAATTGGCAAATTGCATCACTTAAAATTGTGTGAAGTGCGTGGTCAAGTGTAAGAGCATCTGACCCAGGATCATAGGGCCGTGGGTTCCAGTCTACGCCACTGCTCTGGGTCTTGAGCACTAAGTCACTTTGAATTAAGTACGGTAAGAACTTATTTTCAATCGAAGTAAAACAAATAAAATAAAATCTTCAAAAATAAAACTTATTTATATTATTTCGATTGTTAAACAAATTATTACGACTTAGACAAACCACGCTCAAAGTCATCTTGTGTAGAAAAAGTACAACGCCTATGCGGAAAAGGTGTCTTACTCAAGGACCCCACACATAGCCATGGCGGAGGATCGAACCCACGACCTTCGACCTTGGGTCCGATTCTTGACTACTACAATACACTCCACATTTTTAGTATAGTTATGCGTGATACATGCCCATATATGCATATGAAAATGTGATTTTATAAACCGAATAAGCTACAGTGAAACTTCGTCATTCTATTTATAATTAGACTCGTCCAATACAGGTGACATATTAATATTGAATATTGTATATTGTATAATGTATGTAACAGATGAATGTGTTGTCCTCCCTAATACGGTAGGTTCCATCTAAAAATAGCATGACGTAGTTCCAAAATATATACATGCTTCATAATAGCAATAATAATAATGATAATATTACTACTTATAATAAATATAATAATAATATATTATTATTATTATTATTATTATATATTAATGACGTTTTTTTTATGAGAAAACTCAGCTAGATTAAATGATTTCTATATAGATACGATAATATACCCGTCTCTAGATGTACATGTAAATACACGTGTATTAACAAAGTCTTGTCATACAACATGTAAATATATATATGATATATATTTATATATATTAACTGTGTACATTTTACAAAACTGGTTCTCCCAGGAAACGGATTTAAAACGGTGAAAAACTATATGCTTACTTCGTAATACAGCTAAAATAAATGAGCATTGTATTAGCAATAGAAGGATACCATATAAACCATGAATATAAAAATTGCATCAGGCTTGCTTTATTTTATCAAGTTATGTTTATTAAAATGTTTTCGCATAACATTTTATAACAATAACAAACGATTAAATTAAAAAGAAGTGTTTATATTGACAGCTGCATGGAAGGTGACTTTGGCAAAAACGTTTTAAAACATTCTAATGTGCATACATTGCTTTTTCAAATAGATACGGAATTCATATACGAATTGAACATTACGTGAATATGAAGACACACTCAGTAAATTTTAATGATTCAAGGACCATAACTCCAGTTATAAATGAAACTTTATCTTAGAGTTTATGGATAAAAACATCCTATATAAAACAACTGTATCAATTAGATTAATATCTTACGAAATAGACAGGTATGTTTGTGAAAAGAAGAAACATATAAAACTTAAATGCTTAAGTTTGCAATTTAACTTCGTGTTAACCAAACAATTAAGCAACGAGCTTGGCCCAGGTGTAATACATTTTCATTACTTCATAAGGAATGATAAAATCAGTCGAAACGTTTAAGATGGTGTCGGAAGGGATAATGTTAACAAATTGTGAACCGTTGAGCAATTCAAGAACAAAGTGTAAAATCAAAGTACTTCCAAGTATTAATTACATGTTTAATAAATATTCATACACCTTTGTAATTTGATTGATATCATCAATGACTTGTATCTCTATATAATTCCTTGATATCATTGTAGCATTTGGTATATTTTTGTGATATATTTTTTAAAAAAAAGACATAATAGCATATCCACAATTTATTTTTATTATTTCATTTGTATCTGCTTGCTTATATTAAATACATGAAAAATAAAATTCGAGGAATAAAAGTAGTCCCTGTCGCGTATGATTATTTTAGCAGTGATCAACACTGCAGTGGTTGACCATGACGACATAAGGGCTATTTAATAAGACATGTTTAACAGTGTAACAAACCACAAATAAAGCTGTGTTTGTTTTGAAAATCCCAGGACACGTTACACCAATAAAGACTTGAAATGATTGAATGACAAACTTAGTCTATGTCCATTCAATAGGCCACACACAAGTATATAAATCTGAAAAAAGGCATGATAATCGTGTTGTTATGTGTTGTTGTTGTACTTTCGTTATATAACAAAAGTAACATAACTTGGACCATATGTATCTGTTTGAGCCGGTACCAGGATTGTCTACTATTTTATAATTCTATAACTTGGACCATATGTATCTGTTTGAGCCGGTACCAAGATTGGCCCTATCTTATAAGTATATAACTACTGCGCTAATTTGTTAAGCTCCAAAGACGAGTGCGTAAATAAAATAAAATATAACAGACGACGAATGCACGACGACCATAGTACGCTTTTGGCTAAGGCGAATTAAAGCTAGTTGTCATATGCAACTTTAGTATTTACCCTCATGTACATACGTAAAATATCGACCAATATGTCATCAATACACGTATATTATTATTCAGATTATATTACACATATGTTATAAAACAATTTAGTTTTCACACACACACACACACACACACACACACACACATCATTGTGAAGATTTGAACATACGTATCTTTAATAACGAATATGACACGTTGTGTTTGGTTGTGCATGTACATATGTATACATGCACGTGTGTGCGTGAGTGCTTGTATATTTACATGCATCTACGCATATACGTTTATCGTTGGCATAAATCAATAAAAATAAATATTTTGATTTGCATGAAAACATGCAAATATCAATATTACGTCCACATGTTCACATTAATGGCAATGTGTCAAGGATGACCACCAATGTTTTATGTATATTTAGTAACCATTCACAATGACGTAATGTGTATATGTACTGAAGTTGATAATACATATACATATATACATATGTTTGTATGAGAATGGTAATAACATACGCATAATACAATTAATACATACAGTATTACATGATATTTTGCACATGTGAAACCTTATAACAACATAATTCACATATAACAAAATATGCATGTGTATATAACACCTTGAACTTTACATAATTGTATAGAGTACTATTAGTATAAAAACAGTATATTTATATATGAGAAAATGTAATTAACGTCCTATTTTATGAATTTCAATTAGTTCATTAACATATAACGATTTCATTTTCATACCTTCATATACTGAAGTAATTGAGGACCGCATGTTTTAGCACAACTGTTCTCTATATGTACATAATTCTGAGAATACACTTTCAAAAAATACTTTCTATTGACACACTCATTGGAATATTTGTGTACATCAGAATTGAATTGCATATTTATTGAAACTCGTTGTGCACACGTGTGTACAGCAACATGTACCTCCCTCAACACTATGGTTATATGTGTGTTTACATAGTTTGGAAAATTGCATATTCTTTGAACATGTATTTAAATATATGTAAAATCTTATACTTTGTATAAACTATATGTATGTGACAATGTGCGTGCACATACATGCTCATGTTGCCTCATATGTAGATCTACTAGCGTATCATACCAACATTGTCAATGTGTCAATATTTTATAGGTATCAAATGTTAAAGTTTAAAATGCTCTTATCTAAATATGCAAAGAGTATTACGTCAAATATATGCATGTATAGCGATGTATATGCGAGTGGACTAATTCGCAGCTAATCACAATATATAAAGTGTTGTTGTTGTTGTTGTTGTTGTTGTTGTTGTTGTTGTTGTTGTTGTTGTTGTTGTTGTTGTTGTTGTATGGTGTTTAGCGTCGCTTTCAACAATTTTTCGGTCATACCGCGACGGTGTCTACTTGAGACAGTATTCTGAGCGCTGTCACACTGGAGTATCATGCCGCAGACACATGGTATGATACCCCACCCAGTCACATTATACTAACATCGGGCAAACCAGACCTAGAACTCTCCTCTTAATGCTGAGCGTCAAGCGAGGAAGCTTCTAGTACCATTTTTAAAGTCTTTGGTATGATCGAACCCACGACCTTCCGCATGCGAGGCGGACGCTCTACCACTAGACACGCCGCGGTCTGTATTCGTGAGTGAGATAGGATGACATTTTAATAATTCATTGGTATCGGTTTATCAATAGTAATATCACTATTTACATTCGGACACCGAAATTATTTTACGAATATATATACTGAACGGAACAACAACCCACCAACTAACATTTTATGTACATTTCATGTATTTCATAAAAAAGTATCAAAGCAAATTCCTTGAAATTTGAACTTGAATACGAAAGAACATTTACGAAATGTGATATAACTATCCACGTTCCTGACACCGAAAACTAATTAAAGGATATACACGGAATCTTCATGAGTGCCAGGTAAATACAGACGGACAGTTTTATTGTAGGTAAATATTTCATGCATATATATCAATGAACAACGTTCTTTCAAGAAAAAACAAAATTACAATGATAATGGAGTAGACATTTACACAGGCACATTGAGTTTATGCATACAAAGTACTATGGGAATTGAGAAACATTGTCCACAAACAAAATACTTATAATTCCCCAAGTACTTGTGTGTGATTTGAACAGACAATTTTGCAAATCATATCAAGTCAACAAATGCTTTCTACATTAAACTGTTATGAGAATATGGCATACAGCGTCATATAAAATGGTACATATGCGATACTGAAAACGAATCATGGAGAATATGATAAAATATTGCAGAATCATATTTTCAATATTCCATGTTCAAAATCATTATGTGGACGATATTATATGACTCATTTAAAACATTTCTTTTCATAAAAAAACACATATATTTCATATTAAAATGTTTTATATAATATATATATATATATATGTGTGAGAAATAAAATAAATATTCATTTATATTTCAACATATTTTAGCTGCTGCTGCTGCTACTACTACTAAAACTACTACTACTACTACTTCTTCTTCTACTACTACTACTTTTACTGCTGCTGCTACTACTACTATAACTACTACTACTACTTCTACTGCTACTACTTCTGATTTTACATGAATAATTACTCATGATACATTATATGAAAAATGACGTAACACATTAATTGTAGTTATCATATTATAAACAAACATGAACAACTTAATATGTTTTACATTCACCAACTAAATCAACGTGCATTATTTTACTCAAACGAAAAAATATATCAGCAAATCTTATCTCAATTCAAAAGTATTATCAGCAGTTTAGATTCACAACTAAAATAAGTATTAGTAATTAGTTTTCCAAGAAATAATACAATCATTAATTCAGTTCTCAAACGAAGCAATTATCAGTTACTCATATTCCCAAACGAAACATACACAGTCACAGTTTCTTAAACGGAACAGTTATCAACAATTCAGTTTATCAAACAAAACACGCACCAGCAACTCAGTTTCCAAGACAAAACAGTAATCAGCTATGCATCTTCCCAAACGAAACACTCACCAACTACTCGGTTTCCCAAACGATACAGTAATCAGCTATTCATCTTCCCAAACGAAACACGCACTAGCAAATCAATTTTCAAAACAAAACAGTAATCAGCTATTCATCTTCCCAAACGAAACATTCACCAGCTATTCAGTTTTCCAAACGAAACAGTTATCAGCTAGTCAACTTTCCAAACGAAACACTCACTAGTAACTCAGTTTCCCAAACGAAATAGTAATCAGCTATTCATCATCCCATATGAAACACTCACCAGCTAATCGGTTTCTCAAACGAAACAGTAATCAGCTATTCATCTTCCCAAACGAAACACTCACCAGCAACTCAATTTCCCAAATGAATTATCAATCAGATACTCCATTTCTTTAGCAAAACAGTCATAAGAAACATTTTCAATTTTAGAATATAGTTGTAGTAAATGTTGTATGGGCCACAAAAGTGTTAAAATTTACAGTGCTCTACAGAGGAAATACTGTTACGAGCAGTAGCAATTTCTATTCATTCCCGTTTAGAAATTTGTATTCAATCTTTAGAAATCGAATAAGCCTTGTCGCCTGTTATGTAGTGATTCTATTCCTATGTAGTGATTCGTCACCCCTGTACGGCCCTTGAACCTCAATGGGGTTGACAAACTAAACACAATAATGAACAAGAAAGTTGATAATAAAATTTCTAACAACGCTTTGCAGATCGTCTGTAGTCCTACTTTTATCCAGAGCAACGTGAACGACATCGTCAAACTCAAAACAACGTTATTGTGACGGTGCACTCATTAATAATTATACTACATGTATCTTCATTGCTTCTGTTTCTCCTGTGACCATTTGTCTATAATTTCAGATATTTGTATTTATTTCTTTGGCTCACGTAATACCAAACATGACAATGTTGGGTCTTCAGCAATGTACATTTCTTCTTCATGCTTATTCCTAGCCATCATAGCGATGCCAAGTCTAGAATAATGTGCTACATCTCTTCCTGAATAATCAACAGCGTTTAGTTTCGCACCTGCACGTATCAGAATGTTCATTCGTCTATACTTTGTTCCCGCGTATTGTGCGCACAACATCAGTGGTGTTCTGCCTTCAAAATCCTCCAGATTAACATCTGCACCATGTGCAAGCAACATTTCCATTGCAAGACACGTAAACCCGTCAGCGGTTGGAGACTCGACACAGTAATGGAGAGGGGACTTACCAAATATGTCCATTTTATTAGGGTCTGCTTGGTGCGTCAAAAGCAAGTGTAAAATCTTGAGAATTTCATTGAAATGTTCTAAACATCCTAAGCAATATTTCATTTTGACATCCAGATATTGTTCTTTTTGTCCAGAAAATAGATTAACAAAATCAACAGGTAAAGCTCGAACACTTTGCCTGTATAAATAGTGTCTAAACTGTCCTCTTGTTGGCGTATTAACAGACATCGTATCCACCATAAAAAACTCGCTAATAAATTTATCTATATCGACTTCACGTGTGAAAAAACTGTTTGAATTTTTACAAATAATCCACTGAGATATAACAGTACATACACATCTAAGAATGTTTGATAGTGACAATTCTTTTGAAAACAACAACCTCTGTAATGGCACTAAACCCATACAATCAGGTACATTCGGATTCGCCCCGTGGTCTAATAATGCCTCGACAAGTTCATGACACAGATACCTGCAACACTGACCCAGCAATGTAACCCCCGAAATATCTGTATCACAATTGACATCTATCCCTGTAGTCGTTACTAAATGGAGAAAAGCATCTGGTTCCTGCTGGTCGTGTTCGCAAGTGTGAATATATTCAAATATGTTATCTTGATTTTGAGATTTGTCACGTGTAATGCTGGACAAAACTAAATCTGATATTAAAGGCATAGTGGAACAAGTAGTATAACCATAAGTCTGGGGTAAACCTTTTTGGAGAATTTTGATTGCAATATTCCATTTCGCCTCGTTGCCCAATGATGACATATTGCAATACTGAATTGCTGTCAGCCCTTTGTTGTCTCTTTGATCAAGTTTCTTGGAATTGGAAATGAAAATTTCAATTACCTCTTCGAACTGGAAAATTTTGCTGGACATGAATAAGTACATTAAAGCAGTTCGGCCATCATCGTCTTGGATATCCAGATCTGCATGTTTGTCCAACAAATCTACCAAAATGTAAACTACTTGATATCTTGTAACTTCTTCACATGACGATTCAATATTTTTTGCCAAGTAATGAATTGCGCTCATTCCATCGTGGTCCTTCACATTAACATCAACCCCTGTATTTAACAATAACGATATACATTGCGGTTTTAAATTGTTTTGCTGGCATGCGATAATCAACGGCGTTGCACCTTTCTTATTGATTGTTCTTGCATAAATATTTATGGGTAATTTGTTGAGAATGTCCAACACTTCTCCGTCGTCACTCCTATCAGAACATAAGCAATGAAGTATCGTGTTGTGGTTATAATCTGTATGGAACTGTACGTCCGTACAGTTATATCCGGATTCCAACAGACATTGCAAAGATTTCAGTTTTCTATCGTTTGCTAATTGCAACGCTGGACTATTTCTGTTGGAACAATAAAACAGTTTCCCGATATTTATATTTTGTCGAAGCATTAAATCGAATACCTTAACAGTTTCATTGTCTGTCTCTGGTAATAACGCTATATCAATTATCTCTGTAAATATATTACAGATATGTATCCCATGTCTAATGAGTGTGTCGACACAAAGGGGTAGTCGCAGAATCAATTTGGAAAGATCGGGGTCCATTTTCAGTTCTCTTGTGACATATTCGCAGCTAATATCATGGATTGCCAGTGACAGAAGAGTACTTTTCATTTCATCTCTTTTCTCTGATTTCAAAATGTCTTTGATACACAAATCATAAAATGTGCGCCGTGCAATTTGATATTGTTTTGTATCATCTGTTAACTGAGTTATCAGCATTTCATACAACTCAACAATCTCTGGATCGTTTAAAGGGTTTCTCGACAAATAGCACAAAACGGAATTTCCGCTGAGATCTGTCTTTGTAATGCATGCTCCTTTTTCAGTTAAAGCTGCAATAAATTCCTTGTTACAATACTTTGATTCTAACGCTAACATAAGTGGTGTGATATGGTTAATATCACAAGCATTTATGTCACATTGCTCTTTTAGTAAAATATCCAGTATGTCCAATTTCTTAGAAGCGCTACAGTCTGCTGCCACAAGAAAATGAATGGCATTTCTGTGTTCGTTATCAGTTTGCGATAAATCTGTACCGTTTTCACAAAGAAGTGTGATTTTCTTACAAATGTCTTTAGTTTTTCTGCACAGCAGTTTCATCACAAATGTTCTTCCTTCCATATCGAGGGTATTAACTTGAGCTCCAAATCCAATATAAATCTTGATCATTTCGATGCCAGCTTCACTCATTGGGCAGTATCCCTTGTTGTTAAGGTAATTAATTTAACCTTTATTCAGCATTGTATTCATGCATTCCCGTAACTTCTCTGGACTTTGAGTAGCGAATGGATTTTCGGCCAAGAAATGAAAACAGTTTCTTCCATCATTTGTTATCATACACGGCTTCTCGGTGCATTCAATCAATTCGTGACAAATGTCAAGGTTCGATTTTTGAAAAGCATAGAACAATGGCAAACATCCAAACTGATCTGTTAGGTTGATGTCAGTACCTTTGGATATCAAAAGACGAACAGTGTTGGCATGGAAACAATCTTCATACCCTTCTGAATACAACATCACGGCTAATGGTGTTTGTCCATTGTTGTCTTTTGCATTTATATCTACTCCATGTTTTAAAAGAGCAGACACAAGTTCGTATAGGTCGAAATAGCCATACTGACATATTACATGCAGCGTATTTTCATTTTGACATTCAGCCTTGATATCAGTACCATGCTTAGCCATTGTTTCAATAACGCTACTCGTTATTCTATTGATATGTGCACTGTACATGATATCTGGATAATCGAGTATCTTAACATTTACATTAGCACTTGCACCTCTACTGTATAGTATATCCAATATTTCTACATTGCTTGCAATGTGAATTGGGCAAAGCTCTGATGACAATATGTTATTACTCATCCAGACCCTTTTATGATACGGATCCAACTTTGCACGTAGATTACACATGTATGACGAGTACCGTTGGTCAACTAAATAAAACATTGCTGGACATTTGCCCCAAATGTAACGAAAACTCTTTGGGGAATCTAAATGATCTAATATACAGGAGAGTACTTCAGGGGAGTTTCGTTCGGCTGCTTAAAAAAACAATTGACTTGCCACGAAAGTTAAATTTTAATTCAGACGCGCCTTTTGTCATCATCAGTAGTACATTATTAAAATAACTCCAAAATATCCTGCATATCAATGGAGAAAAAACCCCATCATCTATCATGTCATTCATACTACCATACAAATGCGTATCAATGCTGAAGTTTGCAGCATGACCTTTAAAATAGTTTGTGTCGTACTCTAAGTTTGTTTCTATATCTGCTCCATGATTAATCAAATTATCAACGACAGCAAGAGAGCATCCGGCAAAACATGCGTAAACTAATGCAGTGGATAAGTGTAACCTTTCATCTTCTATTTTCCAATATTGTGACAAATACGAACAGTCAACCATAGAAAATACTGCAGTTGCCCTTTTGTACACAGCAAACCATGTAAGCAAACCAGAATGTAACGTTAGATGTTTTGCTTCGTCTACTAAACATTTTAATAATAAGCTCTCTTCGTCGCTTTCCTTTGACGTTTCTTTTGTAACGTATGCCAACCAGCGTTTAACAAAGTCTTCATTTTTCCACGCTTGATGTTTACATACAAATACACCTCCAAGTATATGTATTTCCTTAGTGAGACGGCAAATTAAGGAATTTATAACGGCGTCCCTATGGGGTAACACAGCCATAATCTCATTGGCAGCCGGAACATAGTCATAGTATTTGATATGGTCTACAACAAACTGAATGTCGAGCAATTCAATCATCTTTCGTGGATACTGGTTGGTCAGAACTACTATAAGCATTTCTTTAAACGAATTGTGCTTAAAGGTAAACATCCCGTCTTCATTTTCTTTAAGGTAAACATTTTTGAGATTATTGAACTCGTCTGCAATCTCACCTTGTCCTGTATTCACAGGTAGTCCAGCCAGGGATACGGCTTGTTTGAAATGATCAGCTAATTGCGTTTCTTCACAACAGATATTTTCAATTTCAACGTTAGTTTCCTTTGATAAAAGGGTCAATATCAATGCACACATTTTCGCTTTATCCTTGCCCTTCATGTACTCCATCTCCTTTTTTATACATTCAAGAGGCGTTTCAAAAAATGAAATACCCTGATCTCTGATAATAGAATTCGTGCAAAATATCTCAACACAATGCGGAAAACCATGGGCTAGCGGGGTGATAAATGGTATCTGATTAAATGAACATGGTTTCTCTACGTCATAAAACTTGAAATGTGTTTCAAGCATATTGCTTTTCTCAGCGTTTGAAAGTATAAATTTCCAATGAGTCAAATCTACCACACTAATGCTTTTCATACATTTAAATCTACTTACACTTACCGAAATCTCAGACCAAATATACTTTCTTGTCGTACACGCTACTTTTAACGCCCCCTTCCTCTCATTTACAACATTTTCAGCCAGATTTAGCATTGCCATCCATTCATTTAATTTATGTTCGTCAGTACACAAAACTCCAAACATATCATCAATGATTACAAATTGTTTATTTGAATGCTTTGCTATACCTTCCACAAGATTTTTCCAGTCGTCCGTGGAAGTTACAATTACAGGTTCGTAGCCATTGTTTAAATGTTCCAACAGTAGATGATGCACCATGGTTGATTTTCCGTCTCCTGCATTACCAACAATAACTGCCCAATGTCTGTCATCCAGGATGTCACACACTTCTGTATACGCGCGTGTTTTCACGAAGAGCGGCTCTTTCTCATTCTTGTAATGTTCAATGGCTGTTTTTATCTGGCCTGTTTGGTAATAAACTATGTTAAGTGAGATTTAATCAGTTCTGATGATTCCTAACGATAGTAGACGTTAGATTGCAGTTTAACAGTTTAATGTGGTTGTTTAGTTTAAATACGGACGACATAACGGTCTTATTAAAGGTTCAGTTGGCATGCCTGCATTAATAATACAAAATGAAACAATATTACTGAAATATTTCATTTACATTATAAAGTGAATGAACACATTTTTTGGCAATGAAGACAAAATTAATATTTCGAAAAGGAACAACTGAATGTGTATTACATTATCATGTTGATGGGTTAAATGTTAAATTGTTTCATTAATGTATATTTGAAAGAATCTGAAATACAGGATAACGTATAAATCTAGTTGAGTTTCTTTTAAAAATAAATACCTGTTAAGTTGTCATATCTTGAATCAACTTGGTGTATGTTTTTCACTTCAATCTTTTCAGCTATTGTTATGTTCTTAGAATCTTTCACTATTGTCGATGACGATACGGACATTGCAGCTGGTAATTATATATATATAATGTTGAATTACGCACATAATGAACTGTACCTTCTATGGGAGTATTAGAATACATAATAACACATGTTGTTATTTCTTTACGGGTCCTCCATGGCCGAGTTGTCTACGGCGCCGTCTCAAGATCGCCTACCTCAGCTGAGCTCGTAGGTTCAAGTCCAACTCGTTCCAAAAACTTGAGAAAATTTGCAAGTTATTTGTTCTACTCAGATTCATTATTCTTATATTGTATTTTGTCTATGGATTGTAAAATTCTTTTATTTTGTTGACCAAATACTAAATCGCGACCCGCGATAAAGTCACTCGTTGGCCAGTATGTGGTTATCCTACAGCATTGACGAATAAATCGGAAGGTGCCGACATGTGTATTGTCGGATTTACCAGGTCAGAATCAATGATTATCTTCGAATGGGACCTTCCTCTTTGTGATTCAATAAACTGTCCATCATTTACTAAACAGAAAGGTGATGCATCTTTAAATGTTTCAGAAATATAGGAATTGTGTCATTTTCAATTATTAGTATATTTCTTCTGAATTTGAATTAATACATGTTGAAAACGAAAAATGTAATGTACTTGATTTAACAAATACGTTTTAACAACACACCGTAGAAATTGAAATTATATGTAGAAAGTTGAGGACGTAAGTTCTCCATCGATGGCGAAAATTTCGTATAGATATCTAAAGAAGTTACATTCAAATAGACCAAAAATAAGAAAACGATCACAAAGTAATAACTACAAGCGTAAAAATTAATTTCTTTAAATTAAAAAAATAGAAATGTTCACCACCCAGAGGTACAATCAAATCCGTTCTTTTGATACTAAAACCACAAGTTTATGTGGTTTGTTCAGAAGAAGTTGTGTTTCCAAAATTTAGAACACGCCAAATGTGCCACTTGAAATTTAGACAAGTGCTTGCAGTTGCCCATCTCTGTTTATATGTCTCTGCTCCTTAAATTAACGTAACAGTTGATAAATGGAACAATAAACGTCAAGTTTTTGTTTACTAACCTTTGCTTCATAAAGTCAAGAAATGTTGATAATTGTGACATAAATAAATTAATTGGCACATGTTTCATAATATGTACATAATTATCATAGTTAAATAAGCTCTTTCTTTTGATATCAAAACCAAAAAAAATATGTTGGCTGGTTCAGGAGGAGTTATGTTTACAAGATAAAGAACACGCCAAATGTGCTACCTGAAATTTAAAGAAGTGCGTGCAGTTGCCCAACTCTGTTAATCATGTCTCTGATCCTTAAGTTAAATTTGATGAAAGGTAAACATCAAGTCTTTGTTTCAAGCCGTTTCTTCATGGCGTCAAAAAAGTAAATAATTATGGCATTAGAAACAGTTACTTAGCGCTTGATTCGTCATGTGTACATAATTACGTATCATAGTTAAATAACTCTTACCATACGATTCTCTGAGTGTGGCTACAGACTGGTTTTGTGAAACAATTAATGCCCTCTCTGTTGTCTCAGACTCGTCATCTGTAGATGTATCTTCATCTCCAGTTTGTAACTCTTCCTCAATTTCTCTAACTGGAATAAGGTCACTATTAACAGAAGTAAAAAGGTGTATCACAAACGTGTTTATGGTAACGCTATGTTTATATAGAGCTCTTTTATTAAAATGCATATCAATGGATATGTTATAAAGACGTAAAATAAAATAAAGAAATTTGATTAATCAATATCTCCATGTGTGTGCTTATGCGTTATCGAAGTCTTTCGCAGCTGTCTTCTGTGCTTCATTTCAGTACATTTTACTTTATACTTCGTGATTTCTTCATTATATTATGTATACTTATATTTGTATGCTATGCATTCTTCATTATACGATGTAGATCATATCATGTAGTTTTTTCATTATGATCAGTAGAGTTATCATTACATACCATCAACATCTATAATATTACAGCATTATGTTGGATTATGTTGTACTGTACGACGGCAATTAAACTCTCATTAGATTAACTAATATACTGATAATATGTATGTTAACTCTGTTAAAACAAGTCTAAAGGTAAGGTTAACGATCCATTCACCCCCCACCCCCTCCCCCCATCCCACACACACACCCACACACACCAACCCAAAACAGAATGGCCCTAAAATTTCAATAAAATAGAACGCTAATTTTTATGCAACATTTGATTTTTTTTATTTCAATTATACTTTCTTTTTTTTTAATTAAATTTTGTTTCTCAATTTTTTCAATTACTACAATATCATCAAAACGTACGTGTACGGCTTACAAATGGATTTTAAGCCATTTTATGTAAAAAATCATGGTTTTAACAGTGAATACACTCTTGCACAATAGCACATTTACATATATTACTCAGAGTGTGTCAGACAATTATCAAATGAAATATCTCTGTGCAGTAAGAATGCCATCATTATCAAAAAATATCTAAATGCCAAAATTTTGGAAATTGAGCATATTCCCTAATTTTATCCTCTTTTGTGTCATTTCATGAATAGAAAAATATACAATTAAAAGAAAATTATACATATTATAAAATAATATTTGGAAGAAACAAACCAACCTTTGCTAAAACTATATATTTAAAAGATTTTTTTAAAGGGCCGATGTTGGGGCTTTGTGAACATGGTCCTTTCTTGGGGATGTGGGTATCTCGAAGAAACTATAGTATTATCAAGAAATCAGAGGAAAACTAGAAGACTGGTTGTATAGCTTCTTGTATAATAGGTAGTGTTGCTATTACATGTCTTAATGTAACAGCTAGGTTTGACTCGTGTCTAGTTTAGGAAATTGTGTTTGTTATTAAAATACGTTAAAACTCCGAATATAATTTCATACATTCTTCTATTTATTCTCGTTTAAGTTTAATAACATTAACAATGTATATTGGACTAACTTGCGGATACTTTCCATAGTATAAAGCCGCATGCACGTGTTATATATATACCAGTGTTATTTGCCAGACGTAGACATCACATACATGTATACTACCAATTATTTTAATGGAGTTTGACGCCATTTTCAACACATTTCAGGTTATAGATATGTATATGGCATATCCAGTATAACTGGTCGAGGAAGACCTCACAATGAATCTAAATAGAACCACCGTCATTCCGCAAGTAACTGGCAAACTTTCTCAATAAAGTATTTGCATCGAATCTACGACCTTAGCGGTGAGGAGTAAGTGATCTTGAGACGACGCCTTAGACCACTCGGCCACGGAGGACCCTACTACCAATTATAAACGTATCATATACGTATATGTATTAGAGTGCATATGCATCACTCTTCCTTTATCAATCAATACATACCACTTAGTTTTAACACATTTCCTTTCATATTTTACAATAATGCATCATATGTATACAACAATATGAAACGACTCCAAGCAAAACATTCAATGTTAAAGCTGAACATATCTAGGAATTTTGAGACTTGAACCAACAACCAGTGCAATAACAGGCTATAAACTAACAAACAAGACAGAATAGCTGAACATGGGATTTCAAATACGTTATGGCGAATAAATTGAAAAATATCAATATCAATAAATACCTTTAACCATTACAATAATTCAATATATCTTAAGTATTACCCACTGAAAGTGTACATGAAAATCAAACATTACTATCAAAATCAAACAAAATGGCACGATAGATAAGATTACATAACGTTAACTTACAGTTTAGGCGGTATTGATTTTACAACGTTTTCGATTGCCTTACTCTCTTCAGCTAACTGCAGTGTAGCGACGTCTGAAATATCAGTTACTGGCAAACCTCCCATATCCTCGGTTAAATCACTTTGTGTGGCGGGTTCCTCATCTGCTTTAGTTTCAAGAAAAGTGTCACCAGTTGCGTCCATTGCACCTGTTGAATCACCCCTGTGGATATTTTCAAGTGAACTGGTCGCTGTATCATCACTTAACTCCTGAGCCTTTCTCGTCTCTAAGTCACTGCAATAACCACAATTACCACAATTTCCACTATAAAAGGATATACCAAAGATTAAAAAGAATGTCGTTATTAAAACATATATATTTATTAAATTTCAAATATTGTTTGGCAAGGAATATACACTTATAACATACACTTAAACTCTATATCATCTAAATATATTTTAGAAACATCCCCTTTCCTCACTTCACCCTGAATTACAACTGAAGACGTGCATGAAAATTAAATATTAGTACCAATATCAAGTAGCGATCTCAAAATCAAATATTACTGTCAAACTCAAGTAAAAATAGTACAAGTTAGATTACACATCGTTCACTTACAGTTTAGGCGATATCGCTTTTGAATTGTTTCCGGTTACTCGGCTCCCTTCAGTTAAATGGAGTGTAGCATCATCTGAAATATCGGGTGCTGTCAAATCTCCTATATCTTCATTTGAATCATTTTGTTTGGATTCCTTATATTCTTTAGATTGAAGAAAATCATCATCAGCATATGTCCAATCATCTCTCATGGTGTTTTCAAGCGAACAGGTCGCTGCAGCATTTATTTGTTTACATAAAACAACTGGATCCTGTCTTGTTTTTATTTCACTATTATCAGAGACCTGTGCTTGGCACAACGATTCAACTGTTGTTGTTGTTCTTGTTGTTATTTCATTTCTAGGTGTACGTGATTCACGATGAAATCGTTGTCTTAGTGAATATATATTGCGTTTTGCTTTCTTTATATGACCTGGTTTTTTAATGCAGGTTTTTATATCTTCTTCCTCCATTTCACTCACATTCCTTAAATCATCCCATCCTTGGTCTTCGAATATTTCAGCATATTGACCAAGTCCAATATCAGTCAGCCAATCACGAACCTCCTCCATTTGTATAATTTACATACTCCAGTCCACAACGTGGCTTCCGTTTCACTTCCAGTGGGTTTCAACAGAAACAGTTTTATCTCTCTTTTTTTTTGCAAATTCTGTCTCAATCCATTTAATCTTCCTTTAGAATTATTTGTCAACTGCTTCACCTGGGAATACGAAATTGTTTATATACTCAGTGTTTGTGTCACCTCAGTCAACCGCCCACCCCCACCCCCGTACGGATCAACATGTGAAAATAAACAGAATAATACTGGCTAGGCTAGAAGTAGGAATTATCTTTGATATCCGACTGATGTTAAATTGCAAATCAAACACTTAAACTGATAGGAAAATACTATGCGACATTATTTTCAGTTTTACAGCATACTTGATATCTAAACAACATTGGTATAATATAACGTTTGCGCTTGTAATCAAATTATTACAATCAATAACTGCTGAACCTTTATATAACAAAATGTTTTTGGAATAAATGCTGTTTTTCGGAACCATCGAATTAAAAAAACAAGAAACCCAAAAAGGCATCAGTATCCCCTATCTTAAAATACACAGTTATTATTTCTTAAAAAATAAAATCTTTAGGGGGGCCGTATTGACCTCTTAAAGAAAATACCTAAACCCTTAGTCTTGACCCTTATGGAAAATACCCCCACCCTACTCTTACTGGGCAAAAATGTTATTAACTATGAAAAGGAAATGCTTTAGATTGGATTTTCAGTTTCCTATACCATTTCTGCGTAGAAATAGTCCTCTTTGAAGGGATCATATACTCCTAGCTCCTAGATTTGTTTAAACTTCAATTCCCTGGTCGGAATAGGTATTTTCTATGATCATTACCGATCTCAAATTAAACTGTTTTTGTATAAATCGATGTCAAAATAAAAAAAATGTCGGTTTTCCCTGTAATATTCCTTTGTAAATGTCCCTTTACATAGCCCATTTACACCCCGTTGATTTCAATCTAGTTCTGATGTAAGGATAATGTATATAAAAAGATTTTACTGATCAGTTCTTCAGAGGAAGCATTCGGAATTTTTCGATGTTGACCCTTTTGGGGGACCCTTCTAGCCCTTTATGGAAATTAATCGTCCTCATTTAATCAACTCTAATTTTAGGACGACACAACGCTTCAGATTTCAAACTTAAATTATTGAACAAATTGGTGGGAAGATAAGAATATTCTGTTTTTCAATAGTATTCCTGTGTAAAACAAAAATACTCCACACAAGGCCCCTATACATCCCAGCCCCCTAATTTGTGCGCCTTTCAAATAGGGAAAACATCTATCTAATATGAATTAATTTGACTTACCAGTTGTAAAGGGAAAAGTTTTGGAAATTCTAAATCTTAACCCTTTTAGGACCCCACCAAGCGCCTTATGGAAATTCAATCCGTTTAACTGAATTAAATCCCAATTTATTTTCTATAACAAGATGATACTTCACATAAAAAAAATAACTTTTTTGCATAAATGTATATTTTTGTTATTTTTTTTTTTACAAACCTTTATGGCAATTTAATTTTCATTGTAACTTGAACTTAATTTCTACGACTACATTTTAAATAATGTCTTTCCATAAATAACGAAAAATAAAATGTTTAGTGTTTTTTTTCCACAGTATCCCCATGTTTAAAACAGCATCTCATTGATACATCAATTCTTTTGTGAAAATTTCGACACAATCTGTTCCATTTTGGAAAAAAAAAACACGTATGCTCTACTATTATCTATTTAATAACATGCGTCCCTAAAGATCCCTAAAAAGAGATTATTTTTAAGTCTAGGATATCATTTGTACAGATCTGATGAAACTGTACTTGTTGATCGTTTCTAATTAAATATTTTTAAAATATGTTCGACAGTTCAGGAGAACACGATTTTTTTTACTACATTTGTTTGTTTGTATTCATAGAAATCAATACGAATTCAATTAGAACGGAAGATAGAATCTTATAAAGTTCTTCTCCATTTGATTTGTTTAAATATTTAGCGTCACAGTCTGACATAACCGGACCCGGCTATAAACATATCCATATTATATACGTTATAAACAAGGGACACAGTAAAACAAGAACAACTTTGATGATGCAGCGTCAACAGTTTTCATCTTTTCGAAACATTTGAAAATATCAATGCTTATGTTTTTAATAACTTTTTTCATGTTTACTACTAAAAAGTTATATAATCAGCATTCCAACATAAAATGATATTTAAATACTCACTTACCAGAAAGAACGACAATCAAACGGATACATATTCGTCTGAGATAGTGTTGCATAGTGCTTTGCGTCGCTTTTCAACATTTTTTTCAGTCATATCGCGAAGGTATTCGGCTGAGAAAAACACTTCTACATTTTAATTGAAAGAAGTTTAATATAAAGTTTTCCTTGTTTTGAAATATCTATTATATCCCATCGTTGGAGACAAATTTTAGCTTAGATTATCTTATCGTCATTCTGTTATCGTCATATGAGGGGTAACAATCTCGGCTGTCTGCTTGAATATATCACGTGATGTTTTAATCGAATGTGTGTCAGTTGACGCAAACACCGCTGATATATTACTTGATTAGTTCAGTGTGTACTCGAAAACAGACAAGCTCATGTCAGCCGGGTGCTTGGTTCTGTTATCATGCAAAATTTGATTTAAGATTATGTGTGCACTTTAGAAACTAAGGTGTTTTACATACAAGTATAAATACATACACGTCTGTATTATAGTATGGTTAACATACACATCTGTATTATATTGTGGTTTATATACACGTCTGTATTATAATGTGGTTTACACACACGTTTGTATTATAATATGGTTTACACACACGTTTCGTATTATAATGTGGTTTTAAAACACATTTGATATAATGTGGTTTAAATACACGTTTGTATTATAATGTGGTATACATACACGTTTCGTATTATAATGTAGTTTAAAAACACGTTTGATATAATGTGGTTTAATTACACGCTTGTATTATGTGTTTACACATACACATTTCGTGTCATAATGTGGTTTACATACACATATGTATTTTAATATGGTTTACATACACGTATATATTATAATGTGATTTACATACACGTTTGTATTATAATTTGGTTTACATACTCGTTTGATATAATGCGATTTACATACACGTTTCGTATTATAATGTGGTTTAAAAAATCGGTCGATATAATGTGGTTTACATACTTGTATGTATAAAAAATGTGTTATACATACACGATTGTATTAAAATGTGGTTTACATACTTGTATGTATTATAATTTGGTTTACATACTTGCATGTATTATAATGTGGTTTACATACTTTTATGTGTTATAGTGTGGTTTACATACTTGTATGTATTATATATGGTTTACAAATACTTTTGTATTAAAATGTGGTTATTATACTTGTATGTGTTATAATGTGGTACATACAAGTATGTATTATGATGTGGTTCACATACACGTTTGAATATTTTGGATGTGGTTGACATACATGTTTGTATTTTAATGTGGTTTACATACCTGTTTTTATTATAAGGTGGTTCACATCCATGTTTGTATTATAATGTAGTTCACATACTTGTTTGTATTGTAATGTGGTTTACATACTTGTATGTATAATCATATGGTTTAGAAACGTGTTTATATTATCATGTGATTGACATACGTGTTCGTATTATAATGTGGTTTACATACGTGTTTGTATTATAATGTGGTTAACATACATATATGTATTAAAGTGTAGTTTACATACACGTTTGTATTAAAATATGGTTTACATACGGGTATGTATTATAATGTGGTTTACATATCTGTATGTATTTTAATGTGGTTTACATACGTGTATGTATTATAATGTGGTTTAACTACTTATATGTATTGTAATGTGATTTACATATACGTTTGTATTATAATGTGGTTTTCATACCTGTATGTATTATAATGTGGTTAACATACGTGTATGTATTATTTTGTGGTTTACATACATGTATGTATTATTATGTGGTTTACATACATGTATGTATTATAATGTGGTTTACATACCTATATGTATTGTAATGTGATTTACATATACGTTTGTATTATAATGTGGTTTTCATACCTGTATGTATTATAATGTGGTTAACATACGTGTATGTATTATTATGTGGTTTACATACATGTATGTATTATAATGTGATTTACATACTTGAATGTATTATTATGTGGTTTACATACATGTATGTATTATAATATGATTTACATATACGTTTGTATTATAATGTGGTTTTACATACCTGTATGTATTATAATGTTGTTTCCTTTTATTAATGAATTATAATGGGGTTTACGTACGTGTATGTATTATAATGTGATTTACATACACGTTTGGAATTTAATGTGGTTTACTTACACGTATGCATTTTAATGTGGTGTACATACACGTTTGTATTATAATGTGGTTTACATACACGTTTGTATTATAATGTGATTTACATACAAGTATGCATTATAATGTAGTTTACATACCCGTATGCAATATAATGTGATTTACATACACGTATGCATTATAATGTGATTTACATACACGTATGTATTATAATGTGGTTTACATACGTGTTTGTATTATAATGTGATTTACATACAAGTATGCATTATAATGTAGTTTACATACCCGTATGCAATATAATGTGATTTACATACACGTATGCATTATAATGTGATTTACATACACTTATGTTTTATAATGTGGTTTACATACGTGTATGTATTATTGTGCAGTTTACATACACGTTTGCATCACAATGTGGATTACATACACATTTGTATTATAATGTGGTTTACATACTTGTATGTATTACAATGTGGTTTACATACGTATATGTATAATTATGTAGTTTACATATACGTTTGCATCACAATGTGATTTACATACACGTTTGTATTATAATGTGGTTTACATATATTATGATATGATTTACATACACGTTTGCTTCACAATGGGGTTTACATACACGTATATGTTATAATATGATTTACACACACATATGTTTTATAATGTGGTTAAATTTTGTTCTCTACCCAGCCCTTAAATGCCTCGAGGTTGGACGTCGTGAGCAAATGGTCTGGTAGCTGGTACCACAGCCGTGTGACCGAGGGGAAGAAGGAGTGATGGAGATCATTTGTTTTGCAGAAAGGTACAATGAATCTGATGACCTCTAGCCGCTTCAGTAGCGGTGTGTTTTGGGGATACCGATATAGCCATATATGATCCTATACATCATGGTCCCCTTGGCCCCCTTGGCCTGCTGCTATTCATGTTGGAGAGATGGCCAACCAAGGTTTGTCATCATCTGGGAGATGCTGCTGGTTGTGCGGTAGTTTCCCTTTACGAAGCCTGCTGCCCTACGTTGGACTGTCTTTAGTTGGTAAGTAAATGGAAATGGAAATGGTAATTTTTGTGACAGCTGTAGAGTATTCGATATAATCTGTTAAGTTGCCAGTGGGCTGTGATCTTTTTGGTTAAATGGAGTCAGAGAAGAGAGCAGTGATGAAGTTTCTGCAAAAAAGGAATGTCAGTCCAAGAAAATTCATGCAAGCCATTAAAACTACTCTTGCTGATGACTGTCTTTGATATTCAACTGTAAAAAAATGGAATTTCAAAAAGCGTGTAAGAACCAGATTGAAAATGGTCCACAGTCTGGTCTCACGAAATATGACACTGTTGAAATTCAAGTTGAGGTAGTTCTTTGTATGGCAAAGCATGATAAAATAGTGACTATTCCATTCAGCATGTTGTTGGTGCTATATGAATGTTCTGGTTCCATCCAACAAGGTCAGGGTGAATGTGTTGCAAAAATAATGTGAAAAAAAAGTTTTAAATTGATAATGTTTATTATGTCAGGCCAGGGACATTTTCATGTTCCCTCGTATAACATAATTGGTTAACATAAACGTCTTTATTCTAATTAAACGTCGTGTTTATATGGAGTTATAGAAGAATTAAGATTATGGAGTTTGTCATAACATGATTGCTCCACTGAAAAAGCATCGCATTAATGGACGAACAGATAGGCATTAAATACGCCATCTTGCCATATGGGGTTCGTAAGTAGCTGTTGAGTGAGTAATGACAAAATATTGTTAAACATCTCCTTACTATTTTGACTAAGCTGACGAAATACATGCATCAGATATTTTATATAGCCTAGCAGCAACGTGATGTGTAATAGCACTGAAGTATCACGATGCAGACACATGGTATGATACCCCACCCAGTCATATTATACTGACACCGGGCCGGCCAGCCCTACAACTATACTCTAAATGCTGAGCACCTAGCGAGGATGCTCATGGTATCATTTTTCATGTATTTGGTAGGACCCGGCCGGTGATCGAACTCACAAACTTCGGCATGCGAGGCGGACGTTCCACAACTAAACCACGCTCTTGAAATAATAAAAAAATATGTCTATATAACAGAAACTTATTTCATTCAACAAAATAAAACCTAAATACATTAAACTGTTAAATACAACTTATATGGAAAGAAAAGGTTATACATATTGTATATACGCAATTTGACATATTTTTATATGTAATAATTTAACAATTAAAGTCTAGATGAAATGAACATTTTGTCACACTAATTAATCTAATAAACATTTTGTCAACTGTTGAAGTGTTAAAATAGTGTAATAGAAACGATATTAACGGGAAAAAAGGAAATTCAAGATGTCGATATCACTAGTGGGAGAGGATCGAACCAGGCATCATCGGAGGATCATGGGTTCGCTCATCCGTCACGGCTATGTGTGGTGTCCTTGAGCAAGACAGACACTTTATCCGCATATGCTTAGTACTTGGTCTACCCAGGATGATTACGGGCGTGATTTGTATAAGTTTTAATAACCTGTTTCGCAATGATTAATTAGAACAAGATAAATTATTGGCGACATTTCAATCTCTAGACAACCAACTACGTATGTTGGATGGAATTATTGGAAGCCAGGATACGTGTATCTCTGGAAAATTCAAATGCAATATCATTCCCCACAGGTTGATAAGACACGGATGCGATAGTTCACGTGATGTTAGCACCGCATACAATGTATGCAGTTAATTGGTGTTTATAAATGTTGCATCAAAGATTAATGCGTCTAAACTTGCCAAACAATTATACATTCTTGCTTCTTGTCGTACACAATAGCATGTTCTTTTTACCAATAGTGTGTTTAAGTTCTCACGAGTAGTGTCCCTTGAATAGTGAAAAAAAAAAAAAAAGAAAATCTGAAATAAAATATTGAGGAAAACCCAGTAATAAGTAAACTGTTGATGTGATCTGGCCTGCTTATGCGATAACGATACGTATATGTACATGTATAAATTCATCGAAAACAGTTGTATGCAGTTAACTGGTGTTTATTCATCAAAAACAGTTGTATGCAGGTAACTGGTGTTTATTCATCAAAAACAGTTGTTTGTAGTTAACTGGTGTTTATTCATCAAAAACAGTTGTTTGTAGTTAACAGGTAACTGGTGTTTATTCATCAAAAACAGTTGTATGCAGGTAACTGGTGTTTATTCATCAAAAACAGTTGTTTGTAGTTAACTGGTGTTTATTCATCAAAAACAGTTGTTTGTAGTTAACAGGTGTTTATTCATCAAAAACAGTTGTATGCAGGTAACTGGTGTTTATTCATCAAAAACAGTTGTTTGTAGTTAACTGATGTTTATTCATGAAAAACTGTTGTATGTAGGTAACTGGTGTTTATTCATCACAAACAGTTGTATGCAATAAATTGGTGTTTATAAATGTTTCATAAAAGATAAATACGTGTAAACTTGTCAAACATTTATATATTATTTCTTTTTTGTCATGTACGATACCTTAGTTGTTGATTTTTACTGATACCGTGTTTAAGCTCTAAAGAGTTGTGTCCCTTGAATAGTGAATAAAAACCAGAAATTCTGAAATAAAAGATATTGAGGACATACCAATTATAGGTTAACTGTTAATGTGATCATGCCTGCTCATGCGACAACGGTATGTATATGTATTCGTTTACCAATTACATTTAAATAAATTATAAATATAAAAAGTTTTAGACTGATGATCACTTTGTTTGAGACGTCCCACGTGCAATGGTATCGGATATTGACATGTTTACGACATGCCAACTTGAACGTACGACATAAATATATTACTAACTGTAGTGTCATACAACACTGAGCGAAAAGGCAGCCACGCAAATCTGCAATCACAGAATCCTAAATGTAAAGTCATCCGCACATTTCTGAGTAAAGTGTCAACAATGCAGTTCTGAGTAAAGTGTCAGCAATGCAGTTCTGAGTAAAGTGTCAGTAATGCAATTCTGAGCAAAACGTCTATCACAAAATACTAAACCTAAAATCATCAACAGATATTTGAGTGAAAGGTCGCAGCTCTGCGTGCAAAGTCAGTCACACAATCTTAAACGTAAAGTCATACACACATCACTGAGTGAAATGTCAGCCACGCAGCACTGCGCGAAAAGTAAGTCACACAGTCATAAACGTAAAGTCATCCACACATCTCTGAGTGAAAAGACAGTTACGCAGCACTACAAGAAAAGTGAGTCAAAGAAAACCGAGTGGTAAGTCAGATTTACAGTTCGGAGTGTAAAGTCAACCTCACATGTATGCTTGTAAAGTCACCTGCACAGCTCTAACAGTAAGGTCAACGATACAGTTTTAAGCATTAAATCAGACAAACAGTTCGGAATGTTAAACTACCCACAGAGTGTAAAGACAGGCATACGGTCTAGGCGTTAAGTCAGACAAGCAGTCCTGCATAACCTTAAATGAGAAGTCAACACTTACTGCTGAGCTTTAAATCAAATCATTCTTTTTTCACACCAGGAATAAATGAAGAATTTAAATGAGTTATGTTTGTTTTATATTTTAGATTGGAATGAAATGATCCTTATATATTCACTGTGTTATGGTACTGAATATTCAACGGCCTGACGCTTGGCAATGATATCATTTGAGAAGTAACTGTGTAAAAAATAAAGGTCTGTCACAAGCCCATTATGACTTGTCCACTCAATATGGGTAACACTATGATAAACACACACTAACTACTTTATATATTCGGGCAAGCCGGAAAGTAGTCCGGTATTTTATGTACGTACGAGGGCTGGGTTATACGGAATAGCGAATCGGAAGTGATATTATACTAGGTTAATTGAAAATATCAAAAATATGTCGCGGGTTTATTACACTTGTGTACCGAAGAAAATGTAAAAAATATTTCATAGCAATGCCCATATGAGACAGTGTTACCATATTCACCAGCATATTTCACGATGTTCATTTATCTGAAGTCTCAATATATGCTTAAGACCAATCACATTCCTGAAACAGGCATGCGAAATGCAGAACATTAAACTAAGATGGTACTAGAATCATTACAAACTGAAGCAAACTTCCGCATTCGATCATCGAAATTACTATTATACGGTAAGTTTAGTTATTCGATATATGGATGTTTTTAGAAGAACGGAATTGTAGCTGTGAAAGTCGCCCCGCATGTGTACTGTTATCAGTTCGATTCTTGGCACGATCCCACACAATGCTGTGACTTTGAAATCGTGAAAAAAGTTTTTTTGATTGTCATTTCATCTTTTAAAAGAAAACAGTAGGACTGGTTGGTTCTGTTTACAATATCATGTGACAGGTAATAGTCTGTACAACGGATCCAGCTCTCCCGAATGGATCCGTTAAATAGCAGCACATTTGATCACGTTGATTGGTCAGTTGCTTCAGGAAAATGTTGAATGACGTCATAGTTTAGTAAGCTTTCAATTGACAGGCATAAAATTCCTGCTTCTTTTTATTGGGGGTTAATAGACCTGATTCGGGAGATATGAGGTTCTATGTACAGACTAGACTGGTTACATTAACATAAATAAGCTTATGGAGAAGGGGATTCTTATAAAAACATATACAAAGAAATGGAAATCACTTAATACGACAAAGCCAATAATAAGATATTTTTTTATATTTTATTCAATAATGCAATAACATCACCTCTTTGTAATAATACTCCATATAGTTTACATCTAATTAACAATAATCTGGTTCAATATGACGATCAGTCATATTGGTAAAAGGATAAGGCCTCAAAGTCATGTTTATAGATGTATTTGAGTAGAATAATCCTTCAGTAAATAACTAGTAAACTGTATCACTTAACATCTTAAAATAATATAATGCTAATTATGCATGATATGTCATGTATGTCATGTATGTCCTAAAAGTAATAGGACACTAATTATGCATGATATACATGTATGTCCATAAAGTAATAGGAAGCTAATTATACACGATATGTCAGGTATGTCCCAAAAGTAATAGGAAGCTAATTATGCACGATATGTCAGGTATGTCCCAAAAGTAATAGGAAGCTAATTATGCATAATATGTCAGGTATGTCCCAAAAGTAATAGGAAGCTAATTATGCATGATATGTCAGGTATGTCAGGTATGTCCCAAAAGTAATAGAACGCATTTAGTGTTTCAATCAAAACACATTTCGGCATGAATAAATTTCCCTGTTTAAACTACATGCATGTAAAATTTCAATCTACGCTAGACTTATTCCTATGTAGAATCAGTACTAACCACTTGCAGGGAAAGATCCTCAGGGACATAAAACATGCCCCTTGGGTGGGACTCGAATTCCCGATCCACATAGTTACGATTATTTATAGAAACATGAACGGATAGATGTCTAAAAAAAATAATAGCACAGTCGTATAAAATATCATTATATTTTGTAAATGTCATCACATACCATTTTATACCAACATAATATTAAATGGATGAATGTATAATATATTATGTTAACGGCTCAGTGAAGGTTTTTTTTCTAAAAAAAATATCAATTCGAGTTTTTTGTATTGAGTCAAATTGAAGATTTGAATATTATGCGGATTTAAAGACCATCTGATAAGTGTTAATGATTAAAAGTATATTACTGTATATAACACTTTATATGTGATGTTATGTATATAGAACTGTGTATTTTCTACTATGACCCTCGCAATTAAAGTTGTTATTGTAAAAAGAATTAAAAATTAAACTAAAATATCTTAGTAGTACTATCTTGTTTACGTAGATATTAAGTAAATTGCAGGTCTTAAAATGTAAGAATAAACCAGCTACACTGCATTTATTTCAAAATCCCTGGGTATATAACCCCAACTCAGATTTGATTGGTCCAAATAAAAAATAATATTCTACGTTCATTCAATAGCCCATAAAAAAGTAAAATACATGATGATTCTATTGTTATGTGCTTTAACACAGCGTTAGGGCCAAACACTCAAATACAATCTGCATAGTTTGTTCCACTCAAAAGAGGAAAGTATTTGTAAACAACATAACATGTAACTAACGACGACTGGTCGACGGCAATAGTGAGAGATTGGATGATATTTTGGCTACGGTGAACCAGAGTTAACTTTTATGTTCAACGATCCACATAATGAAAATATGAATAAATGTATGATTTAAAGTTTATCAAAAAACGGATATCTACTCATATTTCACATGCAATCATTGCATGTGGATCGACATGTAAATAATGAATGTATATCATTACTCAGATTGCATTACATATATATATATATATATAACATGCATAATATTCATAACATGTGGATCGACATGTAAATAATGAATGTGTATCATTAGTCATATTGTGTAACATATATATGCATAACATGTGGATCGACATGTAGATAATGAATGTATATCATTACTCATATTGTGTAACATATATATGCATAACATGTGGATCGACATGTAAATAATGAATGTGTATCATTAGTCATATTGTGTAACATATATATGCATAACATGTGGATCGACATGTAGATAATGAATGTATATCATTACTCATATTGTGTAACATATATATGCATAACATGTGGATCGACATGTAAATAATGAATGTGTATCATGTATCATTAGTCATATTGCGTAACATATATATGCATAACATGTGGATCGACATGTAGATAATGAATGTATATCATTACTCATATTGTGTAACATATATATGCATAACATGTGGATCGACATGTAAATAATGAATGTGTATCATTAGTCATATTGCGTAACATATATATGCATAACATGTGGATCGACATGTAAATAATGAATGTATATCATTACTCAGATTGCGTAGCATATACATGCATAACATGTGGATCGGCATGTAAATAATGAATGTATATCATTACTCAGATTGCGTAAAATATACATGCATAGCATGTGGAGCGACATGTAAACAATGAATGTATATCATTACTCAGATTGCGTAACAACTATATGCATAACATGTGGATCGACATGTAAACGATGAATGTATATCATTACTCAGATTGCGTAACAAATATATGCATAACATGTGGATTGACATGTAAATAATGAATGTGTTTCATTACTCAGATTGCATAACATATATATGCATAGCATGTGGAGCGACATGTCAGTGATGAATGTATATCATTACTCATATTGCGTAACAAAAATATACATAACATGTTAATCGACATATAAATAATGAATGTATATCATTACTCATATTGCGTAGCATATATATGCATAGCATGTGGAGCGACATGTAAATACTGAATGTATATCATTACTCAGATTGCGTAACATATATATATGCATAACATGTGGATCGACATGTAAATGCTGAATGTATATCATTACTCAGATTGCGTAACAAATATATGCATAACATGCTGATTGACATGTAAATAATGAATGTGTTTCATTACTCAGATTGCATAACATATATATGCATAGCATGTGGAGCGACATGTCAGTAATGAATGTATATCATTACTCATATTGCGTAACAAAAATATACATAACATGTTAATCGACATATAAATAATGAATGTATATCATTACTCATATTGCGTAGCATATATATGCATAGCATGTGGAGCGACATGTAAATACTGAATGTATATCATTACTCAGATTGCGTAACATATATATATGCATAACATGTGGATCGACATGTAAATGATGAATGTATATCATTACTCAGATTGCGTAACATATATATATGCATAACATGTGGATCGGCATATAAATAATGAATTTATATCATTACTCAGATTGCGTAACATATATATGCATAACATGTGGATCGGCATGTAAATAATGAATGTATATCATTACTCAGATTGCGTAACATATATAAGCATAACATGTGGATCGGCATGAAAATAATGAATGTATATCATTACTCATATTGCGTAGCATATACATGCATAACATGTGGATCGGCATGTATATAATGAATGTATATCATTACTCAGATTGCATAGCATATACATGCAATAGCATGTGGATTGGCATGTAAATAATGAATGTATATCATTATTCAGATTACGTAATAAATACATGCATAACATGTGGATCGACATGTAAATACTGAATGTATATCATTACTCAGATTGCATAACATATATATGCATAGCATGTGGAGCGACATGTATATACTGAATGTATATCATTACTGATATTGCGTAACATATATATGCATAGCATGTGGATCGACATGTAAATAATGATTGTTTATCATTACTCAGATTGTATAACATATATATGGATATATATATATATATATATAAATTATATGTACATTTCACATATACTTGTACAGAAAGGATACAGATATAGAAACACCTGTTGAATTTCCGAGCAACATTATCAAACTATTGTAAGCGATATTTACAGTTCTAATATGATACAAATATGTATGTAAAGGTATTTAATACATGAATATGTCAGTATGATCATTATTGTTGGCGATGTTATTAGTGAAATACCTTTACATACATATTGTAAATCTGTAGATAAAACTTACAAATACTTGATATTATTATGGCTTTGAATTTTATCCGGCGTCTCATTATCTTTTACAATACATAATTTAAATTATGAAATGAAATTGCCAAAATAAAACAATTTAGTTTTGACATATACACACATTATTCTGAAACGAGCATCCTTATAATATTATGCAATAAGGAATATGTATATTTGGATGTACATGTAAAATAATATGCATATTAGATTGAATGCTTGCATGCATGGGTTTGTGTATGCCGGCATGTGTGCGTGCGTGCGTGCGTGCGTGTGTATGTGAGTGACTGTGAATCTATGTGTGTGTGTGTGTTTTTACATACATGTACCCATATATGTATAAAACAGATAATAATACACAGTTACAGTCACGGCTATGACGATAAAGTTTCGAATGTGCATGTAATCATGTAAATATGCACATTACGACATAGTTCTTATGTACAAATTCATGGATATATGTTTATATGAGCACCAAGATTTTATATGAATATTTAATTACCACCCACATGTTAAATCAATATGTAAATAGGTTGCTTATACATATGTTTATATCTTCATGAGCTTGGTAATAACGTTGCATATACCAATTGAAACATATCCATGTGTTTTGTACATGTGAAAACGACATATTTAATAAATACCAATATCTACATGTATATAACACCTTGACTTTTTTATAGAGCAAATGCTGGCATTGATATATTGCAATAATATATCACTGGTGTTAGAACGTGACTTTTAAAGGAATTTAACATATGCATATATTTATGAGCATATGAGAACTTCTTTTCTGAAAGAATCTTAAGGTGTCACTGCACCCTAAAACAAACAAGCTGGTCAACGTACCATATATTGTGCATTTTTTTTAAGGGATACATTCCTGCTATGAAGACAATTATATGTGGGCTATTTGTTTACCGTGAATCCTAGACCTCATTTTATATATAACAAACTGTGTAGTGAGACCTTAATGATCAAGGTTTATATCTGATCAATACGAATACCAGTTTAGCAGACAGTTTTAACTTTCTTAAAGTAGCGACACCTTAAAACATCAAGGTGTTATGTACCTTCATGTTGCATATACACAAAGCACTTTGTTTGTATAATGGGGTCGACTGAATACTAAGAATTGAGAAATGTGAAATTATGGTCCTAACCAGTATTACTGTAGGTATTTCCTTCGTGCACACATATATCAACAAACAAACATTAATTTTCAAAAACATTACAATAGTAATGACGTGAATATGCATACAAGGTACATTATTTTTATATATACAAATTACTCACAAAATTGTTGAACATAAACATATGACAGATATAAACTTACGCTATGTACGAGTATAAGAATATTTAATATACTACTCCACCACTGACAGAAATAATCGTAATACCCCTCCACCTCCTCTTACTAATACTACTTCTATTAATACGATAACTACTACTTCTACTACTACTATTATTATTTTTATTATTACTAATGTTACTATTAGTATTACTACTACTACTATTTCTACTACTACTCCTACTACTACTACTTCTACTACTACTACGACGACGACGACGACGACGACGACGAAGACTACTACTACTACCACTACTACTACTACTACTATTCTACTACTACTACTACTACTACTACTGCTTCTATTACTACTACTACTACTACTACTACACCTACTACTACTACGACGACGACGACGACGAAGACTGCTACTACTACCACTACTACTACTAGTTCTACTACTACTATTACTGCTTCTATTACTACTACTACTACTACTACTACTACTACTCCTACTACTACTACTTATACTACTACTACTACTTATACTACTACTACGACGACGACGACGACGACGACGACGACGAGGACTACTTCTACTACCACTACTACTATCATTACAACTTTTACTACTACTACTTCTATTACTATTTTACTACTACTATAACTACAACTACTATTACAATCACTACCACTACTAGTATTATTATTTCTATTATTATTACCACTACTAATACAAATATTAGTAGTAGTAGTAGAAGTACTAGTGGTAGTAGTAATAGTAGTAGTATTACTTCTACTACTACTATTGTCACTACTACTAGTACTTCTACTACTTCTAATGTTACTTCTACTACTACTACTACTACTGTTCCTTCTGCTACTACTACTACTACTACTACTACTACTACTACTACTTCTACTACTACTACTACTACTACTACTACTACTAGTACTACTACTTCTACTACTACTTATAATGATAATAATAAAAATTATAACAATAATAACAAAAATATGATTATGAGCAATTCGTTTCTCAAATTAAAAATATCAACAAATACTCCAACATATATTCAGTTTCTCAAACGAGACACTCACCAAATACTTATAAGTGTTTCAAACGAAACAGTCACCAAATACAAAATACTCAGTTCCTCAAACGAAACAGTCACCAAATACTCAGTTTCTTCAACGAAACCATCATTATAATATATCAAATGACAATTTAATTACCATTCATGTTTTAAATATGTGCTACAATTTATAGCTTCCTGAAATAAAAAAAATCTTTCTTAATTTCAGTCATTGCTACGTTTTCTTTCATAAATAAACATTTAATCGTTTAACCGTGTTTTTTTACATTTTTTCTGTGTAAACCATTCAACATTATTGCAATATCTATAAATAAAAATACTACAAACATGACAGTCAGCAATCAACAAAAATTATTTCGTCGTTTCTTTTAAAAAATATTTCATTTTGGTCATCAATGTTTCATTCGTTCTGATTACACAACATATGCGAAATAAAAAAAAGCAATGTGAATGTATGTATTCTAATGCAGTAATTACAATTCTAATAGAAAAAATACACCCAGTTTATCTATCGAATCAATTATCAACACTACAGTTTCTTAAACGAAACAGTCATTAGAAATTCATTATTTCAAATAAAACAATATGATTACCGTTCTTAATTTACATATCTTTAGCAATTTACTATTTTCTTACATATAATTTCCTACTTCGACAGCCCAACTTATTCTTTATTAAATAAATGACTTGTCTGAGGTCTTGTGTCAAAACCGTATCCACAATATTATTTTATTTACAGCGCGTAGTAATGGTGACCATTTTGAATATCGAATATTCACTTTTATGCATTTCTCTGTATGTTACTAACGCTGACTTCGCTAAGCTGTGGCAGACATCTTGAATATCTTATGAAGACCAAAAACACGAAACTGAGAGACATTGACCCGAGGATAATGTACGTAAAATTGTGTGAGTGAATGTTAAAGATTAGATGAGAGGATGCCGTTAGACGTTTTCTGAATGTTAGTTTATTTCAGTACCAGTAACCATATTTGATTTAGGTTTAGAGTAGAAATAATGGTGGACGACAACGGACGACAGCGGCAACCCACAACAGCAATAGCTCAGCTGAGCTTCGCTTCAATATGTATAAAGAGAAGTCGACGTCACCACTGTAGATTCAAAGGAAACATATAACTGGTGTGATACTGTGCTACAGTCCCAGAAGTAAGCCCAACATTACAGATTTACGGTGATGTTTAAGTATTTGAACTCATTTAATTACATAACATCAACAACAACACCTAGCATTGACACACTCGACTATTATATAATACAAATGGGTGAACAATCAGAAATGTAACATGAAAGTACTCGCGAATCGTGGTACTTGTTTAACTGATGCGTTATAGAATAATTTATAGAAACGTGGATTACATTTTAAAAAATGAAAACACACACACATATTCACCATGGTAAGATGCTCTTCTAACGGAACTTTTTTATTTATGCTTCAATTTTATTGATCGTTTAACAATGCTCGCGCAGGATGTCTTAGTTATGGTACACATACAAATAATTACAGAATATTCATATTTATGTCTTTCAAGTGTCAATATGTCTCACAATTCAGTTCCAGTAATAACAAAGATGACAATGTCGGGTCTGCAGCAAGGTCATTTTTTTTATAAATTCAGTAATACGTTGATCTGCAGTGCGAGTTTTGTACTTGAACTCATTAAAAAATACATGAAAGTGACTAACATTACTATATGAGTATCGTATTTCACAGGATTTAGACGCAACGAGGAAGAAATCGTGGATCGTGGAACTAGGGTAACTGAAGCGTTAACAAATATTCTTTAGAATTTTGCATTTTGAAACTTTAAAAAGTCTGACCACTCTTCACAGATCGATAATAGCCATATTCTAACTCAGAGCAACATTGATTACACCGCCAAACTCGAAACAGCGAAACAAGCTATTCGCAACAAATCGTATGCAGGATGTTAAGATGTTCTTTAATTTGAACGTATTGTTTGATGATATCAATGTGATCGGTCGTTTAACAGCGCTCACACAGCGTTATTGTAACGGTGCACTCATAAATAAGTATACTACATGCATCTTCATTGCTTCTGTTTTGCCTGTGACAATATCTCTATCATTTAAGATACTTGTATATAATTCTTTGGCTCAGGTAATACCAAACGTAAAAATGTCGGGTCTTCAGCAATGTACATTTCTTCTTCATGCCTATTCCTAGCCATCATAGCGATACCAAGTCTAGAGTAATATGTTATATCCCTTCCTGAATAATCAACAGCGTCTAGTTTCGCACTTGCACGTATCAGAATGTTCATTCGTCTATACTTTGTTCCCGCGTATTGTGCGCACAACATTAGTGGTGTTCTGCCTTCAAAATCCTCCAGATTAACATCTGCTCCATGTGCAATCAACATTTTCATTGCAAGACATGTGAATCCGTCAACCGTTGGTGACTCAACACAGTAATGCAGAGGAGCCTTGCCGAAAGAATCAATTCTATTTGGATCCGCATGGTATGTCAAAAGCAAGTGTAGAACCGTAAGACTTCCATTGAAATATTCTAATTTTCTTAAGTAATATTCCATTTTGACATCTAAATATTGTTCGTATTTTCCAGATATTTCTTTAACAACATCAACTAGGAAAGCTCGAAAATTAAAACCACTTTGCCAATATAAACAGTTTCTAAACTGTCTTCTTGGTGGCGATTAAACAGACATCGTATCCACCATAAACTCGCTAATTTCTTCATCTATATCGAATTCACATGAAAACAAACTGTTTGAATTTTTACAAAAAATAAACTGAGATATGACAGGATCTCCAAAACATGCACCTATAAAAATGCTTAATAAGGACAATTTTTTGGAAAACAATAACCTATGTAATGGCACTAAACCCATTCAATCAGGTATATTCGGATTCGCCCCGTGGTCTAATAATGCTTCAACAAGTTCATTACACAGGTGCATGCAACACTGGCTAAGCAAGGTAACTCCCAAAATATCACAATTGACATCTATTCCTGCAGTCGTTATTAAATGTAGAAAAGCATCTGGTTCCTGCTGGTTGTGTTTGCAAGTGTAAATATATTGACATATGATAGAAAGTTTATCTGTTTTAAAGTGCAAAAGGAACCAGCTGCACAACCATTATTCAGTGAGATGCCTTTTTGAAGAAATTGTTTTGCAATATTCATTTTCACCTCGTTGTCCAGTGATGACATATTGCAATACTGAGTTGCTGTCAGCCCTTTGTTGTCTCTTTGATCGTGTTTCTTGGAATTTGAAATGAAAATTTCAATTACCTCTTCGAACTGACAAATGTTGCTGGACATGAATAAGTACAAACAAATCTACCAAAATGTAAACTACTTGATATCTTTTAACTTTTTCATATGACGATTCAAGTGTTTTTGCTAAGTAGTGAATTGCGTTCATTCCATCGTGGTCCTTGACATTAACATCGACGCCTGTATTTAACAATAACGATATACATTCCGTTTTTAAATTGTTTTGCTGGCATGCAATAATCAACGGCGTTGCACCTTTCTTATTGACTGCTCTTGCAAATATATTTATGGGTAGTTTGTTGAGAATGTTCAACACTTTTCCGTCATCACTCTCATCAGAACATAAGCAATGAAGTATTGTGTTGTGGTAATAATCGGTATGGAACTGTACGTCCGTACAGTTATATCCGGATTCCAACAGACATCGTAAAGATTTCAGTTTTCTATCTTTTGCTAATTGCAACGCTGGACTATTTCTGTTGGAACAATAAAGAAGTTTCCCGATATTTATATTTTGTCTAAGCATTAAATCGAATACCTTAACAGTTTCAGTGTCTGTCTCTGGTAATAACGCTATATCAATTATCTCTGTAAATAGATTGCAGATATGTATCCCATGTCTAATGAGTGTGTCGACACAAAGGGGGAGTCGCAGAATCAATTTAGAAAGATCAGGGTTCATTTTCAGTTCTCTTGTGACATATTCGCAGCTAGTATCATGGATTGCCAGTGACAGAAGTTTACTTTTCAGTTCATCTCTTTTCTCTGATTTCAAAATGTCTTTGATACACAAATCATAAAATGTGCGCCGTGCATTTGGATATTGTTTTGTATCATATGTTAACTGAGTTATCAGCATTTCATACAACTCAACAATCACTAGATCGTTTAAAGGGATTCTCAACAAATAGCACAAAACGGAATTTCCGCTGTGATCTGTCTTTGTAATGCATGCTCCTTTTTCAGTTAAAGCTGCAATAAATTCCTTGTTACAATGCTTTGATTCTAACGCTAACATAAGTGGTGTGATATGGTTAATATCACAAGCATTTATGTCACATTGCTCCTTTAGTAAAATATCCAGTACGTCCAATTTCTCAGTCTGCTGCCACAAGATAATGAATGGCATTTCTGTGTTCGTTATCAGTTTGCGATAAATCTGTACCTTTTTGACAAAGAAGTGTGATTTTCTTACAAATGTCTTTAGTTTTTCTGCACAGCAGTTTCATCACAAATGTTCTTCCTTCCATATCGAGGGTATTAACTTGAGCTCTAAATCCAATATAAATCTTCATCATTTCGATGCCAGCTTCACTCATTGGACAGTATCCCTTGTTGTTAAGGTAACTTATTTCAGCACCTTTATTCAGCATTGTATTCATGCATTCCCGTAACTTCCCTGGACTTTTAGTAGCGAATGGATTTTCGGCCAAGAAATGAAAACAGTTTCTTCCATCATTTGTTATCATACAAGGTTTCTCGGTGCATTCAATCAATTCGTGACAAATATCAAGGTTCGACTTTTGAAAAGCATAGAACAATGGCAAACATCCAAACTGATCTGTTAGGTTGATGTCAGTACCTTTGGATATCAAAAGACGAACAGTGTTGGCATGGAAACAATCTTCATACCCTTCTGAATACAACATCACGGCTAATGGTGTTTGTCCATTGTTGTCTTTTGCATTTATATCTACTCCATGTTTTAAAAGAGCAGACACAAGTTCGTATAGGTCGAAATAGCCATACTGATATATTACATGCAGCGTATTTTCATTTTGACATTCAGCCTTGATATCAGTACCATGCTTAGCCATTGTTTCAATAACGCTACTCGTTATTCTATTGATATGTGCTCTGTACATGATATCTGATATGGTATAATCGAGTATCTTAACATTAACATTAGCACTTGCACCTCTACTATATAGTATATCCAATATTTCTACATTGCTTGCAATGTGAATTGGGCAAAGCTCTGATGAGAATATGTTATTACTCATTCAGACCCGTTGATGGTACGGATCCAACTTTGTACGTAGATTACAGAAGTATGACGAGTACCGTTGGTCAACTAAATAAAACATTGCTGGACATTTGCCCCAAATGTAACGAAAACTCTTTGGGGAATCTAAATGATCTAATATACAGGTGAGTACTTCAGGGGGGTTTCGTTCGGCTGCTAAAAAAACAATTGACTTGCCGCGAAAGCTAAATTTAACTACAGACGCACCTTTTTTATACCCGGAAGTTGTACACTTTTTACTTACCGCTAAATATACTGCTTGTCAATGGAGAACAAAACCTTTCATTTCTCATGTCCTTTATATAATCCTGCAAGAGTATATAAATGTTGAAGTTTGCAGCATGACCTTTAAAATAGTTTGTGTCGATCTCTAAGTTTGTTTCTATATCTGCTCCATGATCAGTCAATTTATATAAGACAGCAGTAGAGCATCCGCCAAAACATCCATACACTAACGCAGTGGATAACTGTAACCTTCCCTCTTCTGTCTTCCAATATTGTGACAAATACGAACAGTTGACTATAGAAAATAGTGCAGTTTCCCTTCTGTACATAGCAAACCATGTAAGCAAACCAGAATGTAACGTTAGTTGTTTTGCTTTGTCTGCTATACATTTTAATAATAAGCTCTCTTCGTCGCTTTCCTTTGACGTTTCTTTTGTAACGTATGCCAACCAGCGTTTAACAAAGTCTTCATTATTCCACGCTTGATGTCTACATACAAATATACCTCCATGTATACGTATTTCCTTAGTGAGACGGCAAATTAAGGAATTTATAACGGCGTCCCTATGCGGTAACACAGCCACAATCTCATTGGCAGCCGGAACATAGTCATAGTATTTGATATGGTCTACAACAAACTGAATGTCGAGTAATTCTATCATCCGACGTGGATACTGGTTGGTCAGAACTACTATAAGCATTTCCTTAAACGAATTGTGCTTAAAGGTAAACATCCCGTCTTCAATTTCTTCAAGGTAAACATTTTTGAGATTATTGAACTCGTCTGCAATCTCACCTTGTCCTGTATTCACAGGTAGTCCAGCCAGGGATACGGCTTGTTTGAAATGATCAGCTAATTGCGTTTCTTCACAACAGATATTTTCAATTTCAACGTTAGTTTCCTTTGATAAAAGGGTCAATATCAATGCACACATTTTCGCTTTATCCTTGCCCTTCATGTACTCCATCTCCTTTTTTATACATTCAAGAGGCGTTTCAAAAAATGAAATACCCTGATCTCTGATTATAGAATTCGTGCAAAATATCTCAACACAATGCGGAAAACCATGGGCTAGCGGGGTGATAAATGGTATCTGATTAAATGAATATGGTTTCTCTACGTCATAAAACTTGAAATGTGTTTCAAGCATATTGCTTTTCTCAGCGTTTGAAAGTAAAAATTTTAAATTAGTCAAATCTACCACACGTATGCTTTTCATACATTTAAATCTTCTTACTCTTACCAAAATCTCAGACCAAATATACTTTCTTGTCGTACACGCTACTTTTAACGCTCCCTTCCTATCGTTTACAACATTTTCAGCCAGATCTAACATTGCCATCCATTCATTTATTTTTTGTTCGTCAGTACCCAAAACTCCAAACATATCATCAATGATTACAAACTGTTTATTTGAATGCTTTGCTTTACCTTCCACAAGAATTTTCCAGTCGTCCGTGGAAGTTACAATTACAGGTTCGTAGCCCTTGTTTAAATGTTCTAAAAGCAGATGATGCACCATGGTTGATTTTCCGTCTCCAGCATTACCAACAATAAATGCCCAATGTCTGTCATCCAGGATGTCACACACTTCTGTATACGCGCGTGTTTTCACGAAGAGCGGCTCTTTCTCATTCTTGTAATGTCGAACGGCTGTTTTTATCTGGCCTGTTTGGTAATAAACTATGTTAAGTGAAATTTAATCAGTTCTGATGATTCCTGACGATAGTATTGGTTAGATTGCAGTTTAACAGTTTAATGTGGTTATTTAGTTTAAATACGGACGACATAACGGTCTTATTTAAGATTCAGTTGTCATGCCTGCATTAATAATACAAAATGAAACTATTTCATTTACATTATAAAGTGAATGAACACATTTTTTGGCAATAAAGACAAAATTAATATTTCGAAAAGGAACAACTGAATGTGTATTACATTATCATGTTGATGGGTTAAATGTTAAATTGTTTCATTAATGTATATTTGAAAGAATCTGAAATACAGGATAACGCATAAATGTAGTTGAGTTTCTTTTAAAAATAAATACCTGTTAAGTTGTCATATCTTGAGTCAGCTTGGTGTATGTTTTTCACTTTCACAATCTTTTCAGCTATTGTTATGTTCTTAGAATCTTTCACTATTGTCGATGACAATACGGATTTTGCAGCTGGTAATTATATATATATAATGTTGAATTACGCACATTATGAACTGTACATTCTATGGGAGTATGAGAATACATAATAACACATGTTGTTATTTCTTTATGGGTCCTCCATGGCCGAGTGGTCTATGGCGCCGTCTCAAGATCGCCTACCTCAGCTGAGCTCGTAGGTTCAAGTCCAACTCGCTCCAAAAACTTGAGAAAATTTGCCAGTTATTTGTTCTACTCAGATTCATTATTCTTATATTTTATTTTGTCTATGGATTTTAAAATTCTTTTATTTTGTTGACCAAATACTAAATTGCGACCCGCGATAAAGTCACTCGTTGGCCAGTATGTGGTTATCCTACAGCATTGACGAATAAATCGTAAGGTGCCGACATGTGTATTGTCGGATTTACCAGGTCAGAATCAATGATTATCTTCGAATGGGACCTTCCTCTTTGTGATTCAATAAACTGTCCATCATTTACTGAACAGAAAGGTGATGCATCTTTAAATGTTTCAGAAATATAGGAATAGTGTCATTTTCAATTAACAGATATTTAGTTTATTTCTTCTGAATTTGAATTATTACATGTTGAAAACGAAAAATGTAATGTACTTGATTTAACAAATACGTTTTAACAACACACCGTAGAAATTGAAATTATATGTAGAAAGTTGAGGACGTAAGTTCTCCATCGATGGCGAATTTTCGTATAGATATCTAAAGAAGTTACATTCAAATAGACCAAAAATAAGAAAACGATCACAAAGTAATAACTACAAGCGTATTTAATTTCTTTAAATTAAAAAAAAGAAATGTTCACCACCCAGAGGTACAATCAAATCCGTTCTTTTGATACTAAAACCACAAGTTTATGTGGTTTGTTCAGAAGGAGTTGTGTTTCCAAGATTTAGAACACGCCAAATGTGCCATTTGAAATTTAGACAAGTGCTTGCAGTTGCCCATCTCTGTTTATATATCTCTGCTCCTTAAATTAACGTAACAGTTGATGAATGAAACAATAAACGTCAAGTCTTCATTTACTAACCTTTGCTTCATGATGTCAAAAAATGTTGATAATTATGACATAAATAAATTAATTGGCACATGTTTCATCATATGTACATAATTATGTATCATAGTTAAATAAGCTCTTTCTTTTGATACCAAAACCAAACAATTATGTTGGTTGGTTCAGAAGGAGCTATGATTACAAGATTAAGAACACGCCAAATGTGCTACCTGAAATTTAAAGAAGTGCGTGCAGTTGCCCATCTCTGTTAATCATGTCTCTGATCCTTAAGTTAAACTTGATGAAAGGTAAACATCAAGTCTTTGTTACAAACCGTTCTTTAATGGCGTCAAAAAAGTAAATAATTATGGCATGAGAAACAGTTAATTGGCGCTTGATTCGTCATGTGTTCATAATTACGTATCATAGTTAAATAACTCTTACCATACGACTCTCTGAATGTGGCTACAGACTGGTTTTGTGAAACAATTAATGCCTTCTCTGTTGTCTCGGACTCGTCATCTGTAGATGTATCATCATCTTCAGTTTGTAACTCTTCCTCAATTTCTCTTACTGGAACAAGGTCACTATTAACAGAAGTAAAAAGGTGTATCACAAAATTGTGTATGGTAACGCTATGTATATATATAGAGCACTTTTACTCTATTTTATTAAAATGCATATCAATGGATATGTTATAAAGACGTAAAATCGACTATGTTCGGGTGTACTTTTACAAGCGAAGAAATTTGATTAATCAATATCTCCATGTGTGTGCTTGTGCGTTATCGAAGTCTTTATCAGTCTGTCGTTAACAATTTACTACATTGCGGTGGGGGGGAGGGAATCAAAATATTATCACCATAACATTGTAAATATTTATTTCTGACTACATCGGCAAGTATTACATTTCGTCTTCTCTACAATTTTGATAATCACGACTTTGTGACCGCTATGCATGTCTAGAAGAAAACATCTTAAACTCCTCAATCTTAACTTTCATTAAAGTAGTATATATGCAACACGAATGTCATTCCTTCATATTGGAGTTATAAGTCAATAACTATGGAAAGCCGGAGCTGTCTTCTGTGCTTCATTTCAGTATATTTTCCTTTATATTTTGTGATTTCTTCATTATATTATGTAGAGTTATATTTGTATGCTGTGCATTCTTCATTATACGATGTAGATTTACTTTCATATCATGTATTTTTTTCATTATGATCAGTAAAGTTATCATTACATACCATTAACATCTATAATACTACAGCATTATGCTGCATTATGTTCTACTGCACGACGGCAATTAAACTCTCGTTAGATTAACTAATATACTGATAATATGTATGTTAACTCTGTTAAAACAAGTCTAAATGTAAGGTTAACGATCCACTCAGAGTGTTCCAGACAATTATCAAAATAAATATCTCTGTGTGGTAAGAATGCCTTCATTATCAAAAAAAATATCTAAATGCCAAAATTTGGGAAATTGAGCATATTCCCTAATGTTATCCTCTTTTGGGTCATTTCATGAATAGAAAAATATACAATTAAAAGAAAATTATACATATTATAAAAAAAATATTTGGAAGAAACAAACCAAGCTTTGCTAAAACTATATATTTAAAAGAATTTTTACATTGCCGATATTGGGGCTTTGTGAACATGGTCCTTTCTTGGGGATGTGGGTGTCTCGAAGTAACTGTAATATTATGAAGAAATCAGAAGAAGACCCGAAGACAGGCGGTATAGGTTCTTGTAGGTAGTGTTGTTATTGCATGTGTTAATGTAGGAGCTAGGCTTGATTCGTGTCTATTTTTGTGAAATTGTGTTTGTTATTATAATACGTTAAAACTTTGAATATAATTTCATACATTTTCAACACATTTCAGGTTATACATATATATATGGCATATCCAGTTTTATTGGTTGAGGAAGACCTCACAACGAATCTGAATAGAACCACCGTCATTCCGCAAGTAACTGGCAAACTTTCTCTATAAAGTCTTTGGAGCGAGTGGGCCTCAAATCTACGACCTTAGCGGTGAGGGGTAAGTGATCTTGAGACGACGTCTTAGATCACTCGGCCAATTAGGACCCTACTACCAATTACACATGTTAATATACGAGTGTATCAGAGTGCGTATGCATCACTCATCCTATATCAACCAGTGCAATAACAGGTTATAACATAACAAACAAGACAGAATATCTATATTTAAACATGGAATTTCAAATACATTTTGGCGAATGAACTGGAAAAAATGCGATACCGATAAATAACTTTCAAACATAACAATATTTAATTATATATTTTAAATATTACCCACTGAAATACAACTCTAAGCGTACAAAAAAATACTGTTAAAATCAAATATAAAAATGGTACGATAGATTAGATTACATAACGTTTACTTACAGTTTAGACGGTATTGATTTATCAACGTTTCCGAGTGCCTTACTCTTTCCAGCTAACTGGTGTGTCGCGCCGTCTGAAATATCGGTTGCTGGCAAACCTCTCATATCCTCGGTTAAATCACTTTTTGTGGGTGGTTCCGTGTCCGCTTTAGTTTTAAGAAAAGTATCACCAGCTGGGTCCTTTGCACCTGTTGAATCATCTCTCATGATATTTTCAAGTGAACTGGTCGCTTTATCATCATTTAACTCCTGAGCCTCTCTTGTCTGTAAATCACTGGAATAACCACAAATAAAAACATATACAAAAATAAAGAATATCGTTATTAAAACATACACAGTTATTAAATTTCAAATATAATTTAATAATGAATAAAAAATATGTGATATATGTACTCATGATATACCCTTAAATTCTATTTTATTTAAATATATTTTAAAAACAACCACTGAATTACTACTAAAGATGTACATGAAAATAAAATATGCCAACATCACGTATCAAGGTCTAAAATCAAATATTTCTGTCAAACTCGAATAAATATGGTACACTAAGTTAGATTATATTACATTTACTTACATCTTAGGCGATATTACTTGTGCAACGTTTCCGATTGCTTTACTCTCGTCAGCTAACTGCATGGTAGCATCGTCTGAAATATCGGTTGCTGGCAAACGTCTCATATCCTCGCTTAACTCAATTTGTGTGGCAGGTTCCTCTACTGCTTTAGTTTTAAGAAAAATATCACCAGCTGGACCCTTTGCAACTGTTGAATCATCTCTCGTGATGCTTTCAAGTGAACTGGCCGCAGTATCATCACTTTGCCTACATAAACTAGTTTGGTTTTGTCTTGTTTTTATTTCACTATTGGCACCGACCTGTGTTTGATCAAACGAATCAACTGTTGTTTCATTTGTAAGTATACGTGATTCACTATGAAATCTTTCTCTAAGTGAATGTATAGCGAGTTTTGCTTTCTTTATATGCCCCGGTTTTGTAATACAAGTTTTAATGTCTTCTTCTGACATGGCACTCACAGTCCTTAAATCATCCCATCCTTGGTCCTCAAATATTTTAGCATATTGACCAAGTCCTGTATCAGTCAACCAATCACGAACCTCCTCCATTTTGGAGACCCTCGCCCTAGAGTTTAATTCATTTCTAAGTGCACACCATCTTCAGCGTGTATTATACGGTAGTATATTATTTGTTAGCATGTCAAGCGGGTCAGTTACTGTGCATGGTCATCGTTAATCTGCAAGCCAGTCTGCAAATTGGAAAATGAAAATAATACACTGAACGGAACAGCTAACCCGCCACCTGACATTGTATGTACCTGACATTTTATGTATTTTCTCAAAAAGTTTCAAAGCAATTTCCTTGAAATTTGGACCTGAATAAGAAAGAACATTTAGGCTATGGCTTAATTCATAGCTGTTTGTTAATGCCATATACAAATTTTAATAGAGCTGCTCAATATTTTCAAGAAGTTATTGTAAATAAAAAAGTGGCGGGTTAACTTTTCCGTTCAGTATATAAACATAAAGTATGTATTTCTATAACTCCAACGATAATTACCATATTTGTCCAATAGTACCGCAATATTACAACTATATAACTACTGTATAAGTGTAGTCAGAAACAAATGAGAACTGTGAGTGCTAGAGTACACACAGTGTCAAATAACGCTATTTTTGACGAATCAAAGGCCAAACAACAACATTAATCAGTCGATTTGGCCAGTACGAATCTCTGTCTGATATATTATGGTTATATATCCACTACAAAAGTTTGGTGAAAATCCAACGAAAACTGCAAGTGCTACAGTGCACAAAAGGTCAAATAGCGCACTGTTGATAATTCGAGTGCCTTCGACACCGAAATAAGTATTCTACTTAGTTATTTTTAAAGATATTTAAGATAGTATATAACTACTGTGTCTGTTTGATTGGCATCTAATGAAATTTGCAATTGTTAGAGTGCAGACAAGGTAACATTGAGATTTTTTGAACGATTCAAAGACTATAACTCTGACATAAATTATCTGATCTCGCCAGTTGGAAGCCTTGTCCCTGATAATAATTATGGTTGTATAAATACTGAGTAAATTTTGGAAACATCCAATGAACAAGAGTTATCAGAGAATAGCAAGCTAAAAAATGTAAGCTCGCTTAGGATAATTGACACTTGACAACAATATGACGCGTGCTATAAAACCCAAGTAAAAGGGATACAACCCTAACAAAATACATGTACAGGTTATTTCTGTTTTTACTTTACTACTGAACACATCAATTAATATTTAATTAAATACCAATAGTATTTTTCGATATATGAAAAATATTCAAAACACGGTAATCAAATTTCTAAATATAAAAGGGGAAATTATTGTGTTAAAAATAGTGTTATCGTACTTGTACCTTTAATAGTAGTAGACACAATTGTGATTATAATTGTTTTATGTTTGATGAGTAATTGTCGACATGTAGGCTTGCTGTAAACTTCAACAATATTTTCTAAGTGTTAAACTTGGTGTAATGCTCCTAAATCTAATACTAAGTATTCCATTTGAGTCCTATTTATGGTAGTCAAGGCATAATTAATGTGAAGTTGCATTGATAACCAGTAGTAACTGAGATATGAGTTTGCTGGAAAACTTAAACCAAAGTATCACAAGTATAAATTCAAATCTGATTATCAAGTTGTGAGTTCGAATCCCCGCTCGGCATCAGTCTCCGTGATGATTGGTATACGACATTGCGTCTCATTATCATTCATCTCTCACCGCTGATTCAAGTGGGAAAGTGATCAGTTACTTGCGGAGATGTAGTGTGCTCGAGTCCTGGTTAATCCAGGAAACAGTGGTTAGGTTAACTGATTGTCTGTTAGTCCTCGATGGCATGAAAATGACGCTAAATATTCATTCAATAAATCAATCAAAAACCTATTAGTCCCCTTTGGTCTCTGTAATAAACACACATGCGAAGTTGAAGTTCGCTTAATTATAAAAGGGGCCGTAATTTTTCCTAAAATCAAAATTTAGTTATCCCACTTGGCTCCTTGAGTCCCCTTTATGCTACTTTGCACACAAATGAAGTATGTGTATTGGTTACTGATATATAATCATACCTAACACATTAGCCAAATTGTCCAATTATCAAAAGGGCCACAATTCTCCATAAGTCCATAATGGAACTTAGTCCTTTTTTTGTCCCCATAATGGTAGTGACCACACTCATGACGTTTTATTGATGTATGGATAGTGGCAAGGAATCGTATCTCTATATAATTCATTGATAGTGGTTATTGAAATATGAGTGGACATGCTAAAACTTTAACCAGAAAAGCAACGCCGGTGTAACATTAAATTTTGACCCCATTGAATAATGACCCCAAGTGTCATTTTTCAATGTTGGAGTTGACCCAGGTCATATTTCAACATTAGATTCTGATCAAAACAGTCGTTGAAAACTGATCAGTGTTAAATTTTGATCAGGCATGGGGTCCTTTTTTAACAGTTTGTAAAATATAAGCAAAACATCACATGACTGATGTCGTCTGTTGCAACAATTAAACATACGTTACACACAAAAATGTCAGATACTGTTTTTATTTTAATTCATAAAATTTCCTTTTAAAACCTCATTTAACTTCCGAGATGTACACCTTTTGATTATAACAAAAATAATTGTAATTAAATGTGTTTATAGTATTGCTGAAACCATTCCTGTACACAGATCCCTTAGTGACTGTTTTTAAAAATGCGAGTAAATGAATAACTTCGATCGAAATGACGAGCGGATCGAGCTTTTAACTTTTGTTTACATTTTTGTAATTCCGTAATGACTCGGTTGCTTTACGACTGTACCTCCGCCAGTGTTCGGAAGTACACAAATGAATACTGCAGTGGTAGTTAGCGGATTAAGACCGTTAGATAAGGGGTATATCAACAAGGTTAGAAAAGTTATGGCTTCACTAATATTATGTATCGTTATTGGGTTTTCTTTTTTTAAAAAATATATTTCATGTCTGCAATAAAACTGTTTCGAACGCAGTACGCATTGTATTATTTATACGCACTGGGAAACAATCAGTTCGATATACTAGTTTGGCCTAGTAACTCTTGCCTAGGATCCTCCCTTGCATATACGCGTGATACCATCGCACGCGCTATTGCGTAACAAATAACTTTATCGCAGTCAACATTGCCGTTTTGAGTAACTTAGCGTAATTATAAGTATTTTGTAGGTAATCGATACTTTAATGGGCGTAAGAGCACTTCAATTATGTGGGAGAGGCAACCTGTGGGTAGTGTGTGAGAAAAGTGTCCCTCTCACGCTGATGGCGGTTCTACTACTTTACTTCCGCTATTTGGATACTTGGAATCGCTCCAAAACATAAATGTTTGATATCTTAAAGACTAACTGCTGAATTCTACTAATTTCTAAGAAAATTTTATTTTTATCAACGCCAATGTTTTGTTTTTTTACTTTTAAGTGTTATTATTTAAACACACATAAACACACACACGCGCGCGCGCGCGCACACACACACACACACACACACACACACACACACACACACACACACTTAAATGTATTTCAAGGCGAAATTCCAACGAGTGTCTTAACTGGAAGTGTGACGCCAATGCCCAGGTAATAGAAAGTGAGAGAGAGACAGAGAGTTGATGTGGGAATGCTTCATTGCATTCTTAACTTGTGAAACAACAACCAAACTAACGAAAGGGAATTCCAACAAATGCCATTTCCACCACACGTGTTATCACCAATGAAACAACATATCTATAGCATACCGCCCATTTTTTGGCTTGCCTCTACAGTGGCGACTTAAGTATTAAGAAATAATTTGATTTCCCTAATATGGAAGGTTCCATCTAAAAATAGAATGACGTAGTTTCAAAAAAGCTGATTCGGTTTATACTGTCCCTAAACATTACAGCGCTTTTGAATGGTCGTAAGATGACGTTTATCTTATAGAAAAGCAAGTGTCGGTGATGATCAAGACTAAGAAAGCTATGCGGACTAGTCTATTTTAATACACAGGTTATCATTGTTCAGCGAACGTAAACATCTTCTATGTATAGATATAACCAAACTTGCTATGACCTTTTTTTTCAATTTGATCACAATTTTAAATATGACATGACTGATGCAAATTAACCCCCTTCTTTTATAGGCTAATTTTTGTTATATTCCTACCAAACTGCCAAATAATCTAATAAATATTAATGAATGGTGAGTCCATTTTTATATAGGTTAGATACCGTTACCACAATTTCATTAACTTAGTAACGGATTTGTTGGTCTTATGGTATAATTTATTATATTTGGGGTAACACGTTTAAAAGATAGCCTGATATTTATTATATCAGTTATCGTTGAAATGATGTCGAATGAGTCATTACAATTGTGGTTTACCTTCGATTAAAGTAGCTCAGTGTTATTTTTTTTTTCTGTACATTTAAGAGCAAAGGCGTAGCAGCCGGGGCGGGATGACCCCCTACCACAATGATTAGGTTGGGTGAGGTTAGCGGAGTCAGCATGTGCGTTGTGCCAACATGTATTTTGATTAAAAACTTAACGGCGTAGCTGCAATATACTTAAAACACTGTATATGACACACATTACATTTCAACTCCAACACACACCGGCGTAGCTACACGCAGGCACTGCAGGCTAAGATCTGCACTGTTTCCAGAAAAAAATACACACAAAACCCCTGATAATGCACCATTGGTAATTTACATTTTAAAACAAATATATTGTTGAGTACTTACGACTCCCATCAAAATTTCTAGGCCTGGGATATCGGTTAGTATCAGCTTGTACGTTTTGTCTGAGCCGATATTCCAGTATATATAGTGAATATTAACGTATTACTATCCTGTGTGTGAGATATGATTATCTTACAGCCAACTATGTTTAATTTCTTGCCCTCGAGAATGACCTCGACCCCTGCAGACCCATTATTGGGTAATAATCGGGCAACCTTACGGTAGCTCAAAAAATATATTCTAGGCCTGCAGATTTACTTCGACCAAGCTAGGTCTCTGTCATACACTCTACACTTACTCAAATTTACGATTATAACTTCTTGTTCAGCATTCACACAAATGAAATATCTATCGATTTGATTGTGTTTTAAACTTACAAATACAGAGGCTCTCCTGGGGGGTTTGGAGACCTGGAGAACATGGCTATTTATTTTCAGAGATCTGGGAAACATTAGCCATTACTTTCAGAGATCCAGGGATCAAAGGCCTAATTTTAGAGATCTAGGGATATTGTCCTTAATGATTAAAGTACCTAATTTGATCAATTTTATCAGAGACATATAAACAGAGATAGGCAACTGGAGGCAATTGTCTAAATGTAGGTGGCACATTTTGGCTTTTTCTAGTTTAGTTTGAACTTATTTATTTTACTTCGATTTTGAAACAAGTTCTTACGACTTAGACAAATCATACTCGAAGTCTTCCTGGGTATAACCAGTACTAAGCATATGTGGAAAACGTTTCTTGCACAAAGACACCACACATAGTCGTGGTGAAGGATTGAAATAACCACGACCCTCCGATCACGGGTTCGGTGCCTTACCACTAGGCCACGTGGCGTTTTCTAAATCATAGAAACACACATCCTCCAGAATCAAACAACATATTTTTGTGATTATGGTATTAAAAGAAAGGGCTTGATTTGGGATAATTTTTTTTAATTTAAAGAAATGAAGAATTTTTTTGTGCGATTATTTTCTCTTTTTAGCCCATTTTTGAAATAAGAAATAAGAAAAACGACTTCAATAAATATCAATATGAAACTTTCGCCACCAGTGGAAAACTTACTGCTTCATCTTTCTACCTAATATTCTATTTTTATTGGGTTTTGTTTAAACGTATATGGTATTTGTTAAATCAAGACTACAGATTTTGTTTAAAATCTTTTTTTCCGTGAAATTTCAACATATTTCGTTTTCTATCCGTAATAATTTAAATTCAGAAGAAAAATATTAAATAACTAATAATTGGAATTGGTCGTCATTTTTATCAGCTTTACTTTGGCACCTAAGGGAATGGCCGAATCTAATGTTGAGAGAACTTGTGGCCAGACCCTTTTGCCTTAAATTGTATTTGACTTATATGCATGATAAATATTGTAATATGTGTTTATTTGGCAATAAAATATGTTTAAACTAAACTTTGGCACCAAAATTGTTAAATTCAGACCAAGATTCAAAGAGTTATTATAGAAATACTAAAAGTGCCGTTGACATTATATTGCTATTAGCCTGTCAGTTTCTGTAATTAAGTCACTGATTTTATGTATAGTTTTTATACTTGATCATCATTTACTTTTAAAATGAGATGTCGACTGCTTGGAACAGCCTTTGAGGTTTCTTACGTGTTAGTCTGGGCCCCTACACAACTTCATCCCATAATCGTATGTACCCGAAATGAATTTTGGATGGTAATTCCGACCAAAGATATATTTACAGTACCGATGAATAAAGGCAGAATAGTGCAGTGGGTTAATATCGTCGATTTCGGATCGTAAGGACTGGTGTTCAATCCCAACCGGCAATTTCTTTTTATTAGATCGTGTTTACACAATAAAATCAATTATTTATGTGTATATATTGCCTTTTGTAAATTAACCGTTCAGCTGTTCATTTTTTTGTCTCTTCTGTCCTTCCATCGATATCTTCTTTGGCTCTACTTGCCAAAGGCCAGCAGGGCTTATGTCGTGGTAAATTGTCCGTCGTCTATCCGTTCACCTTTTTCTTGTAGAAGCTATAGCATCCTCCACATTTTTCAAAGAATCTTATCCAAACTCGCACAGCATTTGCATACCCACAAACTATGGAAGTTCTTGAACCAGCGTGATTGAACCACAAATGCTCCCTACCACACGGCTTACAAGCACATTTTTATGGAAACTTAAAAAACACCTTTTCTCTGAATTCAAGCCATATACCATAGATATTTTAAACAAAGAAAAGAAGACAGTACATGGATTTTGCTTATTATGATGATGTGTAAATAACAATAGAGAAGATTATAGTAGGCGTTTTACTTAAGGAAACACTATTTGGTACTTTCAGGGAACTATGTTTAAAACTTTTGGAGATCTAGGGAACAGTGGAAATACTTTTAGAGATCTGGGGAACATGGACACAATACTTTTGGGGAACTTTGATAAATACTTTTGGAGAACTGGGGAACAATATGCATTTCTTTAAGAGATCCAGAGAACCGGTACCCCCCTTGAAGGGCCTCAATACATAACACCGACACACACACAGCAAAATGTAAACTTAAATTCACAAAACAATATTAGTTGATAATATCAAATTACAATATTACAGCCCAGTAATCAGGGAGTAAATCCATGAAGTAAAATACAATGTTATGTGTACCGATAATCAAATAAATATATCTTTATCGTCATGACTGCTGTATTTTATATATTTCATTTTCTGTATAAATTGTAATCTATTAAGTATTGTAATTTAGACTTACGCATTTGGAATCTAAATCCAATGTTGATATTTTCTTTCGTTACATAGTTACAAGAAATCTCGCGATGTTTGTCATATCCATGCCTCGTTTTCATAGTCGGAAGTGACACATCTTACGTATTCGTATTAAGCCGGCAATGTCCGTAAACGTTCGTCAGTACATATACCTAAATTGCATGGAACTCTCGTTATGTGTGTTGTGTGGTGTTATGTGCTAACTTCCTGATATTACGTCAATTTATATTTTTGTTCAGTGTACCCGTAATTATTTTATATGCATTTGTCTGTCTTATTGTCGACAAACGATTTTATGCTTGATCTATTTACCATTTCAGATATATCATGTGTACATTTGAGTATGTTTATATAGTTTAAAAACTGTTTCATGTTAGTTAAATTAACGTTTAAACCTTTGCATGGTGCATTGTTTTGCATCAGTATTACTTTTAACTATGTGTACACTATTACATTATTTTTGGTCCTTAGGCCCGTACTTTCGTAAGTTCAGATGTCAATCTCATTTCTGACGCCAATTTGTAATAAACCTGGATCTTCAGTGTGAAAGTTCAGATGTCAATCTGAATTTTCAAACTGAAGATCCGGGTTAATTACAAATTGGGGTCAAAAGTGAGATTGACATCTGAACTTTCAAACTAAAGATCTGGGTTTGGTTTATTACATATTTGTGTAAAAAGTAATTCTGACATCTGAACTTTCAAACTGAAGATCCGGGTTAATTACAAATTTGGGTCAGAAGTGAGATTGACATCTCAATTTTCAAACTGAAGACCCGGGTTTATTACATATTTGTGTAAGAAGTGATTCTGACATCTGAACTTTGAAACTGAAGATCCGGGTTTATTACATATTGGTGTAAGAAGTGAGACTGACAACCGAACTTTCAAACTGAAGATTCGGGTTTATTGCCAACTGGCGTCAGCAGTGAGATTGACATCTGAACTTACAAACTGAAGATCCGGGTTTATTACATATTGGTGTCCAAAGTGAGATTGACATCTGAACTTTCAAACTGAAAATTCGAGTTTATTATATATTGGTGTCAGAAGTGCGGTTGACATCTGAACTTTCAAACTGAAGATTAGAGTTTATTACATATTGGTGTCAGAAGTGCGATTGACATCTGAACTTTCAAAATGAAGATCCGAGTTAATCAAAATAGGTGTCAGAAGTGAGACTGACATCAGAGCATTCGAACTGAAGATCCGAGTTTATTTCATATTGGTGTCAGAAGTGAGATTGACATCTGAACTTTCAAACTGAAGATCTGAGTTAATTACAAATTGGTGTCAGAAGTGAGACTGGCATCAGAACATTCGAACTTAAGATCCGGGTATATTACATGTTGGTGTCAAAAGTGATATTGACATCTGAACTTTCAAACTAAATATCCGGGTCTATTACATATTGGTGTCAGAAGTGAGATTGACATCAGATCTTTCAAACTGAAGATGCGAGTTAATTACATATTGGTCTCAGAAATAGGATTGACACCAGAACAAACAAACTGAAGATCCGGGTTTATTACCAACTGGCGTCAGCAGTGAGATTGACATCTGAACTTACAAACTGAAGACCCGGGTTTATTACATATTGGTGTCCAAATTGAGTTTGACATCTGAACTTTCAAACTGAAGATTCGAGTTTATTACATATTGGTGTCAGAAGTGCAATTGACATCTGAACTTTCAAACTGAAGATTAGAGTTTATTACATATTGGTGTCAGAAGTGAGATTGACATCTGAACTTTCAAAATGAAGATCCGAGTTAATTAAAATATAGGTGTCAGAAGTGAGACTGGCATCAGAGCATTCGATCTGAAGATCCGAATTAATTTCATATTGGTGTCAGAAGTGAGATTTACATCTGAACCTTCAAACTGAAGATCCGGGTTTACAACATATTGGTGTCAGAAGTGAGATTGACATCTGAACTTTCAAACTGAAGATCCGGGTTTACAACATATTGGTGTCAGAAGTGACTGACATCTGAACTTTGAAACTGAAGATCCAGGTTTATTACAAATTGGTATAAGAAGTGAGATTGACATCTGAACTTTCAAACTGAATATCCGGGTTTATTACATGTTGGTGTCAGAAGTGAGATTGACATTAGAACTTTCAAACTGAAGATGCGAGTTAATTACATATTGGTCTCAGAAATAGGATTGACACAAGAACAATCAAACTGAAAATCCGGGTTTATTACAAATTGGTGTCAGAAGTGGGATTGACATCTTAACTTTCAAACTGAAGATCCGAGTTTATTACATATTTGTGTCAGAAATGGGATTGACACCTGGATTTTCAAACTGAAGTTTCGACTTTATCTATATTGGTGTCAGAAGTGAGAATGACATCAGAACTTTCGAACTGAAGATCCGGGTTTATTACAAATTGGTGTAAGAAGTGAGATTGACAGCAGAATTTTCAAACTGAAGATTCGGGTTTATTACAATTTGGTGTCAGAAGTGAGACTGACATCTGAACTTTCAAACTGAAGATTCTAGTTTATTACAAATTGATGTCAGGAATAGGATTGACATCTGAACTTTCAAACATAGTTTCCAAGTTAATTACAAATATGTGCAGAAGTGAGATTGACAACCGGACTCTAGATTAGAAGATCAGTAGTTATTACAAATTGGTGTCAGAAATGAGACTGACATCAAAACTTTCAAACTGAAGATCCAATTTAATTACATATTGGTGCAGAAGTGAGATTGACACCTGGACTTTCAAATAAAAGATCTGGGATAATTACAAATTGGTGTCAGAAATGGGATTGATATCAGAGCCTTCGAACTGAAATTTCAAGTTAAGTACAGGCTTATAGACCAATTTAAAGTAATACTGATTCAAAACTGTATATCATGCAAATGTATAAACGTATATCTAATCTACATTAAACAGTTTTCCAACGATATAAACATACTCAAGGTCTGAAGTAATTGAAATGAACCATAAAACATACTTAAGGAGAAACAAATTACATTTACAGTAAAAATTGAGTTATTTCCCTTCCATTATAAATTAACTGCAAGATTAGAAGAATAGGTTATACATGTAGATGCAAACACAGGGGAGAGAAGGTAAAATAAAAATAATTGATGCTCTGTTTTACACGAGACGTTAGCCCACTTTCTCAGCCAATGAAATCGCTCAGATATTCCAAGTTGGAACATTGCACTCTACATAGAATGTCATGACTGTCAATAAATGTTGACCTACTTCCTCAGCCAATGAAATCGCTGCAAGAATTGAGAAAGTAGATCAAGCCAGTTAGAAGTTAAAATTCAACATAACTTCCATGTAACTTCCATATTGTAATCTCAGGTTCAAAGTTGTGACAGTCCGACTTGAATTTTCTTAAGAACTAACTAGAACGTCTTAGAGCACCACCATTCTTGTAAAGTTGTATGTAAATCCAACCAGCAGTTTCAGAGGATTATCCTTTAAAAATAAAGTTTAGCGATGGACAGACGAACTCTGGACAACACACAACGGTATACGCTCGGCTGATATGTCGCCAATACAGCTGACAACACCCTTATTCCCAACTCATAATCTCCGACGTTTGCTTGAAATTCCTTATTTACAACACAGAATACTTGCTTTATATACACATATGCAGTATTGTGCAGCATCCTAAAGCAATGTCTGAAAAACCAGCATGGGTTATCTTACCAACTACCCCCTTCAAAAGTTCAGTAAACGGGAGTCTTCAGCAGAAAATTGGTATAAAGTGCCGTCTTTGCATTACTAACCTCTCACCGGTGAGGCCGTGGATGAGGCCAGCCAGGTCATTAGACTAGGTAAGAAGGTTCGGTGGTCACATATGGAATGACTGGTTCCACTCAGATTTTTTGTAAATGCATCTTTCATCACCTGTGAAACTTGACATTACTCTTTTTTTCTTCTCTTTTTAAATAGGGTTAACGCCATTTTCTAACACATTTCAGGTTATATATGGCATATCCAGCTTTACTGGTGGAAAAAGAAATCAGAATTGATACGAGTAGAACCACCCGTCTTCCAGCAAGTAACTGGTAAACAGGAAGTTAGTTGTAACTTTCAGTGTGTTGAAAATTGTTTAATCTCATTATTCATGTATTAATCAACAGTGCAATCTTGGCCGACAGACGCTAAAGTTTGCCATATTTAAAGATAAGAGAAATTCTGTGTTTCTATACCATTACCATCAAACAACAAAATCTGTAGACACCTTAGAGGGAAATAAGATATAACAAAACACATAAACAATGAACATGGGGTTGATTTATTTCTTCTAAATATAGAAGACAACAGTTACAAAATGGAAGAAGAAATAATAAAAATCAAACTTTACAGACAAATAGTCAATGAGTACAGGCAGGAGTAACGGGACCTTGGTTAGTTCCCTCACCCATCTGAATTTTGTTATAAACAATGGAGTGTCATTTGAACATAGATTTGAAAAGAAAAATTGGAAAAAGAAATTAAAAGAAAACAAACAATTTCGATGAGGTGGAGAAACTAACCAAGGTCTATTACTCCTGCCTGTTTCTATGCGGTTTCACCACAGCTTATTACTAGTAAAACAACCACTAGTAAAATAAAGTTGTACAATGTATTATTGTACAATCAGCTTTGTCAAATTTATCATGCACAATATATGGCAAACGCAAAAGCATTTAACAAAGCCAAAACAAGCTTATGCACTGTTTATGTCACATTGTGATCCCCCATGTCAAACGCATCATATTGCATCATAAAATTTGTCCAATTAAATTTTGTTTTTATCATCGTGTCAAATTGCACCAAATTATACATTCCAGTAAGTCCAAATGTGACATCTATTCCAAATTTGTCACCAAAGTCACATCATCATGACAAATTGATCCATGCAATATGTCCAAAAGCAACATCTATGTCAAATTGCCCCAAGGAATATGTCCAAAAGCAATATCTTTGTCAAATTGCTCCAAGGAATATGTTCAAAAGCAACATCTATGTCAAAATAATTTAATAAATTCAATGATAAATGAGAGCCCATTCAATTCAAGATCCACTTTTACATATACAAAATAACAGTGACAGTATCAAATTTAAATACTTTGAAGATGTTATTGAAGAAATTCACTGAAATGTTTTCAACAAAGTCATATACTTACCTAGAAAGACATGCAGATCCAGAAGAAAAAAATAATAATAACAAGAGCTGTTGATAAGACATCATGCTCGAATATTCAAAAAGTTGTTACAAAAGTACAAAATTGACTGAGACTGATGACAAATCCTAGCAAACAAGAGTTATCTAACTTAATAAATTGAGTAGGTCTTATAACTGCAATACCTTGTAAGAAGTTCCAATCCAATACATGCAGTGAATACTGAGTTATAGAATTTCTATGTCAAACAAATACCATTATTTGCGAAAAAGAATCTGGCAAGAGTTATCCCACTAGATTGATTTAGTCGGTTTCATGACTACAAAGCCAAACGCTAAGTTTCAATCAAATACAATGAGTGGTTGTCGTGATATGGACTTGATGGTACTTGCGTGTAAAACTTTAACCAGAATTTCTTAGTCAATGAAGGGCCATAATTCATATTATATTCATGCAAGAGTTATCGTACTCAGTTAATTCAGTAGGTCTGATAAATGGAAAGTCTTGTTTGAAGTTTCAATCCAATCCATATGGTTACCGAGATTAGGACTTGATGATGCTTGCACGCAAAACTATAACCAGAATTTTTTAATCAAACAAGGGCAATAATTAAATATTATATTCATGCAAACGTTATCTAACTTTATTATTCTAGTAGGTTTGATGACTAGGAAGTGAATTTGTGAATTTTTAATCAAATACATTGACTGGTTGGTGAGATATGGACTAGATGGTACTTGCACGCAGAACTTTAACCATAATTCCCAAGTCAAACAAGGGTAAAGATTTGCAATATATTTAGAAAAGAGTTATCCAACTTAGTTATTGTAGTAGTTTGATGACTCGGAAGTTTTGTGTGAAGTTTAATTCAAGGACATTAAGTGGTTAAGTGGTTGGTGAGATATGGACTTGATGGTACTTGCACACAAATATTTAACCAGAGTTTCAAAGTCAAACAAGGGTAATAATTTGCATTATATTCATGCAATAGTTATCTAGCTTAGTTATTGTAGTAGACTTGGTGACTGGTAAGTATTTTATTGAGTTTTAAGTCAATACACCAACGCATGCGCTGTCGCCAACGCCCAGGTGAGTAGAATTGCTCTCTTTAATATTCGAATAGTCAAACTAAAAAATGGATTGACAACGTGGATGAGTTCTACCTCACTTATCTAGCAAGAAATAGAGTAGCTAAATATTTCTCAATGTTTATAAATAGTTACTTCAGAATTAACTAAACAAAACGTTACAATACATAGCAACTACAATACAGCCATCAATAACTAAAGTGAAATTATTAGCATTTAAATCCAAAATCTTGTCTCAGCATTTTAATAGTCAACACTACCATAATGATTATTTACTGAATTTAAGAAAAGAGTGAGTCCACATTCACACTATCTATTCAAACTACTACGGTTAATTTTCACAATGTCAAGTCAAACAAGTCAAATTGCTTCAGTGCAAAAATATGTACATATTTTGCAGTCATTGACTGTTATTCTCTATATATTTACGACTTTAGATGATTTTCAAATTGTTAAGCAATTGTTACTACAACTGTTACTCTTTACTACAATTGCCACTCATTACTACAATTGCCACTCATTACTACAACTGTTACTCATTACTACAATTGCCACTCATTACTACAATTGCCACTCATTACTACAATTGCCACTCATTACACGTTGAGTTACCACACAAAATTAAAGTTGGGACACATCTTAACTTGTTAGTAAAGGATAACAAGTGATATATGTAAATGATGTTATAATATTTCAAAAATTTGAGTTAAAGAAAATCTGAAGTGAAGATGTTTATTGAAACTGAGGCCAGATTTCCTGTTATGTATTAAATTTGATTGGAAGAATGAATGAATGAATGAATAGGATTTTATGGCGTACCAACACATTATAGGTTATTCGAGCCAACAGGAAGGAAGATTCCAGGTTCACTCTACATGTACAAACACAACAAATAAACATACAGATTTAAAAAAAAATACACCAACAAATGAATATGCAGAATGAACCTAGAACCTTGATACCTGCAGAACTGTTTCAGCAAATTCTATCGAATTACTCAAATTGTCACTTCTTATGACATGCATAAGCCACAGTGGTCCTATTCTTGCCATCACTCATATGACTCCCTGGAACCACACAGGGGTTGATAATTTAACCACAATAGTGAACATGACAAAAAATGATAAAATGAACATGACACCCATTCGGAGGATTCCTACACCTCTGCAGAGATCGGCAGTGATTCTATTCTAAGCCGTAACCACGCGGGCTTTGATTGGAAGACAATCATGCATATTCTCAAATATCTAGTTTCTCAGCATTATTTTGACAAACCAAACTAATATTAAATTTCCAAATATATAGGAATTTTACAATAACCAGGTATTAATTAATACATTGATAAGGTATTAATGTTACTCATTTATGAATGATGGCTTTCAGGTTGTTGCTTTTTTTTGGAAGGGGGTGGGGATGGAGGGGGTGTTGAGAATGATGATTCTAAATGTCGCACAGACAGGTCATACTGCTGTGGCAGCTATATGCATATCAGATATGACCTAATTTTCTACTGCCATAAATTAATTTAAATGGCTTATTAACTAAAAGACTTAATTAATAATACAAAGGTATTAAATTTTTGGTTAATGGTTATCACTCCATGAACCTTTTGCAATTTTACGATTTTATCAAAAACCATTTAGCTTGATTTTCTAGACTCAAAATATTTTTTTACAAATCTGAAGTACATGTACATTATTTAATCCAATACTCATAGTCAAAAATATAAAAAAATACAAATTAACATCTTAAAGTGAAACATTCTAAAATTACAATTAAATTACCTTGCACAATATACAAAATCATCAACATATAGACACAACACAAGTTCGGGAAATTTCTTTATGACAACACAGACTGCCACCCCAACCCACACCCCCAACCACTACACTCTAACATACATGTACACCTAAAGATTACTGGCATGTGTAAATATCTTTTATGAGGTTTTGTGCAATTTTCAACACATTGCATGTTATATGGGGCAACATGTCTTATTGGTGGAATACCACAGCGTGGTCTAGTGGTAGTGGGTCCGTCTTGCATACGGAAGATTGTGGGTTCGATACTCAGCGGGTCATACCAAAGACTTGAAAAATGGTACTAGAAGCTTTACTCGCTTGGCGCTCAGCATTTAGAGGATAGTTCTAGGTTTGGTCAGCCCAGTGTCAGTATAATGTGACTGGGTGGGGTATTATACAATGTGTCTATGGGATGATACTTCAGTGTGGCAACGCTCAGAATACTATCACAAGTAGACACCATTGCGATACGACTCAAAAGTCTTGAAACCACTGCTAAAGCCACACAATAACTTACTGGTGGGGAAGGCACAAGATAAATGCCAATGAAGAACACCCATCTTCCCACAAGCTACATGATGAAATAAAAATATCTCATTATGTGAGATCATTCTATATCTATTTTGAAAAGGGGCATATATCTTAAATGAAAAAATGGCATATGATGTGTTAACGGTTGAGTAACATCTCAGGCGAATAGAATCACACATAAATATTTTAGGACAAGCGTGACTCAAATGTACAACCTTAGCAGTGAGAGGGTAGTGATCTTGAGATGGGGCCTTAGACCATTCAGCCACAGAGGGCCCTTAATGAAAATGTTAACTTCTTCAATTCCAAGTTTCTGATAGCATAATTGCTTTGAGGTTAATATCTTCATAGTCATGAAAATTGATTTGATGTGTGAACTGGAGTAAAAGTAGATTTCAACATTAATCCCTGTAACATAAGAAAAACATGTTTTTGAACTTGACAATTTTGAATACAAGTTGCTGGGAATTATCTCATTTCATGGAGAATTTCATTCTGCAATGCAATAAAATTGTATTCCCTCCCCACTCCCTATCCTTTACTATGAGATGACTGGAAGCCCAGATAATTGGAAACAAAATTCAACAAGAATTTGCATGTATGCAAATGCTTTCACATAATCTCAACAAGGTGCTTTTCCCTTCTCTATAAAATTCCTTGTTTGAAACAACAACTGTTTTGAACCTGACAATGTTTAAATTAGTTTATGTCTTGATAAGTATATAAGAATCTAACATGGGTTTGGGTTTGGATATCCTTGGCCCAAGGGCAAGATAGAAATGTCTAAACCAGGTAAAACTGCAGATATCCTTATACAATATGCAAGAATACAAGAATCTTACATGGATTGGAGGAACAGAAAGAAAATTCTATCCCTAGTGGACAGAATTTTCTATCTGAAAGCCATGTAAGATTATTTTTCTTGTATACCAAACACACTGAACATGTTGAATATTTAATTTACTTTGAACTAGTATTAAATTTTACCACTTATAAGATGTCAAAATAAATATTTTATGTCATATGTTTTAATGCGTCCTGCCATAAATTGTTAAATGTCACAACAGAGTAGGATGAGCGCGTGGAGGGGGTGTAGGATGAAAAATCCATACCTGGTAAAAAATACGCGGAAATCCTTGTCTGGTATGCAAGAATGACACTCTCAAACAGATTTAACAGGTTTAACAGAAAAGAAAGTAAACAAATTTAAAATGCTTTATAACTATACACAGGAGTTTTCATCTAATCTTGTAAAAGTTGGTCATGAATATGAAAAAAAAGACAAGATTCTTACATATGTGCATCATTTGTATCCTAACAGATTGTTAAACAGATTGTTAAATAGCCTCAATAATCAACTATTTTAGCACCTAACAGTATAATATTGTTAATTAAGTGATTTCATATTGGCCCAGTTATTCGTCCAGGAATTGTCAAATTTGCCCAAAATCTGTTAATGACTATTATTTTAATTAACCGTTTCTAAATAATGAGTCAATTTTTCATAATAAATTTATGTACCGGGTAAGTTAGTAAAATAAAAATATGCTACAGTTGATACTCACCAACTCGAACTCTGATATTTAGAATTACCGGTTATCTCAAATTTAATGTTCGGTCCCATTTTTTCCCCTTCTATTTCTATATTAATTAACTCCTGATATATCAAATTCCAGTAATTCGAATTATTCACTATTTCGAATCTGTTTTTCGGTCCCTCCATCCTAAAATCTATTGATTTCTCAATCATTATTTCGAATTCTTATCACCGCGTGAAGATGAAAGGGAAACCGTCGAAGGTGTAATTGTTGATCCCATACCTGTAATTTATCGCTTCAAATTGTTATGGTACAAACACGAGCGATACACACACTAATTAAACAAACAACGCCGAAGTGTTAGAAGACGTATTTGACATGTGCTATTTTTCGTCTTATTTTTTTTTTGTAAAATTGTAGTAACCATTGATTGTATATAACCTGTGTTTATATTTCAGTTGCCTATTCTATTTATTTGATATTCATGTAAATTAAAAGTATAAAATTAAAAGTATATTTTGTTTATCTATTAAATCACACTCAAAAATATACAATGTTCACGCACTGTGCAAATAGATAATTCGTCTACACACGGATAACAATGCACAACATACGTTTGCACAGAAGAAACTAACGCATGTAAACAGTAGATTTTACCACGATTTAAGATAAATCCACAGTACACATCAATATAAACAAAGTTTATATCATGTGTAAATATAACGACAACGTGTTATATTAAAGAAAAAAACAAAAACAAATAGAGGTATTTATATGTACAACGTGTATATTTTCAATGATTTATGAAGTGGGTGGGGTAACGGTAAAAAGTTGAACAAAAATACACTCCTGATATATCGAACTTCGGATATTTCGAATTAATTTTACGGTCCCACGGAATTCGAAATAACGAGTTTCGACTGTATATTATTGTCTTTGAATTTCATTTTTTGACTGGTTTCTAAACATGTAAAACAGCATACTAGATATATATATATATATGTACAGGTTTAAGTGTCAATGTCAACCTTATACTGCCTTCTATTTTTATCATGAGTTTATTTAATGAGCAACTTTAAATTAAGTTTAAATAATGGTGGATATTAGAGCTTAATTAATGATATACATAAATATAAAAAACAAGAAATGTCACTGGTAAGTGTTGCATGCCCCCCAAATGGTAGTTGAAAAATAACAATATAATTATGTAATAATAGGTAGCGATGTATCCATGAATATAAAGAGTATTGGACTGATGTTTCAGACTAGACATGCAATTTCATGTTTTTTTTAAAGCGTGACCTTGACCTTTGTGTAACCTTGACCTTGACATCGGATGTAATGGTCTGGGTATTTCAACAGTTAAATGCTGCTGAAACATCATCATGACATGCTGATCACTTGTGTCAAGATATTTTAAATCCCTAAATGTAAGACAAAGTTACAGATCAATTGATAAATTGAGCCAAGTGTTTTTGAAATACAACCATGTATAACAAACAGATTCAAAGTGTTGTCATACATACTAAAAGTGTGACCTTGATCTTTGAGGTATGGGTCTAGGTCTTACTTAAGACAATTCGTCATGTCATCTTGATAAATTGAGCCAAGTTAAAAGTAAAGTCACAGACCAGACACACAATATCAAACAAATTGAAAGTGTAACCTTTATCTTTGAGGAAAGGTTCTGGGTCTTACATGTGACACTTAATTATGTCATGTTGATCAACTGAGCCAAGTGTTTTGAAAATTTATCCATAAATGACAGACCGGACAAGAAATGTCAAAATGACTGAAAGTATTGTCAAAGTTAAATTTTGACCTTGACCTTTGAAGTGGGAGTTTGGGTATTAAGTGCAACATGTCGCCATGTTATGTTGATCATTTATAACAAGTATTTATAAAAATCCATCTATGCATGACAAAGTTGCAGGCTAGACACGAAATCTCACACAGACTCAAAAATTGTGACCTTGAACTTTGATGTACGGGTATGGGTCTTACTCGCGACTCGTTGTCATTGCAGCAAGTATCATTAAAATCCATATATGCATGGCTAAGATACAGGCCGGACACAAAATCACACTGACTCAAAGTGTATTCAAACAAACTCATATTGTGACCTTGACCTTTGATGTACAGGTGTGGGTCTTACTTGCAACATGTCATGTTATGTTGATAATTCGTAGCAAGTATTTATAAAATCCATCTATGCATGACAAAGTTACAGGCCGGACACGAAATCTCACACAAACTCGAAGTGTTGTCAAACAAACTCAATAGTGACCTTGACCTTTGAATTACGGATGTGGGTATTACTCGCAACATGTCATTATGTTATGTTGATTATTTGTAGCAAGTATCATTTAAAGCCATTTATGCATGACAAAGTTACAGGCCGGACACGAAATCTCACAGAGACTCAAACCTGTATTCAAACAAATCAAATTGTGATCTTGACTTTTGAGGTACGGGTGTGGGTCTTACTCGTGACACGTCGTCATGTTATGATGATCATTTGTACCAAGTATCAACAAAATCAATCTATGCATGACAAAGATACAGGCCGGAAACGAAATACCAGACGAAAGGATGGACGGACGTTCTCACAAATGGGTATTTAAGTGGCTTCTTTGCGTCAATCTTATTACTTGTGTGGCTAAATTTTAGAAAATTTTAGCCACGTAAGAGAAAAAAAGCCACCTAAATGCTGTTTTTTAAGTGGCTAGAAACAGCCACGTAATTATTTTTCAACTCCTTTTCAAATGTCATTAAAAATTACTAACCCTAAACCCTAGACACTAATCTATCCATTTGTTTGCCCGGACAGACGCTGCGATTACTATATATGCCACCCCAAAAATTTTGAGGGGGGCATAAATATTACGATTTTTTTATTTCTATACTGTTTTATGATATTAAAACGCATGCTTTGACTTATTTCATTGTCCATGCATTTGCTTTTCATTTTTGAAATTTAGCACCAAGGAATATTCAGCCAGTAAAATAATTATATAAATAAATTATTTTATATAAGAAAAGCTTATATGAAGCACTGCAATTGGAAAATAATTTTGAATACTTGTATAGGTTGTAGTGTTGTTCTAATAATATTAATGTTTGTCATATAGATAAATTGGTTTTCAATAAACATAGGTATGGACCAATGGACAACTAATTTGGTCCTATACAAGTTAATTGATTGATATGATTAAATATTTAGCGTCATTTTTATGCCATCCAGGGCTAACAGACGATCAGTTAAGCTAACCACTGTTTCCTGGCATTAACCAGTACTTGAGCACACCCCATCTCCCCAAGTAACTGATAACTTTCCAACTCGAATCAGTGGTGAGAGACAAATGATAATGAGACACAATGTCATTTATCAATCATCACGGAGACTGTTGCCGGGCGGGGATTCAAACTCACGCCCCCTGGATTGATAGTCAGACGCGTAACCGACTGAGCTAATCGGCCTTATACAAGTTAAGAATTGCCCAGTCTATTAACTTTCATTTGGACTGAAACACCACGTTTGTATCTTTTGTCATATTATTCGGAGTCTACATTCGTAGTTATCCCTCAGATAGCCAACATTTTAAACTGGACCAGGATCTAAATTCATCAATATTTTGAGTCCGAGATTTAGACTCAAATTTTCAAAAATTTAAGATTCATATAACATCTATTTAAAAAGCAAATTACTAAATTCATTTGCAGAAACAATCAGTTTTAATAGTTATTTAACAGAAACTGTTACAGGATAACGTTTGTTATCCATAATTGTACATTTTCATGGTTTTATAAAATGTAAGACTTAGAGCCCGAGTCCAATTCTCAGACTCAAATTATTGATGAATTTAGGCCCAGACCCGGTCCATATTCTTTTTTTTTATGAATGGGTTTACCACCCTTTTCAACACATTTCAGGTTATATATGGCATATTTAGTTTTATTGGTTGAGGAAGACCTCAGACTGAGTAGAACCACCATCCATCCGCAAGTAACTGGCAAACTTTCTCACAGATTCAGAATGAGCAGGACACAAACTTACGGCCTCAGCGATGACAGGTAAGTAATCTTGAGATGACCCCTTAGACCACTTTGCCAGGGAAGGCCCTATATATTAAACAGATGATATTAAACTGAACAAAGAAAGGAATATGCAAATGAGGTTCATTATTATAAAACATTAGCATCATAAACGGGTATATAAAAACAACAACAATTTATAAAGGTGTACATAATATATTCTGTCCGTATAACTGATACATATTCCAACATTACAGCTTCAGGATTTGTTATTTAAATGAACATGATTAAGTCATTGACTGCAAAATATATAAACACTTCAGCAGAGTTAATCAACTCTATTAAAGTAACCAATGTCATTAATATAACATATCTCTATGGTAACAGAACATGAGTATAAGGTTCAAATGAGGTGCAAAATAAGGACGTAAATCATACTGGTAACAAAAATATTTGCGTATACATATTGTCAAGAATTCCAATACTTAAAACTTCAAAAATTGAGGGCAACACCGTCCCTATATCGCTCACTGGTGGCATAAGAGATCTTAGTTTATACTACTGTAATTTATTTCACCAGTAGATTGACTTGAAGTAAATGAAGAGCTGATATGAATCATTGTCTTAAAGACTGTTTCCTGGGTAGAACCAGTATTGAGTGTTTTTTAGATCATTTCGAGAATTTGTTCCAGATCTTATATCCACTGAAAAGTGCAGGGGATGGTGTGCACACCATCTTAACACTTACAAAGGAACGGACAATAGACACAGGGCAATCAGAATAGTTCACCTTAATCTTTTGACTCCGGTGAGCTAACAAAACTACAAAAAAACAAACAACACAACATTCACAAGATCTAATCAAATAATTCTACAATATCAGTATCACTGTAAATAATGACTTCGGATACATTATTGACATCGGATCTTAGATATGACTTCTGATTTTAGCTCTTGACTAGTTACTAATTGTCCAATTATACATGGATCTCTGACTAGTTCCTCTACTACTACTACATTCATCAAACTTTTGGGAATCTAAATTTCAGAATCTAGACTCAAAGTTTAAATTATTCCAATAATAAACAACACTAAACTTTCTGGCTATATACGAAATAAGATTGAAAAAATAATATATATTTAGTTATTCAATTTAATTCTTACAAGCTAGATGAATCACATTCTATTTCTTCCTGGGTTGTAGAACCAGTACAAAGCATATTTGGAAAAAGTGTCTTGCTCAAGGACACCACCACAAATAGAAGAGGATCGAATCTATGACCCTCCAATCATAGATAATAGATATTAAAATATCAATGGTATTTTTTACCAGAAAAAGTCTATAAATTGGCATTTTATTTGCGTAAAATTGAAAAAGCTCTACAAACAGTGAGAGTCCACAGTTTTACATTCAAAAGCTTTCACGGCTTTAAGTACTTTCTCATTTGCATCTTGACCCTTTACTCCATAAGCATTTTCTTGGACTCTTCCAAATTGAAAGCATTAATTCAACACATATCAGTAATGGGTGAATTATGTTTACATTAACTGACAAGAGTGGAAAACAGTGCAGGAAGCAATCTGAACTCTTCCTGCACTGTTTTCAAAGGCCTTCTGCGATTGGTGCAGGAAAACAAGTATCTATGGAGCAAAGGGTCAAAGGGAGAATATCAGGACTTTTCAAAATTTTCAAAATTTTTAAATTGGTTAAAAGCAGGTTTTTTTTCAATAATCATGACTATATATACATGTACTCATGGACCTCGTGTTGTGGCTGACAAAAGAATATTTTTTTTAAACATGCCAAAACATGTCAAATATAATTCCTGCTAAAAATTGCAACATATTTTGTGACATATTAAATGAGCCACATAATTTCATTTTGATTTCAAAATAATCCGTCGTACAGATTGACACCTTGTAAATTTGTTTAATCTTAGAAAGATCCAAATGACAATGTGAAGGTCATCAAACAGTATTTAAATGATGTCTATTTTTAGAGTGGGGAATTTACCACTTCGTTGAAATATCAATTGTTGCATGTTTTGGAGGATCTGATATACCAAACCATGCGGATTTTATTTATTTATGATAATGAGATGCTTTTTATCCATTTTAAAAATATTTTTATTTTTTAAAACAATTTTAGCGTTTATTCCTGACAGTCTCCCTTTAAATACTACATATAACAACACTATTCACTTTATAACACTGTTAAACAAAGTATAAAAATTATCACATGTTTAAATTGTTACTTAAGTAACATGTAACATTTCAATTAAACAGAATCAATCAACAACTTGAAGGTCACACATCGTCATGGTAATTACTATGAAAACTGACCGAAGTCACATCGTTGATAAATAAGATTCACACGAAAATGCCGGCATCATCTGTATCACTCTTCCGACACGAAATGTTGTAAATGGGTTCTCAGACACAACTGTTCACCAAAGACGGCTGAATTAAGGTATGTAATTGAAGATAAACTGACACCATGGTACAAACTCAACCATTTGTAAACACAACAGTTTACAAGGTCAGTACTCCATTAATATCCAGTAAAAGTTACAAGACAAATATTTATATCAAATATTGACACTTCATATAACTTTTTCACCAAATATATCTGGCCTAGAATCAGCAACTGCTGTTACGAATATCAGCTGTCAAAATCTCCACCGAAAAATACCAATGTCATGACATTTTACTAGTAAAAATAAATCAAGCAGATAGGTAATCTTTTCTATCAATTCAAAATTATCTAAATTTGGTAATTTTAAATAATATATAATAAAAAAAGTAACAACATCAATTCTAGAAATAAAAATCTTGATAGTACAAAAGCATTTTTTTTATGAAATAGAATTTATCTTTAAACTTTACTGTAAATTGTTTAATAGCTTTATTCTTACTACTCATTTAATAACTTCTTGCATTTTCATCAATATTAACCAATATGTGATTCTATGATGAAACACATGTATACACATTGGGAGACTGTTACTTTTATCATATTGCTGTAAAGTGTGTATTACAAATGAAAAAATATTACACTAACTTTTGTAAATGACTTAGACCAAGTAATGCTTTTATTATTTCTCACAGATGGTGTAGCTAAATTTTATTTAACAACCTAGACTTTGCATATCTCAGTCCTTCTTCTTGTCTTCTTTGCTCTTCATCGTCATATCTATTCGTCCGTCTTTCTCCTCTTCTCTCTTGCTTTCCGGTATAATCGCTCGCTTCAGCGCGTCCCACATGCCTCCCATGAAGATGGCACAGAATAAGTTCTCAAACGGAGCGAAGGGGTCGTGTATTCCAAGGAGTAATGCAGAGATTTTAAAATAGACAAAGAAGATGACAACACCGAAGTATATAAGCGGGTGCGGCGCCTGAATGTAGTTGATCCTTTCCAGCAGGAAGATAATGGCTGCCACGCAAGATGCCTTCGTTACGCTGTAAACAATATATTTGAATTTTGTTAGAAAACTAAATTTTGAATTATGATTATTATGATACAGGAGAAAAGTATAGCAGTACTGCGAATAAAAAGTAAAGTATAAGAAAAAAAAAGTACACTGTGAATAAAAAATAAAGTCAAGTGTTTATTATAGTGTCACTCCTGTTGAAAGGGCCAGCCATATTGCGCTTATGAAACACATTTATATTGTACAGTTACTTCCTGAAAGCTATCCTTTCCAGACGTCGAGCTGTTAGACATTTGGTACCCCTCAATTTAACTATCTGATGGGTGAGCAACAGGTAGCATCAGAAAAAAAAACAACAAGTGCTTCAAATGGGATTTGAACCTTTGACCTCTAGCTTCTGCGGTGGATGCCTTAACCACTAGCTCATCAAATAGTGAATATGTTGATAGTCTAAACATGCCTTAAAACATTTTTTTAATTCCAACCAAAATGGTGTTTGCTAGAGTCAAATTACATTATACTTCATCTGTCACAATTTACACTTTATATACACACAGCTGATATGACCTCCATGGTCTTTTTACAGACTATAGTAAAAACACTTTATAAATGCGGAGGAAAATACACACAATTTTTTGAACATTTAGGGAAAGACAAATGGGATCTTTTTTTTAATAAATAAGGCAATTTAAAAGTCAATTTGGAGGATAAACATACATGATTTTGCTGAATATATCTGCAAAGAGGGGAAACGGTCCTGTCCTTATATTCTTTATACAATTTTCTGACTTCAAGGATATATTGGCAAAAAAATGGAATTTCATCTACATGTATTAGAAAATGTAATAATTTTACAAGCCAACAAATGGTTAAACCTATTATACTATCACAGATAGAGCACTAAAAAAAGATTCATATTGCATGCAAAACCGAATTACCTAAGAACTATCTTAAATATAGAATGACGCAAGGCAGTGTCACATGGGGCTCATTTCCACTGTTCAAACAGTATGCATATCTTGCTGTTACATTATTTCAATGTTAAATTATTACTTCAACCCATTTGCTATTTCTAGGTGAGTTAAAACAGATGAATATCTACATAGAGAAGGCCCATTTCATTGCAGCAGAGCCGGGGGCCTGGTTAACTCAGTCTGTAGTGCATGTGACTATCAATGCAGGGGTCATGAGTTCAAATACCTGCCCAGTCACAGTGATGATTGGCATCTATTTAATTAATGGAACTCTGTGAAATACATCACTCTCAGACAGCTGGTTTTTTTTTGTTTTTTTTTTTGAATGGGGTTTAACGCCATTTTCAACACATTTCAGGTTATATATGGCATATCCAGTTTTACTGGTGGAGGAAGACCTCAGACTGAGTCAGACTGAGTAGAACCACCGTCCTTCCGCAAGTAACTGGAAACTTTCTCACATAAAGTTTTTGGAGCGAGCGGGACTCGAACCTACGACCATAGCGGTGAGAGGTAAATGATCTTGAGACGGCGCCTTAGACCACTCGGCCACGGAGGACCCACTCAGACAGCTGTTAAAGAGACACAAAGTAGTGCTGAAATCTATTTTACCTATGTTCACACAACAAATCCTTATTTAAACCATGAACGTATAAGCATAATATAGATAGGAATTTCAAATTATAACTTTTTTTTATAATTTTTTTTTTAATGCGCCTAACACCATTTTCAACACATTTCAGGTTACATATGGCATATTCAGTTCTATTGGTGGAGAAAAACCTCAAAATAAATCCGAGTAGAACCACCATCCTTCCGCAAATAACCGACAAACTTTCTCACATAAAGTTTTTAGACCAAGCGGGACTTGAACCCAAGACCTCAGTGGTGAGAGGTAAGTGGTCTTGTGACCATGCCTTAGACACCTCAAATCATAACTGGTAACTATCTTCATATATAGGAAATTATCAACATTTTTATTAAGAACTATTTTATAATATATATATATATATATATATATATTTTAAAAGTTTACACTACAAGATGAATATATGGTACCGGTATCTTCTTTTTGGGCACTTTTTGTCCCATAATTATGACTCAAAAATGTACAAAAAATATACCTTTTGTCTGCATTAAATTCCATATTTGCATAATGTTGAAAAATGATTTTCAGTAATCTTCACTGTTGAAGATACATTTGTCAATGTCCATGGTAACTTAATGTTTTATACTTACAAAGATGGCTGCAAAAGTTCATTGGAACCTGGAATCCAAACACCACGGACCAATCTCTCAAAGTTCTTCATCAGACCACTACCAGCTCCTGTAGGATACAGCAACACAACATACAGATCACTATCAGGGAGGGGTATACATTTAATAACTACTGGTAATAATATTCAAAACATCTACTACGCTTTATGCCAAAAAGAAGAATAACATGTTAATATCTAGGCCATTTTCAACACAATTCATGTTAGAAAATGTTTGATCTTTTTAACTTAAAACCATCAGCATATATAGTCCATTTTTTTTTTATGAATGGGGTTTAAGCCATTTTCAACACAATTCATGTTATATACGGCATAGTCAGTTTTATTGGTGGAGGAATACCTCAGAATGAATCTGAGTAGAACCACCATCCTTCCGCAAGTACCTGGCAAACTTTATACATCAAACTTTTGGACCAGGTGGTATTCAAACCTATAACCTTAGCAGTGAGAGGTAAGTGATCTTGAGATGGCTCCTCAGACCACAGAGGCCTCTATGAATTCATTTTCCATTTGGTCACTTTTGATGTATATGACCGACTTCTTTTCAAAGTATCGTTCAAAACTTGAAGATATAAAATAAGATGCTCATACACAAAACTGATTATCATGTAGGTCTTATTCTCAACAATCTGTTCTTTTTCGTCGATAAGTTCCCTCGACAAATTCGTGGATTCCATGTTCATTTGAAATTTTGATTATCTGTAGAGTTCGAATTATGTATGTCGGCAATTCAATTGCCTCATTGAATAACAATTTGTTTGCTTTTAATTATCAAAATATCAGTAAAAAACTGATTATTTCATATTATTATTAACAGCCAAGTATGTTAAAAAATGAGTTAAAGCAAGAAGTAAGTAAGAAGTATTCAGTTTTATTTAAATCAATGTAAATATGTTCATCAAGCTTTTATGGTTTTTGTAATTCTCTGTATGATCAAAATGCACAAACGTATACATCAATCTTTTTTGTGCTGATCTACCCAAGGATATATTTGACAAAAAATGTTAAATGTTTATATTTGTCTTACTTCAAAAAGTAGTACAATACATGTATTCAAATAAAAATTTCTATTTCAAATGAATCTAACATACATGTTATAGTGATTGTTTTTCTATTATCTGCATGTCATGTGTTGCATTTATTTTTTGAATTTGTACACATGTAATGAAAAAACATAATTATGTTTAAATGACTTAATAATTTGTTCTTTAATCTTAATTGCATATTCTGACATTCTAATTGAGTACTTAGGTTATAATGATGCTTATACAGTGATTGATTGAATTGGGTGAAAAATAAAAATAATTGAGTGAAATCTTATAATCAAAGATTCAATTGTGTGAGTTTCACTCAGTAAGTTTACAATAATTGAGTGAAACATGAAGAATTGTCTAAATGAAAGTTATTGAAACGCCTTATCTTGATAAAACATTTCAATTATATTAAATGCACAGTATGGTAAAATTGTTGCTGCCTGCAACTCTTGATTTGCATTATCAGTAGTGTACGTATCAAAAGTGGCTGAACAAACAAGATTCTTTTTGCACAAATGCAGCTGCCTGCGACTCATAATTTCTGGTCTAATTCGGCATTGACAATGTAAAATAGTATTGCTTTAAAACTACTTACTGAAGAAATTGGTTCTGGGGGCTAAAGTAATTAAAAATTGTACTTTGATTTAGTTAAAACATGTCCTTTTCCTTTGCAAGCTAAGATTTTTGTTCTCACCTCGACATTTTGTCAAAGTGTGTGATCTTAATCATCTAGATGCTTTCATTCAATATATGAATAATATGCATACACCTATATGGAAAGGCTGAATAAATGTGTACCCTTCGCTACTTTCACTCTGCTAATAGCTTGTGAGGCACAAACCGTTATAACCGGGAACCGGTTTATCTGACTTTTTCCTGTTTACCAAAATACTGGAAATTTGAAACAGCTGTTTGGATACACATGTATAAATAATGTTCTGCATTAAAGGAAAATTATTTGAATAGCAGATACACTCAAAAACAAAATTATTTGTGTTCTTTCTACAAATTTATCTGAGTGAAATTTGCAAATATGCAGCTTATCTGGAGCACTGTTATAGGAAGCGCTTTCATCCGTTTAAGAAATAAACACCCTGCAAAATATCTCCCTACCTTTCACTGTTCCTATTATCACTATTATAAGATATGCATTGGGATACAGTTTTGCTGTGTGGTTGACTGCATGATAAACCTTGCTTGCCCTCGACACCTCCTTCAATCCACAAATCACCATCTTGAACGGAAGTAACCTGCCGATCTTGTACACAAGGTCAAACGGAGAGTAAAACACGAGGAACCTACAACAACAAAATCTAGATAATTATGATAGTACCCTAATATTCCTGATGAGCAATGCTGATCATATCAAGAATAAAATCTGAAAAGCACAAAATTCCACATAAACCACCTCCCGTTGAATCATTTAATTATATATAAATTACCAATTAAGTTTATATTAACTAACTTTAGCTTGATTGCTAAGAAATCTCAAAGCTTATAAAATTTATGAACTACTCTAGAGTCAACTTCCTGGGAAGAACCAGTACTGAATGTTCTTTTTTTTAGAGGCATCGAGTTGAACTTGGGATCAAACCCGCAACTTCTGACATGAGCACCCAACACTCTATCCACTACATTGCCTCCCTGCTTGATTTCATAATTGACACAATCTCAATGAGAAGGTCATGTGCTATACCTTTAAGTGAGATATTTTATACGCATATACAAGTACATGTAGTACGGATTCTACTCAGAAGAGTGTGATTTGTATGTATACATTGTAAGAACTTATATCACAACAGATGTAAAATAAATAACTTTCAAACTGACAAGTCAATGAAGAAATTTGTTGAATTTCGATACAGCTGAAAAAATAAGAATTAGTTATTTTTAATTTCAGTGTTGATCTAAATGGCAATTTGATAAGAACGTTCATTTCTACCTTTTAACATTTTTGAAAATAAGCATTGCACACTAATTTAAAAAATACATTTAAAGAAAAACTTATCTGGAGCACTGTCAGGTCAGGGCTTTACATCAACGCTCGCCCGACTGTCCGGGACAATTGAATAATGGGTAAAGACAAGTAAAATATAAAGCAGCTAGCCCAACTGGACAAGTGAAAATTCAGAAATTAAACACGGCTTCTCTTTTATACACATCCCCTGTTTTTTTTTTAATGTTAATAAAACAGTTTATTTAGTTATTCTTAATTTTATATCCATAGGACTATAGTACCATAATTCTAGATTAAGTAAGGGCAAGTTGTTTTTGGTAACTGGACCAGCAGATTTTAGAAATACTTGGAATGGCCTGCAGGTGTGACCCTATTGTTGCATTCTGCATGTTGTCTTAGGCCATTATAAATAAATTGCTAGATTATCAATTTTTTTAAAAATGGGGAGGGCAGGAGTATATTTTATTTTCATTTTTAAATTTTTTTATTTTTTTTTATGAAAATAAAAAGGGTCGGGGCGGCATGAAGATGAGGGGGCAGGCGGGGATGGTAATCCAGCAATTAATTTATTACAACCTTAATGTGGTGAACATTTTGTACCCAGTTAAAATCCCTCCTTGCATGTAAGACTTATGAACTGAACGTTATGTTTCATATATACAAAAAAGTTTGTTTTATAACTTCAACACTCAGGTTGACCTCCATAATGATTGTTCATTCTGCACTTCAACTTAATGAGGTGAACATTTTTATCAAGTTTTATATCAAAATCCTTCCATGCATGTAAAAGTTATGGACCAAGCAAGAAATTGGGACGGACGGATGGACAAAGACCAAAACGTTATCCTGTTTCTGCTGTGTGGCGGGGATAAAAGATGAAATGACACCAAAAGAACAACATACCAGACAGCAGTGGCCGTGAGAACATTACGATGGTCCTTATAAGGTGTGATAGGGGGCTCTCCCAGTAACAAATTGGCAATGATACTTCCGCCGAAACACAGTAACATACTTGACACCCATGTCGACAGAGGATGCTTCCTGTAAAATGGCTGGCTGCCTGTAAATAGAAACATTAACATATAATTATGGGAAGATGTTTAAATAAGGATAATTTACTGTTTAGCCAGAAAGACAGGCAATTCAACAGAATGAAATTCTGATATTTGGAGCTTCAAATTTATACAACACGACAGACAAACAGACAGACATACAGACACAGACAGACATGAACAGACATACAGCAGACAGACAGCGAACGGACGGACAAACAGACAGCCAACAGACAGACAGACAGACAGACAGACAGACAGACAGACAGACAGACAGACAGACAGACAGACAGACAGACAGACAGACACAGACAGACAGACAGACAGACAGACAGACAGACAGACAGACAGACAGACAGACACTAGAGTCATCTATCTATTATATCTTTATGACTCATATGACTGATCACTGTTAAATGATGTATTTTATTTCAAAGTGGCAGATTGTTCAGAAAATTTATAGGAAACCTCCACTATAACTACTTCATAAGCCTTTGGTAAAAATTCCAAACATGCTTTTACATTCCAACAATTTCAAATCATTAAGCAAAAACTAGTCTGGTATGTTATTGTTTTTGTTGTTTAGTATGATAGAATGGCACAGAATAACTGATGAGCATTTAATGTGTATATAATAATGTATCTAATATAAGCTCTTTCCTTCTATCAACAGCTCCCTATTCAATAATACTACTATTCTTCTACAAATAATATTCCTATTCAATAATACTACTTTCCTTCTACAAATAATATCCCTATTCAATATTACTATCCTTCTACAAATACTACTATCCTTCTACAAATAATATCCATATTCAATAATACTACTATCCTTCTACAAATACTACTATCCTTCTACAAATAATATCCCTATTCAATAATACTACTATCCTTCTACAAATAATATCCCTATTCAATAATTCTACTATCCTTCTACAAATACTACTATCCTTCTACAAATAATACCCTATTCAATAATACTACTATCCTTCTAAAAATAATATTCCTATTCAATAATAATACTATCCTTAGAACTACCAACAATCTCCCTTTTCAATTAGCACTCTTCATCTACCAACAATCTCCCTATTCAATAAACACTTTCTTTCTACCAACAGCTATTCTCCCTATTTTATTACCACTTTCCTTCTCCAACAATCTCCCTATTTAATAACCACTTTCCTTTTACCAACAATCTCCCTATTCAATTAGCACTAATCATCTACCCTTGACTATCCCCCTATTCAATTAACACTATTCGTCTATCAACTATCTCCCTATTCAATTAGCACTAATCATCTACCCTTGACTATCCCCCTATTCAATTAACACTATTCATCTACCAACTATCTCCCTATTCAATTAACACAATGGTCCTCCTTGGCTGAGTGGTCTAAGGTGCTGTCTCAAGATTACCTCTCATCGCTAAGGTCGTAATTTTGAGTCCTGCTCGCTCCAAATACTTTATGTGAGAAAGTTTGCCAGTTACTTGCGGAAGAACGATGGTTCTACTCAGTCTGGGGTCTTCCTCCACCAGTAAAACTCGATATGCCATATTTAACCGGAAATGTGTTGAAAATGGCGTTAAACCCCATTCAATTACCATCATGCCATCAACAATATAAAAAGATTTTTTTCGTGTGTGTGTGTTTTTAGGGGAGGGGAAGTAATATAACCTCTGTAAGGTGTACTAGCCTGGTTAAGTAAGGCGTGGATGGACATCTTTTTATTATTTGGATATCTGATTGACTCGATAGTCTTGAGAGACTTGCAATATGTCACACTATAAGGTGTTTTTGCTAGGCACTGTACCCCTGTGCCATGACCTTAGCTGTGGAAGGAAGGTAGGTGGTCATTAAAGGACAGGCCCATAGACCACTCAGCCCCACAGGACCCCCTTATCAAGGAGAACTGCATTATATCATATATCTCATTTATAACTACACCATTTACAGTACAGCTTAAATATTTATAATAGGATCTGAAAAACCTACACAATGTCTTCTACATAAATAGGTAGTTAAAATATCATATCTGTCACATCTTGAATAATTAATTTAAACATTTAACATGTTATCTCTGGTATAAGTTTTTACTTTAAATGAACACTTTAATCGTATTCCCTCAGGGTAAATGTCTGGTAATTTTGATGTGAGTGCACTAGAGTTAACTGTTTAAGATATTTGTTCTTTTTGTGAAACCATTATAATTATATTTCATCTGTTTATAACATGTTTATAACCCTTGAGTTATGTTCATTGAAAGCACACAATTAATTATACAGTCAAACACATGTTAAGTGGTCACCTCTAATAAGCAACCACTTATCTTAAACAGTCACATTTTCATTTTACCATTTTATAACTTTAGTTTTAACCAACCTGTATTAAGCAGCCACCTGTCTTTTGTACCTGTATTAATCTAGGATTCATATTTGTATGTTCCTTCAATCATACCTAGAAATACAGGCACCTCGATACTGATCTAACAGACCATCCATTATTGTGTATATCACCAGAGATTAAAAGAACACAAGCACCTGGACGCAAACACAGGCACCATACACAGGTGATAATAGGACAACCAGTCTGTTCCGAGTTATGCGATTGTCTAGTCAATACATGTTTAACATTACCAACAAACTCTCCTAGGGGAAGATTTCTTATGTTATGCTCCATTCACTTCTGTCGCTATCATAGGTTTTGATATTAGATGATTGCAATATCAAAAAATCCATTCTTAAACATTTAACAGAGCGATTGTAACTTATTTTATTCAAACCGAATCTGTATAACTTTAGAATTGTTGTTGCATGGTGCTAACAGAGCCCTTTTTCTGGAAATTGGGAAGAGACCCAAGCCTTGGAGATTGGGAAACAAACAGAGCAATTAAGTGGGAAATTTTTAAGGCTTTAGCAAACTGGAATATAAAGCACAACTTTTAAGATCATGATATAACCAAAAATTATTAGATGTTACAATGATACTTCATATACAGTTGGGTTTTCTATATCCACTAATGTTAAGCATTTTTTTTTTTCAATTTTGGGTATTTTTTTTACCTCAGTTGGGGAAAAAAACATGATTTTTTAATTGGAAAGCCACTGAACTCAGCCTTTGTTAATATTAAAAGTAAAAAAAAGGCCCAGATTCAGCTTTCAACAACTTTTCAGTCATATTGTAACAGTGTCTACTATGAGAAAGTATTCTAAATGTTTCCATACTAGTGTATCATGCCACAGACACATGGTATAATACCCCACCCAGTCATATTAAACTAACACTGGGCCGACCTGAGCTAGAACTACCCTCTTAATGCTGAATGCCAGTTGAGGAAGCTTCTAGTAGCTTTTTTCAAGATGACCCCATCTGGGATAAAATCCTAGACCTTCCGTATACTAGACTTATACTCTATCCCTAGACTAAAGTTGAGCTTAAACTTTAGAAGAAATAACTCCCAGGGGTCCATTTCACTAATGTTCATAAGTTGGGAAATTCATTTATTGTTTCAATAACATTATTTTACAAACTTTCCCTATCCTTGTAAAAATTGTCTTTTTAAACTTAGAAAAAATACTGCTCAAATGAGACATTCCTAGGAGGACTTCACAATTTGTTTGCACACAATTAGTGAAAGGGCTCCAAGAAGACTGGGTCAAAGATGAAATGGCAACTCATGAACATACTATGTATATATCTATAGAATGTATCATTTTGTCTAGAGCTGTAGCTACACAGTACTACTTGGATGTCTAAATGTATACCCAAGTCCCATAAGAATCAGATATAGGGCAATAAAACAGAAATTATTGTAACTTCAATTATCATATTAATGACTCTATTACTATTGTTAAAGGCCCTTTGTAACCTTTAATGATCACAATTTATGTTAGCTGTGTGTTAAAGATACAGTGCTGCTCCCCCATCACCCCCCGCCCCCTCCCCCAACAACAAAAAAATGTTAATTTATAATATAATATTCATGGTTCATTCTTCATTGCTTATAATTACATGTACATATGATTCATTATGAATAACCCGCATGTATACATACAGAGTTGGACAGCAGGAAAGTCCAACTGTCATTGATGACCATGTTTAAACGGAACCATTTTTTAAAAAAAAACTTCTAACAAAAGTATAGCTTTTCTAAAATAAAATTTAAAAGACATGTTACAGATTGAAATGCAAAAGATTGATTGATTGATTCAATATTTAGCATCATTTTTAGGTCAGTTAACCTAACCACTGTTCCTGGGATCCTGAAAGGTTAACCAGTACTTGAGCACACCCCCATCTCCGCAAGCAACTGATGACTTTCTCAGTTGAATCTGCGGTGAAGAGACGAACATTAATTAGACACAATGTTGTATATTAATCATCACGGAGACTAACCAGGCTGAAATTCGAACTAATGACCCCTGGATTCAACATTTTTATATCAGCATTGGAAAACAAATATCTATATTAATTTTCATGTTTTATACACCAGACTGTAGACTAACAGCCAGTTTGTATGCAATCCCCACAGCAACATCAGTATGTTATAATTATCAATGATATAATGTGAGTAAAACATAATGGTGATTTCTGCTTCTTATCTAAATTACACACTAATTTGATAAACACACTTCCTGGTAATTATCAAAGGATAAATTCCTCAGGTATCATAAACAGAGAATTTATACTTTAGTTCAGGTACATGGTTGTGTACTTTGTGAAGGTTACTTCAGTTATCACAAAAGAGAATTTACATTCACGGTTGTGTACTTTGTGAAAATTACTTCAGGTATCACACCAGAGAATTTATATTCAAGGTTGTGTACTTTGTGAAGTTTACTTCAGGTATCACAACAGAATTTTATTCATGGTTGTGTACTTTGTCAAGTTTACTTCAGGTATCACAACAGAGAATTTACATTCACGGTTGTGTACATTGTGAAGTTAACTTCAGGTATCACAACAGAGAATTTACATTAATGGTTGTGTACTTTGTGAAGATTACTTCAGGTATCACAAAAGAGAATTTACATTCATGGTTGTGAACTTTGTGAAGTTTACTTAAGGTATCACACCAGAGAATTTATAATCAAGGTTGTGTACTTAGTGAAGTTTACTTCAGGTATCACAACAGAGAATTTACATTCACGGTAATGTATTTTGTGAAGATTACTTCAGGTATCACAACAGAGAATTTACATTCATGGTTGTGTACTTTGTCAAGTTTACTTCAGGTATCACATCAGAGAATTTATATTCACGGTTGTGTACTTTGTGAAGTTTACTTCAGGTATCACAACAGAGAATTTTTATTCATGGTTGTGTACTTTGTGAAGTTTTATATTCATGGTTGTGTACTTTGTGAAGTTTACTTCAGGTATCAAAACAGAGAATCTATATTCACGGTTGTGTACTTTGTGAAGTTTACTTCAGGTATCACAGCAGAGAACTTATATTCATGTTGTGTACTTTGTGAAGTTTGCTTCAGGTACCACAACAGAGAATTTATATTCATGGTTGTGTACTTTGTGAAGGTTGATTTAGGTACCACAACAGGGAATCTATATTCATGGTTGTGTACTTTGTGAAGTTTACTTAAGGTATCACAACAGAGAATTTATATTCATGGTTGTGTACTTTGTAGTTTACTTCAGGTATCACAACAGAGAATCTATATTCGTGGTTGTGTAATTTGTGATGTTTATAAAGGTATCACAACAGGATTTTATATTCATGGTTGTGTGCTTTGTGAAGTTTTATATTTATGATTGTGTACTTTGTGAAGTTTACTTAAGGTATCACAACAGAGAATTTATAATCATGGTTGTGTACTTTGTGAAGTTTACTTCAGGTATGACAACAGAGAACTCATATTTTAGTTTGGGTATATTTCGATTGTCTCATTTGTGTTGCTCAGATCCCTTCCTGGCCATGGTTTCTGTGATAATTGGGCATAAACTTAGTTCTACAACTATGAGTCTCCCACCTCTGAATTTGTGGGAAAGCAGTCAGTGACTTGCAGCGATAAAGTGTGCCTATCCTTACAACCACAAATAAATGTTTTTGTTTTACAATAGCGTCTGACATAAAAGTTGGTCATCATTACTACATAAACATTTTGAAAATCTGTTGGGCTGTTCATGAGAAGAAGATTTTTTAATTTTTGGACTATTTTTAGTAACGGTGGCCATCTTGAATTTCAGTATGAACAAAAAATTCTCTGTATAGTCCCCTATGCAATAGAAACATCCATGTGAAGTTTCAGTTTAATTGGCCTAGTGGTTTCAGAGTAAGTGCTGCTAACAGACGACAGACGACGGACAATGCGCCATCGCATAAGCACTTCTGGCCTTTGGCCAGTAGAGCTAAAAATGACTAAACCTACCTAACACCTGACTAAGTTAGCCCATACAAACCATTTTGCGAGTGCTCTCGTAGTTTAAAACATATGGCTGGATACATTGGCAGAGTTAAGCAGGGACAGAAGGGTCCAGTCCCCATTTTCAGATTCCCTACGCTTACTGGCGATCCCATTGATTAATTGAATAGTTAGTGTTATATTTATGCCATCAAAGGCTAATGGACAATCTATTATCCTAATTCTTCTTTCCTGGCATCTCTGCAGGTAACTGATAAACTTCCCACTTGAATCAGTGGTGAGGGATTTATTACAAAGAGACACAATGTCACGTATAAATCATCCCCGAGACTGGCACTGCGGGGATTCAATCTTACAACCCCTAGATTGCTAGTCCTAAAAGGGCCCTCCTCTGGCAAACCTGAACACACTTGGGAGATATATCACATTATATAAATGTATATATATATATATATATATATATTGAGCCATTAACAAATGTGATCTGAATCAGCACCACAGTGAAAATATGCAAAACCAAACTTATTCTGTACAATGCATCACTACATACAAGATACATTCCCCGCCTGTGATCCAACCTGAATTAATTGTATTACAACACACATGCAGGTAAATCAGAGGTAAGTGTGATATGTATAGCTGGCAGTCCCTGTCTCTGCTTCTGTTACCAGTTGCTGTAGAGTTAACAAGTTCCTGGGAATGTTGTTATGGTAGCCTAATCTGTTAACAGATGTCTTGTAGTACATGTATAGGTCGGTAGTCATTCCGTGCACTACATAACACCATTTCCGACTGATAATGTCATTCTAAATTTACATGATATACATGTACATACATTGCATATGACATTTTGTTTAATGGTGGATGAAGACCTCAGAATGAAGTGTTCTCTCCACTTAGTAACTGGAAAACTATTTCATATCCAATGTTTGGATTGAATTGATCGATTGAATATTTAGTGTCAATACTTAATGCCATCGAGGGCTAAAAGATGATCAGTTAATCTAACCACTGTTTCCAGGGAGTCTGGAAGGTTAACCAATTCTCGAGCACACCTCATCTCCGCAAGTAACTGATAACTTTCTCCCACATTAATCAGCGGTGAGAAACGAATGATAATGTGACACGACACAATGTCATATATCAATCATCACAGAGACTGTTGCTGGGCGGGGATTCAAACTCACGACCCCTGGATTGATAGTCAGACACATAACTGACTGAGCTAATTGGACCTGGCCCAATGTTTGGAATGAGATGGGCTTGAACCCACAACCTAAGTGGTTTGTCTCAGGTCACCCATGTCTCATATTATAATAAAAAATTATGAAGGTCTGAAAGCATTTTGTGTACATTATGTCTCAAAATCATGTACAGTCAAACATGTATTAGTGGTCACCTTTATTAAGCAGCCACTTGTCTTACGCATTCACATTTGCTATTTTCCATGTCTATGCTTTCAGAGCAAATTTACCTGTATTAAGCAACAACCTGTCTTAAAAGGTCACTTTTGCTGCTTCAATTGACTGGCTGCTTAAGACAAGTTTGACTGTATATATTTATTGCAGCCCTGACCAGCAATCATTATATGAACACATATAACAGCCTTAATATATGGAGGCCTTTATCAGTGAGTGAATATTTTATAACATAATTATGTGGAGCCAGACCCTTTATTACTCCCAAATTGTATACAAAGGGAGGCCCTTTATAATTACGCTTACAATAATTAACAACATATGTCCAGGAGACCATTTCATTGTTTCATATATATATGAGAGAGATAATAAATTAGTAGACCAAAACAATTATTTTCTTCAAACGAGTTTTTTACCCCTTAAATGTGAATGCAATGCTTATATATATAAAACGTTCTGGGTAAAAATGAACATTCTTATCTAATTGCCATTCAAAACAAACTAATCAACACTGAAACTGAGATTAACCCAGGCTTTTTTATTATCTTAATTTAAATTTCAATGCTTTTGTTCACAAATTTCAATGCTTAAATATCCCAAAATAGTGCTTATCTGGAGCACTATTTATGTTTCACAACACATATGGTGGCTCTCCCAATCTGTGTACATGTCACAAGTATGTGGGGAACCTATGTCATTCTTTGTACTTAATTAAAAATATCATGATTGTCTCAAAATGTGCTTAAAAATTATTACTTTTAAATGATCTATGGACCTCCGATATCCATTTGAAGAAAAATGTAAAACATCTGATATATTTTTACTGTTTTTGCACCAGATACAACAAACACATATAATGTCCTATTGAATAAATGTTTTCATCTTTATTGGGGCATTTTTAAAAATGTTTAGTTTACCTTGCTCCTATGTACCCACTAAAACTGCACCTACCCAAACTTTTTTAAAGTGTTGATATTTTTTTCATGACTTCTGACCATTTTTTGTTCAAATGATACTATAAATCAAAATCTGATAAAAAAAAAAAAATATATTGACTACTTACCTGCTCTCTTGAAAAATACTGGGTTGGAGCACAGCAAACAAATATTTTTTAAGGATGGCCTTGCTTCTTTCGAATTATCTTACATTGACTGGTGAGCTAAATCTTTAATATACCATTTATTATTCCCTGCAATTTGGGGAATTTGAGGCAATAAAATCTTAATCAACTTTATTAGAAGAGATAGATCTATTATAGCAGATTTTACAGATGTAATTAGCATATTGTATACACTCTTCAAGTTGTCAATTTTAATTAACAATTAATCTAGTTATAATTAGACAATGAACATGATGCATCACACTGTTGCTGATTTTAATGAGGTTGGCAATTAAATGTGGTTTTAACAAGCTGTAAGTAAGCACACACAAAATAAAACAACAATCTTTCAAGTGCTATTTTCATTACCTGAATGTTTTAACTTTGAATCTATAACTTGTGAACATATCTGACAGCAAAAGGCTCTGGGGAATCTCTACCTAAATTTGTAAATATATATGCCTTGCAACTTAATATGAGGTCATGGCAAGTGTGTATATATACACTCAATTAAAGACACTCGGACATTTTCCATAAACTCGGCTCTGAGTAAATATTTCACAATTAATGACAACACTTTTCTGTGTATTATTTATTACTTATGAAGAGACCAGGGGAGCGGTCACCCTATCTGTCATGTTTGTAAATCTCATGTATAAGGAGGCCCTATGAGCGTATATATCATCACACATTCTGAGGAAAGGAAATCTTATTAGTGAACAAAATTTGCAACTTATAGTCCGGCCCTGTATGTTGCAAGTCTCAATCATATCCTATAATGTGACCCCATCTATGTTTATCATTGGCATATGATTGTCACAATATATGAAAATACCCCCACCTCTGTAAGTAAGGTAGCACTAAAGTGAACATGTTTCACAAAATCGCAACAGAACCTTGAATGCTGATTAAGTATTTTCGAAAATAACCAACAACAAATCCCTAATGAATCAAGTACAACTTCAAACAAGATATCATGTGAGATTTCACGTCAGGAGTAAGATACTTTGGAAGTTGTAAAACCCAGTCGGTGGTTGTTTGTAGACAAATATGTTCCACTCTTAGATGTCATTGGCTTCCATCCAAATTTCATAGGTGCATTTCTTTCTGCCTTTTTTCAGCATGTGATGTGAACAACTGAAATAGTTCAGATACCTGCATAAAAAGGATCCCATCTAATAAGCATTAAAGATTGTTTTGTTTCAGTTGTGTATGTCACAGTGTGTACATAACCTACTGGAAGAGAAATGTATGCAAGTGGTCTGGTAAGCTCAGTCAGTAGAGCATTCGCCCTGTAAGCGAAGGGACCCGGTTCGAGTCCCGCACTGGCTGCATATTTTTCTCTTCCTGTTACATACAGTTATAGCCACAAACACAGAAAAGCATCTTCATGTAATTTATAATAGAAGTGAACATCATTATCACACACTAACATTTTTTTAATGAAAAATCACAACTGAATGGGGTTTATAAATTTATGAATGTCACTTTCAACACTGTCTCCTAGGTTATATATCATGGCACCGAGTTTTATTTTATGGAGCACAAACTTGAAATGAGTAGTAGCATAATCCTTCTGCTAGTAAATGGCAAACTCTCGTGAACAAGGAGATTTTGGGCTCGAACACATGACCTTGACTGTGAGAGGTTGTCTAAAGACACAGTGGCCCAGGCTAATCAGTCAGAGAAAACAGTTTTATCCGTAATTGTTCAAAGTAGGCACATTATCATTTTTAGCACACACTAATGCACAAAAAAGAGTAGAGTCAAGCAATTGGCCCTTAGTTTGTCGAGTGAGTTGAAACTGTTACTGTTGTTTAATCTAATACCAGCAGTATGTATATCAGTAGATATAATATTATAGAAATATAATAATTGACTATTCAAATCTTGACAAGAAATTAAAGTTAACCTTTGATTTCAGAATTTCATAGTTTTTATGTTGTTTTTTTCATAAGGAAACTGTATATATCTGTAAGTTACCGGGAGTACAGCAGGGAGATGACCAGTCAGATTCTACATGATGCAGTGTCCAAGTTCTTCACGCAAACATGCTTTTTTTTAATTGAAATACTCTTCCTGGATATATTGGATAAAAGTTGTCTTTTATATACCGGTATATCAAAATGGTTTCCTTGAGGCCCTGCAGAAAACACATACATGTACATCATTGTCAACCATTAATTACAATTTTAAAGTTGAGTAGGTGCATGATACTACCAGTAATTACATTTTTCTTAAAATAGTGAACATGTGCCATGGAGAAAGAAGAACATGAATACATAAGGTGTCCATTTCTGACCACCCAGCGTAGGAATCTGAACTGTATTGTATAATAAGGCGGATCAATCACAACAGTGACTGCTAAGTGTTTGGGACAGTACAGTAAGCCCTGCCACACTGGAGCAGTGCTCCAGATAAGCACTATTTGGGGGTATTTAAGTATTGAAACTTATGAATAAAGCATTGAAATTTAAATTAATGGGTAAATTAGCATTGGTTATTCTCAATTTCAGTGTTGATTAATATATTTTAGATGACAATTTGATAAGAATGTTCATTTTTACCCTTAACATTTTGAAAATAAGCATCGCATAATTTAAGAGGTAAAATACTCTTTGAAGAAAAGCTTATCTGGAGCACTGATCATGCCACATGTATTATACCCCACCCAGCCACATCATACTGAAACAGAGACCAACCACACCTAGAACTGTCTTCCAAATGCTGTGAAGCCAAGAGAAGACACTTCTAATATCAATTTTTAAGTCTTAGGTATTGTTGTATGGCGTAAGCGCCGTTTTCAGCAATTTTTCAGTCATATCGCGACGGTGTCTACTTGAGACAGTTGTCAAACTTGAGTTTCATGCTACGGACATGGTATGTTACCCTACCCAGTCACATTATACTGACACTGGGCAGACCAGACCTAGAACTTTCCTCTAAATGCTAAGCGTCAATCAAGGAAGCTTCTAGTACCATGTTTAGAGTCTTTGGTATGACACGGCCGGGGATTGAACCCATGACCTTCCACATGCAAGGCGGACGATCAACCACTACACCACGCTGCAGTCTAAGTCTTTGGTATAACCAAGCTGGAGACTGAACCCATGACTTCATATGAAAGGTGGACACTTTACCACTATATCCCCACTGCAGTCATAGGACTTTGAAACCATATGCTTGAATGTGTGTGTGTATACTATTATCTTGAAATGATTATAGTATTACATATAAAATACATAAGAAATTATCATGAAATATGTTAGGAAAAGAAGATGTACGTTTCTTTCCTTTTTAATATCTCCTAGTTGTCATTAATGATTTACTATCAACTGTAGATGCGTCCAATAGTAACTAAAAGCTCAGGTTTAGCAAATACAACCAGTGGTAAAGATGCTATGTCCAGCAATTATACAATGACAAAGACTAATATTATTCAAAAATACAATGGTGATGTCCCCATACCGACATATTCATAAACATGTTATTAATGTTGAATGATATTCATTGTTAGTTCTTATCTATAATCCTAAATGAGTAATGATAAATATGAATAATTAATTCCTGCTTTACAGAATAAGATTATTAATATGGTACACAATGTCATGTAGTGTATTATACAAACAGGTCTTTCTTTCCTTTAACTGTAAGAGCATCTCAAGCTGTAGTAGAGTTATTATAGATGGGGCTTTTGATTAACACTGAAGTCCAGACTGAACTTCAATGCTTCAATGTATTATGACTGTAGCTACACAAGAACACAATAATTTTACATTCCCTCCGAAGGACGGTGTGCTTTCAAGCAACTTTGCCCTAATAGGGCCAACTGTACAAAAAATTTGTTTGACGTTTACCTACCTACTCACACAAAATTGCAGCTACCCAAACTTTTTTATTGCATTTATTTTTTTTTCACGATTTCTCCAGTTTTCTTAAAAATGACTGCAAAATCAAAATTTGATAAAAAAAAATTAGCTATCTACCTTACCAACATGAAAAAACATGGGTTTGAGCACTGCAAGCAAATATTTTTTTAAGAATGGCCTGTGTGAATATCAAATTGAAAAAAAAAACACCCCAAGAGAATCAAATCAGGAACATCCGGATCTTTGAGAAAGTATGCTGATCTAACTTGATTGTAATCACAATTACACCCTTCCAGTATCTATGAAGTATCGTATAAATATGACCATAAATCAGACAGAATTTATAAAATATATATAAAAGACAAATATAGTTGTGAAATACATTATTATTAACGTCTTTTACCATGTTGAAACTAAGGCAATAATGAATAAAAACATAAAACCTGATAGACCAGTCATTTTTTTTTATAATCACTTTCTTGCCTAGAGCAAAGCGCATGCATCATCAGGGAACTTATTATAAATGTGGAAACAGTCTTGTTTAATTAAGATTAAATGTACAATACACATTATCTTGATCTTCTAAAAAGCAAGAGTGAAAGATATTCAATACTTTCAGATTTGTTCATTCTGTATTCATAGTGATACAGTGGCTATTTTTATGAATTATAACTGTGAATTTCTTGTGATTTTTCAGGGAGATCCATGCAAAAAGTATCGCAATTAATTTCTGCCAAGGAAGACCTTGAGTACAACGTCAAGCTTTGTATGCCCCAAGATATAACAACTGTTTTTATAGTCAGGGCAAAAATATCTATCTGTCTGTCTGTCTATTGATACTTCGATAGATCAAGTTTGATAACAAGTAGGTCTATGCAAAGTCACTATAAAAATTAAAACTATATACAAAGGGTAAGGGGTAGCCGTCAAAAAAATAGAAAATAAAGAATTGACAGTATACTTGCATTTCCTGACTAGATGTTAATGAAATAGCACACGAAAGATTCATACTGTATATTCCCTAATTAACGCCCCCGAGGGCGTTAATTTTACAAGGTGGGGCGTTTATAAAAGATAAAAAAATGCAATTTAACAACAGTTAAAAAATACAATAAAACCAATAAAGCCCTAGAAAAAACCTTAAATCCGGTTTAAATCCTCGAAAAAGTGGTTCAGAATTATTTGTGAGTGAAAGAAATAATTGACATACGGTAGGATGAAAAAAAGCTGAAAATCTGTATGAAATTACTAGTCTGCGTACTGCCGAATATCCGAATTTATGGTCAGTGTACTCTTCACTTTAAATCACTTGGACGCTTGCTCTTATCAACTTGGAACAACGAGCTTTCAGCGTACACAGACTAACCGCATTTTCCGACGTTTTGTAATGTTTTAATCGACAGACAGTATTTTTTCTAGTTTTAAACAGAAAATATGGGGAAGTGTTTATTCAACCAAAAGTGATTACCCAAGATATAAACAATGGGTTAAAGAGTTCAAAGGTAATAAACTCTCCGCTAATTGTCTGTGTAACAAAATAATCGATCAGGGAAAGATGGGCGAATATGCACTCCAACTCACATATACGTTTTATTTTTTAATTTTCCAGAAATATAGGTGGGGGTGCATTTATTAGAGTGGGGGCATTTATAAGGGAATATATGGTGTTTCACAGGCAACTGATTTCTTGTACAGTAGAACTTCGATAGCTCGAACTCGGTTGGCTGGAACACCACCGACTGCTCGAACAACTAACCCGGTCCCTGCCAAATTCCTATATAATTTCTATTGTTCTACCACCGATGGCTAGAACATTGATAGGTGGAACAGTCGAACTAGAAATTAGGTCCCGCCAACACACTTACCTGAGTATTTTCACACCTTTCCGTCGAACAGCTGATCAAAGATAAAGAAAATCAGAGAAGTTTGCCATGTTTGTTCACGCATTCAAAGGTGTGAAGTAATTTCTACTCGTCATAATATTCCCACTGTCTTAAAGAGCGAGAAGTTTGTAATGATTAAATGGCGAGTGTGTTTATAATTGGTTGCACGATTGCTTTAATTGTATACCACATGTTGCATTTATTTAAGTTAATTTGATTCTTAATTTGAAGTTTATTTGTAATTTAAGATGAAATCAAAATAAAACCAATTTATATTGCAAACATTGAAAAGTAAAGGGTGTCACATAAAATATTACCCTATAAATCTTAGACATGGGAAGTTCAGTCTCACTGCACAAAGTCGCATTTAACAAACATATACCTGAAGAAGAAACGTCTGAGCAACTTAGTGACGGACCCAGTAACGGGAGAAAACTTAGTCAGCCTCTTTGACGATTGCCAAACAACTTGGTGAAGGACCCGGTAAAACCGGAGTGTGATTATCATATCATTTACATTCTCACACACACCGAAAGCTAAATATAGCGAATTATACACGAGTATATACGATTATGATAAAAGGTAAATTAAGTAATTATAGTGTAATACAATTAATTTTATTTGGAAATTATCTTTTGTTATATATTGGATTTTCTACATAAACAAGAAATACGCATCATTTACATCATCTATTGCACCTGTTCAAAGCGTACACATTGGATTCAATAACACGCTCACAAACGTACTTGTACACCATGTACATGGACGATGACTGTTGTACCAGGCTTGACTCGAACTATTTTGTCCAGTCCCGTTGAGTTCGAGCGATCGAAGTTCTACTGTACTTAAACTGTAAGTTGTATGTAATATTAGATGTTTAAACATGTTTGAATCATGCAAAATGATCTTGAATTAAAGATATTGAGGTTTGAGGGAAAATTCATCACCATTTGTCTTTATTTTAGCTGCACTATAAAAAATTTGTAATCACAAGCACTTCAACAATTTTAAACACACATTTCTTGGAATGGTATTGATTTGAAAACAATATCATTCTGAAGTGTAAGAATTTTGCTTTATGTTCCCCAAGATGAATTGAGGTGAAGATAATCAAAAACGAGATTTTGCATGAATGAATACACAAGCGTTAACAAAATCTTAATCAGTTGCCTTTCCTTCTCATATAATTCCTTGATGGTAGTAAATATATTTCAATCTCGAACCACCTTGCTGTAATTTGTAAAACAAATACCAAGTTGGGTCATTGGAAATTTTGTCACTTGAACATGAAACTAAACAAAATATCTGATAAAATAATGAATAATCGATGAGTACTGAGATTATACGAATCTGGAAACAAAATAATGTTAAAATGTAAGTTTGCAACAAAGAAAAATTCTACCGAAACCATCATCTGGAGCGAATTAGTAAACAAAGGGGAGTAACTCTGACATTACCTGCCGGCTGACTGGTGGGTAAATCCTCTCTTACTGCCATGCACATCAATGTATAATGAGCAATATCGAAATATGGATACATTTTCAACTTTGTCACTTTCGTGGCAATGTCCATAAATGCTTGTGGATCCATTTTGATGATGAAATGTTAAAACAAGACGACGGATGAAATAGAGAAGATGCTGGCCGCTACGTACGTACTGCGCGTGCGCAGTCCCAATTACAAAAACCGGAAGTTATTACGAGAGGCATATGGAGGCTCTTCTTGTGGTGTTTTTATTGTTCCCACGTTATGAACACTAATTATGGACACAAACGGGGAAAAAAGCAAAATAAGAACAAAAAAACAAAAAAAAAGCGCATATAAGTGCTTTTAAAACAAATCAAACAAATTTTTAGTTAAAGTCAGCAGAATAATTAACATATACCTTCAGTTCTAGTCGGGATGGACTTTATAACGTACTCTGTTAAATATACCAGACAGAGACAAATATGAGTAATTTAATCACTGAATTGCTATATGACACAATTTAAAACAATAACAAAAATAAAATAAATATTACTGACAACGAGGTACCAGGTGGGAAACCGCGTATTGCACTGATCGTTATATATCAGACATAGACGCTGGTGTCTGTCTCTGGATATATACATGTACCTTTTTTTTTTATTAAATATGATTCATGCGAAGGACTTATTTATAGAGCATAGGCTAATCTCACTTGTTTAACAGATAATTTTATGTTGTAACGTGTCCTTGAAATGTAAATAATGGCTAATAGTTGTATTCTTTCGTTTGTTTAATTCACAAAAAAAGTCATTTTGATCTTCGGTGTACCATAATCAAACTTACAGAGAATGTGTAACTATGGAAGTTCAGAGAAGCGTATTGTTTATACAGACATATTTTGCAGCACTTGCATCGTGGTCAAACAATCCTGCACTATTAATCCCTCTCGCTTATTCTGAAAACCCCAACTGCCATATAAAAGCCGCAAGACGGCATTGGGGTAGGTTTTATATAATTCAGTACATGATTCAAATCAGCGAACCCTTTTTCAAAATGTCACAATCATCAATGCATTGTTTTTTCTTATAATGTTGAATGCTACAAGATTATTGTTAATACGTTTAATTGACCCCCAAAAAAGTAATTTCTAAAAAAATGTTTATTATAAAAATTATGCAGTTTGAAAAAAATAGTTTTAACTCCAACAGCCAAAAATTTGAAACTCGATGGAAATGCACTCTATAAACATGGATCTGTGTTAATTTACCACCAGCAGATAGCCTAGTGTAGCGGTGTAATTGACCATCAGCAGATAGCCTAGTGTAGCGGTGTATATCACCATCAGCAGATAGCCTATTTTAGCAGTGTATATCACCATCAGCAGATAGCCTAGTGTTGCGGTGTATATCACCATCAGCAGATAGCCTAGTGTAGCGGTGTAATTCACCATCAGCAGATATCCTAGTGTAGCGTTGTATATCACCATCAGCAGATAGCCTTGTGTAGCGGTGTAATTCACCATCAGCAGATAGCCTAGTGTAGCGGTGTATATCACCATCAGCAGATAGCCTAGTGTAGTGGTGTAATTCACCATCAGCAGACAGCCTAGTGTAGCATTGTAATTCACCATCAGCAGATAGCCTAGTGTAGCGGTGTATTTTGAATGATAGTCTCCTCTTACAAATATTTGCTACCCTGGCAGTAAACGATGTGTGTGTGTGTGTATGTGTGGGTGGGGTTATCATCAAGTTCATATATTTATGATTTAAATGTAATAAATTCCATCAGAACACCGGTATCATTTCTATATCAGTGACTGACTTTATGCTGCTTGATAAAAGTGTTTGCTGATTTTGATACCAACGAATTTCTAATTGCTTGTTCTTCCCCGACAGGGCGGAAAAGAGCCCATGTTAAGTGTCATCTGACTTTTTACATGTGTAATCCCCTTAAGTCAGAACCTCCGATATATTTAGTTTAAACATAGTTTTTGCTTATAATCGTACAATTACATGTAGTGGTATAAACTTAAATAATTATAAACATGTATAAACAAGAGGGTTGGGCCACAAGTTCTGCCAACATTAGTTACGGCCTGTCCCTCGTGCAAATGCAGTACAATAATTACTATAATGGCAGTCATATTAATTATAGGCCGACTTGTTCTAAGCTGAAAAATAGTAAACATTATTATTTCAATAAATATGTTCTTAGACTAGGATTTGGAATAAATATAAGAAAAATAGATAGTAAAGTAAAAGTTTGTACTTGAGAATTAAATATTCATATTTTTGAATACCATACGTAAAGTAATTTTAGGGCTAAAGGAAAAAATATATGGTAATATTAATAAACTACTGCAAATGGAAAAAAGGGGAAACATTAAAAAATTTTCACATGGTAAGAACACTTTGTTATAAAATAACATTTAACATTCCGTTATGTATCGGCTCTTATCAGTTTATGGTAATAAGAAATTTTATGATGGGAATTAGTAGATTTTGCTACTTATATATTGGCCTACATTTATAATATATGTTGTGCATTAAAAGAAATACATGAATAAAATGAAAATAATAAAGTCGGGAAATAGGAAATTGGACAAAACCTGTCAAGCTCTCATTGTGGGACGGAGCAGAGACTGTAAACAGTGTCAGATGCTAAATAAGAGCAGTTCTCTCAATCATTTTCCACAGAACATGTGGCTGAGTATCCTCCGTGCTTGTGTGATAGTAGAAAAAAACGCTGTGTACGTCATGTTCTTCTATAACAAAAGTAAAAAAAAGGCCCATGGCAAAAGATTTTCACGTGACTGTCTGGCATGTTTTGTACTGCTGGCCTTTGAATTGTCAAATACTATTACTGTGTTATTCAACCCTGTGTACACTATATCTAAGACTTTTTTTTTTAATGTTGATCTACGATCACAGAGCTGGGTCTACATTGAATGCAGATCTACGATTGCAGACCCGGGTCGTTATTCAAATTCCGACTTTTATTTTGAATGTTGATCTACGATCTCAGACCTGGGTCTACATCGAATGTCGATCTACGATTGCAAACCCAGGTCGTTATTCAAATTCTGACTTTTATTTTGAATGTTGATCTACGATCACAGTGCTGGGTCTACATTGAATGCCGATCTACGATTGCAGACCTGGGTCGTTATTCAAATTCCGACTTTATTTTGAATGTTGATCTACGATCTCAGACTTGGGTCTACATTGAATGTCGATCAAGGATTGCAGACCTGGGTCGTTATTCAAATTCCGACTTTTATTTTGAATGTTGATCTACGATATCAGACCTGGGTCTACATCGAATGTCGATCTACGATTGCAGACCCGGGTCGTTATTCAAATTCCGACTTTTATTTTGAATGTTGATCTATGATCACAGAGCTGGGTCTACATTGAATGCCGATCTACGATTGCAGACCTGGGTCGTTATTCAAACTCCGACTTTATTTTGAATGTTGATCTACGATCTCAGACTTGGGTCTACATCGAATGTCGATCTACGATTGCAGACCTGGGTCGTTATTCAAATTCCGACTTTTATTTTGAATGTTGATCTACGATCACAGAGCTGGGTCTACATTGAATGCCGATCTACGATTGCAGACCCAGGTCGTTATTCAAATTCCGACTTTATTTTGAATGTTGATCTACGATCTCAGACTTGGGTCTACATTGAATGTCGATCAAGGATTGCAGACCTGGGTTGTTATTCAAATTCCTACTTTATTTTGAATGTTGATCTACGATCTCAGACTTGGGTCTACATTGAATGTCGATCAAGGATTGCAGACCTGGGTCGTTATTAAAATTCCGACTTTATTTTGAAATGTTGATCTATGATCTCAGACCTGGGTCTACATTAAATGTCGATCTATGATTGCAGACCTGGGTCGTTATTCAAATTCCGACTTTATATTGGATGTTGATCTACGATCTCAGACCTGGGTCTGCATTTAATGCCAATCTGTGAAACTTGAGTCTGGTGTTATCACTGCACATCGTCTAGTCGGGAGTTTACAATGAAACTTGTGTCTGGTGTTATCACTGCACATCGTCTAGTTGGGAGTTTAACAGTGAAACTTGAGTCTGGTGTTATCACTGCACATCGTCTAGTCAGGAGTCTACAGTGAAACTTGAGTCTGGTGTTATCACTGCACATCGTCTAGTCGGGAGTTTAACAGTGAAACTTGAGTCTGGTATTATCACTACACATCGTCTAGTTGGGAGTTTAACAGTGAAACTTGAGTCTGGTGTTATCACTGCACATCGTCTAGTCGGGAGTTTACAGTGAAATTTGAGTCTGGTATTATCACTACACATCGTTTAGTCCGGAGTTTACAGTGAAACTTGAGTCTGGCGTTATCACTGCACATAGTCTAGTCAGGAGTTTACAGTGAAACTTGAGTCTGGTGTTATCACTACACATCGTCTAGTCGGGAGTTTACAGTGAAACTTGAGTCTGGTGTTATCACTACACATTGTCTAGTCGGGAGTTTACAGTGAAACTTGAGTCTGGTGTTATCACTGCACATCGTCTAGTCGAGAGTTTACAGTGAAACTTGAGTCTGGTATTATCACTGCACATCGTCTAGTCAGGAGTCTACAGTGAAACTTGAGTCTGGTGTTATCACTGCACATCGTCTAGTCGGGAGTTTAACAGTGAAACTTGAGTCTGGTATTATCACTACACATCGTCTAGTTGGGAGTTTAACAGTGAAACTTGAGTCTGGTGTTATCACTGCACATCGTCTAGTCGGGAGTTTACAGTGAAATTTGAGTCTGGTATTATCACTACACATCGTTTAGTCCGGAGTTTACAGTGAAACTTGAGTCTGGCGTTATCACTGCACATAGTCTAGTCAGGAGTTTACAGTGAAACTTGAGTCTGGTGTTATCACTACACATCGTCTAGTCGGGAGTTTACAGTGAAACTTGAGTCTGGTATTATCACTACACATTGTCTAGTCGGGAGTTTACAGTGAAACTTGAGTCTGGTGTTATCACTGCACATCGTCTAGTCGAGAGTTTACAGTGAAACTTGAGTCTGGTATTATCACTACACATTGTCTAGTCGGGAGTTTACAGTAAAACTTGAGTCTGGTGTTATCACTGCACATAGTCTAGTCAGGATTTTACAGTAAAACTTGAGTCTGGTGTTATCACTGCACATCGTCTAGTCGGGAGTTTAACAGTAAAACTTGAATCTGGTGTTATCACTGCACATAGTCTAGTCAGGAGTTTACAGTAAAACTTGAGTCTGGTGTTATCACTACACATCGTCTAGTCGGGAGTTTAACAGTGAAACTTGAGTCTGGTGTTATCACTGCACATCGTCTAGTCGGGAGTTTAACAGTGAAACTTGAGTCTGGTGTTATCACTGCACATCATCTAGTCGGGAGTTTAACAGTGAAACTTGAGTCTGGTGTTATCACCTCACATCGTCTAGTCGGGAGTTTAACAGTGAAACTTGAGTCTGGTGTTATCACCACACATCGTCTAGTCGGGAGTTTAACAGTGAAACTTGAGTCTGGTGTTATCACCACACATCGTCTAGTTGGGAATTTAACAGTGAAACTTGAGTCTGGTGTTATCACTGCACATCGTCTAGTCGGGAGTTTACAGTGAAATTTGAGTCTGGTATTATCACTACACATCGTTTAGTTGGGAGTTTACAGTGAAACTTGAGTCTGGCGTTATCACTGCACATAGTCTAGTCAGGAGTTTACAGTGAAACTTGAGTCTGGTGTTATCACTACACATCGTCTAGTCGGGAGTTTACAGTGAAACTTGAGTCTGGTATTATCACTACACATTGTCTAGTCGGGAGTTTACAGTGAAACTTGAGTCTGGTGTTATCACTGCACATCGTCTAGTCGAGAGTTTACAGTGAAACTTGAGTCTGGTATTATCACTACACATTGTCTAGTCGGGAGTTTACAGTGAAACTTGAGTCTGGTGTTATCACTGCACATCGTCTAGTTGGGAATTTAACAGTAAAACTTGAGTCTGGTGTTATCACTGCACATAGTCTAGTCAGGAGTTTACAGTAAAACTTGAGTCTGGTGTTATCACTGCACATCGTCTAGTTGGGAGTTTAACAGTAAAACTTGAATCTGGTGTTATCACTGCACATAGTCTAGTCAGGAGTTTACAGTAAAACTTGAGTCTGGTGTTATCACTACACATCGTCTAGTCGGGAGTTTAACAGTGAAACTTGAGTCTGGTGTTATCACTGCACATCGTCTAGTCGGGAGTTTAACAGTAAAACTTGAATCTGGTGTTATCACTACACATCGTCTAGTCGGGAGTTTAACAGTGAAACTTGAGTCTGGTGTTATCACTGCACATCGTCTAGTCGGGAGTTTAACAGTGAAACTTGAGTCTGGTGTTTTCACCTCACATCGTCTAGTCGGGAGTTTAACAGTGAAATTGAGTCTGGTGTTATCACCACACATCGTCTAGTCGGGAGTTTAACATTGAAACTTGAGTCTGGTGTTATCACCTCACATCGTCTAGTCGGGAGTTTAACAGTGAAACTTAAGTCTGGTGTTATCACCGCACATCGTCTAGTAGGGAGTTTAACAGTGAAACTTGAGTCTGGTGTTATCACTGCACATCGTCTAGTCAGGAGTCTACAGTGAAACTTGAGTCTGGTGTTATCACTGCACATCGTCTAGTCGGGAGTTTAACAGTGAAACTTGAGTCTGGTGTTATCACTGCACATCGTCTAGTCGGGAGTTTAACAGTAAAACTTGAATCTGGTGTTATCACTACACATCGTCTAGTCGGGAGTTTAACAGTGAAACTTGAGTCTGGTGTTATCACTGCACATCGTCTAGTCAGGAGTTTAACAGTGAAACTTGAGTCTGGTGTTTTCACCTCACATCGTCTAGTCGGGAGTTTAACAGTGAAACTTGAGTCTGGTGTTATCACTGCACATCGTCTAGTCAGGAGTCTACAGTGAAACTTGAGTCTGGTGTTATCACTGCACATGGTCTAGTCGGGAGTTTAACAGTGAAAGTTGAGTCTGGTGTTATCACTGCACATCGTCTAGTCGAGAGTTTACAGTGAAACTTGAGTCTGGTTTTATCACCACACATCGTCTAGTCGGGAGTTTACAGTGAAACTTGAGTCTGGTGTTATCACCACACATCGTCTAGTCGGGAGTTTAACAGTGAAACTTGAGTCTGGTGTAATCACTACACATTGTCTAGTCGGGAGGTTAACAGTGAAACTTGAGTCTGGTGTTATCACTTCACATCATCTTGTCGGGAGTTTAACAGTGAAACTTGAGTCTGGTGTTATCACCACACATCGTCTAGTCGGGAGTTCAACAGTGAAACTTGAGTCTGGTGTTATCACCTCACATCGTCTAGTCGGGAGTTTAACAGTGAAACTTGAGTCTGGTGTTATCACCACACATCGTCTAGTCGGGAGTTTAACAGTGAAACTTGAGTCTGGTGTTATCACCTCACATCGTCTAGTCGGGAGTTTAACAGTGAAACTTGAGTCTGGTGTTATCACCACACATCGTCTAGTCGGGAGTTTAACAGTGAAACTTGAGTCTGGTGTTATCACCACACATCGTCTAGTCGGGAGTTTAACAGTGAAACTTGAGGTGGTGTTATCACCACACATCGTCTAGTCGGGAGTTTAACAGTGAAACTTGAGTCTGGTGTTATCACCACACATAGTCTAGTCGGGAGTTAAACAGTGAAACTTGAGTCTGGTGTTATCACCACACATCATTTAGTCGGAAGTTTAACAGTGAAACTTGAGTCTGGTGTTATCACTGCACATCGTCTAGTCGGGAGTTTAACAGTGAAACTTGAGTCTGGTGTTATCACCTCACATCGTCTAGTCAGGAGTTTAACAGTGAAACTTGAGTCTGGTGTTATCACCACACATCGTCTAGTCGGGAGTTCAACAGTGAAACTTGAGTCAGGTGTTATCACAGCACATCGTCTAGTCGGGAGTTTACAATGAAACTTGAGTCTGGTGTTATCAACGCATATCGTCTAGTCGGGAGTTCAACAGTGAAACTTGAGTCTGGTGTTTTCACTGCACATCGTCTAGTCGGGAGTTCAACAGTGAAACTTGAGTCTGGTGTTATCACTGCACATCGTCTAGTCGGGAGTTTAACAGTGAAACTTGAGTCTAGTGTTATCACTGCCCATTGTCTAGTCGAGAGTTTAACAGTGAAACTTGAGTCTGGTGTTATCACTGCACATCGTCTAGTCGGGAGTTTACAGTGAAACTTGAGTCTGGTGTTATCACCACACATCGTCTAGTCGGGAGTTTAACAGTGAAACTTGAGTCTGGTGTTATCACTACACATCGTCTAGTCGGGAGTTTAACAGTGAAACTTGAGTCAGGTGTTATCACAGCACATCGTCTAGTCGGGAGTTTACAATGAAACTTGAGTCTGGTGTTATCAACGCATATCGTCTAGTAGGGAGTTTAACAGTGAAACTTGAGTCTGGTGTTTTCACTGCACATGGTCTAGTCGGGAGTTCAACAGTGAAACTTGAGTCTGGTGTTATCACTATACATCGTCTAGTCAGGAGTTTAACAGTGAAACTTGAGTCTAGTGTTATCACTGCCCATTGTCTAGTCGAGAGTTTAACAGTGAAACTTGAGTCTGGTGTTATCACTGCACATCGTCTAGTCGGGAGTTTACAGTGAAACTTGAATCTGGTGTTATCACCACACATCGTCTAGTCGGGAGTTTAACAGTGAAACTTGAGTCTGGTGTTATCACTACACATCGTCTTGTCGGGAGTTTAACAGTGAAACTTGAGTCTGGTGTTATCACCTCACATCGTCTAGTCGGGAGTTTAACAGTGAAACTTGAGTCTGGTGTTATCACCACACATCGTCTATTCGGGAGTTCAACAGTGAAACTTGAGTCTGGTGTTATCACCTCACATCGTCTAGTCGGGAGTTCAACAGTGAAACTTGAGTCTGGTGTTATCACCACACATCGTCTAGTCGGGAGTTTAACAGTGAAACTTGAGTCTGGTGTTATCACCTCACATCGTCTAGTCGGGAGTTTAACAGTGAAACTTGAGTCTGGTGTTATCACCACACATCGTCTAGTCGGGAGTTTAACAGTGAAACTTGAGTCTGGTGTTATCACTACACATCGTCTAGTCGGGAGTTTAACAGTGAAACTTGAGGTGGTGTTATCACCACACATCGTCTAGTCGGGAGTTTAACAGTGAAACTTGAGTCTGGTGTTATCACCACACATCGTCTAGTCGGGAGTTCAACAGTGAAACTTGAGTCAGGTGTTATCACAGCACATCGTCTAGTCGGGAGTTTACAATGAAACTTGAGTCTGGTGTTATCAACGCACATCGTCTAGTCGGGAGTTCAACAGTGAAACTTGAGTCTGGTGTTTTCACTGCACATCGTCTAGTCGGGAGTTCAACAGTGAAACTTGAGTCTGGTGTTATCACTGCACATCGTCTAGTCGGGAGTTCAACAGTGAAACTTGAGTCTGGTGTTATCACTGGACATCGTCTAGTCGGGAGTTCAACAGTGAAACTTGAGTCTGGTGTTATCACTGCACATCGTCTAGTCGGGAGTTCAACAGTGAAACTTGAGTCTGGTGTTATCACTGCACATCGTCTAGTCGGGAGTTCAACAGTGAAACTTGAGTCTGGTGTTATCACTGCACATCGTCTAGTCGGGAGTTTAACAGTGAAACTTGAGTCTAGTGTTATCACTGCCCATTGTCTAGTCGAGAGTTTAACAGTGAAACTTGAGTCTGGTGTTATCACTGCACATCGTCTATTCAGGAATTTACAGTGAAACTTGAGTCTGGTGTTATTACTGCACATCGTCTAGTCAGGAGTTTAACAGTGAAACTTGAGTCTGGTGTTATCACTGCACATAGTCTAGTTGGGAGTTCAACAGTGAAACTTGAGTCTGGTGTTAAAACGACTTACCGTCTAGTCGGGAGTTTACCAGTGAAATTTGAACCTAGTGTTAACACAACACACCATATAACCAGGAGTTCAACAGTGAAACTTGAGTCTGGTGTTAAAACGACACTCCGTCTAGTCAAGAGTTTACCAGTGAAATTTGAACCTGGTGTTAACACAACACACCATGTAACCAGGTGTTTAACAATGAAACTTGAGTCTGGTGTTAAAACAACACACTGTTTAGTCAGGAGTTTACCAGTTAATTTGAATCTTTTGTTATCTTTAGTCTAGCCAGGAGCTTAACACACATAGTCCAGACACAAGTTAAGCAATGAAATTTGAGCCTGGTGTTTGGTTCCAAGGAACCACATGATTGAAATAAGGACACTAGGGCACATGCATGCTGTTACAGGTGACATTTGGTATTAGATAGGATTTGCTGTAATGTTGAATGTTGTTCAAGATTCAGTGCACATAAATCCTGTGAAAGTTGATTTTTGTTTTATTTTGTTTGTTTGTTTTCTTTGTCGGTTTTTCATTGTTGTTTTTTGTGTAAACCTTGAATGTTCCTTTCTATCAGCGTCATATAAACCAATTGTGTCAGTACGCGTAAAACTCCCTAATTCATTTGTTTGATTTTTGAAGGCCAGGCCTGATTAACTCAGTCGGTTATGCGTCTCAGTGATGATTGATATATGACATTGTGTCTCATTATCATTCGTCTCTCACCACTGATTCAAGTGGGAAAGTTATCAGTTACTTGCGGAGATGGTCAATCAATCAATCGATCTTTCAATCTTTCCTTTTTTCATTCTTTCTGTTTGTATTGAAGCATAGTTCCCATACACATATATAACTGTTTTATCTTTATTTGTCAATTATAATGGTCTTTACAGGACCACTCTTCCATTTACTGAACATTAATTTGACATGACTCAAATTTGAAAAAACATAAATTTAAAAAATCATAATTTGAAAAATCATAAATTCGAAAAACCATAATTTTCAAAAATCATTAATATAAAAAATCATAAATTGGAAAAATCATAAATTGGGAAAATAATAAATTTGAAAAATCATATATTTGAAAAATCATAAATCGGGAAAATCATAAATTTGAAAAACAATAATTTTGAAAAAATCATAAATTGAAAATTCATAAATTGGAAAAATAATAAATTTGAAAAATCATAAATTTGAAAAATCATAAATCAGAAAAATCATGAATTTGAAAATTTATAAATTTAAAAACCCATATTTTTCAAAAACCATCAATTAAACGCCATTTCCAACACGTAACAAAAGCTATAAATATAATCTGGTATATCCAGTTTCATTGGTGGAGAAAAAACTCAGAATGAGAGAAGAACCACTGTCCCACCAAAAATAATTGGCAAATTTTCTCAGGTACAGTTATAAGACTCGGCCACAAAGGACCCGCCACAGGGGTTGGTAATTTAACCACAATAACAAAAAATGAACATGACACCAATTCCTGCTTGAATTTCTACCCTTCTGCAGAGATCATCAGTGATACTTTTCTTAATACCTGGAACCACACCGATTCTATTGAATCATAACGAAACGCACAAGATGATTAAATTTTGGTCGTGTCATCCTTTTTTGATGATATATTATTTCTTGTTTAATAATATGAATAGGAATATCCCCCTGAATTGTCAACTTTCCTTTCCTTTAAAAAACAAATGATTTAAAATAAAATGCAAATTCATGGTGGTTACCTGTATATGATTTTATTTATATTGTAATTGTTTAAATAAGTGGTGACCAACTGGTTCAGGATTACACTCTTGTGTCAGTACAGTTTTAAGGCTTCTGGGGCCTGTCTTAAAAATTACGTACAAACAAAATATGAAACCCAGTGTTGCTTCATTGAGCAGTACTTTTGCAAATTTCAGAAAGAATACTTTTTACAAAAGATTGTTTAATAAGTGGCACGCTAAATAAATTTCCCACCGTTTTTTCATAACTTCAAATTTTACACTAAGGAGTTTGTAAACTTTTTGTTTGTGAAATGGTCCCAAGATTCGTACCGTCAGGAATCATTCATTCTTTCAGATCAAACTCTGAATTGAGACTGAAATGTGTTTCTGGTGAGTTCTTGCTCTGATTTTTACCTCTCACATCAAGCTCACAATAAAGCTTCATCCTCATCCTTGTGAGTGATTTATATGAGTAGATGACCTTGACCTTTGATAATTAGCTTTAACATGGTATTAACATCATATTAATAATTATTTGAATATGATAAAAAGCATATACAAAGCAAAACCATGACTCTGTCACAAATGATTTATAAATTATAAAAATTGACAATCTCAAACTTGGGTCAGAAACTCAATTGTGACAGCTTTCACAGGATTAACATGTCACGTTAGACCACTTAGCTGTTGAAGACCCTCCCACTGTACGCAAATGAAAATATCCAGCGAAATAATAAGGTGAACTTTCCATGCCAAAATACCCGTTAATGAACAAATACATATGTTACTTGATAACCGTTTATCAATTAGACTACATGTATACCAATGTCAGATAATGATTATCTCCTGAAATACAATCAATCATTGATAATAAATGATCAAAAATAGCTTGGACAACAATTTAAGAAACATCAAGGTGGTTGTGGGTCTCTCATTTGCACATATGAATTCGGAAGTGTTTTTATTCGTTTGTTCTTTATATTTACTTTTCCATTTAAATTTGAATCTTCCACCTTATTTTCTCCTCTATATATATCCACTACATTGTCCAAAACATCATCATCACTACTGTAACCACTAGCTTCAATCTCTGTGATTTTAACTCCTTCTTTTTCACGTTTTTCCATCTCCTCTCTTTTCTTCTCCTCATCCAATCGTTCCCTCTTTTGCAGCAGTGACCATGCCCACATGAGGTCGTCCTCCCACATGTCCCTGTTTTCTGGGTTTACATGGATAGCTCGAGAAAAACTTCTTATTGCCTATGTAGAATAATACATATCATATTTAAATATATCCATTTTATAATATACTATATATAAAAAATAGAAGAGGTAAGTCATGACATCACTATAATTGCCTCCTGAATTTTCATAGGTCACTCTCAAATCATTTTCAACAGTTATATATTCTGTGTTTGGCAGGCCCAATTAGCTCAGTCAGTTACGTGTCTGACTATCAATCCAGGGGTCGTGAGGTCGAATCCCGCCCGGCAACAGTCCCTGTGATGTTTGATATACGACATTGTGTCTCATTATCATTCATCTCTCATCACTGATTCAAGTGGGAAAGTTATCTGTTACTTGCGGAGATGGGGTGTGCTTGAGTACTGGTTAACCTTTCAGAAGTCCTGGATCCCATGAAACAGTTAGGTTTACTGATCGTTTGTTAGCCCTTGATAGCATAAAAAGACACTAAATTATCATATTCTTTGTAATATAACCCTTGAGAGTGGCAAAAAAAATTAACCTGACATTAGAACAGGAGTAAAAGAGAGAAGAATGAATGAGAGAATAATTGAACACATCAGGGAGATATAATTTTAACAATGTATAAACAATAAAAAGAGCTTTCGGAGGGAAAGCACGCTCAACTATATCAATGCTGTTCTAAAACAACAGCTTTTTCAGGAAATAAGTACCAAATGGAAGACAATTAAAACTCAGGGGTGGTAAAATTAAGCTATGATTATTGCTTATCTGTTAAAAATAAACCAGCAAAATAATTTACTAAAATTATTCATTTTCATTACAACAGTTATGGGTTTTTTAATACAACAAAGTTAATGGATGGCTTGTATTGCCTTAATATTATTCAATTTAATGACATATAGGCCTATGCACTAATTTCACCTCAGAGGGCAATATATTGGTACCAGTTCATGATATTGGATCTTTAGTTGAAATAATCTTGTACCAGCATGCAAAGCTGATCACAGCGGGATACCCTTTTACCAAAATAAATCTAAAAAAAAGTAAAAAAAAAAAGGATAAACTTTTACAAAAAAGAAAAAGATTAGATTTAAAAAAAAAGTGAAAATGTGTTCCTAGAGGATGTTGAACACACATGAAAAGTTCATATCAAATGACAGGATGATGAAATAAGTACCAAATCAAAAACTTTAACCTCTAAAAATCTCTTATTTTCTTCTAAGTCAAAAAGGATAATTACTCTGCCAAAATGCAACCCAGAGTTGTGGTTCTTGTCTCTGTGAGTTCCATTGATGATGCTGAACACACATGTGAAGTTTCATTCATATCAAATGAGTGGTTGCATAGATATCTTACCTGATAAAAAAACTTAAACCAAAAAACCAATGCCGACGTGAGTACAATAGCCCCTCTATTCTACGAATAGTCAAGCTATAAACTGATGAAAATATGTTATTTAGTACTTGTTTGTGACACATGATATGATCATGACCAAGTGACATATGATGTTTTTAAAACATTTACAAGAATAACATATACTCGGTATTCCCCTTTCCAAGTATAAAAACAAAATTACGTGTCTCAACTTGAGTTATACTCACTTTATATGTGTATCCTACATCAAAGGCAAATAATATAAGGGCAAAATGAGACATTATTGAAAATATTTTTGAGTGAATTACTCTGTTTATCTTTCTTTTTTCTCTCTTTTTTTTATAGCAGCAAGTTGATCAATTACATGCACACTGATATATTTTGAGTAGATAGACAATTTTCAAAATTAGTGCTACCAGTAAGACAAAACTGATCCAAATGCCCTTTTAAAGGATAAACATTAACTAATAACTCATAAAATTAAAATACTCAACTACTAAAAATCTCAACTATAAAGTTCCAGCTCATAAAATATTTGGATATCAATATCTCTATATTGTGTATACTTTTAAGTGATATGTACATGTAAAACTGATTACAACACGTAAGTGTGTCCCTTAATTGTTTATTATTACAAACAAGTGAACAAATATTGCCATGTTCATTCATTTTATCCAATATCATGACCCTAAAATTTTATAAGGTCCAGCCAGGCTCTATCAAAAGTTATATAACTGAATAAGTATATTGGGTTCAGTTTAAATCTTTCCACTTGGGATATTTATACATACACAGTAATTGCCATCTTACCCCAACCATACCACCCTCAACTGTACCACCCCCAACTGTACCAACCCCAACCGTACCATCCCCAACTGCACCAACCCCAACCATACCAATCCCAACTGTTCCAACCCCAACCGTACCAACCCCAACTGTACCACCCCCAAACTGCACCAACCCCAACCATACCAATCCCAACTGTTCCAACCCCAACCGTACCAACCCCAATTGTACCAACCCCAACCATACCACTAATTTCTAATTAGATTTTTATGCAAGACAGTTAGCCATTTACATGTGGAAGGACGGTGGTTCCTCTCAGATTTATTCAAAGGTTTTCCATATACATGTATATAACTGTAATGTATTGAAAATGGTTTTTAATCTCAATTATCAAACATATTATTCCACAACGTGGAAGATACAGAGTCAGCACAATGTCCTCTTAATTAATGTTTTGAGTAGAACTATCAGTAATTTTTAGGTAACCTACCATTCTGACTTCCCCAAGACCCAGTAAGGCCCTCCCCAGGGTTTGGTGACCTATCCACCATGTCGGGCTGTACTCCACAGCTTTCTTGGCAGACTGTACAGCTGGGTAAACTTCACTCAGTTCCATCAGGGCCTGCAGACATAATTAAATGATATGTTTACAATTTAGTTACCTGGCAGCATATTACAGTTTCTTGACTAAAAGTTGAAGTTTGAAAGGTTTGCAAACACAAGAAAAGATAAAAGGATCAATATAAACAGTTTAATTTGGTTTGTACTCAATTTCTTAGCCTTAAGAAATAGACAGTTCTCAGCTGAGGCAGATTGCAAATAGTCTTGGTTTAATAAATTATGTAACTGTTCAATACAATTTTGTTACCAGTATGAAATTTCCCTAATGAATAGTGTTACATAGTTTTAAGATGAGCATTGATTAGGTATCAATGAATGTGTGTTTGTTTGAATATTTAGCATCATTTTATGCCATCAAGGGCTAAGCCACCCAGTCAACCTGATCTCTCTTTCCTGGGATCCTGGAAGATTAACCAATACACAAGTACACCTATATCCACATGTAACTCTTAACTTCACCACTTGAATCAGAGGAGAGACACAAATGACAATGTGACGTAATGTTGTTTACAATCATCACAGAGACTGTGGCCGGGTTGGGATTCTAACTCATGACACCTGGATTGATAGTCAGAATCTTTACCTAGCATATTGTTATGGGGCCTGGGAGGTAAACATGAAGCTCATATCAGTTCTGATTATCAATCAAATATAACCAATTTACACATATTATACTGGCTTAATGTTTCAATTATCTGGATGTGCTGGAAAATAGTAACAATAAAATGAAGCAACATTTATAATAAAATACCTGGGCCTTCATTTCATGTATTTTGCTATCGCATGGTGTGTATTGCAGGGCCTCATCCCATTTTTTCAGAGCTTCCCAGTATCTGAATATATAACAAAAATATGTCAGAAAAACAGCGCATTCAACTATTTCGATACTGTTCTAAAACAACAGCTTTTTCATGAAATAAGTACCAAATGGAAGACAATTAATATAAAACTCAGAGTTGGTAAAATTAATTAAGCTAAAATTATTATATAACACTTGTCTGTTAAATTTAAACTAGCAAAATGATTCAACAACAATATTTATTTTCAAAATCAACAGTTTTTTGTTTTTTTTGAAAACAACAAAGTGAATGGATGACTCATATTGCCTTAATGTTATTTAATTAAGCATTTAGTTACATTTGTCTTTCAAACTTTAAAATTGCTTTATAAATTCATCAACCATTGCTGAAAAAAATGATAGGTGCACTAATACCTAACTTCAGGCACACCATGTACATATAAGTACCCTAAATACTACAATTGTATGACTAGAATGATATTATAAGTTAGTCAAGCATATCAAGAAATAATAATTAAACATTACCTGAAATAATTCCATTTTTCTTTTTTTTTGAAGAAGTGAATAATTATATCTTCTGAGCTCCAGGCCTTCAGCTTCTGTAGCCAGTCCTTATAAGCTCAGTCTATCACGCATCTGACTATCAATCCAGGGGTCGTGAGTTTGAATCCCCGCCCAGCAACAGTCTCTGTGATGACTGATATACATCATTTTGTCTCATTATCATTCGTCTCTCACCACTGATTCAAGTGGGAAAGTTATAAGTTACTTGTCGAGATGGAGTGTGCTCGAGTACTGGTAAACCTTTTAGGATCTCAGGAAACGGTGGTTAGGTTAACTGATCACCTGTTAGCCCTCGATGACATAAAAATTATGCTAAATATTCAATCGATCAATCAATCAACTTCGGCAGAAAAAAATTGTTTAAGTTTTCCCTATATAACAACATGTAACAGTTTGACCCCTTACGATGAGCCAATTTTGCTGTCAGGGTTATGGTTCTGAGCAAATTTGCAAGTGGGCCACAACCCTATTTTTAAAACATCTAAGCTCAAGGCCTTGTAATACAAACTTTAACCTTAAACCTTTAAATAGGTTCTTCTCCTTCAGAGAATTCATTTATACCATTTCTTCAATATTTTGAACTAAAGCCTTAAAGTCGTTATAAATTAATTGTTAAATTATCATCCAAATGATAAAAAGGGGGAGGGGGGAGGATTTATTTTTTATTTTTTCATTTTAATTTTTTTGTCGTTTTTAAAAAAATATATTTTTTTTTTTATGAAAATAAAAAGGGTTGGGGCAGCATGAAAATTAGGAGGCGGTTGGGGATGATAATATACAATTTATCTATTATGGCTTAATCATGACAATACCTTTCAGCAGAAGATGGTAGGACCAATTTTCTGGGATTATTTTATTTATCTTTTCAATGAGTTAAGTGTCGACGTGCCGTAAAACACCATTCATTCATTCATTCAATGAGTTAAATGCCATTTTCAACACATTTCAGGTTATATATGACAAATCCATTTTTATTGGTGAAGACCTTAGAATGAATCTGAGTAGAACCATTGTCCTTCCACAAGTAATGACAAACTTTCCCACATAAAGTTTTTGGAGAGAGCGGGACTTAGCGGTGAGAGGTAAGAGATCATGACAGCGCCTTAGACCACACGGCAACAAAGGACCCTTTCTGGGATTATAAAAGTTATTCAAATCAAACCTCTCAGATCCTGCCAATAATGAGCCTTCCTGTACCAATCTATTGGCCTTTGCAGTTCCATCCTCTAAACCAATAACAGCCTTCTTCTTGACAGGAACCAAAGTTAACCAGTCAACATCACCATTGATAAGTTCTGGGTCTTCTTCATCTTTTGACTCTTGTTCAAATGCTACAGATGTTGACTTTGAGACTTTAGCTCCAATTTTTCTTTTCCATCCAAACTGCTTCAATGCATTTCTCTCTGTCATATTTTATCTGTAAAAAAATATAAAGTGATAGTTTTTCCTATAGTTTATTGACTTTTTTAGACGTGTAATAACAAGCTGGCCTTGGTATGAATATACCTATGATATACCTTTTTTAGGATGGAACATAATTTATAGTTGTGTGGAGAACCCTGAGGTCTATGTGACTCTCTGCTACAGAAGAGAAGCGATCCACTATGTTGAATTCATGGCAAAAGACCCAAATATACAATGAAAAAAGAGTACAAAGAACAGCTGCAAGATATGTCACAACTATTAGATAGCATGATTAAATAAGATATGAATGGACAGCTTTTTTATTATTTGGATATCCGATCTGCTGTAAAAGAAAAAATCTTTAAAAAGCTTCTTAGAGATGTGCAATATGTATCTCTAAACTATAAGAGTGGTGTGATGTTCCTGCCATATAGGATTAGTTGACTCTTGAGCGATGTAGGTCAAATGTTTCTTTGATGTATTTGTTTAAACTCAGACCTGCTTTAGTTTGTGTTGATCATCAACACATGAATAGCAATTGCTACACATAACTCCAAACTACCTGATTCCAGTCTCATGCTTATTACCACTCAAAGGATCATTTGTGTGGAGTGCTTGAACCAGTAGAGCGTTGTCCCAATGATCGGAGGGTTGTGAGTTTGGTTATGTGTGGCGTCCATAAGCACGACATTTTTTCAGCATATGGTTAGTACTGGTTCTACCGTGAAGGACTTCGAGCTTGATTTTTATAAGTTGTAATAACTTGTTTCACAATCAAAGTAAAAGAAAAGTTTTTTTTAAAACTAAACAGCTAAAGGTGGATTAGTCTCACAGCTGTCGATGGTGCACCCACTTTATACTTTTTAAAAACATTCATACATGGCGAGAATACTCCACGGGCTGTAGTGAAACAGCTGACATGCGTTTCTCTTGGAACAGATTGTATACAATCTTATATTAAACTTACTGTATAAGTAATATAAACTAAAATATTTTTTTGATCCAAAACTGCATAGCTTTTCTTCCTATGTCTTCCATATTTGTTTACGTTTGTTACGTAGAATTTGATTGGTCAATAAAACAACAAGACGATATTTCATTGCTCTATTAATTGCCTCGTTCTCGCTCAAGCACCTGTTTTGAAATTGGAAGACTGGCAGTGTTTTGAAAGGAACTGCAGTAAACACGGTATGATAATGCTATGCTCATGTTTTCAATGTCATTATGAATTGCAATTAAGTTATTTGTTTGGGATTATTATTTTAAACATTAGATTAGGTTTAGTGTCAAACGCAACCATTCGGTAAACGCAATTCGTCTGAACTGATCGATTCGGTCTGCCGATGTTTCGCCCAGAAATCGTAAATTTAAACGTAATTTTCGTTTTCAATTTTGATAGTCGTATATAAGTGAAAATTAGTAAAACAGGATAACATTTTTGTGACTACATAATCATTACTTTTCTCTGAAAGAATGCTCTCTTGACAAATAAGGTCAGCATGCTGTAAGAAGTACAGGCAGATCTCAGCAGGTGTCCGGCACGTAGCCTGGACATGCCCAACCCTCTGCACAGAATATATATATTAAACTTATCAATACTAGTATAAATAATTTTTTGAAAACTGAATATATGACCAGTATTGATATTTTGTTAATGTTTATGATAGTTTTTGAGCAGTTATATAAATATGTATATATATATTTTGCGCAGAGGGGTTTTGTAATAGGGAGAACCCTTGAGTAGGTCCAGGCTACGTGCTGGAGGGCTGTATTCAAACCCATATACCAGTATTACAACTGACTGTTCAAGTCGAAACTTTTCATGCATGATCGCCATTTATTTGCAATACCTTGATTATTCCATGTTTTTTCTTCAGTTATCTGAATAATGGATTTAAACAGTATAACTTGTTCTGCACAAGTAGAGGAGTTGTCTGTGAAAGGGGAAACCCTTCGTAAGGCGCTTCACAGAAATATCTCCTTCAGTCTTGGCAGAAATGAGTTCCGAGATGTCATCCTCTGTGTCAATTATCCAAGCCGTCGTGAAGTGAAGTACATCCTTAGAGACATGGTAGTTCACAAGAAATTTGCCAAAGATGGTAAAGCAACTATAAAATTAACTGGTGACAAAATACAATTTATGATATCAAATTGTGCTCCAGACAAATTGATAATGTTCCTGAAAACTATGGCAACAAAGCTGGAATGCCTGAAAAAGAAAGGCTTCGTAAAAGACCGTCTGAAGTTGATATCAGATTTACCTCGTACATTTGAAGAAATAAGTCCACTGACAATCAGAGATTTGAAAGAGGCTAATGAAGCAAAGGCCAAAGCTGCAGAGAAAGCTGATCTCTTTACACCAAAAAGGAAACGGAAAAGGGAAGATGATAAAGAAAATGAGCAGTCTTTAGGTACATGTCTGGCCAAAAAACTGCTTGGGGAACGGATAGGTATGAAATTCTAAACTTAATAACTGTGTTATCACTAAGTGATCACTAAACTGACTTGCATTCAAGTTCATTGTTGTTGTTACAACAGTTTTAAATGACAAGCGTTGTTTTTTTATTTTCAATGGCATGCAGTTAGGCATAAATTGCCATGTGCACTATCTATTGCCGTTGCTTTGTAACCAGTATACATGTATGTGTTGATTTTATGTATACATAAGCCTTTACAGAAGTCATGTTTCTTTACATAATTGTTCAGTATAAAATACCCATTTATTTCTAACTTTTTGAAAATTTTATATGACCAATGTAAAAAAATCTTTTACGACAATTGAATACATTTCTTTCGCATAGAAATTGTATCATATTTATCTCATGTGAATGTTCATTTGCAAATAATGGTCTGGTGAGATGAACCGTGTAACAGTTGTACGGTAGGTATTTGATGGTTTATTGCAAGATTGACATCTGTATTGTAGGTTTGAAAGATGGCAGTTCAGGATTACCTCAGACTGTGACCAACCCTGTCAAGTTAACCAAGGAGCAAACAACTGTACTGGAAGCAGTGAAGAGCGGCAGAAATATTTTTTTCACGGGTAGTGCAGGAACTGGCAAGTCTTTCTTGCTCAGGAGAATTATTGGTACTTGCTTGCATTAAAATTTAACCTGTTCCTTTATAAATATCCAGGGCTGAAAAATTCAACTCACCGTGATGAGTGAACAAATTGGTCAGGACGACTATTATTTTAGGAATGATCTTAATATTTCTTTGGTCGCTAATATCTATGATACTGGTTAACCCCTTTTGCAAATTTACCATAGATTTTTCCCACAAGTTTGAAAATTATTGTCACCATTTTTGGCTTAACATGTATAATAAATTTCAAACAAAATACTATGACATTACTTGTGCATTGCATACTCCTTAAATTATCTGAATGTTCAGCAATGAGTAAGAAAAAGCATCTGCTCCTGGACTATGAGGAATAAAAGAATGTTTACCAGTAATTGTAAAATATTGGTTTGTTGCACAAATTGATTTTTATACTTACTCTTCGAAAACACACTAATGATCATCATTTATTATTAATTTTTGAACATTGTTCTGTTTTTCAGGTGCCCTACCTCCCCAACACACATTTGCCACAGCAAGTACAGGTGTGGCAGCCTGTCATATAGGTGGCACTACTCTCCATCAATTTGCAGGTAAGTTGTTAACATTTTTTCACACAGGTCTTAGTGGTTTAATGTGCCATCTCATGACCTCTCACCACTGAGGTTGTGGGATTAAGCCCAGCTCTGCCTAAAAACTTTATGTGAGAAAATTTGCCATTTACAGATGAATGGTGGTCTACCTACAATGTTTCAATAACACATATATGCCATCGATATGTTAACCTCCAAATAAAACATATCTTTTACACCAAATAATGATACAGATTATAAAAAGTGTAACACATGTAATAGCATGGGGGAAATACATTGGATAATGGTGTGTGAAGGCAGAAACCAGCAAACTGGTGAAAAAATAGTCTGATGGATTAAGTGACTGACCTTTCATTTTCGAGATCTATGTAGATAAGGGCATGTTTTTGTGCATCGCTAGTTTGGTTTATACTAATTTATTTTAGCTTGTTTGCGATGAAAGCTCAGAGCTTTTATATGAACCACTCTCAAGTCCGCTTCCTGGGTAGAACCAGTACAGAGTGTTGTTTTATGAGAGGCATCGGGCCGACTGGGCGATCAAATATGTTTGGTAACAAACATGACAAACAGTCCAAAAACTATATTTGTTTTTGTTTATGTGTGAAAACTCACCATAACTTGATTGTTGTAAATGGAAAAACTGAATTTCAAAATCTCATTTCAATGTGTGATAGAATGATGTCCAGGTATTAAAAAAGTTGTGAAATTTAGTCAGCTGCACAATTTTGCTGTCCTTGACTACATTAATGGTGTGATTCTTCTCTGAGATTTTTTTGTACCCCTATCATTGAAAGATCAGTGAAGGGGGCATTATTATTGAGTGTTGCCCCTGTCCATTCATCTGCTGGTAAAAAATTGGTTTCTGGTCAACAACTTAGAACTGGTCTATGTATCTGACTGATATTTTGTGTGTGCCTGTATAACAATAGAATACAGTCAAAGTTTGATAGTTTTATGACAGTCAAATTTTGATATTTTTAATGAGTCAAGGTTGGATATTTTTAATGGCAGATAAGTTTGATATTTTTAATGACAGTCAAAGTTGGATATTTTTAACGACAGTCAAGTTTGATAGTTTTAACTTCACTGGAGTTATAGCCCTTTTGAAACTTAATTTTCAGTAAAAGATTAGTTACGATCAATAGCTGAGCACTCGCTGGCACAGACATATTTCTATATTTTTTCGCAACTGAGCTATAAATAGATTCTATATTTCAGATAAACAGTATTATTTCTTAATTATTACTTTATATCTGCTGATAGCAGGACGATGGACTGCTGCCATGGATTAAGTGTTGTCACCAGAGGTTGCAGGCTCAAACCTGCGTTTGATTTATGGCATATCAAAATAACGTCACAATTATTGTTTTTCCTAAGAAACTGGCTAGGGCAATTCATATAAGCTTCGAGCTTACTTCGCAAGCTAAAATTAATTTAATATTATAAACGGAAACATTTGTTGATATATGAATACATACACTACATTTTATTTGTAGGTATAGGATCAGGGAAGGCCAGCATAGAACAGTGTATAGAGCTGGCCTCACGTACACAGGTGGCACAACAATGGAGGAAATGTAAACATCTCATAATTGATGAGATATCCATGGTTGAAGGAGATTTCTTTGATAAACTGGAAACTGTAGCTAAGTAAGTCATACTCATTCAAGTCAAATAATTCTTTATAAGTCTAAGTCACTGAAGCCAACGGTTCACAAGAAAGCTTTACAGTCAAAAAGACAGTGTTCAGCATTTTATCATTAGTTATCTTTTTAGCTCGTCAGGACGAAGTCCAAGGAGAGCTGTTACCATGACCGCGGCGTCGTCTGTAGACACTCGGGTTAAACTTTTTAAGTTTAAGATATCTATGCAACCACTCATTGGATGTGAATGAAACTTAGCACGTGTGTTCAACATCATCAATGGAACACACACAGACAAGAACCATAACTTTTGATTGCATTTTGGCCCAGTTATGGCCTTTTTTGGACTTAGACACCTAGTTTAAACTTTTGCGTTTAGTTGCGCTTTGTATAAGATATCTATGCAACCGCTCATTGGATATGAATGAAACATCACATGTGTGTTCACCATCATCAATGGAACACACAGAGACAAATACCATTACTCTGGGTTGCATTTTGGCACAATTTTGCCCTTTTTGGACTTTTTTATCAGGTTAAAGTTTTTTATCAGTTAACATATCTATGCAACCACTCATTAGATGGGAATGAAACTTCACATGTGTGTTCACCATCATCATTTTGGCAGAGTTATGACCCTTTATCGACTTTAAAAGGTTTCTAGATAGTCATATCAATATATGGTGCTCGGCATGTCTTTGATGGGCCAGGCCCGATTAGCTCAGTTGGTAGTGAATCTGACTATTAATCCAGTGAGTTTGAATCCCCATCCAGTCATGGTCTCCTTGATGATTGATATACGGCATTGCATCTCATTATCATTCATCTCTCACTGCTGATTCAAGTGGGAAAGTTATCAGTTACTTGAGGAGATGGTGTGTGCTCGAGTACTGGTTAATCTTCCAGGATCTAAGGAAACAGTGGTTATGGTAACTGATCATCTGTTAGCCCTCGATGTCATAAAAATGACGCTAAATATTCAACCAATCTGTTGAATGTTAAGATCTATAGTGATGACTCTGTGGTCGCTATACACAGTGTTTGAAGATTGTATTTAGTTATGAAGTTTGTCCTGCATGCTATTGTATCTCTACTGATAATGCCTGATACTCAATCTTGACTAGTGGCGTACAGGTCACGGCTTGTTTCCCATGTGTGAAGTCACCAACTAAAGGTACATGTTCTTGTCCGACTTTCTTAAATTAGCATTGACCTGGGACTGAACTTTTGTAAAGGGTGACGTTGTCAGGCATGTGATTTGTACAGTCTTGAGTGTATATCTGCCTGTCTGTACAAAACTTAACAGTAATTTACTGACTCTTATTCTTCAGGGTGATCCGCCACAAAGATGTACCATTTGGCGGTATACAGCTTATAGTGTGCGGGGACTTCCTGCAACTGCCACCAGTCACCAAAGGGGAGGAGAAGAGAAAATTCTGTTTTATGGTAAGTTGACCTGTCCGTCCGTCTTTTGAATAGGTCTTTGTATTTAATTAATATGTGGTGTTTAACTGAATAATTATTAAATACTGGTCAAGTCTGAGATTTGTCAACGTCGAACAACTTTTTTTACACTTAATCTTTGGTAAAATTTACTAACAAGTAGCAGAAGCATCCCTGTCTAATGGTAACATTTCTTGTATTTTATATTTTTATAAATGTTGGATTAAAACAAAACATAAAATCAAATAAAATAATCTAAAATGAAAATGATCATGAAAAAGACATTGTCTGCATTTAGGGCTATTGATTTATACGATGGTGCCTGTGTCGAAAGTAATATTTTGTTATTTCTTATGAAACTGAGTCATTAGATGTCATTGTGTTAGTCTGTACTTAAAAATAGTTCCATTAAGCTTTGATAGGCCATTCTGGGGTCCAATATATTCTTAAGAATTTTGCACTAACAAATTGTGACACCTAGGAATGTTTCATTTGCAAATATCCAACAGAATACTATTTATTTACAAGGCTTACAAAAGTTTGTAAAATGATGTTGGGAATACACTCAAATGAATTTCCCTTTTTTTCTTCATAATTTTTACACTAAGAAATTGGTAAACTAACCGATACTTACAAAACTGATATGTTTAACCAGTTACTGGTACATTGTACATTGGACATAGTATTTATAAAGATAATGTTTTTCCTATTTAGTCAAAGGCTTGGAGAAAATGTATAGATATGAACCTGGAACTAACAGATGTACGCAGACAGTCAGATAAAACCTTCATAGATATTCTACAGAACATCAGGCTGGGCAAGTAAGTCATTTATTCATTGTAACTCGAAGCTCGAGGCTTTTGACAGTGTCATTATCATTCGTTCTTCACCCATCCTTTTTCTTTCAATTAAAGTAAAAAATTGCAGTAAAATGATATTATTGCTTATTTCAAACTGGTTGTTAAAAATTGAACCATCTCAAACAAAAGTATGTTACATAACTGATATTATTCTTAATAAAGTCAAGATGTCAGAAATCATTGACATATTTTTTTAATTGTGAAACAAGTAATTCCAACTTAGACAGTCAAAATCTTCCTGGGTAGATCCAGAACTAAGTATATGCAGATAAAGTGTCTTGCTCAAGGACACCGGGCAAAGTCGTGGTGGATGATCGAATCCACGGCCCTCTGATCCTAGTTCTGATGCTCTAGCTGTGGACAACATACTCCTAGTACCTAGATAATGTGGATAGAACAAGGACATACCTCTTGGTACTGGTAAGAGATAATTCCATGGCCCACATGTCAGGGTTCCAATGTTGTATTTTGCAATGGCCCACATGTCAGGGCTCCAATGCTGTATTGTGCAATGGCCCACATGTCAGGGTTCCAATGCTGTATTGTGCAATGGTCCACATGCCACACAGAAGTGATTCTAGATAATTAGTGAATGCAACATATACTAATTACAGGGTGCATGCCAGATTCATCTACCTTGTATTTTTATACTGAACAGAACAGCCAACCCGCCACTTTTGTATTTCCAATATCTTCGTTAAATTATTGAGTAGTCAGTGCTCCAGATAAGCACTATTTGGGGATATTAAAGCATTGAAATTTAAATTAGAGAGTAAAATAAGCATTGGGTTATTCTCAATTTCAGTGTTGATAAGTTTGTTTTAAATGGCAATTTAATAAGACATTTTACTCTAACATTTAGAAAATAAGCATTGCATATCTGTAATGCTCTCGGTAGAAATTGACTAACACCGTGATCAATCATAACCTTCCGCGATGAATTTCCGCCAGCCAGAAAATTATTTGTAATTACTAAATTTAGTAAAATTGTTCCATGACGAGGTGTTTTCTAGTGTGCAATGACGTCACATTGGATTTTCCATGATGACGGAAGAAGCTAAACAAGTTGTGATTGGTGAAGTTGTTGTTCAAAATAAAAAGAAAACAGATTAGAATAACGACTAATGATATTGACGTAGAACACATCTATCATATGGATTGAAAATCAGTGGGAATTCGCACACCAAAACGGAATGTTACATTAAACAATTTTTTTTCGTCATTTTGATATTGATCGAAGCAAAACTGTAATGTCATTGTATGTGTCACAATTTGTAACGTTACATTCAAATAAACTAATTGTAGCGCATGAATGAACGATGTAGACTCGTTGGTTTAGAGGTTAGTGCATTGGATTATCGATTAAAAGGTTGTTCTCAAAATCGTTTGCCAAATCAAATCAGTAAATACACAATTATAACTAAAGATAAAAGACAAAGCTTATATTTCTATTAGCAACTATCTGTAGTTAGATCTATCAATTAAAATTTTCATTAGAAAGTATCCGGTGTTTGATGAAACTTTTTATAAAATATTTCACCCTCTGGCAATGATAAGGAACTATATTTCTTATAATATCTTGGCGACAATTATTGCAATTTTTTTTTATTTCGTTCATTTATTACTTTAAACAATGTAGTATAGTTTGATATACAATATAAGAATGGTTTAATGGGGTAATGTTTTAAATTTATTAAACATTCCATTCCAGATATATGGAATATAAACATAGTTTCATGTGTCATTACATCCAGAAATATTGTTTTAATAAAAACAGTTGCCTTTATAAATACAATATTATCTGTTTTCTGGTAGTAGATGTTGGAAAAACACTAAGTAGCCAAATTTGCTTTCTTTTATTTTGACAAAATACCATATAATGAGAAAACTAGTTGTAAAAGTTGTTTATATTTATGTGTTTCTCACTTATAACAATGTGGAAAATGTTGCCATACAATATTAGTGGATAATTATTATAGTCATGGTGCTAGAACGTTTTAAAATATGAAATTGCAGAATATTTTGTGAAAAAAGTAACTATTCTAAAGTGGAGGTAGGGTAAGATTTTTTAAGATTTAAAAAAAAAAAAAGAAGAGAAGATATGTTAGTTTCATTAGTATTATTCTATTCAGTAATGATGATGTGATGTAAAATGCCTTTTATATACAGTTAATAGTATATTATATAATATATTAAAAGTGTACTATTTCATTGTGTTTTGTAGTTGTTCATTTTTGCCGTCTCATGGTTATAGGCATTGGGCACTTAAAATTTGAATAATTTCCATTCTGGCTGGTAAAATCTTCTAAAATTTCAGAAATACATCCTTCAAAGGATGATGAAAACTATGAAAACAAGTTTAAGCAAGGTTGTCATATTGACCATTACAGATCTAATACCTTAATTTAAGTGGTAAATACTCATTTAAAGAAAGGTTTATCCAGAGCACTGAGTAGTACTATTAAGAGATTACATACAACATTAGCAGACAAGTCTGTTAGTTTTACATAGCCTAAATGGTATTTCTTATTCTAAGAAATTGCTTTGACATTTTTTAAGAAAACGCATAAAACGTCCAATACATAAAATGTCTGATGGCATGTTAGCTGTTCTGTTCAGTATACATGTACTAATATACATAAATGCACAGATTGACACCTTGATTTTCCACAGATGTCCAGATTCTGTTTACACAACACTGAGAGGAACAGCCCAAAACAACATCCACAAAGATGGAATCCTGGCTACCAGGCTGTGCACTCACAAGGAAGATGTCGACCAGATCAATAATTTTCAGTTAAAAAAACTCACTGGTAAAATATACTTATCTATGTTCTCTGCAGTGCAGTATATGACTATAAAGCAGTTTTTTCCCACCGTTTTGGAAAGATGACCCATACTATTGGAATTTTAGCGATATTTTCATTAACATTGGGAAAACTTTTGCATTTAGTATATTTGTTCAACTTCATAAAAATGTGTACACTTACGTCTCTGGCCATTTTATTAAAGAATCAATGTCATACTCAATTCAGAATGGGGGAAACTTTGTTTTTTTTCAAGGAATTGTGGCAAGTTTCAATTTACAGTTATTGAAGCTTTCAATTTGGGAATATTTATTACTCAATTGGGAAAAAATATACTACTTGTCATTGTGAATATGACCCAATAACGGCTATAAAAATGGCCGGAAAAAACACTGCTAAGAAACTAATTTTATCCATGTTTTATTAATATATAAGTAGTTGTTAGAACGTACATATAATGTTCTTGCAAGCATACCTTATAACTATAACCGTTTGAAATAACGTAGCTATTCTTTCAACTGTAATATCTGAATCTGCATTTTTGCTATTCTGACTGAAAATACCTCTAATTCCTATCATTCACACGTGTTGGTGTCATCATTCATATATTTGACAGTAATTTATGTAGAAAATTAAACATTTGGAGCAAATTTTGATTGGTTGTTCAATTTGTTGACAGAGAAATATTTAAAGAACAGTAACAATTTTTAATCCCACCATAATTGTATGACATAGTTTTATGCTTCTACTATACAAAGAATGGTGATTGGGCATTATGTGCTACCCTGTTCATTCCTTTGTGCATCCAAGGTAAAAAATTGGTTTCTGCTTAAAACTCCTTTAGGCATCTATATATGTTATTAATATTCTGTGGGTTCCTGTATAATTATAAAATATATGCCAAGTTCACTATTTTTTAATGCTGGTCATATATTACAGGAGAAATGGCACCTTTTTCGGTATAATTTTCGGTAGATATTTGGGTTCCAATCAATAGCAGGGATATTCTTCTTGTCATCAAACACATAACTAGTTTGTTTAATTCACATACACTGTATGTATGTTTTATACAGGTGTATCCAAGAGGTATGAGGCTACTGACAGTGAGGAAGCATATCTGAAGCAGATCAACCACCTGTCTCCTGTTCCTGCCACACTCGAGTTGACAGCAGGGGCCCAGGTCATGCTAGCAAAAAATGTTGATGTATCTCAGGGCCTTGTGAACGGTGCCAGGGGAGTTGTGATTGGCTTTGAGAAAGGGGATCAAGGTTTGTGCTATAAAACTATTAAACAGTTATTAGTGTTCCAAAATTAACTTTTTAAAGGTGTTTATTTATTAACATGTAGATTCTGATGAAAAGATATTTTTAATTCGCCGGGACAAAGTTCAAGGAGAGCTATTGTCGTGTCGATGTTGGCGTCGTCTGTAGACACCCAGGTTAAACTTTTGCGTTTAATTTTAACATATCTATGCAACCACTCATAGGATGTGAATGAAACTTTGCATGTGTCTTCACCATCATCAATGGAACACACACAGACAAGAACCATAACACTGGATTGCATTTTGGCACAGTTATGGCCTTTTTTGTATTTATAAACCCAGAGGCGAGCTTTGTTGGTCTTCTGACAACTCTTGTTTAAAAATGGTCTTTACTGTCTGTTACATATTTCCATAATTCATCCCCATTTCCAATTGCAAAAAGTCTCCATTTTCCCTAATTTCTATAGGTAAATTGCTTCTAAAACAATTTTTGGCTGAGGTCCCTAACCCAAAGTACCAAAAAATCCTGGAAATATACATGTACATCTTTGGTTAATAGTTGTGTTTATTATTTTACGATGCATGTCAGGTCATATAAATATAAATGTCTTGCAAGGTAACAAAAAATTTTGGTTTGTGCTTAAGAATAATGTTTAATCACATTTCTTTAAACAGGACTGCGGCGTGGTCTAGTGGTAGAGCGTCTGCTTAGAATACTGTCTCAAGTAGACACCATCGCGATATGACTGAAAAATTGTTGAAAGCGACGCTAAACACCATACAACAACAACATTCTTTAAACAGAAAAATGGAAAAAATACTTATGTACCATTCATTTTTCCAATTTTCTTTTCAAGGATCGAGAAAGTCTTGGTTTGGCAAGATGATATCAATAACTTTATATTTTGGTTTCTGTCATCATCAAATGTCACCAATGTCTCAAAATAACTTTATTAAGATTAAGAGGTTACTGGTACATGGTAAATAAAAAATGTCTTAACATTTTCCACTTTACAGCCAAGTTATATAAACTATACAGACCAATGAAACAGTAGTGATATTACACTAGGTTAATATAAAAAAGACCTTGTGGCTTTATTATGTTACTGCTCTGTAAATTATGTGATAAATATATATAGGTCTATATGTATTTGTCCTTTTGGTATTCAGGTTTGCCAATAGTAAAGTTCATGTGTGGAAAGGAGGTGATGGTGAAGTCTGTAAGGTGGACGTTTAAGGTGGCTGGTGGTGTGTATCTAACCAGAAAACAGATCCCACTGAAACTGGCCTGGGCCATATCTATACATAAAAGTCAGGTTAGTGTGCTGTCTTGCAATTATTTTTTATCTGACCTGGGCCATATCTATACATAAAAGTCAGGTAAGTGTGCTGTCTTACAAGTATTCTTTATCTGGCCTGGGCCATATCTATACATAAAAGTCAGGTTAGTGTGCTGTCTTACAATTATTCTTTATCTGGCCTTGGCCATATCTATACATGAAAGTCAGGTTAGTGTGCTGTCTTACAATTATTCTTTATCTGGCCTGGGCCATATCTATACATAAATGTCACGTTAGTGTGCTGTCTTACAATTATTCTTTATCTGGCCTTGGCCATATCTATACATAAAAGTCCGGTAAGTGTGCTGTCTCACAATTATTCTTTATCTGGCCTTGGCCATATCTGTACATAAAAGTCTGGTAAGTGTACTGTCTTACAATTATTCTTTATCTGGCCTTGGCCATATCTATACATAAAAGTCAGGTTAGTGTGCTGTCTTACAATTATTCTTTATCTGGCCTTGGCCATATCTATACATAAAAGTCAGGTTAGTTTGCTGTCTTACAATTATTCTTTATTTGGCCTGGGCCATATCTATACATAAAAGTCAGGTAAGTGTGCTGTCTCACAATTATTCTTTATCTGGCCTGGGCCATATCTTTACATAAAAGTCAGGTTAGTGTGCTGTCTTACAATTATTCTTTATCTGGCCTGGGCCATATCTATACATAAAAGACAGGTTAGTGTGCTGTCTTACAATTATTCTTTATCTGGCCTTGGCCATATCTATACATAAAAGCAAGGTTAGTGTGCTGTCTTACAATTATTCTTTATCTGGCCATGGCCATATCTATACATAAAAGTCAGGTTAGTGTGCTGTCTTACAATTATTCTTTATCTGGCCTTGGCCATATCTATACATAAAAGTCAGGTAAGTGTGCTGTCTTACAATTATTATTTATCTGGCCTTGGCCATATCTATACATAAAAGTCAGGTTAGTGTGCTGTCTTACAATTATTCTTTATCTGGCCTGGGCCATATCTATACATAAAAGTCAGGTTAGTGTGCTGTCTTACAATTATTCTTAAACTGGCCTTGGCCATATCTATACATAAAAGTCAGGTTAGTGTGCTGTCTTACAATTATTCTTTATCTGGCCTGGGCCATATCTATACATAAAAGCCAGGTTAGTGTGCTGTCTTACAATTATTCTTTATCTGGCCTTGGCCATATCTATACATAAAAGCCAGGTTAGTGTGCTGTCTTACAATTATTATTTATCATGCCTTGGCCATATCTATACATAAAAGCCAGGTTAGTGTGCTGTCTAACAATTATTCTTTATCTGGCATTGGCCATATCTATATATAAAAGTCAGGTTAGTGTGCTGTCTTACAATTATTTTTTATCTGGCCTGGGCCATATCTGTACATAAAGGTCCGGTAAGAGTGCTGCCTTACAATTATTCTTTATCTGGCATGGGCCATATCTATACATAAAAGTCAGGTTAGTGTGCTGTCTTACAATTATTCTTTATCTGGCCTGGGCCATATCTATACATAAAAGTCAGGTTAGTGTGCTGTCTTACAATTATTCTATATTTGGCCTGGGCCATATCTATACATAAAAGTCAGGTAAGTGTGCTGTCTCACAATTATTCTTTATCTGGCCTGGGCCATATCTATACATAAAAGTCAGGTTAGTGTGCTGTCTTACAATTATTCTTTATCTGGCCTGGGCCATATCTATACATAAAAGTCCGGTAAGTGTGCTGTCTCACAATTATTCTTTATCTGGCCTTGGCCATATCTTTACATAAAAGTCAGGTTAGTGTGCTGTCTTACAATTATTCTTTATCTGGCCTGGGCCATATCTATATATAAAAGACAGGTTAGTGTGCTGTCTTACAATTATTCTTTATCTGGCCTTGGCCATATCTATACATAAAAGCCAGGTTAGTGTGCTGTCTTACAATTATTCTTTATCTGGCCTTGGCCATATCTATTCATAAAAGTCAGGTTAGTGTGCTGTCATACAATTATTTTTTATCTGGCCTTGGCCATATCTATACATAAAAGTCAGGTAAGTGTGCTGTCTTACAATTATTATTTATCTGGCCTTGGCCATATCTGTACATAAAAGTCAGGTTAGTGTGCTGTCTTACAATTATTCTTTATCTGGCCTGGGCCATATCTATACTTAAAAGTCAGGTTAGTGTGCTGTCTTACAATTATTCTTAAACTGGCCTGGGCCATATCTATACATAAAAGTCAGGTTAGTGTGCTGTCTTACAATTATTCATTATCTGGCCTTGGCCATATCTATACATAAAAGCCAGGTTAGTGTGCTGTCTTACAATTATTCTTTATCTAACCTTGGCCATATCTATACATAAAAGCCAGGTTAGTGTGCTGTCTTAAAATTATTCTTTATCATGCCTTGGCCATATCTATAAATAAAAGCCAGGTTAGTGTGCTGTCTTACAATTATTCTTTATCTGGCCTGGGCCATATCTATACATAAAAGTCAGGTTAGTGTGCTGTCTTACAATTATTCTTTATCTGGCCTGGGCCATATCTATTCTACATAAAAGTCAGGTAAGTGTGCTGTCTTACAATTATTCTTAATCTGGCCTGGGCCATATCTATACATAAAAGCCAGGTTAGTGTGCTGTCTTACAATTATTCTTTATCTGGCCTTGGCCATATCTATACATAAAAGCCAGGTTAGTGTGCTGTCTTACAATTATTCTTTATCTGGCCTTGGCCATATCTATACATAAAAGTCAGGTTAGTGTGCTGTCTTACAATTATTCTTTATCTGGCCTTGGCCATATCTATACAAAAAAGTCAGGTTAGTGTGCTGTCTTACAATTATTCTTTATCTGGCCTTGGCCATATCTATACATAAAAGTCAGGTAAGTGTGCTGTCTTACAATTATTCTTTATCTGGCCTTGGCCATATCTATACATAAAAGTCAGGTTAGTGTGCTGTCTTACAATTATTCTTTATCTGGCCTGGGCCATATCTATACATAAAAGTCAGGTTAGTGTGCTGTCTTACAATTATTCTTAAGCTGGCCTGGGCCATATCTATACATAAAAGTCAGGTTAGTGTGCTGTCTTACAATTATTCATTATCTGGCCTTGGCCATATCTATACATAAAAGCCAGGTTAGTGTGCTGTCTTACAATTATTCTTTATCTGACCTTGGCCATATCTATACATAAAAGCCAGGTTAGTGTGCTGTCTTACATTTATTCTTTATCATGCCTTGGCCATATCTATACATAAAAGCCAGGTTAGTGTGCTGTCTTACAATTATTCTTTATCTGGCCTGGGCCATATCTATACATAAAAGTCAGGTTAGTGTGCTGTCTTACAATTATTCTTTATCTGGCCTGGGCCATATCTATACTACATAAAAGTCAGGTAAGTGTGCTGTCTTACAATTATTCTTTATCTGGCCTGGGCCATATCTATACATAAAAGCCAGGTTAGTGTGCTGTCTTACAATTATTCTTTATCTGGCCTTGGCCATATCTATACATAAAAGCCAGGTTAGTGTGCTGTCTTACAATTATTCTTTATCTGGCCTTGGCCATATCTATACATAAAAGTCAGGTTAGTGTGCTGTCTTACAATTATTCTTTATCTGGCCTGGGCCATATCTATACATAAAAGTCAGGTTAGTGTGCTGTCTTACAATTATTCTTTATCTGGCCTTGGCCATATCTATACATAAAAGCCAGGTTAGTGTGCTGTCTTACAATTATTCTTTATCTGGCCTTGGCCATATCTATACATAAAAGCCAGGTTAGTGTGCTGTCTTACAATTATTCTTTATCTGGCCTTGGCCATATCTAAACATAAAAGTCAGGTTAGTGTGCTGTCTTACAATTATTCTTTATCTGGCCTGGGCCATATCTATATATAAAAGTCAGGTAAGTGTGCTGTCTTACAATTATCATTATCTGGCCTTGGCCATATCTATACATTAAAGTCAGGTTAGTGTGCTGTCTGACAATTATTCTTCATCTGGCCTGGGCCATATCTATACATAAAAGTCAGGTTAGTGTGCTGTCTTACAATTATTCTTTATTTGGCCTTGGCCATATCTATACATAAAAGGCCAGGTTAGTGTGCTGTCTTACAATTATTCTTTATCTGGCCTACATAAAAGTCAGGTTAGTGTGCTGTCTTACAATTATTCTTTATTTGGCCTTGGCCATATCTATACATAAAAGTCAGGTAAGTGTGCTATCTTACAATTATTATTTATCTGGCCTTGGCCATATCTATACATAAAAGTCAGGTTAGTGTGCTGTTTTACAATTATTCTTTATCTGGCATGGGCCATAGCTATACATAAAAGTCAGGTTAGTGTGCTGTCTTACAATTATTCTTTATCTGGCCTGGGCCATATCTATACATAAAAGTCAGGTTAGTGTGCTGTCTCACAATTATTCTTTATCTGGCCTTGGCCATATCTGTACATAAAAGTCCGGTAAGTGTACTGTCTTACAATTATTCTTTATCTGGCCTGGGCCATATCTATACATAAAAGTCAGGTTAGTGTGCTGTCTAACAATAATTCTTTATCTGGCCTTGGCCATATCTGTATATAAAAGTCAGGTTAGTGTGCTGTCTTACAATTATTCTTTATCTGGCCTGGGCCATATCTGTACATAAAAGTCCGGTAAGAGTGCTGCCTTACAATTATTCTTTATCTGGCCTTGGCCATATCTATACATAAAAGTCAGGTTAGTGTGCTGTCTTACAATTATTCTTTATTTGGCCTGGGCCATATCTATACATAAAAGTCAGGTAAGTGTGCTATCTTACAATTATTATTTATCTGGCCTTGGCCATATCTATACATAAAAGTCAGGTTAGTGTGCTGTTTTACAATTATTCTTTATCTGGCCTGGGCCATATCTATACATAAATGTCAGGTTAGTGTGCTGTCTTACAATTATTCTTTATCTGGCCTGGGCCATATCTATACATAAAAGTCAGGTTAGTGTGCTGTCTCACAATTATTCTTTATCTGGCCTTGGCCATATCTGTACATAAAAGTCCGGTAAGTGTACTGTCTTACAATTATTCTTTATCTGGCCTTGGCCATATCTATACATAAAAGTCAGGTTAGTGTGCTGTCTAACAATTATTCTTTATCTGGCCTTGGCCATATCTATATATAAAAGTCAGGTTAGTGTGCTGTCTTACAATTATTCTTTATCTGGCCTGGGCCATATCTGTACATAAAAGTCCGGTAAGAGTGCTGCCTTACAATTATTCTTTATCTGGCCTGGGCCATATCTATACATAAAAGTCAGGTTAGTGTGCTGTCTTACAATTATTCTTTATCTGGCCTGGGCCATATCTATACATAAAAGTCAGTTCAGTGTGCTGTCTTACAATTATTCTTTATTTGGCCTGGGCCATATCTATACATAAAAGTCAGGTAAGTGTGCTGTCTCACAATTATTCTTTATCTGGCCTGGGCCATATCTTTACATAAAAGTCAGGTTAGTGTGCTGTCTTACAATTATTCTTTATCTGGCCTTGGCCATATCTATACATAAAAGCCAGGTTAGTGTGCTGTCTTACAATTATTCTTTATCTGGCCTTGGCCATATCTATACATAAAAGTCAGGTTAGTGTGCTGTCTTACAATTATTCTTTATCTGGCCTGGGCCATATCTATACATAAAAGTCAGGTTAGTGTGCTGTCTTACAATTATTATTTATCTGGCCTTGGCCATATCTATACATAAAAGTCAGGTTAGTGTGCTGTCTTACAATTATTCTTTATCTGGCCTGGGCCATATCTATACATAAAAGTCAGGTTAGTGTGCTGTCTTACAATTATTCTTTATTTGGCCTTGGCCATATCTATACATAAAAGCCAGGTTAGTGTGCTGTCTTACAATTATTCTTTTTCTGGCCTTGGCCATATTTATACATAAAAGTCAGGTTAGTGTGCTGTCTTACAATTATTCTTTATCTGGCCTGGGCCATATCTATACATAAAAGTCAGGTAAGTGTGCTGTCTTACAATTATTATTTATCTGGCCTTGGCCATATCTATACATAAAAGTCAGGTTAGTGTGCTGTCTTACAATTATTCTTAATCTGGCCTGGGCCATATCTATACATAAAAGTCAGGTTAGTGTGCTGTCTTACAATTATTCTTTATCTGGCCTTGGCCATATCTATACATAAAAGCCAGGTTAGTGTGCTGTCTTACAATTATTCTTTATCTGGCCTTGGCCATATCTATACATAAAAGTCAGGTTAGTGTGCTGTCTTACAATTATTCTTTATCTGGCCTGGGCCATATCTATACATAAAAGTCAGGTAAGTGTGCTGTCTTACGATTATTCTTTATCTGGCCTTGGCCATATCTATACATAAAAGTCAGGTTAGTGTGCTGTCTTACAATTATTCTTTATCTGGCCTTGGCCATATCTATACATAAAAGCCAGGTTAGTGTGCTGTCTTACAATTATTCTTTTTTTGGCCTGGGCCATATCTATACATAAAAGTCAGGTTAGTGTGCTGTCTTATAATTATTCTTTATCTGGCCTTGGCCATATCTATACATAAAAGCCAGGTTAGTGTGCTGTCTTACAATTATTCTTTATCTGGCCTTGGCCATATCTATACATAAAAGCCAGGTTAGTGTGCTGTCTTACAATTATTCTTTATCTGGCATTGGCCATATCTATACATAAAAGCCAGGTTAGTGTGCTGTCTTACAATTATTCTTTATCTGGCATGGGCCATATCTATATATAAAAGTCAGGTTAGTGTGCTGTCTTACAATTATTCTTTATCTGGCCTTGGCCATATCTATACATAAAAGCCAGGTTAGTGTGCTGTCTTACAATTATTCTTTATCTGGCCTTGGCCATATCTATACATAAAAGCCAGGTTAGTGTGCTGTCTTACAATTATTCTTTATCTGGCATGGGCCATATCTATATATAAAAGTCAGGTTAGTGTGCTGTCTTACAATTATTCTTTATCTGGCCTGGGCCATATCTATACATAAAAGTCTGGTTAGTGTGCTGTCTTACAATTATTCTTTATCTGGCCTTGGCCATATCTATACATAAAAGTCAGGTTAGTGTGCTGTCTTACAATTATTCTTTATCTGGCCTTGGCCATATCTATATATAAAAGCCAGGTTAGTGTGCTGTCTTACAATTATTCTTTATCTGGTCTTGGCCATATCTATACATAAAAGCCAGGTTAGTGTGCTGTCTTACAATTATTCTTTATCTGGCATGGGCCATATCTATATATAAAAGTCAGGTTAGTGTGCTGTCTTACAATTATTCTTTATCTGGCCTGGGCCATATCTATACATAAAAGTCTGGTTAGTGTGCTGTCTTACAATTATTCTTTATCTGGCCTGGGCCATATCTATACATAAAAGTCAGGTTAGTGTGCTGTCTTACAATTATTCTTTATCTGGCCTGGGCCATATCTATACATAAAAGTCCGGTAAGTGTGCTGTCTTACAATTATTCTTTATCTGGCCTTGGCCATATCTATACATAAAAGTCAGGTTAGTGTGCTGTCTTACAACTATTCTTTATCTGGCCTTGGCCATATCTGTACATAAAAGTCAGGTTAGTGTGCTGTCTAACAATTATTCTTTATCTGGCCTGGGCCATATCTATACATAAAAGTCAGGTAAGTGAGCTGTCTAACAATTATTTTTAAACCGACCGTGGCCATATAAATAAATAAAAGTCAGGTAAGTGTACTGTCTCACAATTATTCTTTATCTGGCCTGGGCCATATCTATACATAAAAGTCTGGAAGTGTACTGTCTCACAATTATTCTTTATCTGGCCTTGGCCATATCTATATATAAAAGTCTGGTAAGTGTGCTGTCTTACAATTATTCTTAATCTGGCCTGGGCCATTTCTATTCATAAAAGTCGTGTAAGTGAGCTGTCTTACAATTATTCTTAATCTGGCTTGGGCCATATAAATACATAAAAGTCAGGTAAGTGAGCTGTCTTACAATTATTTTTAAACCGGCCATGGCCATATAAATACATAAAAGTCAGGTAATTGTGCTGTCTTACAATTATTCTTAACCTGGCCTGGGTCATATAAATCCATAAAAGTCAGGTAAGTGGGCTGTCTTACAATTATTCTTTAACTGGCCTGGGCCATATCTATACATAAAAGTCAGGTAAGTGTACTGTCTTACAATTATTCTTAAGCTGGCCTGGGCCATTTCTATTCATAAAAGTCGTGTAAGTGAGCTGTCTTACAATTATTCTTAAACTGGCTTGGGCCATATAAATACATAAAAGTCAGGTAAGTGAGCTGTCTTACAATTATTTTTAAACCGGCCATGGCCATATAAATACATAAAAGTCAGGTAAGTGTGCTGTCTTACAATTATTCTTTAACTGGCCTGGGCCATATCTATACATAAAAGTCAGGTAAGTGTTCTGTCTTACAATTATTCTTTAACTGGCCTGGGCCATATCTATACATAAAAGTCAGGTAAGTGTGCTGTCTTACAATTATTCTTTAACTGGCCTGGGCCATATCTATACATAAAAGTCAGGTAAGTGTGCTGTCTTACAATTATTCTTTAACTGGCCTGGGCCATATCTATACATAAAAGTCAGGTAAGTGTGCTGTCTTCCAATTATTCTTAAAACTATTCAGGGCCGGAAAGTTCCACTTGTCTGCTCACCATAATGAGTTGACATTTGGTCAGGATGGGTAAATTTAAGAAACTGACCTTAATGTTTCTTTGATTGTAAGCATTCAATAAAAATGTTGGAAATGGAGGACAAGTAGATTTTATAAGAAATCTCAAGCCGTGCTATTTTATGAAAACTTCATGAAAAATGTTTTCACATATATTTCCAATTGTATTTGTGACAGAAAATCTAGAATCAGTTTTTCATTTAAAATCATCATTTATCATTTGCATTTCTACCAATATTTAAGTTAGTTTATACTATGATGTCATTCAAACTTTTCCTGAAGCAACTGACCAATCACCGTGCTTGTAACTATTGCTAGTTAATGGATCCAATCAAAAGAGCTGGGTTCTAGGGATGGCTAGAAGATGCTTCAGAACTCAACTGAGAAAAAAAATAAAATCACTAATGGATGATTTATATTTTTTATGTATCAGTAAACAAATAAGCACATGCTTTGTTGTTTGTTTTTATAGGGTATGACGCTGGACTGTGTGGAAATCTCCCTATCCAAGGTGTTTGAATCCGGTCAGTCCTACGTAGCCTTGTCTCGTGCCAAAAGTCTTGAAGGTTTACGCGTACTGGACTTTGATAAAAAATGTGTCCGATCTGACCCAGATGTTCTCAAGTTCTATCATAAAATGCAGCTGAAGCAAAAGATGATGGCAGATAATCACGAAACAGCCATGAAAAGACCTAAACACTGGTGAGATAAACATACCCATCAGAAGCTGTTGATAATCACAAGCTGGCTATTTACAGACAGTAACTATGGCGACATACTAATGTTTTTGTGAAACAACACTGCTGAACAAGTTGTCCAAGTGTCTGTAACCTCAGGGAAAAGATATTACTCATGTCTGAAATCCATTGGAAAACTGTAGTATTTATTAAAAAGAAGAAAAATCTGGCAAGAAATAACAAAATACATTCTTGCCCTGGAATAAGGAGTTTGGACGGAAAAGGCATTGACACATTTAAGTGATATAATTTATAGCTGTGACTGAAATCACTTGGGTAGCTGAAATAACAGGAAGTTTTAGATTGGCTTTAATATTTGAACAGATATTTTTCTGTATTATTGTGACTCATGTGTACAGATGTGATAAATGAGAGATTGGTGTTTTACAACAGCATGTTTGTAATGCCTTTAAACTGACTAAACCCTTATGTGATAAAGTAATCTGTGTTGTTCGTTCATTGTCAATTTTAAACCTTATTTTAATCAATTGTGAAGTATTTCCTGACAAAGTAGATAACCATGCTCAAGTCTTCCTCATTAGAATGAAAACTAAGCTCATGCCTTCTCAAGGACACCAGACATATTGAAAGATAATAACACAAAAATTTCAAGTAGCTAAACAAATTTTACATCCAGCTATTTTCAACAAAAATCTAATAGGAATGATTACTGACTGAAGGTGACAGGATATGACAAAACGATAGCTACAAGCCACACTATATACATTGCAAGGGTACACTATGAGTTTGCCTGTAAATCAGTTAAACCTGTCTTAAGCAGCCAGTCATGGGAAGGAGCAAAAGTTGCGTTTTAAGATAAGTTGTTGCTTAATACAGGTCAATTTGCTCTGAAAGCATAGAAATGGGAAATAGCAAAAGTGGTTGCTTAAGACTAGTGGCTACTTAATAGAGGTGAGAGCTTATACATGTTTGACTGTATTGCAGGTCCCTGACCTAAAATACTCTATTTTTATTAAGAAAAACATGTAATAGGAGTCAACTTCAGGTTGTGTAAATGAATAAGATGTAATTAATGAGTATTTCTCATTCCTGTGATTTAATTTAAAGCAGCATAAGGACGATTGTTTTTTTCAAAATCATGCTTATACTAATCAGGTCTTTTTTCAACAATGAAAATGGTTGTCATATGTAACCTGCAATGTAATGAAAAATGATAGTATTTTAACTCCATTAAAAAAAAAACCTGCCTCATGAAGGGATGAAGGGATATACCAGACGTAACTCATCAATTAGTCGCACAAGGAATTGATTTTATTTGTTGAATTTACATTTGATATTAACTTGCATTACAACATTGAATGAACAGATTTCGTACAATATTTCCTTGTAACATTCTTGTTCACAACACATTGTCATTAACATTCAACAGATTTTATCCATTATTTTCATATTGTATTATTAATGCACTTGGTGCAAGTCAGAACCATGTATGCTGTCTTTCTCGAAACATTAACAGTCCACTATGGCTGAGTGGTCCAAGGCAGTGTCTCAAAAACCTTCCACTGGTGAGGTAATGGGTTGGAGCCCAGCTCAATGCAACCTGTTTGTGTTTTATCATAAAGAAATGATCGTAATTGTATATCGCCGGGTCCAATTAGCTCAGTTGTTAGAGCGTCTGACTATCGATCCAAGGGTCGTGAGCTCAAATCCCCACCCAACCACAATCTCCGTGATGGTTGATATATGACATAGTGACTCATTATCATTCGTCTTTAAACACTGATTCAAGTGGGAAAGTAATCAGTTACTTGTGGGTGTGCTTGAGTACTGGTTAACCTTTTAGGATCCCAGGAAACAATGGTTAGGTTAACTGATCATCTTTTAGCCCTCGATGGCATAAAAACGACGCTAAATATTCAATCAATCATAATTATATTATTGGAGAAGAAAACATTTTTTAACATGGTTGTGTACATCGTAAATTTTTACTTTTCGAACAAGTATGTTATAAATAGTAAGTGTCATGAAGCTATGAGTACATCTATCTAATGTATTAAGTAAATTGTACAATATTATACGAGTCCCACATACATATGTATATATATACTTTATAATTGATTCATTTGTCTTGACCCTTTATTTAATAGTTTGATAATTAGTAGACATTGGATAGTGATTACCAAGTCTTTCACAGAATCATTCATTTACATACATGTACATATCTCACTTTTATTTAATTGAATAAAAAAAAACATTCATGTTAAAATGGTGTTGTGTTCAGTTTATTTTAATAAAAAAATGTGTGTGTTTGACAAAATGTTTTTATCATCTCCCTTGCAGTAAGTGTAATGATAACAACAATCCATTGCTGATTTTGGGAGTTAAGCTCTGTAAGAAGATTTTGATTAAATTGAATTTCCAGGGGTTTTTTTGTTTCTTTTAATGGGGTTTAACCATCTTTATCTATTTGAGCTTAAACGGTTGTAATGCACAAAATGCTATTTAACAGTTGAAAATATCTGGGGTAGTATTTGTTGAGGAAGACCTCAAAATGAATCTGAGAAGAAACATGTCCTTCCGCAAGTGACTGGCAAACTTTCTCACAGTAAGTTTTGTAGCCTACGGCCTTAGCAATGAGAGGTACGTGATTTTGAGACGGTACTTTGGACCACTTGGCTACGAAGGACCCCTAAATTTCCAGTTATACATTAACAATAGCCGTGTAACACTGATGTGTTACGATTATTAGACGTACTGATCAAATCTTATTAGGACTTACAATGCTGTGGTTCATTATACAGTCAGCCGCAAACTTTCATTTGTGGCATCGACTTGAATTTTCATTAAAGTTAATAAAAATGTTGTAAATCTCTATGTGGTCGTTATAAAAATTTACGTTGGTATCAAATAAAAAAAATGAATTGCTACCACGACTGAAAAATTGAGATTCCCATATTCAGACCACTGATCTAAATATAACATTATTGAGGGTATTATAGACTAGGCCAGTCTTTGTTTTAATTTTGGTCATATATGAGGAAAAGTGTAAAAAAAACTACATGTAGTTGGAGACTCGTAAATCCAGCTCTGCAATGATTATACCTTCATTGCTGTAAATATTGATTTATTGTTGAACACTTACTTCAGGCATGTTAAAAAGCCTCATTTCCCCATTGAAATATATTGGTGTATGATATTGTATAGGAAATAATTATCATGATGAAGACATTGTTTAAAATCATCCTATTTCTCACACCATCCTTGACAAGTGTTGCATTGTTGCTATGTAATGACATCAGGTTCCATTTCATTATGTAATGATAATTACACCTGAGATGTGTTTTTTTATTTAATTTAAATAAATCATTGAATGAGTTACATGCCCTTGAATTCGGACAACATCTGCAGTTCTGCAGGCATCAAGGTCATAGGTTCAATATGCATATTCAGTTATTGATGTTTTTTTTATCTGAATGTTAATTTGTTGTTCTTGTACATGTAGAGTGAACCTGGAACCTTCCTTTCTGTCGGCGTTGAATAACCTATAATGTGTTGATACGCCGTTAAAGCCCATTCATTCAGGTATTTCCAGATGCAGCATTCAGTTATTACTTGTAATGTAAACCACCCATGTTTATACAATGAATTACACAAATTCCACTTAGTAAGTTTGTTATTTTATTTGATGTAGCCATTGTGGTTCCAGCTAAGAATAGAATCACTGTCGATCTCTGCAGAGCGGTAGGAATCCTGTCATGTTAATTTTATCATTTTTTTGTCATGTTCACTATTGTGATTAGATTACCAACCCCTGTGTGGTTCCAGGGAGCCATATGAGCGATGGCAAGAATAAGATCACTGTGACTCGTGCATGTAGGAAGCGACAATTTGAGTAATACAATATAATTTGCTGAAACTGCAGTTATCCAAATATCAAGTTTTCTAGGTTCATTCTGCATATTCATTTGTTGATGTATTTTTTTAAATCTGTATGTTAATTTGTTGTTTGTGTAGATATAGAGTGAACCTAGAATCTTCATTCCTGTTAGCGGCGAATAACCTATAATGTGTTGGTACGCCGTAAAACCCTATTCATTCATTCATTTATTTGATGAGATCATCGTTGAGCGAGTTGCAAGCTCTTAGCTATATTGTCCAAACATGTATGATTTTGTCAAAAATGTGTGTTGTATACACAGCTTCACTATCTTTTTCAATAGATCTGAACTAAACTTACACAGTAATTATATAACCCCAAAATCTCGAAAAATGAATCGAACTTATTTTAATTATGAATGTCAGAGGCTTTTAAATTATAGAAAAATGCATTATTTAGCATGTTCTACTGTTCCACTGTTCAGCGAATTTATTAAATTGTTAAACCAGGAATTAATCAAAATTTATTTTATTAAACTGCATTCCTACCGATCTTTTCTTGGGTCGAAACAGAGTCGTGAAAAAAGCACCATAAAAACTGATCATGTAAACACAATACTAGTAACTGTATAAAAAACGGCATGTTTTAGCGAAGTGATCTGAGACGAAGTGGCTGAGACGTAGTAACCCCTTGTGACTGAGGTCATATGTTCGTTCCAGCTCCGTCCAAACAGTTTATTTGAGAAATTTAGCAAGTTTCTTGAGGAAACACAGTGGTTCCGATTCATTCTGAGGTCTTACTCTACTCCATTATAGACTTGGTTATACCATACATAATCTGCAATGCCTTAAAAATGGCGTTTTTAAAATGTGACCTGAAGTGAGATATCGTACTCTGGAAACAGTTTAGTAGCAAAACAATTTAACACAACAATTCACAGATTTTTTATTCTGATCAATATATACTAAAAAGATTGCAATTATTGCCGGTAGTCGAAAGTAATTAAATTAGCATACCAGCAATCATATTATAACGCTTTGAGCGCTATAAATATCAATAATTAAGCGACATGTAGAGTCAGTAAATACACTACCACCATTGATGGCAGAGACGATCTCTACTAGGGCACCACATTAATGTTACTTAAGTGAGTTTAAATTGTGACAACTTAATAGAAAGTACATAGGAAACCTAGATATGGAATTGACGAATAATCGTGAAAGATTGACTTATTCAAATGAGATTTTTTTGTTAAAATTAATAAAGTCTGTATGTTGACAGGATTGACACATTTCTACAGCAAACTTCATAGTGAAATGTGTTCCGATAAGAAAGTTCATAACAGCATAATTAAATGTTCATCGCCTTGAACACTTAGACGTTAACACAAAATTATATTTATAATAATAATGATTGATACAACCCGTTAATACCTGTAGTGCAGTGAGACCCACCCACAAAATATGACTGGAGTCCCTAACCTTTCTGCCCTTGAATAAATAAATATTTATTGATAAATGTTAAATTTACAAATTACATAAATAAAAATCCTGTGTATTATGTCCACAGCGAGAAATTACATCCTATGTCACGCCAATGACCTCATAATTCACTTTTGACAAATATTTGTATCTGTAAGTAAAATTGTGCTCCTGAGAGAGAAAGAGATCAAAATCCCGAATTTTAAAGTTTTCGGGGTGTCTCTTAGCCTTAAACATTTACAAGCTTTCTTTCAAAGCATGTTTTCAACCACATTTGTATTAAATTTTCTAGATGTAAGTGTTTTAGATAATACATATGGAAATCAACATTGATTGTTCTGACTTTCAGGTTCGTATTTTCTTTGGTTTATATTGAGCAATTCATTCCCCATTTTCATCACACTTTCCATCACAGCTATTCCTTCTTGCCTTATTTTGATACAGTGCATGAACGTCTTGGCACCCGTCACGTTTGACTCGTAAAACGGAAGATGATGATGCAGTCGTTCATTTGCGATAAAATGTTGCGTTGACGTCCCGTACTTAGATATACGATCCAGTTCATTAAACGATTCGCTAAGTGCTACGTTCAAATTCACACAGTGTTCAATTTGTTCCGTTTGTGTTTTTGTGAGCCGCTTTTTGTTTTCCTCTCTGTTTTGGTTTAAGGTACACCGTAATTGGCGAAACATTTTTACTAAATCCTTCTCTAAGGCGTCAATACGGCTGGGAAAGCCATCAGTTGTATTCTGGACTTCGTCGACGTTCGTTTTAAGCGTTGACGTTACTTCAGCGAGCGAATGTTGCATTTTTTGTATTTGTTGATGTAGCTCTTTAGTTTGATCAGAATTATTTCCATTTGTTACGATGTCCGTAAGTTTGGCAATAGTGCAGTTGTGGTGACGTTGTTTACACTTGGAACACAGAAGAGAAGCGTGCTCTCTGCAGTATTGGTCAACACGACTATCTCGGTGACTGTAACAATACTCGATCGCTCGGCACTCCTCTGCGATATCGGACGGGGTCTCAGCCGGGGGTCGAGCGTTTTTAAAATGCTCGATCAGTGGTTCTAGGGCGAAGTTACGCGGAAGACTGGAGGCCCACTCATTTCTGGTACGAGCTGTCGGCTTGGTGGATTGGCGACATATTGGGCATATAATCTGTCTCGAAGTGTTGCTATTGACGATGCCCTGGATACATGCTTCACAGAAGGTATGCATGCACTGGAGAACTCGTGGTGAATTATAAATCTCCAGACATACCTGACATCGGAGGTTCTCCGCAAGGGCGATAAGCCTTGTCGACCTCCCGGGGACACAATCCCCAGACCCAGCCGCCATCTGTCCAAATAATTATGGTGCTAGTCCTAGTATCATTAACACATAATTAGTTTTAAAACTGTGTTGATTTTGTGACACAATCTTCATACCCTGTCGTCTTCCAAATACTTATGTTGATGTATATTCTACACTTGCTATTATATTTGCTAGTTCAGTATTGAAACCCAACAGCTGTGCTCGTGTAACTTCCCTTATTGTATATTGTTTGTGTTAAAATTGCATTAAATACATTCTGCAATGTTCTATATACATACGTCCATGTCACATCCGAAAATAAAATAAATAAGGTAGGCGTGTGCAGAATGTAATACTTGTTCACGTTAACAAAACATGTCGAAGTTTAGCAATGTATACTCATAAAATGTTTAATCAAACAACTTTAATCATGTGTTATCTATTTAATCATCAACATTTATAAATGTAACCAATCATGTGTTGATGATACTAAGATTATACCTTTTGTTTAATTGGTTCGTCCATCTTCCTTCTTCCTGTAATCGGTGTATTGTAACTCCTCAAACCAAGTTCGACGCACTATGGTGTTGTCAAGCATGGCGGTGGTGTAGTGGATAGAGTGTTGGCCACTAATTACAGAAGTTGAGTGATCGATCAATCGACACAATGGCATCTCAAAATCTAACAACCCATAACGGTTCTTTCCCCAAAACAGACTCGAATTGCAAAATTACGTGCTCAATTCGGAATCAAGATAACATAAATACGTATAAATGAGCTATTCATTCAGTTTGTATGTGCTGGGGTACGCATTTGCTTAAAGAGCAGAACTTAATATACTTTTGATTGTCGCTGAGGCATAACATTGACATCATCATCATCACCATCATCATCATCACCACTACCACCACTACCATCATCATCATCATCACCACTACCACCAACATCACCATCATTATCATTATTACCACAACCAACACCACCATCATCATCATCATCATCATCACCACCACCACCACCATCATCATCATCATTATCACCACGACCAATACCACCACCATCATCATCATTATCACCACGACCAACACCACCACCATCATCATCATTATCACTACGACCAACACCACCACCACGACCACCACCACCATCATCATCATCATCATCATCGTCAATTCTATTATTATTTTTAAATGGAGTTAAGCGTATTTCTCAACACATGCAGCTTTGACGCCTCCCAATATGGCTAGGAATATCCTGCAGATACAGATATATGGCGTCCAGTTTGTGTTGATGGAGGAATACGTCTGAATGACTCTGATCGAATAGGAAAACTAATAGGCAATCTTTCTCACATTCATTCTGTACAAGCCCCTGACCCTAGCGATGAGAGGTAAGTGGTCTGTCGTCACACAGCGACTTACACCCGTCGGTCACAGAGGACCATGTATATTACAACAAAAGCCAGAACAATGCAAACAATATCCGTGAAAAGACAATATAATAGTGTTATCTCGACTGGACTATTTACAAGATTAGCATACCAGATGAAGTTACCGGGTTAAATTACGTTGTGCACAATCAAATCACATACACGCAGGGATAATTGTATAAAACGAATACATGCAATAGAAATAATTTTAAACGGTGATAGAATGATATCAACAGTCGAATGTTCTTTGTTTTGTGATGTCACGTTTAGCAGTCTTAAGCACGGTCATAGTTTCTTCTTGTCGACAATATGACATATCGACAAAAATGTGCACCAAAACGAAAACTCGCCAATCAACAAGCAACCTTTTGTCGTGTTGGCGTCCTTCGAATGTCGAGTTGTGTGTAATCCGTCGTTTTGTATACATGCTCTGTAGAAATACCGTTCTGTCGTGTAAGCGACGTTTATCGAGTTTTTGTATTGGCGTGTTGACAATAACTTGAAATGGTAGGGATTAGTCGCCATAGTTTCTTCTGACCCAAACTTTAATATAAATTATTTTATTAATTATCATGAATCTGGGGCGATACCGTGATTCAAGCACATGGCTTGATACCCAAACAAAACAAAGCAAGGTGGTAGTGCAGTTGATAGAGTGTTGCCCACTCATGCTAGAGGTTGTGGGTTCGATCCCCAGCCCGGATCGATATCTCTACAAAAAAACAGCACTGGTTCTAACCAGGAAGCGAACTCGACAGCAGTTAACATAAGCTCTGAATTTTCTTCGCAATCGAGCTGAATAAATTAGTACTTACTAAACGAGATGTCGTAATGCTGAGCGCATTGATATATACAAACATAAGCCGATAAATTATGTGCCACAACTCGCTCAATAGTTAAGTGTCATTAATCTCCCTTTGATCTAAAATATGTTTTATCTATCTTACTTCGGATTTACTTAGTTCGTGAACACCCCTCGGTTTAGGAAACTCTCCATGAACACAAATATTCATTTCAGCATCGTTTGACTTATCTAACTTTTGACATAATTTTAATTTTTTTAAACTGAAATGAAGTTTTATATTAGTATAGTATTAATAGTCGCTTCAACAGTATACTAGTCATATCGCAGATATAGAACTTTAAGACTACTGTCAAGCATAAACATGCAGAATTATATCCTGAAGTCTGACAAATCTCCTCTCTCTCTCTTATATATCAGTGGTATGATACCTTTAGAACTGTGAACGTTTTTGTTTCAGTTTAGATCTATTAAATGTGTTTGAGAGTAGAGTGTGGGGACATATCCTTACATAAAGAGAGAGAGAGAGAGAGAGAGAGAGAGAGAGAGAGAGAGAGAGACATCACATGTTCCTCGCGTCTGACGCAAGTAGACGATTACATATAGTCAGGGCGGGGAAAAAGTAAAAGTAAGAAAAAAGCAAGGTCTTTCGAGTGCGAGACGCGAACGTTGTCCCCATTAATAATTGAATGTTTAATTACTGTAGACGGATTACATACATGAAAATAGACGACCGTTGATATGAGGACATAACAACTGGCCCCACATAAACTACCGTGTCCTCACATAGAGGTTGGTGGGTTTATGAAATGTCCTCATACTCTCACTCTCTCTTTCTCTCTCTCTGACTACCAGATGTATATCTTACTATTATACCATCTTAAATGTTTATTCAACGCCAAAATTCTAAACTGCTCAACGTTAACCATAAATTATACCGCATTTCCCTTCAAATTAAGTGCAATACAGTGAAAGAAAATGACAACCAGTCAGTCTCTATCAACGTTAATATTTAGCGCAGTTTGATGTACTTCTGAATATTTGCTATTCTGTATAAACCGTCGTTAATTTTGGTTACCCTGGAATTCCTGCACTATTTGTATGGACCAGGTGTCAAGACATTGATCCCCAGATTTGTAAAAAGTAAGAGCCCTCAACAAGTTGTGCTCGTTTGTTGTCCTGCCATACTAGGCTGGGCTGTAGCATGCTTCCTCCTCTAAGATGGACAAGTATGCAGTACCCCGGATGTAGAAAGCATATTAAAATAAAACTGTTTGTAACTGAAAACACATACATGTTCATACACATCCACTTTTTATTTCACTTCTCTTTTTTTTTATTACATTTTGTTATCATCAAGTTCGCTGCTGCGTTCGTCGACTAGTGATATAATTAGACTGGGTCTGCATAGCAACCCAAACACGTTTATAATGTTCCAATTCCAGCTGGCGAATCTCTCTTTTTCGTTGAGTGGATCACTCCGCGGATTCTTTGTAACACTGTCAAAGGGTACCAATTACTTGGATGCAAATGCCGGTGTCTCCATAATTATTGCTGTGCAATTTAAAGCCATGGTAAATAATTTGCTGACGCGTAAACATATTAATTCACTATTAAATCTGCGTGTTTCAACTTTTCAACCGCTTGAATGAGACACAGAAAATCAAAGTAGCAACACTGCAAAATTTTGTAATTAAATAAGATTTTTTTAAAAAAAAAACAACACTGTCGACGTACAAACAAATTAATGTAATGTAATCTATGTATGTTCCAACTATTTAACTACTTGAATGAGGGACTTGAGAATCAAAATAGCAAGTCGGCGACTGTCATTTTTTGTAACACAACATTGTGATTGAAGACTTTCAATATGCCAAGTGCTCATAAAAATAATAATGTCCACTTGTGCTCAAACCAATCAAGTCGTTTGTCAAAAATAAATATATGGATGGAAGACGGAAATTAAGCGGACACGTTAGACGTTGAAGATTTCATGCGATTCCAGCCTCGGGTTTTCTGTTACAGTCCCGCTTTTATCTAATGGTCGCGAGATATCATAATGAACTGAATCCTGAGTGTATTAAATCTATCTGAGGCGGATTATACCTGCTTTTCTAGTTGTAACGAAAACGTGCACTATCTTAAGTAGTTGTTGAACCACTCGATTATGGTTATTTAACGTACTTAGCCTGACAGAGCTCCCGGTGTTACCAGCCCATTATTTCCTGATATTTCAAATTGAACACGATAAGTTATGACCGTCTGTAAATATTATGGATTATTCATTTATCATGAAAGGAATGCAAGCTATTTGTTAACAATATCTTGTATCTTTGCTTGTGTTAAAATTAAATAAGGTCCATTACTGGTGACGTCGTCTACACTGCCACTTGTGTTCTAATGTTACATTTGCATTCCGGGTTCCATATGAGTTGTGGTAAGGTTAGTGTAAGGTTGTGGTAGTTTCCCCGCAAGTTTGACACTGTGAGTGGAACATAGAACGGAACAGAATATAATTTATTAAGGTTTGTAAAAAATGCTTCCCCATACATGATTCAATATATACTGAACGGAACAGCTAACCCGCCACGTGATCTTGTATGAACCAGACTGACATCTTATGTATTTTCTCAATAGGTATCGAAGTAATTTCATTGAAATTTGGACTTGCACAGGAAAGAATATTTAGGCTATGTAAAATCAAAACATATTGTCTATTAATGTCGTGTTCACGTTTTGATAAAGATATTTGATATATAAATGTGGCGGGTTAGCGGTTCTGGTCATAATACAGTCAAGACAAAACGTATAGTCACATTACAGATACACTGGAATGTTTACAGTAGCATAACTATACTATAGAATTTATAGTTCAGACTATATAGGGTCCACCATGGCCGACTGGTCAAGATCTCTTACTTGTCACCGCTATGGCCGTAGGTTCGACTCCCGCTTTAATTGAGAAAAACTTTCAGCTACTTGCGGAAGGGCGGTGGTTCTACTGAGGTCTTCCCCCCCCCCCCCCCCCCCCCCCCACCACCACCCGGTATTTCTCAAATATTCCATTATATGAGTTAAAATGCTGAACGGCATTCCATACCGTATGCTTGTACATGCCGGCATGGGATTGGCGGTCCGCCCTTATTTTTGAAATAGTCAAATCCGGCGTATTTGAAATTTTACAAACCTATGTCTACATTGGACATCTATCCCCCCTGAAAGAAAATCCGGGATCCCCGCATGCAAATATGTGTAACCCGACGCCGCCATATGTGATGATGGTTATGCTATAATCAATAGAGTTACAAAGCAACAACGATATGTCGTCTGCACGCTTCAGCAGACGTCAATACATTAAACCCCTCTGTATTGGCAAAATGGTATCGTCCAGTTTTACCTGAGCACTCAGGTATGAAAGGTGTATTGTGTTTGAGTAAGGTAGACGAAAATAAGTAATTGTTAATGCAGTCGTTCAAAATCGACCACAAGAATTGCTTTCAAGTAGCGACATGGATTATTATGGCCAGTGAAAATTAAACCAAACAGTGTTATAATTTGTCAGCTTAATTTAAAAAATGGACATGATTTGAGTCCCAAGGAGTGATATTTTATGTTCATTTTTTCTTCACTGAGGTGAGTAACACAATTTATGTCTCCATGCATCGCAGAATTTGAAAACTTGCTAAACAGGTGTTGTTAAAATAGATGTGTAAATATACAGCGCGAGAATATTTTACCGGCCGTGTTAAGTTTCACTAAAAGTGAATGGTGACTTATTGACAATTATTAAATATAGTATCTCCAATGCAATACTTGTGTTAATTAACTGAAAAAGCAGTAACAAGGTTAAAAAAGAAAACACTTGCTTATAATCTATTCATTAACGTCGGCGCAATCATTTCAACCTACACACACTCATATATATGTGTGCATATAATAATTGACTTAAACGAATAAATTATTCAGTTTGTTTGCTTTATAGAATGTGTTGCTATGACAGAAGCTATTGTTACTTAATGCTGTTTATATGAATTATACTGTTACTGTAGATATTTCCATTCCCTCATGGATAAGATTTCTTAGAGAGTATTTGTTAAATGGTCATCAAATATCAATATAAAATTCGATATATTTACGTTTGTTGCCAGTACCTCCATCCGCACGGGCCGCACCCCAACACCCACCCGTCCCACGCACCAACTTGGCGTAAGGATACCCAATAGCATTCTGGGTACTAAATTGTTACATTGTCATATTATATAGATACCTATATGGAACATGTATGTTAATTTATAGAATATACAATTACACGTGTGTACGTACGAACCCAGGCTTTTTAGTAAAGTGTATCAAATTGTGTCCCCAGATTCCAATCTAGGAGGGGTGTCCAATATATTTTTCGGCATAGGTATACTTTTTCAGTATTGAGAACTGTTAGGGAGGGACGGGTGTTAAGAGTCCGACCCCACTGTCTCTCTCTTAAAACCGCCAGTGGGATATCAGTGCATTTACATGTAGCTGCCCCCGCACCGTGACTATTTGAATAACTTTATGTTTTTGTAATGTGTTATGAAAAAAGGGTGCTGCATGATTGTTCTTAGTACATATAAAACAATGTAAACAAGATGGGACTAGAACGAGTCAGTGACACATCAGTGAAACAACCACTGCATAATGTTAGACGATAACTTTGTCATTGTTCTTTCTAACCAGTTAGTTCAATCGGTAGCGCGTCTGACTATCAATCCGGGGCTCGTTAGTTCGAATTACCGCCCTGGCACAGTCTCCGTGATGATTGATATGCGAAATTGCGTCTCATTGTTATTCATTTCTCACCACTGATTCAAGAGGGAAGGTTACTCAGTTACTTGTGGGGATAAGTGTGCTCGAGTACTGGTTAACATTCCAGGGTTCAAGGAAAGAGTAGATTGGTAAACTGATAGTCTGGTAGCTCAAAGTGGCATAAATATGATGCTAAATATTCAACCAATAAAGTAAACTGTTCTATCTAACTATCCAGCTACTTAAACACGTTCCCGCTTAGCGAACATTGCTGTTTGTTTAGTATATCGGTCTAGATATATCAATCGATTAATTTTTGTTATTTCTCAATTAGTTCAGATGGAATATATGGCATATCTTGTTCTCAAAAATATGACTAGTATTGAATGCAATCACAGGCGCGGTTGTCTTGGGTAAATATATATATATTATGGAAGTATTTCACCCAAGGTTGATGATTATATACAACAACATATCATTTAGTAATCTATCGGCACATGACGATTTGTGGTTAACTTTGGGCAAAAACTCTCAGTTTTCCCAGGGCCAGCCGATGTTTTTACTTTTGTCCAAGGTAAAGTCGGGATAATGAGATGGGTTTAGCAAACTGAAAAGTACACACATTTGTGGATGTTTTTTGCCTACTGTAAATATATGGCTCACAGAAAACAGACTTAAGTCATAAACTCACTTCTTCATCCTTGTTTGTATGTACATAAAAAATGAGCAACACATGTTATACAATACAAAATGATATCATTATTACATAGATTAAATAATACAGGGTTTTTGTTTTGACATTCGAATTGATTGCAGTATATTATAGACACGCATACAGAAACACAAGCGTGACTAGGTACAGCAGACAGACTGATAAACAACGCACACTGATACACACTGACATACACACATACACCTTTATCAGACACACATACGCGACCTTGAGGCAGGCAGGCAGGCAGGCAGGCAGGCAGGCAGGCAGACAGACAGACAGACAGGCAGACAGACAGACAGACAGGCACACACATCTAGACTCAGATTAAAGCTTAGTTTTTCCCAAACCAAATTCAGTTCTATTCATTTATTCAGCACAAACATCATACAATATTTATCGCTTTTAAAATTCAATAATTCAGGAGGTAGTGTAATGAGAAAAGCATGACATTTAATGTTATATAAATGTATAGCAAAATTTAATTTCCATTTTCTGATGTCTATTTTCACATGTTTTCACATGTAATTAATAAAAATTATTTTCCTATGCTTATGTATGTTCGCCAGTTCAGGGTGTAGGCCAATTATAGCTCGCATTTAGGATGGTAATTCGTAAAATTTAGTAATAAAGCAGTCTCTGATTTTTTTTGAGAGTCCTGTCTTGTACATTTTTATGAAGGATATCTATGTACAATATTGATGTAGAATACACGCATCCTTGCAACTGTAACATTACACAATCCATTTAAATCTATACAGCATTGCTATGCTGATATATTCATTAATATTCATTTATTCTTTACATATGGTTATATCAAAGTATATAATTAATATAATGGTTCCTGTAATGATTCTCTTCTTTACTGATATGACATAAAAAACGCAATGAAAGAAGATTAGATCTTATATAACATCATAAGCCTGAAGGTTTAACATAACAATAGTATGCATAACATGAACGTTGATTGCGGATGTTGATGAAGATTAGCTCAGTTTAAACATATTTTATTTCTGAATATATAATATATACAATGTATCTAAACAATGGTGAACAATAATAACGAAGGGATAAGAACGAAACCATAATGCTTATCAAATATTTTCTAGTCTTACTACAAATTACACATGGCAAAAAATGTAAACTAATTTAAATATACATATGTGAAAATGAATTAGTGATAATGAAAAGAGAATGATTTGATTACAATGTTTTTAACTGATTGTTACATACGTGCTAAGCTTGTTTTAAAATAACCATAAATTTGAAAGAAAATTAGAAAAAATGTTAGGATGACACAGGGATAGAGTAGAAAACCGACAATATACTCCCACCAATATAAATAGGTCTTACTACTTGAACCGTTTTGTGTTCTTAATAAAAGTATATACTGCATCGAAAACTTGTCTCAAAGTGAAAATGTTCTTCCTCTAAAAATACAGTTGGTTTCCACAAGATATATTTAATACAATATTGGAAATAGTGTTCAACTACAAAAATAACAGAATTGCCATGATCAGTATATAGAACTCTGAAAAAAACCACATGTTTCATCTTATATTGAGAATGAAATTTGATATTAAAGGATCATGTATTGTGTTTTACGTCAAGAATACAGTAATCTTGTTTCCATCAAAGCCATGCTTAACAAATCATATAATTACAATAAGAAAGTAAACATTACCGGTGTCATTTTCACATCTATTTTTATAATTAACTTTTATAAGAATCGCAATGACGGACGTCTGATATAATGTGCAATAGGGCTCAATTTGATATATCTTAACGTTTTTGAAAATGGGGATTGGTCAATATCTTAGCAGGTAATATTTTCTGATGTACAAACTACAACTACCATCGGCAAATTGCAGTTTATGCCCAACTTGCTTATGCCCAACCATTTGCCTTTAGATACACTATACATGTTGCAAGTCTAAGATGAGTTTTTTTAAAAGGACATTCTGAATAAAACACCAAATATAAAGCACACAAAAAAGAAGGGCGAGAAAATTGCGAGCAACTATTTTGCAGCGAACTTAAATCGACTGTATACCAGGTGACAGTTTCCAATTGCTAAATGTAATAAGACATCTTAATACTAACTAATTGTACGAATAATGATGCGTACGACTGTAGAATCGATATTGATACAAACCATTCAAAGATATTATACAAATATACTAAAAGGTTTACCGATAGTAATCATGACGAACTTAGAGTCTATAACTATGTTACAATAACATTAAGAAGTTAAGAAAAGTTTTGTGTGTAATAAATTAATTATGGGGCCAAGAAGTCTAAGACGCTTACGGTCACTTGGTTTGAGACGATGTGTCCTGAGTTACCCTCCCAACGTCCGATCCAAAAACTTTGTTTTCCAGTTACTTGCAGAAGGTCGTTGTTTCTACTCAAATTCTTTCTTAGGTCTTCCTCCATCAGTAAAACTGGATACACCATAACCTGTAATGTATTGAACATGACGGTAAACTCAATTAAAAAATATCACACATTTCTTTCTGTCCTCGTTTTATGTTTATTGTAATACTTTAACAACTTCATCTTTTTACATGATATAACAATGCAGTTTCTATTTTTTTGTTTATGTTTTTATACCAAACACTTTAAATAATGGTTAGATGTCCGAAGAGCCTTTTCATAACAAAGACTTTAAATAATGACTACTCGTACTTGACGAACAGTTACTTCTCTAGGACACCTGTAGGCCAATTTGGGTGCAGGGCTTTGTCACAAAGTATATTTGCATTACCTACTTTAAATTTCTGACCTGTCATTCTTTCTCAGTGCTGGTCATAATTGTGAATTGCCAATACTTTATTTGTGTTCAATGTTTATTTTAAAGGCCAGTTCTGAAGAATAAACATTTTATATGGGTAAAACCTGGTAAGCGGTGATCTTGAGAGATCGTCTTAGACATAATAAAACTATGGTACGCCATATTACAATCATAAGGAGAGTTTCTTAAAGAGAAAATATCCTTGCGATGCGTCTGAACCTTTATTGAAAGCAAATATATCTGAAATAGAGATAGAATATCTTCCATTGTATTGTTAGTTAAAACAAATTTTATTTCATAAAATGTACAACATTCTTTATATAATATACAAATGGAAAAGCGGTAAAATCGAAAGTATAATTTATAAAGTTTGCTCCGCTGTTGAAGGTCAGTGCCAATCTAATAAGGATACAAAAATGAAATATATCGCGAAAAAAACAACATCAAACAAACAAAAAGTATGAGGAAAAGTATCGGATATAAAGTTGAAGGAGATATTTTATATAAAAAGGGTGGACTTAAACAATTTGAGATCCTTGTTGTAAGTTGGTGATGTAACACAGGCTGTGTTAAGTCCATATTGTAACAGATGCAATGATATCTACAGATTTTAAGATTGCGAACTCGTGATCGAAATAATCCCTATAAATATGTCTAAATAAGCAGCCCAAGATGGTGTTTCATTAATCGATGATGCGTGCTTATTGTAGACCGAGTCTTAATATTTATGGTGAAGCATGTTTAGCTGTTTGTTTATTGTATCGTACCATTGTTGATGATAAGGACCCTACTCCGTGGCTGAGTAGTTTAAGGCGTTGCCTTTATATCAGTGAGCATTCAATTCTGAGGTCTTTGGTCTACTGCTAGCTCGATCCAAAACCTTTATATACAAATGTATTGTGGAATCAGTTAACATGTAAAATGTTAAACGTGAGCCTTTACCTTATTAAATCACCACCAGCACCAGCACCATCTCCGGCACCAACAACAAATTACTATTCTCATCATTATTATCAAATTACCCTTTTACCCCATTAAAACAACAATAACAGCAATAGCCTCAACTCGCCCATAGATAACTATTTGCACCATCTCGTAAGACACATACAATTATATGATAGCATATCCTATAGAATATTGTGTGTTTGTCTCCGGATGGTGCCTGAACTTGTTCCAATATATACTTAAAGATATGCACTTGTTTTTATGGTACATTCTCCTACGGGAAAATATCGTTGACCCGAAAGGCGTTTGTTGTCCAAGTTATTTAAAACAAGACCAATGTTTACCCCATTCACGGTTGTATTACCTAAATATCGTGCAGTGCAAATTTCTTGTTTATACACATAGTTTAACCTAATAAATTGAAACTTCGAATCATAATGCATTTTGCAAATTACAAACTATAGAGTGTGTTCATGATTTCAAATTACAAACTAGTTACAAATATTCACTAACTATAAAAGTTAGTCTTGGTCATGTCAGGCGACTTTCTTTCTCTTCCGTCCGATTGTGGCATAGCATCTGTATGGTAGTAAGTCTTGGCCAACTAATTTCCTTTTGAAATATATTGGTGACCTCCCATCAGGTTGCAACATAACATATCCATGATAGTAATTTTTTGCCAAATGGCTTCCTATGTCATCAGGTTGTAACGCAACATATCCACGAGAGTAAAATTTGGCCAAATGACTTCCTTTGTCATCAAGTTGTAACGTAACATATACATGATAGTCAATCTTGGTCAAATGACTTCCTTTGCCATAAGACTATGGCGTAAACATCCACGATACTAGTAGTTGGTATTGGTCAGTGACTTTCTATGCCACCAGGCTGTGACGTAGCATATCCACGATAGTAAATTTTGGTCAAATGACTTCTTATGCCACCAGACTGTGACGTAACAAAAAGTATATTTCATAGATTAACTTGATCAAATTAAATATCTCAACGTAGGGCTGTCCAATAAGTATCGTCTCTAAAACAGTGATTATACTCTACGAACTAAGCATTCAACAACAATTCACATTAGATAAATTAAGGTCGCTTATTTTCATTCAAGAGCAACATGATTGTCTTATCATTGTAAATAAAGATAAAGGTAAATAAAAAAACGTTTGGAAATTACCAGAGTTTCAAGTTTCAACTTTAGCAGTATATAGGTGACATTAACACATGTATTGAAACAAGATCACCACATTTCCACCCTCGACCGAGTTGAAATGCTGTGTATATACCAAGGTATATACTTTACCTACCTGAGGATATTTGAATGTAAGCTATCTGTGTTGAAGGCTGGGGTAGTCACGAGGGATTACGCATGAATAAGAGAGTTGAATACTTATACTACAGTAGGAGTCAAAACATTTTGTTGGAATAGTTGTAGTGTATGCTTCAGATACACAAACAAAACAAAGAAAAATCGATTTGAATACTTATCTCTTTATAGTAGTAACGATTAGAAAACATAACTCAAAATTGGAAGTATGATGGGGGTTTTGACGTTTTTTTTCGGAAAATGAATTGATAAGTATACATTTATTGTTGTAGAACCATTGTCCCAGGTGGCCTATGTTGCCAAGTGGGCAAAGGCGACGCTTCAAAGCCATTTATCTCTTATCGCTGAGGTCGCAGGTTAGAATCACAATCGTTCTAATGCCATTCTGCAAGAAAGTTTGTCAGTTACTTGCAGAAGGACGGTGGTTCTATTCAGATTCATTCTGAAGTATTCCTCTATCAATGCAATAGGATATGCCATATATAACCTAAAAGATGTTGAAAATGGCGTTAAGCCCCATTAAAACATCCCTCCCCACTAAAACCATTGGTCTAAGTCATGAGAAGAAGTTATTGATATATTCAACCATTAGAGGGTCCTCCGTGGCCGAGTGGTCTAAGGCACCGTCTCAAGATCGCTTACCTCTTACCGCTAACTTCGTAGGTTCGAGTCCTGCTCACTCCAAAAACTTTGTGTGAGAAAGTTTAAGTTACTTGCGGAATGACGATGGTTCTACTCTGTCTGAGGTCTTTCTCACCAGTAAAACTGGATATGCCATATACAACCTGAAATGTGTTGGAAATGGCGTAAAACCCCATTAAAAAACAAACTTCGACCATTAAATAGCATTTTGTGCATTACACCTATTTGAGCTCGAATGGATAAAGAGGGCTAAACTGTACTGCGTTTTGATCTGGCATTCAATTTGCTTAATCAAAGCTTAGTCTTAAACTGTTGTTTTTTCATCGTTAACTTTCACATTAATAAGACCTTTGTGAGGCAGACTGAAGTTCGTTTTCCGATATTCAACTTAATACTAACTTTAACAGATAATAACTCTAACCTAATTTACCTCAAAAATTGAAGAGTTACACAATTAAATATCGAAAGACGAAAAGCGAACATCAAAACATACCTTTGTATCTTCTTTTGAGAGTAGGGGATGACCCAGTGTACCTTTTGAGAGTAGGGGGTGACGCAGTGTACTTTTTGAGAGTAGGGGATAATGTTGTGTACTTTTTGAGAGTAGGGGATGATGCAGTGTACCTTTTGAGAGTAGGGGATGATGTAGTGTACCCTTTTTGAAAGACATTGCAAATGTCGAGTAATCGATTCAGTACTGGTTAATTCAACGACTCTCGTTGATTCCCGAGGACAGTGGGTTAGTTTATACTAATTTATTTTAGCTCGATTACGATGAAAGCTCAGAGCTTATATGAACCGCTCTCAAGTCCGTTTCCTGAGTAGAACCAGTAATGAGTGTTGTTTTATGAGAGGCATCGGGGATCGAACCCGCAACCTCTGGCATGAGCGGCCAACATTCTATCCATTAGACTACCACCCGCTTAACAGTGGGTTGCGTTCCAATATTAAAACAGTGAGTGTTTAGGCGTGCATACCTACTTTCATGCATGGCGCACATTGCAGTTTTCTGATCAAAAATCTATCGAACTTAAATTATATATCTTCCTTAAATAACTTTTGCTTTCCTTGTAAACATTAAATTTACCAGAATCGAAGGGTCGTGGGTTCGATCCTCCGCCATGGTTATGTATGGTGTCCTTGAGCAAGACACTTTATCCGCATATGCTTAGTACTGGTTCTAACCAGGAAGACTTCGAGTAAGAACTTAACTTATTTTACAATCGAAGTAAAATAAATAAGATTATAGGTAATGGTGTTTTCTGCTATATAATAGTTAAACGTTGGTTCCTTGTTTTTGCAATATATTGTCGTAGTTTTCATGTTTTTATGTTGCTTAGATTTCATGTTTTTAGTATTTTTTGGGGTCTTATTCTCATGCTAAACAAAATTACAAATTAAGGTAATTGTTCTCCGATAGAAAATAGACATTAATCATGAAATACGAGCAGCGTTTTAAAAGTCAACAAAAGGGTTTGGGTAGCTGCAATATGAGAGGATAGGTAGGAGCTAGCCAAACATTGTTTAAACGATGGCTTACTGTGTCCTCGTTCACATTTACGTCGTTCGTGGAAGACTGTAAATAACAACTCTGCGCAATTACTTCATATCGTATTCTTAAATGTTATACACCAATCTGCAGTTTACATTTATAAAACCATTGCGCCCTTGATCTATGTGATGCATAGCGAGTTTTTGTGTAAGTATTTGTTTTGTTTCTCTTCAGGCGAATCCACTGTGCCGCATGAGCTGGGACTGAACTTTTCTCGAACTAAGACAAAACAACCATGGCCACAATGGCAGAGAGCGAGTCTATCGAACGTGGCTTTCAGCGCCTGTCTTCTATCTTTAAGACACCGGTGCTCGATTCTAAGAAATGTCACCGCTGCAGGAATACCGTGTACCACGCGGAGAAGATAGGACCCGTTCACGAAGTGATATATCATAAACATTGTTTTAAGTGTGTTGTGTGCGACCAGCATTTGACCATCAAAAACTACTGCACGAATCAAGTGGACCCGGATGATAGGGAAATCTATTGCGGGACGCATTTCCCGCGTGTAGGGGCGGCGAAAATCGACCAGGGAGCTATTGGTATTCGTGGTGCCGTTCGGGCACAGGACAACTTTCGACAAATGTCAAAAAAATTAAACAGCCAAGTGCGTAAGCCGGGTACTATTCGAATACCGTCATATGACGCTCAGGCTATTGCCATTAAGCGAATTCTCACGTCACCAAAGGCCCAGGAATACACCGCGGCGGTGAATTTAAAAGGACAGCATGTTAGTTTGCCGCCTGATGCAATGGGTATCAAACAAAACATAGCCGCCCAGAAGATGCAAGGACAGTACTTAAAGCGCCCAACTGAGAACAACTTCCACCCACGGGTAGGTAACCAAATAAACATTCAATTCTTGTAATTCCATACTCCCAAAAATGTAGTGTGACTTGGTATATTTCACATATTTAGTTTGCCGCAACCATCAATGTATGTTAAGTGTTTGTTCAGTAGCTGTCGTTTTGAAAGAAGTCGTGTTACAGGTTAAGATTACCATGTTTGTAAAGGAACATTACAAACATTGTGTGTTTGCAAAACCGTTGCTATGTTTAGATACGGCATTTGGTAAAGTAGGGACCAGCAGGGGCCACTGCCCTTGACTCAGCAATGAGAGGAATTGTATTGTAAAATGAAAAAAAATGATTCTCAACATGATTATTTTACATTGAAGTTCATGTTTTATTGTTTGGGACTGTGAAATAAGTAATGATAAAAAGGGACATTTTGAAATAAATACGTGTCACGTGCAGATAATGCACCAGTCAGTTGTAACCAAGGCCATAGCCTCTGAAGGCTTGCAGATGGACATTTTGCCGTGCAACGCACTGCTAAAAGCATTCAGTCTCAGTTTATATACTTGTTGAGTGTTGTTTGTTTGTGATGTTTTAGATGGGGAGACTTTTTCTGTCAAGCCGGAAACTAAAAGTGCACTTTAATAAATGCTACAGGGTCTTCCATGACTGAGTTATACACGACGCTTTACCTCTCGGCGCGAGGACATGAGTTCGAACCTATCTCGGTCCTAACAGACTTGAGACAGATATGAAATAAAGATATCAGTTACTTGCGGAGGCAGGATGGATTTACTTGGGTTCATCTTAAGGTCACCCTCCACCAATATATCTGGAGATGCCATATATAACCCGAAATGCGTTGAACATGCTATAGGGTTCTCCGTGACTGATTAATCTTCGACGCTATCTATCTAAATATAACCTACCTCTTGAGTTCAAACCTATCTTGGTCCAAACTGAAGTCACAGCGTGTATGTAATCTACTAAGAGAGAAATCTATGTAAGTGGTTCGGTTAGCTCAGTTGGCAGAGTATTTGCTCTATAAGCGAAGGGTCCCGGATTCGAGTCCCGGACTGGCTGCATATATTTCTCGCCCTGTTACACTGATCTGATGCATTTCTGATAAGATTTATCAGTTACTTGCGGAATGACGGTGGAGTTGTTATGATTCACCAATAACTGGAGATGCCAGTAACTTGTGTTGAAAATGACGTTAGTTTATCACTATCACTACATTTGTGTGTTGTTTTATTATATATATATATATTGTACTTATGCAATCCAGTGTAAAGTAACATGTCATGTCTGGCTTTGGTTATTAAGTAAAAAGACAAACGGCTTTTACTAATCCTCTTGTGTATTCAAACGGGACCAATCATGGAAGAATTCTTTCATTTATCGACCCCTCGTCGTAAAGGTTAAGTTTTTATACATTGTTAAATAAATCGATATAATAGCAAATAAATGTGAAATAACATTAGGTATTACGCATTTAAACGTTTGGTATTGATAATATTGAATATTTCCCATTCCCATTTAGGACAACGGGCTAAGCTTCACACATTTATTTCGCTGATGAGTGACTTTTGGCTTACTTACTTTTGTGTATTTCGCGTTATATACCATCGTGTTACGTGGGTGTGACTTCTTTCTTGCGTTAACTGAAGAATTAATCAAATAATTTGTTAGATAACATGATAATATGAATAGGGTTGTTAGTATCGTTGTATCTTGTCGCACCCAGTTGAGCAACTATCGGCAAGCTTAATGTTACGTTAAGTTACCTTTTGTAATTTAGGTAATTGTCAACATTTACTAGTATTTTTACGAATAATGTAAATGAATTTAGTATACAAAATATTGAGATTTCGTGAATTTCAAATAAATATTTGAATTTTGTAAACGTTTGACCTTGAAATATCACGAATTGTAAATGCCTTAAACATAATGTTAAATCTAATAGAAACCTGGTAATGTTTCTTTGTGTTTCTTTTTTGTGTAATCTTTGTGTTTTTTTTGTGTAAGCTGCGTCAAAAGGCGTGGTCTTCCGTTCACCCATCTGCACCACCCACCAGTTGTATTACACTTATCATTATCTTTTATGTGTTCTCCTTCTGTCTGGAAGAGGTCCTCCGTGGACGAGTGGACTAGTGCGCTGTCGTTTAATGGCCATTTGCCTCTCACTGCTTAGATCGTGGGTTCGAGTCGCGTTCGCTTCAAAAACCGTGAAAAAGTTTGCATATTGCTTGCGGATGGAGGCTGGTTCTACTCAGATTCATTCTGAGGTCTTCATCTACCAATATAAACTGGTTATGTCATATATAACCTTTCATATGTTGAAAATGGCATTAAACCACATTAAAAAACCTTTCTCGAAACGCTGGAGCTTTACATATTGTGACAACAGTCACGTGATCAGACATTTGAGTATAATCAGTATAATGCCATAGATAGACGGTAATAGAATAAGTGATCGAACCGAGACTTCAAACCAAGGTCACATGACTGTATTTTTGCTTTTTACCGCTCATGTTAAAAGACTTGAATATCTTAAAGCTGATTACCTATTGACCTTGCAATACCCCGAACGGAAACACTTTTTCAGGGATATCTTTTTATTACAAAAAAATAAAATAAAGGACTTAACAAGCAGATTTTCTAGTTTAATCCGCGGCAAATACTTATTATTAAATTATAACAAACGCGTGATGCATTCCGGTTAATGTATATACAGTATTCCTTAATTATATATTATAATCTCACACGGATAGGAATTTTTGTTATCTATTGCTATTAATGATGAAAAAAAATAAACTGTATCTGATGATATCTATCATTGATACGCGGATTTTGAAAGAAACTATGCATTACAAGCGAACGCAACCTGTGACAATATAACTATTTATGCACGAACGTATACATGCATACAGCAACATACGCCATTATATATGTATCACATTCGATAGCGCCAGCATCTGTCAACGTAAGACATTATCGGTACGTTTACATGGTTACATCGATAACACGTGATAGAAGGCTTTATTAGAATTGTTTCCTTTATTCCTTTATTATAAAAAAAACATACACGTAATATATAGAATAAATAGTATCTAAAGAATTGAATTGATTGATAATCAAGTTCGATGTGATTTGCTGTTTCGTTTCCTACATGATACAGAAACATAAAATGGTCGAGCTATCACAAAGTTTAAACAGGTTCACCACAGCAGCAGACGTAATGAAAACGTTAGACGCTCAAGACAATGAACTATATGAAATAGCGAATTGAGATAGTACAAAGTCGAACAACTCAGCGGTCTCTGTTTTTTTTTAAGTAGACGCAACGAAAATATTTGTCCCGAGAAACTGACAGACATGGACGACTGGACGATTCCTTTAATTTGTTAGATTAAAGAATTAACAGAACAGACGAGCTTCCAATTGATCTGACGCGAGAGTGACTATCGCTCCTCCGACTGACCACGTGGCGTTGTTTGTCCAAGTAAATACAATGTAATACGCTCTAGTGATTACTTAACTACCGTTCGCTTGTCTAACGAAAATGGCGGCATTGGAAACAATATTGGATTATCGCATTAATTGACAGCCGGTGTAACGTTATAAACTGACCCCCATAGAATAATGACCCCCGGTCATTATTTTATATAGAATAATGACCCCTTTTCTATAAAATACTGACACCCCTTATAAAATATTGACGTCCCAATTTTATCTATAAAATATTGACCCCCACTTAACCTATTACTAACATACTCTATATCAATTCAAGTCACTGTCGTGTTTCTATTGTTTATATTTGTTGCTGTTGTTGTTTCTGCTGCTGCTGCTGCGTCTACAGCTGACACAACAGCAGTATAACTTAGAGACCCCGCTAAGAAATAAACGTACATCTATTGAAAAATGAAATTTAAAAGGGTTTTCATTTGAATTATCATTATTGTACTTAAAGAGAAGTATAACAATAATAGAAGATATACCCAAGTCGTTTTAAGGTTACTATAGAAATAGAGAGAACCGATAATTAGGCTGGAGGACAACTTATAGTAATGATGATTTTGTCCTAAATTTTAGAGGAAACATCAATCATTTTGTTATTGCATCCTACATGTTGCACTAATTTCGTAATAGCATGGGCTCGCGGGCTCATTACGAAAAAATGATATTGACGGTAAAATAGTTCATTTTCTGGAGTGCAAGATTGTAAAAAGGTAATTTATACGTGGAAAAGCACAATGTTTTATGCCACCCCTGAAAGTGATGTCAAATACCCTTTACCTTCATTATGTCACCTACATGTCACTCATATACACCTCCAAAAATAGGCGAAACGGGTGTGGGGTAGCCCCCTGGTTTTATTACCTGTGACGCTCCTAGAAATTATTCAAATTTCAGAGTTTCCAGTTACTTGCGGAAGGACGGTGGTTCTACTCAGTCTGACTCAGTCTGAGGTCTTCCTCCACCAGTAAAACTGGATATGCCATATATAACCTGAAATGTGTTGAAAATGGCGTTAAACCCCATTAAAAACAAAAAAAATTCAGTATATTGTTGAAAAGACATCCTTCTTTGGATTTTGGGTATTTTTGTCACTTTTCAAGCGTTTATAAGTTGAAAAAGTCAACAATAATATCAATATAAGGCATAAAATATGCAAATCGGTTGTGGGGAAGTCCCATGTTTTATGATTTGTGACGCCCATGACAATAAGATGTTGTTCGAATTTCAGTATAATATTGAAATATAGTCATTGCCCTGGAGGTTTGGGTGTTTTTTGTCACTTTTCAAGAGCTTTTAAGTAACACGTTTTGAGCAATAATTATACCCCTTTATAACAGTCAAAACCATTGCACAATATGTTAATGAAGTTTCTGTTACGATACTCGTCACGACTTATATATAAAGTTGTAATGTGTTTCTAAAGAAACCAGGGAAGACAGGACCAATTCTTAGAACAAAACAAGGGCTGCAGTCGAATGACAGCCATATCTCCCGCCGATGCCATTTGAAAAAGGGCCATAACTCCAGTACGGGTTGAGCAATTCCAAGATTTTTCTTCCTCTTCAACTAAGCATTAATAGTAGTAATCCCTGAAAGTTTGAATCGATTCCATCCAATAATGAATGAGGACTTTCGGTCACAAAAGCTTGCACGGACATACGCACGGACGCACGCACGGATGGGTGCCATTACCATATTCTCCTCCGATGCCTACCGGCTGGGGATAATTATGTTGTAAGTGTACCTTAGATGGGTTAAGGTTAGGGTTAGGGTTAGGGGGTCGTTATTCTATAGGGGGTCACAATTCTATGTGAGGGTCATTTTTCTACGTGTGAGGGAGTCATAATATTATGACCCCCCGGTCATTATTCTATGAGGGTCAATTTACAACGTTACACCGGCGTCATGCCCATAGAAGCAGAAAAATAAAAACATTTCAGCATTTCAGCATCTGCATTGTTTAGTCCAGCGAGATGTAGCAAGAAACCTATACCCCATTCCACTCACACACAGCCGGGCCCGATAATCTCAGTCGGTTACGCGTCTGACTATCAATCCAGGGGTCGTGAGTTCGAATCTCCGTGATGATTGATATACGACATTGTGTCTCATTATCATTCGTCTCTCACCACTGATTCAAGTGGGAAAGTTATCAGTTACTTGCGGAGATGGGGTGTGCTCGAATACTGGTTAATCCCAGTAAACAGTGGTTAGGTTAACTGGTCGTCTGTTAGTCTCGATGGCATAAAAAAGTCGCTAAATATTCAATCAATCAATCAATCAATCAATCAATCAATCAATCAATCAATCAATCAATCAATCAATCAATCAATCCACTCACACACACACAAAGCTGATAAGGACATTTCAATTAATCAGTATGAACAATAGGGACGAGATAAAAACATGTGCGCATAAAATGCACGGGATAGTATGAACTGTTCGTTTATGTTCATAAAAAAATATGTACACGTATTTAGCGGAATATGGGGATTGTACCACTGGGTTTGATAGGAAGCATGGGCGTAGGAGCGTTTCAATTATTGGGGAAGGATGGAGGGGGCAACAAGAGGAGAGAGTGTATGAGGATGTACTTCCAGGCTACAAAATATATGCTTAACCTGAATATTGGGGGAGGGGCGGCCCCCTTGTCCCCCCGGTTCCTACTCCTATGGAAGCTCCAGTAAAAACAACGGGTTGGAGTATTCTTATCTCAACCAAGGGCGTACTGAGTCTAGTGGTAGAGCATTCTCCAGTTTCGGAGGTCGTGGGTTCGATTGTCTTTATACGCATATACCTAGTACAGACTCTATTTACCCAGGAGAATTTCGATCTTGATTTGTCTAAGTTGAAAGAAAGAAACTTATTTCACAATCGATGTAAAATAAATTAGTTAAATAAAAACTACCAAATACCCATAGAAGAGTGATGTATGAAATTACGTGTTGTAATTTGGTACAAACATATGTTATTATTACCAGTAACAGTTAAAACGCGTGTAGTTGTGGACGAGACATGCTACGCCTCGTTAGGTCGATTGAAGTAGATAATAAACTGTAACACGAGATCACGAGAAAGCACTTCTCTCCGCATACTACACTGCAATCATTATCTTTTACATCCTACGTAACACTGGCTTGTAATTTCATAGCCATGTTACACATCCCCAGTCACATATTCAGTAAAACACAAATTAATGGTATTATGGCGTCCTCTTCATAAAAATCTGTATGTCTTTACGTTCATGTTTAGTTTTCTGAAACGCACGTGAACGTTTTCCCACGTCTTGTTTATTTCATCCTTTTATTTTTCTGGGGCCTGTTTCGCGATAACCTTCGTAAGTCTCACTAAGATTTTTGTACGAACAAATTCATCGTCGAACACCCACGGATACTCTCCATACATCACCCGTGGGAAATTACGCTATCTCTGCGTTGTTTTATTTGAACAGAACAGACCAAAAATACAGCTAACGTTAACGTCTTTTCAAAACGGCGTTTGCATGAAACTAGCGTTGCGATTGGATAACGTTCCCTTCATGAAATCGTGTTGGAACCAATCATATCGCTGCGTTGTGGCTTGCTAGAAACTACGCAAACCTAGTGTAATATCCCACGGGTGGTAAATGGAGAGTATCGAAATGGATTACACTTGGATATCCGACGATGGAACAAAATATGAACCTTGGAACATTTCATTTGTTCAAATTTTAAAAAGAATATTATTAAGGCTACCGAAATTCGTTAAATGACGTAAAAAGAAACTTCCACAATTGGTTTTCATAACTTACTTCAAAGTTTGCTCTAAGAAATGTTTAAACTTGTGACGTTAGTGAAATGGGCACCTGTTCTACATGCATTTTTTTTTCATTCTGCTATTCTGCTAACGTGGTCTAGCCGAAACGCTCCATTCATTCTGCTATTTTGCTAACTTGGCCGAGCCCAAACGCTCCATTCATTCAGCTATTCTGCTAACTTGGCCGAGCCGAAACGCTCCATTCAATCTGCTATTCTGCTAACTTGGCCGAGCCGAAACGCTCCATTCATTCAGCTATTCTGCTAACGTGACCGAGCCGAAACGCTCCATTGATTCTGCTATTCTGCTAACTTGATCGAGCCGAGACGCTCCATTGACTCTGCTATTCTTCTAACTTGGCCAAACCAAAAACAGCATATACATAACTATTGCATTTCGTTATTGTTTTAGTTTGTTTACCTTAATACCATTGGGATTATCGAATATGTTTGTTCATAATTATGTTATATAATTTATATACCTGATTAGTAAATAACATATCGAGTGAAATAAGACTGCCAGTGTTAAATCGTTTTTTTTTTTAATGGAATTGAAGTCTTTATTCAAAGAGAGTAGCCCACTCAGTTTGACACTAATTTTCTGATGTTTCGTTTCTTGAAATGCCAATAGAGACAAGACATTCTTTGTTGTGTTATGATTATTCTTCTGCTATATACATGTTGTTATTATCTGATGCCACAGGTGGTGTTTACGTTTATGACGATCTAGTTTCCATATTTCAAAACAGTGTGTGAAGTATTGTATGAAATGCCACAGTTTGTCAATAATCTGATTACAGACCTTTTTAAATAAACAGCTCGGTCCAAACACACTGTGTGCGAGAAAGTTTTCTCAAGTTGCGAAAGGCGATGTACTAAAGCTATCCTTAAAAACTATTTGTTTGCTGTGCTCCAATCCAGTGGGTAGGTAGGTAGCTATTTTTTTTGCCAAACTTTGATTTTGCAAATTCATTTGTAAGAAAAGTCAATAAAAATGTCTGGGTAGCTGCAATTTGAGTAAGTAGGTAGGAGCACGGCAAACAATTCATTTTTTATGGATGACACAATGGTTAATGCACACGTATCTGAGATCTTGCGGACAATAAAACTAGTTGTCATGTATAATCTGGAATGTGTTAAAACTGCCGGCTCGCCAAAATGACTAATGAGTTCAAAGTGCAAGGGTAAATAAAAACTTTTTTTTTAAATTTCAATCACTGAAAAGTGATCCATTTAATCACCCCGTAATGGGTCTGTGAGGGTCGAGGTTGGCCATCCCTCAACAAACCGTACAAATATATGTATCAGTCAAGTTGTAACATACATTCATATATATACACTGAAAGGAAAAAGAAATCATACATTTTGGTTTTTAAAATTATTTCATTATTGGCTAAGTTTATTCATGTGATGGAAAATGAACTGATTTTTTCTTATTGTTTTGCTTTGAAATGAATTAAATGTTTGTTTTTTGATTCAACAATATGATGAAATAAAAACTTATACCTACATATAATCGGTAATGTGTAGTTAATGTGTTAAGAATGGCGTTACATCCATTGTAAAGATAAACCAACAAACATTACCTTTCCACCAGTTCTTTAGTAACGAACAATACCCCAGCAATCCTACATTTCAACCCGCATAAAAATATAATGCGAAAATTAGAAATAGCTACATCAAAAAAAAACAAAAAACGATTGAATTACGCGAATAAGATTATCAAGGTTACTGATACATTTATTATTTTGAAGCAGAGATACCAGCAAATATGTCCGAAACTCGACGTCTCGAACAGCAGGGTCATACCAAAAGGCTTTAAGAAACGGTACTGGAAGCTTCCTTACTTGGCGCTCAGCATTTAGAGGCTAGTTCTGTCTTGTCGGCCCGGTGTCGGTATAATGTGACTGGGTGGGGTATTATACCATGTGTTTACGGCATGATACTCCAGTGTGGCGCAAGTAGACACTGCCGCGATATAACTGAATAATTGGTCAGCTACCACCATTGACACGAGCTCTCTGATTGGCTGAACAAGGTATAGGGATGTTCAGCGCATATGTTTTATAGTAAGCTCAATTCTGGTTGGATGAAAATACTAAACTGGCAAATGGTCACAATAAAATATACGTTTATTATGTTTGTGTCAATAAAAAATTAAAATTATGTTTCTGTGACTGACTAAGTTCATTTTATCAAGGAAACAGCATGTAAAGTAAAAATGGTGAAATTTAATTTTTTCATGCTGAAAGTGTGGGTACCCAACTTCAGGGAGCATAAAATGGTTAATTGTGATACTTTTGACGCCATTGGGACATTTTAATTTGAGTCTAGGATAGTACTTTAATATAATATAGGACGTTTTGGTCCGCGAACGATAGAAATAGTGAAAATTAGGTCAAACGTTATATTGTAAGTCTATGGAAAACGCAATGGTGGTAGCTGACCAATTGTTTAAAGTCACGCTACAACAACAACAACAACAACAACAACTTTTATCGGAGGTTCCTGTCAAAACCAGGTGTATCAAGGGTGGGAACCTGAACACTCGAACGGTATGGATAAAATAAGGCGAAAACTAGAAAGCATTTCTTTATTCAAGACAATAGTTTTAAACTTTTTTTGTGGAACTAATTCTTACAACTTAGACAGGTCATGCTCGTAGTCCTCCTGATTATGATTATTTCTAAGCATATCTTGATAAGTGTCTTGCTCAAGGACACTACACATAGCCGTGGCGGAGGATCGAACCCACGACCCTCTTATCCTGACCCTGATGCTTATCACTGGACCACGTACTCTAAGACAATTAGATTCGCGTGTTTATATACAGTCAAACCTGTTTAAGCGGTCATCTTTGTTGGACAGCCGCTTGTCTTAAGCAGCCACAAGGATAAGAATACGCAAACTGAATGTTGCACTGTTGTTATCGGAACTGAGGCTTGTAAATGGTTCTGCCGAGGTTTCACTGATGATGCTGATGATACCACCACTACTACTACTACTACTACTACTACTACTGCTGCTGCTGCTGCGACTGCGACGACGACGACGACTAAGACTACTACTACGACTACTACTACTGTTAAACTGTAAAAGATAAAACAAAAAGACCGAGTGTTTAAAATCAGTGATGGAATCAAATTATATCTACTGGATATGGCATTCTATAAATATCTGACTTAGTTAAATCGCAATTATTTGATATCTTTATTCGGTTTACGAGAAAACGTGACCTTATCCTGAACAAGTGTTTAGTTTAGATAGACATACTCGAGAAACATATACAAAAATGGACACGTACCGAGTAGAGAGAAAGGACACTTGTCGATGTACGCAGTTTTTAAATCCAAATTTGTAAAAAATCGTGACTGTATAGGATACAAAACGAGGACACGTGACTCGGCTCAAATTTCGAGAAGGGGGGAAATATGGTATCTTTCTTGGAGCAAACACGGGTTAACACAAGGACAGTTTGGCGTGTTTACGTTCCATCATGGTGGTGTTTTGGTTTGGAATTTAAAAGTCGTACAAGCCAATAATGGTACTTAATGGCATAAACACGACACAGAGTACATTCCTCATTGATTTATATAAAGAATTAAAACAAACAGAAAACAAGAACGTCGTAGTTGATATTGATAACAGTATCGTTAACTTAATTGCGTTACTGCGATATGATATTGAATTTCTCTTGAGATTGAAATATCGAACATCGATGAAAACGTCAACTTCGTACCTTCGCCTTGTTATGGATCAGACTATTGTACAGGGCCGCTTACTTCTCACCGCCGAGGCCATAGGTTCGAGTCTCGCTCGTATCGGAAACTTGTGTCGGTATAATGTGACTGGGTGGGGTAACCTATCATGTGTCTGCGACATGATACTCCTGTGTGGCAGCGCTTAGAATGTCTCAAGTAGACACCGTCGTGGTATGACTGAAAACTGGTTGAAATCGACGCTTCACACCAAACAACCAGCCAGCCAGCCAGCCAGCCAGCCAGCCAGCCAGCCAACCAACCAACCAACCAAACAAACAAACAAACAAACAAACAAACAAACAACCATGTACTGCATCCTTTAGATAATTATATACTTTTCTGAAATATTTTTAAGTGAAAATTACGATGCGTCACTTTAGTAACACATTATTTATATGTTCCATTTAAATAAATGTTCTTTGGTAATTCTAGAATGTATTCAGAACCGACGTTACCTACACGACCTGCGTACAGTTACTTGGTAAGGTTTCATATCAGCGGTCTTGATCGATATCCTATACAAGTTCTATCAGTAAAATTGAAGCATATCGTAGTTGTATTGGAATTTTGGAGTTAAGCAACCGAGAAAGAAAAGTAAACAGCACACAACATGGCTATGTCAAGTATGTCATTGGCCTACAAGTCAGTTTACGGCTTAATCTTGAATTAATTGTATTATGTGATATACATTCGGGTAATACGTCTGTCGTTACCCAAACTAAGCCTTATAAACTTATTACATATTCTTGTATAATAAATCCTCAACATAAAACTATACGTAATGTGAATATATCAGGGCGGGCAGGTTGGGAGTGGATCTTCTCTTTGACAAAATGGTTAAATAGCTTTCTCCAAATGGTGTAGACGACATAAAGCTAAGGAAAGGGGTTAGAGACCATTCGGTTAAACTGCTGATGTTAGAATGGGGTTAACTGCCATATTATATGGTGTGTAGGAAGATCATTGAATGAACCTGAATAAAGCCACTATCCTTGTGTAAGTTCCTGACAAACGTTCTCATAAAGTATTTCCGCCGAGTGGGCTCGAACTGACGAACCCGACCGTGAGAGGGAAGTGATCTTCGGACGGCGACAAGTCGCCCACGGGGGTGGGTGTGGGGCCCCTTTACAGAACATATATGAACATGTATCCGAGGTTTTCCTTCAACAAACATACTGGACTGAATATATGACCCATGGTGTGTCAAAATAGTGTTGAATCTCATCCAGCATCATAAATAAAACGGTGGTGAAGTTTATGAATAAAATTTGATAAAATGATTTGAGAATCAGCAAAGACATTTAAACACTTTCTGAGTTTTATTTGAAAGGTTTTCCGACATACCTTAAGATTATGCAACTACACAAAAGCGAAATTACCTTTGACTCTCCACAAGTATTCCATTTTCTTTGTACTTCAGTCACGGGTCTTGAATTGCTTCAATGAGAAACGAGATCTTGCAGATGGCTAAATATCAGGGAAGTAAAATCTATTATTGAATGTAATAATTTAAGGACAGATTACACGATGTTTCAACGTCACATGAGTCTGGGGGAAAAAAAGCAAACCAATAACTCTCAGCAGCAAATTTCATGGGCAACTTCGAATTGATAAATTATTGAAAGATTGTTTGTTCGTCTGAATTTCGATAACTTGTTTAATATGTTATGAATAACTACGGTGTGTGCCCAGTGAAGCCCGTTTGATGGTTTCTAAGGGCCCGGGAAATGGCCAGTCCCATTTGCCAGATACATAACGATTGTGCAACTATTTACCGTGTAACTTTGGTCAATGTCAAACGAAAAGTGTAGTTTTTTATGATTAAAGGGCATACATTATCTAATCTAATTCATTCAAGAACGTGTCAGATTCTGCAAGACGTGTTCAAGATAATGTGGACAACAAATGTGTAAATTTGATAAGAATCAGTTATCTAATTAAAACTGCAGGTGCTAGAGTGCAAGGTTGAGTAGTGTATTTTATCGAAAATAATCGGCTATTTCATTTGTTTTACATATTAAGCGTCATTTTATGCCATTGGGGCTAACAGACGTTCGGATATAATTACTTTTTCCTGGGATCCTGGAAGGTTACTCAGAACTCGAGCACACAAATCTCTGAAACTAACTGATAACTTTTTCACTTGAATTAACATGAGAGACGAATGGCAATGAGACGCAGTGACGCATTCAAATCAACACGGAGACTGTTGCCGGTGTGTGTGTGTGTGTGTGTGGGGGGGGGGGGGGGGGGTCGAACTCACTACCCTTGGATTGATAGTCAGACATGCTACTGACTGACTGGACCAACTGGGATCTAAAAATGTAAAAGGAACCCGTGATTATATCACGGAAATTTAGTCTATTTCTAGGCACACCGACATGAAAGCAGTAAATACATATACACAGCGTTTCTTGACCGATGTTTTATTTTTGAAAATACATTGCACGTTAAGTACTGCTCTCAAATGATACAAGTCCATCGCCCACACTGGTTTGTTTGTTTCTATTTCACAGATAAACTGTATCGATTCACACTTATACTAGAACTCCGTGGCCAAGTGGTAAGGTGCTATTGCATGATCACTTTTCGCTCACCGCTAATTACCAAGCTTGGTCCACACTCCGTATGTGAAAGGATGTGAAATTTACTTGCACGCAGAACGACAATGGTTCTACTCTGAGGTCTTCCTTCACCAATAAAACTGGAAGCCATATGTTAATCAAAGTACTCGGAGTACCGACAGTCAGACTGTAATAAATAGACATACGCCTTTCTAATTTAATCGATATTGTTGTGGCGTTGGGTTTATTTAATGAAACATTTAAAAAAAGTCCATACTAAATTGTAATGTCGCCAATAAAGTCTTATTGATTGTCTTGGTGCTGCTTGCATAAATTAACTTTATGAAAACAAAGTGATATACGAGGAAGAAAAGAAGTAGTCCTTGTCGCGTATGCTCATTTTGGCGGTGATCAGGCTGCAAACCTTGGTTACGACGACAACAACTGACATAAAATCCCGATAATATGGCAGGCGTTTACCCCCACATTCATGTACAAACTGACTTCACCTGAAGAAAAGCGACTTATGCATATATTTCAATATGAGTACAGTACAGACCGATTGCGTACCTAGTTCGAGCTTTGTGTTTCATTTCGACAAGATTGATTACTGCGTATATACAAACTAGTTTTGGAAAACTATTTTTTTTTACTTAATTGCAAGTATTTAATATGTATATGTATATACTGTCCTTACTCGTTTGTATGTGTACAAGCTGTGGCTAATGTTCTTATGTTTTACAATGTGTATTTATAAGTGTATGTATGTTGGGCCAGAAAAATATTTGTGTTTAGGGTTACCCGACCGACCCTAAAATTGAGCCCCATCCCTGGCGTGTTTTTCTGTATCTTGAAGAAAAAATGAAACAAAAATCTGTGAAAGTACGAAATCTGCTAAATATGCCAATAAAATTATATTTGCATTGTTATTGATTGATTTACTATCATAATCAGGTGTGCTTTAAAGAACAGAAAAAACAAGTAAAAATTAGAAAAAAATAGAAAAGAAAAAACCTTCCTGTCAGTAAACCTTAACGCAGGTATTTTTCCGGTCTTAATAATCGTTGAGGTCGTGTGCTTAGTTTGAGCAGTGTAGTTCTTCGCGTCAAGACTCAAACCAGGCCGTTCTTAAAAAATATCTGTTTGCTTTGCTCCTACCTACTCACTCAACATTGCAGCTACCTAAACATTTTAATTGACTTTTATAGCATTGATTTTTTTTCAAGATATTTGTGCATTTTATTTAAAATGACAACACACAATCAAATCTGGCAAAAACTTAGCTACCTACCTACCTACATGAAAAATAAATGGTCAGAGCACAGCAAATAGACATTTTTAAGGATTGCCCTGCTCAATTACTGTGTAAGTTAGTTATTGAAAAATGTGTACAGTTTTGTATGTACTCAATATGTATGTGTATATATGTGACTTATTACGTGTCATAATATATGGCGCTTTTCTTTAGTGGTAATAAACATGATATGAATCGTTTTAATACATAGTCTACCTACGAAAACCGTAAAAAACAGCTTTAACGTAACACAAAAACACAAAGAAAGGAAACTTTACTTGTTATCATATAACTACATATACGGATGTTATACGTACAGCCTGTAGCAAATACGTGTATGATATCATATTCCCGACTTATAATATAAAACTTAGATACGCTGATGTGGTTTCAACTCAAGTCTACCTGCATGATATATAACTTTGTTCAGTCAAGCGGTCGATAAAATTCACGTTTTATAGATCATTGCATTGCAATGCAACTAATGTACTAACCTCAAAATAGCTAAAGTATATATACAGTTTCATTTCATTGCCTTTTATGTGGCCAATTTATTACGCAAAGGATATTGACCGTGCGCAAACTTAACCGAAATTGTGATAGATTGTTTACACACATGCTAGATGTCGGTTGATTTGTATTTTAATGTTTTTTTTTCTTCTTATTTGTGAATTCGAGCCATATTCTGTGAATAACAGTGATTATTCATAAACCCGAGGCCGTAATCACAAACCATTCTCGAAAACTTGAGCAAAAAACAAAATTTCAAACTTAGATATCTAGTTTACCAAGATAGATAGAATAATTGTGAGAGTTTATTTGACTATACATTAGGTGTCCCTACATGCTTGCTAAGTTTTTGGTCTAAACATGGTCTATTAAAAATACATTCTGGCGTTAATTTCTAAGAATAACAGCAAAACACAACAAAATAACAACAAAACATATATAAACTACCATGTGTTGAAGGTGGCATTGATACCTTTACAAAAAAAGATCCAAAAATGACCCATGTCTTTGCTGTTTAAATTATAAGTTGGCAACTATGACAAATAATTACCTAATTTCATTTTTTTTAATATTATTGTCTGCACGTGTAATTAAAAGTTTCTTTCAGGCGTAATTTATTAATAAGCTGCTCGGGAATTTCTCTTCTTATTCATATGACATTGAAACCATGTAACATGTCCTTGATTAACCCAGGACCTTTACTTTCGGTAGTATAACCTTAGTTATATTCAGTTCATTTCATACTTACAAGATGCTCCTTGGGTGAGCGGACACAGGCATCTTCTTAAAACCATTTAACCTGTCACCACTGAGGTTGTCGGTCCGATACCAGCTCGGCCCACATTTAATGTGAGAAAGTGTGCGTGTTACTGTGGCTAGACTCAGATTCAGTCAACAATACAATTAATTTCATATATAGCATGTGATATGTGAAATTAGCATTAAAATTCTTTCATTACTGTAAAATAATGCAGTCGCGTTATCTTTATAAGCTGGACCGCTAGTATAATGGATAAAGTTGTATCCACTCACGTCAGATGTTACGGGTTTGATACCAAGATCGACCGTTGCCTTCTAATAAACAACCCTCAGTACTGGTTGTGCCCAGGACGAGGATGCGAGAGCAGTACATATAATCATTAAGCTTATTTCGCAGCTGTGCTAAAGAAATGAATATAAACTTAAATACTTTATCACATATCTGAAGTAGTTATTGTGTTTTATTTGTTTATCTTTTATTGGGATTTTAACTCAATTTTCAATATATGATATGTTATGCATGGCATATCCAGTTTAAGTGATGGAGGAACACCTCAGAAAGAACATGATTAGACTAACAAACTGTATGCTATTTTGATACCAACAGTAACGATCTGACTTAATGCGTTGTTGACGAGACAAGAATATATTTGTTTAAGGACGAACATGTGAGAAAATAATTTAAATTGACTGAATAATACAACTCTTCCTAACCCATGTTAACGTAAATAAGGTAGCGTGTGGGCGGATAGCAGCTTAAGTATTATGATTTATAACACATTTACCTCACCAACCCACAATTCTTACAAAGCAATATATATTCACCGTGTCAATGGTATACATGACAAATTTGTTAGACATGAAAAGCAATTGAATTCTAGAGATATCTGATGATTCAACTAAGATTCGGTTTCAAAATTTATTTTTTTGAATATTTAAACACCTCTTTTATTTTGAGAAATTTCCGTCCTGGACAACTGCGCGTTCATAAGGGAACTTAAACATCAAGATGATATTTCCACAGGTCTTCAATGTTGAGTCAGACTGGGCCATTAGTACAGTTTAGTCATAAAAATTAAGACAGGGATCTTAAAAAAGAATTTAATAGCCATAAGGGACCAAAAAGGGTGCAAAAAGGAGTAAAATGTGAATTTTCAAAAATCTTCTTCCAAAGAACCAATCAGTTCATATTAACTTAAATTTGGTTTAGATAAACTTTATGTATAAGGGATTTCAGTTTGTTCATATAGAGGCACAATCGGTCCTTTCGAGTCCAATAAGGGGACATAGTACTATGAGAAAACAAGAGATTTTCTTTTTATTATCTGTTGCGGGTAATTGTTCAGTCATAATTGTCAGGCTCGTTCAAAAATAATGTAATACCCATAAGGAACCAGCAAGGTACAAAAAGGGATATAATATGAATTTTAAAAACTCTACTTCCCAAGAGCTGATCGGTTCATATTTCGTTTAAATGAACCCTATATATGAGGGACTAACGTTTGTTCAAGTAAAGGGCAGTAAAGGGATATTTGATTTTTACTTAGGGATACATTAGGAACATTATTTTTTTTTCTTTTTTCCGTCTGTTGCAGGTAATTTATCAATCATTTTGATGTCAGGAGAAGTATTTAGTCCTAACAGTTTAGACTGGTCCTTGAAATAGATTTAGTATCCACAAGGGGCTAACAGGAGCAAATAAAGAGATACGATTATGAAATTTCAAAAATCTTTACATCAAGAACCGATGAGCCAAATCTTTTAGGGTTTTAAGTTTGTTAAAATGAAGTGGGCTATGACGTCAAATTCAGTATTAACATATTAAGAATACTATCGAAAAACAACAATAAACTCTCTTTTCGTCATCTCTTTGTGAATTATTTTAATAATCTTCCGCTCTGAAGTATTGTTTAGTCATACCAGTTGAGACTGTGTCCGTTAAAGGAGTTTAATGTCTATAAGTAGCATGCAGGTGTCTAAAAAGTGGTAAAACTGTGAATTTTCAGTCGAAGAAAAGTTCATTAAGAACTGACTTGGATAATGTGTTCATATTTGATATAAATGATTCATATGATCAAGGGGTTTAAGTTAGTACAACTTAAGTGGCTAGGGTCTATTAGGGCCCAATAAGAGGACTTATTTTCTCTTTTCTTCTCATATGTTCTTCATATGCTTAGCCCAATAAGCCCAAATTTAAAAAGAAATGACAAGTGAAATAACGTAAGCGACTGGGGCCTTTTTATATGTTCAACGCCTGGGCGACGGTAATCGTTAAAAATGTCGATTTTGACATTATAAGAAATTACTTTATATATGTGAACGCCTAAACACCAACAAAATGTTTATTTAACTTAGGTGAAGGGAATTCTTTCTATGTTTGGTGTTTACTTAACCAACAAGCAGTTATGCTTCGGTGGTTATTCATTTACAAGCGAATATCATTTATCCCACAAGGAAAGTTTGTTTTTTTAAAAAAAACACGACAAAATGGCACATGGAATATCCTAATAAAAAGTATTTAAAAGGCAAAATGTTGCGAGTAAAACATAAATTTCATGTTGACAGGTAGACAGATAAAACATTACCTACATATACGTGTGCGTATTCCTTGTCGCGTATGTTTATTTTAAAATAGTAGAGAATGGCCGAGATGCATCAAGTAGGCCAGATAGTGCAGTTATGTTGCTTGTTCATGACAATTAAAGCCAGAAATATTGCTGCGATATTTCTTTTGTTTAAAATTCAAAATGGATGTGTAATTGGAAAAACTCTCCCTATAAACAGTTTTGATGCAGTTTTTACCAAGTGTTCCAAGCAGACAACAAAATATATCAACAGAGCTCATTTGTAGCTGCAACGTATAGTAGTAATAGTAATAATAATAATACATTTACTCATCATGGTCATCGTCATCGTGGTCATCATCATCACCATCATCATCATCATCAGCAGCAGCAGCAGCATCAGCATCATCATCACCATCACCACCATTCATCATCATCATCATCATCATCATTCATTATTCATCATCATCATTCATCATCATCATCGTCATCATCGTCATCGTCATCATCATCGTCCAAGGAGAGCTATTGCCATGACCATGGCGTCGTCGTCGACGTCCTCGTCGTCGACTGTAAACACCTAGGTTAACCTTTTGCGTTTAAGTTTAAGACATCTATGAAACCACTCATTGGATGTCATTGAAACTTTGCATGCGTGTTCACTATCATCATTGGAACACACATAGACAAGAACCATAACTTTGGATTGCATTTTGGCACAGTTATGGCCCTTTTTCGACTTAGACACCCAGGGGCGATATTTATTGTCTTCTGACAACTCTTGTTCTTCTACTTCCTCTCCATCCTTGTTCTTTATTGTTTTTCGATGGTAATTTCAGTTGCCTAATGTTTCGTTTATTTCCCTGTTACAGTACAAGAAAAAGTTGGCAGAAGCGCAGGTACAGCTGGAGGTACAACTGCGCCAAGAAGAGGACAAACTGTTCCATAGTTTCCAGATGGAACGTGAGAAAGAGAAGAACAAGCTTACGGACGAGATCAACAAAGAGTGGGAGGTGAAACTGAAGGAGCTCACTGACATGTATGAGAAAGACGTGACCAAGAAGAAGAAGAAGGTCGACGATAAAGAAAGAAAGGTAAGAAAACACCACCTAATGTCGGTCAATAACTATACATAGCTAGTTTTATCTGTAGTTTACTTGTAACTGACAAAAAGTTTCCTTTCGGATCACCTCTGATCATCCCCTTATAACTAGTACATATTGTTGATGGTGGTATTCGCAAGGTATGAATCTGTATAGGGTTACGTGGACCATAATTTCCAAAAACAGAATTTAGAAAGAAAAAAAAACCACACAAATATTTTGTTTTGAATGGCAACGTATCATCATCACCTAATTGTACACAGTAAGAATGTTGGTTCACGAACTATTAGACGTAGAGTGTTGTATATGTGACCAAAAAAAATGAGAAATGCATTTTCTATCTCCGGTCTATGTTAGTTGATGACCTTGTTTTACAGTTTTTTTGCGTATATAAAAGCTGTTGTACCTAGTAAAAACAACATGATTACAAATAAAAATTATATGATAAAAGGATTCTTTAGAAGCACAGTATCTAACAAAGATTTAAACAGAAACTTTAACATTGATAAAAGTGGTAGGTTTTGACCGGCTACTGTCCTTAAATCGATAACCCGTATGTAGATTCATAATACCGAAGTATCACGGAGTTGACCGAGTATGCACGAATTTTAAAACATGACCTACTGGCATTTAAGTAATCGCTTTCTACATACATCTTTGCCATATACACCTATAAAAATTTCATTAGTTAATATGCTCGATTTGTCATACAAATAAAACCCGTCAAACATTGATATATCACATACTTATCTGATCCCATGGTATGTGTGTAAATAATCGGTTTGCAATTTACAAAAAATAACTTGAAAAACCAACAACAAACGCGTAATGATTGAAATTAAAGTGCTCATAATAGTTTATTAATAACATCGTACCTAATAACAATTAAAAAAAAGTTTTGCAAAGTGATACATGCAGTGAAAAACGATAAATTGCATACCGTTGACTCGTTACATAATCACGCCTCATAATCACACTATCAGTGAAAACTTATTTACTCTTTTACAAACAGCATAACGCAGTCGTGGTCTAGTGGTAAAGCATCCGCCTCGCAATCGGAATGTCGTGGGTCCGATACTCGGCCAGGTCATACCAAAGACTTGAAAAATGGAAGATAAAGCTTCCTTGCTTGGCGCTCAGCATTAAGAGGAATGTTCTAGGTCTGGTCGGCCCGGTGTCAGTATAACTTAACTGGGTGGGGTATCATACCTTGTGTCTGCTGCGTGATACTCCAGTGTGGCAGCGTTGAGAATACTGTCTCAAGTAGACGCCGTCGCCATGTAACTGAAACCGGCGCTTAACACCAAACATCAATAGCAGATCTTGCACGAGGAATGTCTTAATCATTCATGATTTGAAACTGTGCTTTTTATTTTCATCACCCCTTCAATATATTTCCCGTTATGGGAAATGCATTATTTTAGCCGAACAATCCACTTGTGGAATGCGTCGCGGTACACTGATTCTGGCACTTACTAATTCACTGATAATCAGCAGAACCAACTGTTGAGCTGGTATAATATCTTTGACAAGAGAGGAATACTTTCAATTTTAGGAAACAAAATAAAATCACACGGGGATACATCTGGGGAATAAGGTGGATGGGAAATCACAGTGATCGTCTTGGCCTTCAGAAAGTTCTTAACAAGCACACATGTGTGTTGGAGTGTTGCCGTGAAACAAACGGACATATCTGAAGTCCCGCGTTATATTGGACGTCGTTTAATAAAGTGTTTCTCTACCTTTATCAATACCATGTCATGGTAGAATTTTCCTTGTCACAGATTTACTCCTTTGCAACAGTCGGTCTGTGTTTTGTGCATCATATCTTATTACCAATCTTCCGAACAGGCTCATAGAAATATACCAAGGTTTCATCGCCTGTGACGAATACATTTGCAAAGTTCTTTTCTCCGTAATTTGGAAATGATCTTAGTATTTAGCCGTTTCTACTCGTGTCCTCTTCGGCTCTTCTGTAAGCCTACGGAGAATCTAGCGAGCAGATATCTTCACAAACATTCCAAGGTAGAACCAGTACTGAGTGTTGTTTTTGAGAGGTGTCTGATCGAGATGGGAATCGAACCCGTAATCTCTGGCGTAAACGGCCGACAGTCTCTCCGCTCATCATTCGTTCCGCTTATGAATCTTTCAAAATTTATATTTTTATTCTGATCAAATATGTCATACTATAGACATAGCAGCGTCCACTCTGCAAATAGGTCCACCATGCAATAATAGCTTTTAACAATAGTATTTTCTATTTTTGAATGTTATATCATACTTCCCATACTATAAACATTGATTGGTTGCTGGAATAGTTAGCGTCATTTTATGCAATCGAGGGCTAACAGACGATCAGTTAATCTAACCACTGTTTCTTGGGTTTGTTCAGTACTCGAGGCCATCCCATCTCCGCAAGTAGCAGATAACTTTCCCACTTGAATCAAGGGTGAGATACGAATGATAATGAGACGCGATGTCGTATATCAGTCAACACGGAGACTGTTGCAGGACGGGAATTCGAACTCACGACCCCTGGATTGATAGTCATGCATATCGGACTACTATAAACATAACAGACTGAGAACCGTATCGTCTTCTACTTCCCTGTCTAGGCCTACTATGCAAAAGGGCCCATCATACTATAGTAGCCTTTAAAAAAGTATTATTTTCTGTTTTGGATGCTTTAATAGTTCGTAATTTTACCACAAAAAGATATGTTATACAGGATCAGGAAACAGCGAACACATATTTTTATTGGTGGCCTTATCTTACTTCGGAATGTGACATAATTCAGATTTGGAACAAATGCCAAAACATTATCATGTAATTTGATTAAATACTACCGCCAATTAGGCCTTCAGTTTGTAGCACACACGTTGTTTAAGTATGTATGGGCCATGTGTTAAGTCCCACTTTTCCATATACACCATTATCTCCATTCAGGAATTGCATACACTCTGTCAGTGTTTACTCTGGCTACGCCGAAGTTAAACAAATTCTTTATTCATTATATATTTACATACGTGGAAGATAATACCATATTTGTTATAAAAACAGTTCTTAATTACGTAATTAAAGTTACTCTGGTTTCAGGAAAATGTATTTTTAGTAAATTTTAAGTTTTACAGTAAATTCTCAAATAACCCCCTCCCTGATAAACACCCCACCTATTTTATAGATAATAAAAAAATTAATGGACACTCTGGGAGTTGATCTTTAGTACAAATAAATTACTTGTACAGTTAAATTCGTATTTAATCCTTTTAAAGACTTACTGCCTCATTGCTGCTGATTTAATTGGGAAAGTTATCAGTGACTTGCGGAGATGGGGTGTGTTCGAGTACTGGTTAACCTTTCAGGATACCAGGAAACAGTTGTTAGGTTAAGTGATCGTCTGTTAGCCCTCGATGGCATAAAATCACGTTAAATATTTTATCAACCAATCAAGTCTCATTGCTGGCAGTGTGTTTTATGGCATTTTACACATATATTTAAAAAAAAAAAATAAGCTGCTTTATATAAACGCCCCAAACAACTATTTACATCAGAATTCGCCACCGGCTCTGTTATTGGGAACTATACGGTAATAGCACTGAAAACTTTAAACATATAAATGTACTTATTATAAATTTATTCAACATGATAATGATCGAATAGCTGTTAACTGTATTAGTACTTTATCCAAATACTTGTTGAAAATCAGCATTTTTTTAAAAGCCATGCTGACGGTCGTTCCTTTTTGGAAGCTAGTTGCACGTCGGAAGTAGCACGATCTAAAGTTGTTTTTCCCTCCGTGAATTATATAATGTTGTTGCTATTGTATTGTGTTACTTGGCGTCGCTTTCGACAACTATTTAAATTATACCGCGACGGTGTGTTCTCGGTATTCTGAGCGCTGCCACACTAGCTATTGTATCATGTCGCAGACGCGTGGTATGATACTCAACCTAGTCACATTATACCGACACTGGGCCGACCAGACCTAGAACTATCCTATAATTGGTGAGCGCCAGACGAGGAAGCTTTTAGTACTTTGGTTTGTCCCGGCCGGGGATCGAACATACGTCTATCCGCATGCGATGCGGACTCTCTACCACTAGACCACCGCTGCAGTTGAATTATTTTAAAAAAAGATTAAAATTTACACATATTAAATCTGTTTGCGAGCTTTATTTTATACATGGCTCGTATACTCCACTGAATTCTCAAACAACAGTTTTACAGCAAACGTTGGCAATTTATCTGCTTTAATGTTTAAGTATTTTATCAGTGTTTATCAACTCGTTTCATCTATTTTATAAACCATTCAACAGGTTAATACTTTTTAAATACGGCAGCCCTTTCTTTTGAAACAGGTTTGTGGTCTGGTTCAATATTGACATAAACGGGTCAGTTCATATGTACACAAATTTGTCATATACAACTAACGATTAAATGTGTACATTCCATATTTCGTGTTCCAATATTTGTTTGGTACACTTTTAAATGCCTTGTCTAATGCGTGTACAGAGGTTTTCGTAGGTGTCTATTTGATGTTTTATATTCAAGTTCGGTTACAATTGTCCTGACCATATATATATATACACGAGGTAGTGTAGTGTATATACTTCGTTTCAATTAATGTTGTTGTGAATCGCTCTCACCAATGTTTCGGTCATATCGCGACAATGTCTACTTGAGACAGTATTCATAGCACTGCCATACAGCCGCAAACATTATGGTATGATACCCCATTCAGTCATATTATACTGACACCGGGCCGGCCAGACCTAGAACATACCACTAAATGCTGAGCGCCAAGCGATGAAGCTTCTGGTACAATTCTCCAAGGCGGACGCTCTACCACACTAACCGACGCTGCGGTTCGTTTTAATTAAAGCAAGAGTGTACTCTCAATAAGGAGAGTGAAAGAGAGAGGCTTCTCTCTTTAAGATCGGACTTTAACATCATTGTTAACAGATTTGGGTATTTAGATATGCATTTTTGTGACATTTGAATATGAAGGTCATATCAAATTCTTAAAACAAAACTTAATTTTTTTAACCAAATCGAGAACAATTTATGGTCAAAGAACAGAAATAGCTTTGTTGTGACCGGAAAAATAACTTTAGATTGAATAATATCAAAAAGGTAACACATAACATTAGTGTTACCAACGTGTTCGTTTTTTAATTTTACCAAGGACTTGTAGAGATATATAATCTATATAATTCATTGATTTTACTAAGTGTATAAACATCTCTCTGTCATCTGAATGTTGTAGGTTATGACGATTCAGTTCGAGACGAGGAAGAAGGAACTCGAGAAATCCTTGAAGGTGAAGAAGGAGAAGAAAAAGGAATCGATGACACTACGTCTAAAGGAAAAGGAACAAAAGCAGACGGCATCTTTAGTGACCAAACAGAGTGAACAGATGCTTGATTTGCTAGCAGTGAAGAAAGAAGAGCTAAGAAAGGATCTGGAAAAAGAACTTGAACAACAAGTAATAAATACGTTATCTTAAATTACTGAACACGCAAACAGTTAAAGTATAAGCTGTATCTTGGTTAGCATGCCTATACAAGCGAGACAAACTACTATAGTTAATAATTCAATATGGGTAAATCATGACTACTTAAAAGATTGTAAATTAGAGATGAAAAAAAAAACACACAAATATATGAAGCACTTATTCAATGACTATATGGCGTCTTGAAATTGTTATTCAATTTTAACCATGTATGAAAGTGATGATTGCAGAAGCAATATTATACAGTTTCCTAAAACGTCTATAAACTTCCGAATTACACACGTAATGTTATACAAACACAATGCCAATGGACAACTAATGTAATCGAACACCTTTTTACAATGAATGTTCTTTAGTAAAAACATATAAATAAGACAATAATTTTAATTTCAGCCCGAGCCATTTATCGACCCTGATCAAAACGTTGAGGTTGTCAAAGAGATTATTGAAACGATGGAGGTTTTGGAACAAACAAAAAAGACTGAACTTCCTCCTCCACATCCTCCTGCATGTCGTAAATCAGATATTTACACCGATGCTAAAGTGTTTGATGATTTGGACAACCGGGTCATACAGGTCAGTTCCATAATTAGCAATACATATGTACCAACACAAAATGTATATTAGAACACCTTCATGAATGAAAATTCCAGGTATAATCTAATATCCATCAACCAAAACAAACAAAACAAATTAACATACAAATTTAAAAAAAGAATCATCAACAAATGAATATGCGAATACAGCACTAGAACAATGATTTCACCAAAATATATCCAATTACTCAAAAGTCTCGTGTTGCGATATGCATGAGCAGAAATGGTCATATTCTAGCCACCAAACAGGCAATACTCTGGGACCACACAGTGATAATTAATTCAATCTTATAAAATGAACATAACACCCACTTGAAGGTATCCTATCCATCTACAAATATCTTCAGTGGGTGTTAGGCTTACCTGTGTCCGCACGGCTTACAGACACTTCTCACGAAGGTTTGTGACAATCAGCTTCATTATTACACCCATATCTGAAAAGAGATAAAAATGATTAGATAGTTATTGCAACATTTGTGTATTTTGCAGATTGCTCAAAATGAACAGATGACGTATACAGAGCTGGTGCACCAGCTTACCGATGGTCTCCTCACGGATTTAGAGAAAGTCAGGTAGGCACCCCGCCAGTTGCAGACTATCGTCCGTCCATAAACCTCTACATTTCTTCTTTTTCCAATAATGTACAGCGCCCACTCGGAGACATTGTCGTACATTTGTGACTGACAAGAATGACGTGAGGCGCGAACTAGTAGTGCAGGTTTAAAAAGAAATAAAACTTTGTACAGTGTGGGGTATTAATACTGCACCAGTCCCCCTTGAATGCCTCCAGGTTGGACGCTGTGGCCAGGTGCTCTGGTAGCTGGTTTCACAGCCGTGTAGCCAAGAGGAAGACAGTCCGTTCTGCAAAATGGTACAACATTGTTTGTTATCTCTCCGTGACCAGGTTGCCTGACGCACCGTCTCCAGAATATTCACCGCAGAAGTCGTTTGATCTAAGTGAATGGGGTTAACGCAATTTTCAACAAATTTCAGGTGATATATGGCTAAATTTATTGGTGGATGAATACCTCAAAATGCATCTGAGTAGACCCACCGTTCTTCCGGAAGTAATTGGTAAACTTTCTCACATAAAAGTTTAGGTTTTGGAGAGAGCGGGACTCAAACCTACGACCTTAGCGGTGAAACGTATGTTATCTTATGACGAATCCTTATACCACTCGGCCACGGGTTCCAAGTTCCAAGTGAGAGAGTTTCACCGTTACTTATGGAAGGACGGTGGTTGTACTCAGATTGCATGTGAGGGTTTTCTTCCACATATATGCCTATATTGACCCCTCACCGCTGAGGCCATGGATCCGTTCCTGTATATACACCATATATAACTTTTCATGTGTTGAAAATGGCGTTTAACTGCATTTAATTTTCATTTATCTCACTAAAAGCTACTGTTCAGTAGGCGTAAGTGACACGTATTTACCATTTGTAAAGTGCAAAAAATGTAATGGATTTATACTTTAACAATGTTTAAACTTGAGATTAAAACATAAGAACTAGTTTGATTACACAGTAATCTTTTTCAATATTTGAATAGTAAAACCTCGATATCTCAACAGGTTTTATATTCGAATGGCAGATACGACTGTAACTATCTTCCAGAGCTACAGGTTAAATTAATTATTTATTGTTTGCAATTAAAATAACCAGTTTAATAAATATTTAAACAGGAAAGTAATGATACGCATCGAAATAACTATTCATTCAAAAGATCAAATTTTCTCTATCTGCTACTAGTATTAATTAAGATGCAGCGTCAAGTGCCTAGAAAGTCAAGAAATATCTAATCTAATTAAATAAAGTGAATATATCGGTAAAATAGCAATGTCGGTGTTACCGGAGATAATTGAATTGAAGTGATGTCATGGTAGATCGGATTTGATCATTTTAATGTATTTGCACTGAATTAAGGAGGTCAAATATTTGTAGGGAGTTGTCTTTTTATGCAATAGTAACATTAAAATCCACTCTGCATATTTAAGGTAATATTCAGGTTTTAATATATATTTTTTTACTGTTTTGTCCCGATTTCATATGCAAATTAGCCCGAATGAAACGTTTGTAAGCAAATATGTTGTTGTTTTTTTAAATGTTAAACAAAGCTAACATGAATTCAAATGTATGAATACGGATTGATACCTAAATATAAATGTACTTGAATAATTTCTTGTTAAGTCTGCTTAATTATATTGTTTAAATTAACTTTTAAATCAAGGATAAAGAGGAATATTAAGACAAAACACATGTTTCATCTGTATATTAAAACAGTGTTCCGTAATCTTATTTATGTAAAAAAACTGATGATATACAAATGCGAGTGGCATTCATAAATTCAAAACTTCTCACAGTGGCATCTACCCGGTTGAAGGAATGTGTAAATCGGAATTTCACAACAAACCATTGTAGAAAGGTGTATAACGACAAAAATGAAAAATTCACACATATTCCAGTAATAAAATCAAACCAGAATAAAGTGAACAACATCAACAAAAAGTTTGCATAATGAGCCTAGAACATTGATATATTCAGGACCTGCAATACTTTCGGTAAATTGTATAAAAAATACCATTTATATATATCTATTTTTTAATTTTGCATATGACTCTCAAATAAAATATAAATGTTCTGGTAACGAAAATGACACCCGTTTGGAGGAAACATGCTCAATTCACAATTGCAAACCGACACATTACAATCACATTCTCGAAATGTGTTATCTATTAATGTTTCAATTTGTAATTGCATTTTCATTTGAGAAATTGTCTATTCTGTTTTAATAAAAATGATTTACATGACACACGGTGTCAGATATCCATGTTTTCCGCAACGTCCATTTCTATTTTAATATATCTTTACAATTGATCTTTACTATAACATTAATATTGTTATCTTGTATACTTTACTAGAATTCCGCACTTGTCATCATAGTTTGTGTAATTGTATCGTATTTACGAGAAGAATTCTATAAGCTTGTCTTTTATTCCAATCCTTTTGACAAAATTGTTTGTTAATATGTAATATTGTAAGATATTCGAAATAAAATATGTTTAAACCAGATCAATCGTTTCCCAGTTGAAACTCGACTTAATATAACATTCTTATTCTGAATATATATTCATATATTTTCATTTGATTTGATGTTGACTAGCTTATTACCTGATCATCTTGTCTGCTGCGTCAACTGACTTAAATCACACATGGTGTCGAGTAACTGGGTTGGTTAAACATAGTAAAGGATGGGGGATATTACATTTCTATGCATTCACAAACACAATCACCTTACATTGTGTATATACATTCACGAAATAGTCTACTGGACTGAAACATCAATTTCTTCCTATTTACGAGTATAGGTTAGTTAGATGGGTCTCCGTTGTCTAGTGCTTCAAGTTCACTTACCTCTCACAGTTCGAACCCAACTTGATACAAAACCAGGTGGAAGAGCAGTGGTTCTTTTCACATTCATTCCAATGCCTTAGGAGGTGGTCATTAGCGTAGGATGTTATGTATAACCTGTAATATGTTGAAGTTGTTGTTAAAATCCCATTTAGAGAAGTATAAACTGAGTGAGACTGGGTCATTTTCACCAAAAGACGTTTTTGCTACTTTTGTCCTTTTCGAAGAAAATAAGCAAAATCGGCATTTCCTAAGTTTTTGTATTGCTTTATGTTTCTCAGATACTATTTGAACTAGAGTCACCAAATTTGGTCCATAATTTTGTTATGGGTATTACTGTTCAAAATGATGCATTTTTTTATCAGATAGTCTTAAATTAACAAGTACTTACTTAGCCCACAAAATGTTATGTTCTTTTTTGTTTTGTTCCGTTTCTTTTAATTATTTAGCTCATGGTCATTAAACTTGGTCCATAATTGTGTCAGGGATAGTACTACCAAAACAAACATACATCACTTCTTCAGATGACCTTGACCTCTACAAATATTTAACTTGGCCTATCAAATGTCAAGTCTTATGTTTTAAGCTCCCTTTATTTGAAATTGTTTTCCAAAGTATCACCATGTTTTGTTTGTAGTTTTGTACTGGGTAGAACTACCAGACTTCTTCATAGCCTCACATTGTCATAAAGCGATACGGACGAGACTGTTAATTTCGATGAATTATTTTGTTTTGTCAGATGTATAGATTCAGTGTCAGTGTCCTCAGATCGATCGGAGCCGCCGTAATGAGAATTTTACATATTGTATAATACGAACTACACTAGAGTAGACACTGTAGATAACGGAAACATTGTTACATGTCATATTCTTAGAGGTAGATGCTCTGATCAATATGTTATATCAGATGTGCTGAAAAGGAAAATTAAAAGTCAAATTACAATCGGAGATGTCTTCTCTCTTGCCAAATGCGGATTCAGAATTTCATATTTGGAGTGTGGTTCCAGGAAAGCGGGGCGGTGTATACTATCGGTAATTTTACAATACATGCGCGTGGGGATGGGGATGGTGATGGGGTAATGTAATCGCGGGTCAATCATGTCGTTTAGCGAGAGTCGTTTATATTTGGACCTTTTAGGCGGAGGGATGGGCGTACTTTGTCGGTTCAAATTCTGGATTTTCAGTCAATTTAACTGTTTTTGCCATATTTAAGAGGCTGGACCCTGTAGTGTTTATGGACCGTGCTACTTTTATGATGCATAATTTTACTTATTTGTGTGTTTTCAGGGCCATATTTAGATGGGTAACAGTGAAGGACTTGAACGTTATGGACTTCGATGAGACCATCGACTCGGATACGCCACTGGGTTTATTAAGGGGTATTAAGTTTGGAACGGAGACGTACCACGTCTTGTTTATGAGACTTTGCAGGTAAGCTTAAAAGCAATTGTGAAACTATTTACATTTTGTATGAATAAACAAGACTTGAAATGCGTTATTTGGAGCTATGGTTCATTTCAGAATGTTTTATTTTCACAACGAATGTCAAACAAATCTGACCATTAATGCAGTCTACTCGAATTTTTATCTGGTTTTAAAATAAGAACCAATCATGCTTATGTATACAACCAAGGTATCGGTCAGCGTTTACTTAGCGATTATTGACCAGTACAGAAATGGAGTTTGAGAAACTGTTTAGAGTGAATGATTGATTGAATATTAAGCGTCATTTTATGTCATCGAGGGCTGACAGACGATCCGTTAACCTAGTCTGGCATTTTTTTCCTGGGATCCGAGAAGGTTCATTAGCACTGGAACAAACCCATCTCCGCAAGTTACTGATAGCGTTCCTACTTGAATCAGCGGTAAGAGACGAACGATAATGAGACACAATGTTGGATATCAATCATCACTTAGAATGTGACCGAGCGGGGTTAAAACTCGGATTGATTGTCAGACGCGCTACCAACTGAGCTAAACGGGCCTGTAAAACTGTTAAGAGCATGTTTCGCAAAAACAGACAAATGGAATATAGAGGCTAGACATTCGTAGAACATATTTATTGTGCAGTTATCTTTATTTATTACAGCTATGCTGGTCTTCACTGTGTAGAAATCAAGGGTCACTCCAAAAGTGTCGGCTACGAGCCAGGTATGAAACTACAGCCTGAGATGTTTAACAACACGTGGAATGCCGTACTGGTTGATGGAGATTGGCGGCCCGTACAGTGTAACTGGGGTGCTAGGTAAGATAGTTTTATTTATGTCTATCAATTGTATCAATATACTTGCTACTTTTATACTTACTTAAATTGTGCAGAAAATATCAATTATCCTATTCATGTCCCATCTGTCTTTCTGCAGGATAGAGCGAGCTCGCATCAAAAAAATTTTAATTCTGAAAATGTACCAGTTATTTGTGACGGAAGAACGTTGGTTCTGCTCCAATAATACATAGATCTTTCTCTATCATTAAAATTAGGGTCCTCCATGGCCGAGTGGTCTAAGGCGCCGTCTCAAGATCACTTACCTCTCACCGCTATGGTCGTAGGTTCGAGTCCCGCTCGCTCCAAAAACTTTATGTGAGAAAGTTTCCAGTTACTTGCGGAAGGACGGTGGTTCTTCTCAGTCTGACTCAGTCTGAGGTATTCCTCCACCAGTAAAACTGGATATGCCATATATAACCTGAAATGTGTTGAAAATGGCGTTAAACCCCATTCAAAAAAAAAAAAAAAAAAAAAAAAAAATCATTAAAATTGAGTGACATATAACCTAGTATTCAATAAAAGTTCCATCTACATTAAGAACTTTCTATTTGCAACGAATATGAACTTATTCTTATATGTAGCACAATGTTCTTTTTATTTCATCTGTAAGGAGAAATCAATATCTTTGAGCGTTTGTGAACATCATGTATCTTTAGGACAGTACTGATCTGTAGTGAAAAGAAGTCCTACCGTTTCTCACAGAGACACAACTCTGTAATAAAATCGCTTTAAGATAACTCTTACCGTAACCATTTCAAATGTTTGTTCCAAGCAAGATCCGTGCCAATTGAATTTCTATCATTTTGTGCTTGGATGACATGGATAAAGTAATTTCTGAAGTTTTTATATTCAGGTTATGATGTGATCTGACTTAAGTTTAAAATACACTTGTTATTTATTTTAACTAAAACAATCTTATTTTGTGACAGGGAGTAACGGAAAATATAACTTAATGAATATATTATAGTTCTGTATCCGATTGGTCCACACATACAAGATGAGTTTGTTCTGTTGTTTAACTCGTATTTAAGTCTAAACTAGAAAATGAAATAAACGCTTATTAATAATATCTGAATAAACGGTTTCTTTGAAATGCAAAAAATCCAACCCAGACATGCCAATTAATTTCATATTTTTTTACAAAACTTATCAGCACTTTTGCTTAATGAAATAAACAATATATCTTACACGAAATGAGGTATACAACTGTTAATTACAAATAAACACCCTTCTGTTCAATGCTCGATCAAATATACGTGTTATAAAGGGAGTTGTCAGATGCGGAAGGTTGGGGGTTCGATCCCCGGTCTTGTCATACCAAAATCTTGGCGCTCAGCATTAAGAGGATAGGTCTAGGTCTAGTCGGCCCGGGTTCAGTATAATGGGACTTGGTGGGGTACCATACCGTGTTTCTGCGGCATGGTACTCCAGTCTGGCGAGCTTAGAAAACTGTTCCAAGTAAACATCGTCGCGATATGACTTAACACTTTGTTGAAAGCGACGCTAAACACCATAACAACAACTAAGGAATCGAAAGTTCACATATTTTGAAACATGGTTTTAATTGCATAATATTTATTTCATTATTATTTTCTCTACAGACATTTGGTGCTGAACAAGGATAAACGCAGAGGAGGCTCGACAAAACGTCCTGAAAACGGTGTGAAGGATGATGACAAAGACAAGAACAATAAAAAAGAAAGCGATAGCAAATCCTCCAGCAAGGACAAGATCCGTTACCAGTATGACGAGCATTACTTTTTGACCGACCCCGACGAGTTCATTCAGGAATTCTGGCCACTCGAAGAGCAATGGCAACTGCTTAATGTGCCAATAACGAAAGAGGAGTTTGAGGCTCTACCTTTCGTGAGGTCCGTCTTCTTCCATTTCGGTATGCAGTTTGATAAGACTCTACCATCCGTGATCGAAACTAACGATCGTGGAGGGGCCGACATAAGGATTCGAATCCCAGAGCGTAGTGAGAACGAATTAGTGTTTTACTATCAGATGCGGTTTGCTGACAATGAGCGAAAATTAGAGGCAACTTATCGCAATGCAGCTCTGGAAAGATTTGTATTTCAGACGGTATTGGATAACATGGCTATGTTCAGTATACACGTCCCAACAACCGGCGAGTACTATTTTGAAATATTTGCCAACAAGATAGATGAAACAAATAAGATAGCAGTAGGAGATGAACAGTTGTCACCTTTTAGACTTAAATGCGCATGTAAGTTCAAAATTCGATGCAATTCATTAAAGGGCAAAATGCACCCGCTACCAGAATGTGCATCTGGTGAATGGGGTCCAAAAAAGGCTCTCCGACATTTTGGATTGGTACCAATTTACACCGATCACTCGGATACCTCCTCCGACGCAGGTAGCACCTCAAGCCAAGAAGCGCCCGAAAATCCAAAGGCAGGAATTTTGAACGTTGAGGATTCAGTTACTCTGAAGTTTAAAATGTCTATGGCTCTCCAGTTTGTAGTAAAACTAAGGATGAACTATATTGAACAAAAGGCATTGGATCCATTTATATATCACGCTATTGACAATGACGTACTTACAGTTACAGCTACGATGCCGCAAATAGGCCAACTGGGTATTGATCTGTACGCCAAGCCGCGCAACTCGGAAGCCAAAACCTTATCTCATGCTTGTAAATACCTCCTGAACGCAGTTAAAGTCAACAGTCCAGTGGAACTACCGAAAATAAACCGATCGTTCGCGAGACGAGGAACAGTCGGCCCAGCGCCATCATTTAAAGAAATGGGCATTAAACTACTCACACATCCCGATGCCCAGATCACGATGGAAGAAAACGACCGTGAGACTCAGATAGAGATGGAAGTTCCTGAAGATATAGAAATATCTTTTCAAATGTTACGCGAGCCAGATGAGGATTGTAAAGAGTTTGTTAAAATGTCAAAGGATGAAATAAACACAAAAAGGGTCAAGTTTGCTGTAAAACTTGGAAAACACGGCAACTACCTGCTGTGTATATACGCGAGACGAACCAAGGGTGACGACAATTCGATGCCGAATGTCTTTAACTATGTCATCCATCATAAGAAGAAAAATCCACTTTTTGCCGCTCAGCAACAAAACGGCGGCGCCGACGCCAAGGTGGTGTTCGAAGAAAAGAAATCGGGTGGTATTTTTAGAAAGTCAATTTTTAGTAGCAAAAAGAAAGATAAGGAAAAGGAAAAGGATAAAAAGAAATGAGATGAAAATAAAAGTAAACAACAGCTAATTAAATGCATTATTGCACAGTGATTTCGATATTGTGAAAAAATGTGTTCAGTGAATTTAGATAATCACCAAACATCCTTTGTAACACTGATTATAACATCATATACACATCAACTGTTACCTTTCGTGCGTGCACCGATTTTGTTGTATGGCTATATTACAGGAGATGAAGAGTTGAAACGGAATTACTGTAACCCAAGGAATTATATTTCTGTATAAATACTTGCTAAAAGAAAGATCTCCAAAGGACTTTTTTTGAATGTGTGTTATAGTATTTGCTCAAAAGCTTTTTAGACATCCTTTATTATTTGAACTATAAAAGGTATACCAATGGTCACGCTTTTCACCAAATTGATGGTTATCTTAAAATTACACAAAAAAAGGATTTTTACCAAATGATATTGTTTGGTCAAGCCGCAAGCGATATTTACAAAAATCTCCTCTTTGATATTAAACATGCTATTTAATCAAAAGTCTATATTTGGTATGCATTATACTAGATATTTTAGCAACTCTAAAATTAATTATTCGTTTTCACACCATTTCATTATTAGGAAGTCCTATTTCGGTTTTTACAATGTTTCAACGTTTTTTTTATCACTTTATTTTTACAATAAAATAGTATAATTTATAGAATAGGTGGAATTGTTTTTTTTTGTTTTATTTGATGGCTTTCTCTTTTTATCCCCGAATCCCCGCTCGTCAACAGTCCCTGATGACAGATATACGAATTATGTCTCATTATAATTCGTCTCACACCTCTGATTTAAGTGGGAAAGTTATCAGTTACTTGCAGAGATGTAGTGTGCTAGAGTATTGGTTAACAAGTCAGGATTCAAGGAAACAGCTGTTAGGTTAACTGATCGTCTGTTAGCCCTCGATGGCATAAAATGACACTAAATATTCAACCAACTTTTTATATATTCCAAACATTATCAAATTTGAAAGACTACTTCCAATTTAATAACTTATCTGAATATAATGTTGTGAGAATTTATTGAATTAAAATAAGTTATGTAACCATTTTCGTATGGTAAAAATATAACTAGTACATTTACATTGGTATCCATATATAGCAAAACTGAAAAAGGTACGTGTGCTAATCTGGAGTCATTGACCGAATGCCATTTTTTTAAAAAGCTAGCACACACACACATATATATATATATATACTAACACAATAGTATAATACAAAATTTCTGAAATTCGTGTAAAATAAATTGTCATATTAATACTATACGTTTATCATCTGCTTACTATGTCTGTTTGAGTGAGAGACAGACAAACAGACAGACGGACGGGCGGGCGGGCGGGCGGGCAGGCAGGCAGGCAGGCAGGCAGACAGACAAACGTTTAAATAATTTAAATTTTATTTGTTTCAATTCTTGATTAAGAATGAGAACATATACGTCCATTAGGTAGCTCAGAGATTGATCAGAGACAGATGCTCGTGTACGCGCACGAAATCACAATTATTGCGGGTTGCAAATACAACATGGAACTGTCTTAAACAATTTGCGCTTCAATGACTTTCTTGGTGATGCATTTTTTGTAAAGTGTAGAATGTCTTTAAAGTAAGAAATTAATTTGTTGCAAGATTGTTTAAATTATTAACAAAAGGTAAAGCAAATACGAGTCTCTACTGATGTTTTAACTATATACCTTGGGCTGGAAGTCTTATGCAAATCATCATGAATATCTGAACTAACTGAAAACGCATTTTATTATATATAAAATTGGTTTGGTTGGAAAGAACAATTGAAAGCCAATAAATGTGTTACTGAATTTTGGTGAAAATTGGTGCTTAAAAACCTGAATGTGTTTTTGAAAATATGTTACACATGTTATGATAAATAGCACCAGCAGTTTGCCATTAAATTTTAGTATCGGGTGTGTCCCCCATGAGCACTGCTCGGTGCAGCGTAACGACAGCAAGACTGTGCAAAAATTGAACTGAGAAAAGCATATTTGCACAGGCATTTATCAACGTTAACAAACCACATGATGCTAAAATTTAACATGCAATCTACTGGTGCTATTTGTAACAACCTGTATAACTTTTAAAAACATGAGCAGTTTTTTAAACACCATTTTTCGATAAAATACTCAATCAGTTTCCTAAAAAATTCACTCATTTATTGTTTTTATCTAGCCATACTAAAGTTGTACCTTCTTTACGTACTGGCAGATATTTCCACTTGTATATCTTGAAATTAATAACGTCATCCTACTGAAAGGTTCGTCTGTGCATATATTTTCTAGTATGCCCACATTCGTAGTAAACTAAATAAAAATCAGCGCCATGGCGTGCTATCGTGTGGTATAGTTATAATAAGTGTGTGAAAATGTGTCTTATAATGCGAGTTGTGCGCACGAACTGGTACATAAAATTTTATATAGAAATATTAATATGTATTGTTGTGTGATATTGATGATATTAATGTGTAAATATGTATGTCTTATAATGAGAGTTGTACACACGCATGGAAAATATAGAAATAGTGTGTATTCAGTGTGATATTGTAACAATAAATGTGTTAAAAGTGTATGTCTACTGATGTACACACGTACTACGCGTGTGTAAATGTTTATGTCTGTTGAGTGTTAAAGAGAAATACAAGTTTATTTGTTGTGTCAAGTGTACATGAATATCTTTTTCTGTGAAACAGGACACCACTGCTTGGTCTTTAACATATGTGTACTGCTTGCTAAATTAAGCACTTTCAGTATTGGATAAATAGCAATGTTATATATGTGTTATTATGTAGGCCTAAGTGGGATAAGACATGTATGTGTATATAGTTGTGATGTTAATTTTCTTTAAAAAAATGATATAGAATCGAAGCATCAAAACCAATTTCAGAACAACTACATTAAATGTCAGAGCATACCTGATAGAAGGTGGGTTACACTGTCGGAAGACATTTTCATGTTTTTGTTAGGTCAAGTTGACACTAATTCTACACTTTTCAATCCTTGCTTTTTGACAAATATAATTTATCGACCGACTGTCAAATACTATAGATTGGTCAGAATGAGAACGGTTACTCAAAAACTTGACTGGTTCTCCATCGTTTGTAAATAGTACCACTGCCATATTAACAGCAAACTGAAAGTTTATATATTATCGCACCAAGTCCAAAAGTGTATATAGCCCTTGATTGGTAATTTATCACAAGTACATATCCGTTCACAGGCAGTTAACATATATACTTATAATCAAAATGTATGGCGGAACGCTTCCTAAATACAGTTTCATTATTTTTGTCGCTTAACTATTTACACCTGGATAACATTTTTCTCCAAGAAAGACATGCCCGTTTTACGAACCGAATTGTTCGACGCATATATCTGTGATAACGGATAGTTCAACAATATATTCCAAGGGAAGTACAAAGTTATTCATACTATCTTGTTCTGTTATATTAAGTAACGTGAAAGAATCTATAAAAATATTAGATATTAGAAGTGTATCATGAAGACATTCATGCAATACATACCATTCCTACTTCTGACAGTGACTTTAAATCTAACATATGTCTTTACTTCTGGGGAAGGGCAAACATAATTGTAAATACATACTAGACTTGTGCCATTTAACATTCATGGTTTTCCATGTAGAGGCAAAATGAACATGTATATTTGTGCTGTTTTGAAATAATAAAAAAGAAGATAATGCAAACAAAACTGATATATGCACCTTTATGCAACAGTTCACCCTGCAGTTGCAGTTTATTTGTTCGAATTACATGCGCAATTTTATCAAACAGTACTTAATGAAATCTAAATACATCGTCCTATGTTATGTACATACTCGCCTTTTGTTCTAAGCTACTTTACTCTCTGCCAGTGCTTTAGATTATTTTTCTGACATGGAAATATTTATACTTTATAGTAAAATAAATTCTTGATAAAGTGCAATCGTTTTTAATTTTAATTTGTTACTCCTGCTGAACAGTGCATCGTATATACTGAAAGGATAAAGAAGAAATAGTTGAATTTCAAAGTCACTTAATCAAGCTATTGTAACGCTATCTACAGCTTTGAAATATGAATGTTACGGTATTTATTAAATGATTTTGTAAATGATAATGATCATATTAATGAAAAACCTTTTCATACATATTCTTAAACTGTAAATAGCGTTTTCAATAGTTTGATAATGTGGCTCTGAAATTCACCCATCGTTTCTTTATCCTTTCAGTATATATAAACGTGTATATTCTCCTCGACTTTCCTATCATTCACCTGGATTTATCGACATTTCGGCAACACGAGTTTGTAAATTTCATATTTAAATCTACAATCTATGAACAAAATCATTGTTTATATTTTGCAGCGATTCGACCTCATTAAAACCACGTATCTCTGCAAGTATCTTTAGACAATGTTATTACGATTAACCTTTAATGTAGTTGTGAAAGTTGTCTTGTATTTTTTTAAACAATTCCTATACATACTCAATTGGGTTAAGGTCAATGCTGTCGAGAGGTATCGCCTTCATCACTGCCAATGGTGGACATACACGATACTGATTCCATTGTGAATGTGACTTTGCGGTTGGTGCATTAAGTGCTTATTTCGGTATGAATTCATATGAAATTTTCTGAAATTATGTCCAATGAATCTGTTTAGTAGTGTATTTATGTTGATATATATTGTGCACTGTGAAGAATCGTGTTGACGAAATATAAATAAATCCAGGTGACCGATCATGTAGACAAAATACATTTGGCCAATCAGATCTTGAAAATTCAAAATCTATCCCCTTCTTCAAAATAAACTTGAAACCCAAATTCACAGCGATCATTTAAACAAATGTAAGTTTACACATTTGGCTCATTAATCCTTCAGAAGATTTGTGAAATTCCACGAGTTTATCCCACTTTCGGCTTCTAATGTATCTTAAATCCCCTTTAAATGATCCAGTCTCAACAGTTCAACTAAACAATGTTCAAGATATCAAGGTGGTGGAAATAATACCTAAAATAGAAGATAAAATCTGAATTTCTTGTTTTCCCATCTAAAAATCAAAGTCCCTTTACTTTAAACAATCTTAAAACAAATACTCGTAGGAGTCATTTATACCAAATGTGGCTGATCGGTTCTTGAGAAGATTTTAAATTAAAAAAATCATCTACGTTATGACTTTGCCCAAGGGGGTCAAATTTGGCCTGAACTCAAAGGGTCAAAACATGAATACACTTGGGAGAGCATCATGTAAATATTTTAAATGCTTCACACCGAATTTTGAGTAAAAGTGTCAAGCAGTTTCAGAGAAATAATTTAAAAAGGGTGTTATCAGACGGACGGACAGGCCGACGAACGTCCGACGAAAATCGATTAGAATAACTCACTTGAACTCAGGTGAGCTAAAAAGAGGACCAAGTCAATATGTGATCGTTCTAATGTTAATCTAACGGTCCTTTAAAGTCAAACAAATTGTAAATGAGTGACATTGGACAAAGCAACACTCCAATGCTATATGCAAACAATAAGAGATGTTTATGTTTCTAAATTTTAGGTATATACTTTTTGACTATTGACGTAGAGGAGCAGCCTACTTTGACCAATATGTTCTCATGTTTACGAGTTTACCCAGGGCTGTTCTACAATGGGTGCGAGTTGTCAAAGGGAGACAACTCAATTGATATATAATCGTTTAGGTTGAACGATTTGTCTTTCTTATTGAGCAATTTGTATTGTAGAGTTCTTCCCCTTTAGACTACTTCAGGAAAACACTAGTATGTTCAGATAAGTTTGTTTTTGGTTGTTGTTGTTTTTTTGTTGTTTTTTTTGGGGGGGGGGGGGGGGGGGTTAAATCGCATGATATAAGGGCAACTTTGGAAAATGACTGGGCGCTACCATATTAAAACGTCAAGACCACGTGTTAAAACATTTCAAAGTAGTGCCTTATGAGATTTGGGTGGTACTAAAACCACACCAGGTTCCGGCTGACCGGCCATTTTCCGACTGCAATTAAAAGGCAAATGCGGTGCGTCTTATAGTAATTATGGCGTTTATAGGGCCTTATGGGATTGGTTGGTACTAAAATCAGGACAGGTTCCGGCTGACCGGCCATTTTCCGGCTAAAATTAAAAGGCAAATGCGGTGTGTTATAATGATTGTACCGTTTTAATGCTTATTTGAAATCGTTATGCATTACCATTTGTATATTAAATAAGAAAATATTGAAAAATAAAATATAAAAAATATTTAGGTCTTAAAACTTATCTTTTTTGACGATTGTTCGCCGTTTTTTGACAACTTCCTATAGAGTTAATGTAAATCATTTTCAAATAACTGTGTTTTTAATCAACTGTTACAAATAGTATGAAACGCTCAAGCCAAAACAATAAAAAATAATGACAAAATCAAGAAGATACAATTGTTTATTTTGCTTGATACAAAGGACATATATTTTCTTTAAAAACAAAGCGATTGAATCGGTATGGTTTTACCGGTGCTGTTTTACCGGTGTGGTTTTACCAGTGCGGTTACCGGTGCGGTTTTACCACTGTAACCTTCAGCACCTTATAAGAATCAGACATATCGCCCAACTTGCACATGTTTTGAAAAATACATTTATTTGAACAGGTTTTTTTAATTGATATATCCACAAATTAAATTAAACCAACAGAGGCGTAGCTGCCTTAAGGACCTACATCTTTCTCCGAAAAATGAAAAAAAAATAAAAACGCCCAAAAATATGCAATAAAAAGTACTTGGGGGATATGCTAAGGGGTAACATGTAGTGAGAAGTAGTTTATTGTATTTGGTAATGCTGTGCAATAAGCTTCTTTGAATGTTTGCATGTAAACATACATTATGCTAAACCATTTCAAGTTCATATTTAAACAACGTATGTGGTGAGCATGCCCCCAGACCCTACTCCTACACTGCTCATGCCTACACGTCCAACTTAAGTCAGCTACGTCCCTGGTCGATATACATGTACAACAAAAGCGTAGTTAAGTTATATTTTATCTGATTTTGCTACAAACAGCGTACAAAAGTATATTGCTAAAGTATTTTTTTCTAAAAGTATGTAAGAATTTTTTTTCAAAGATCAACACTTGTGTTACCTTTTTTATTAGGAAACTTAGTTTCATGCATATACAATTAATTACATGAATCTTTTCAGTGTTCGTAGTCGCAAAAAAACGGATGGACAGACGTCAGACGACGCACCATGGCATAGTGCTACTTGTCTTAGAGCTAATGAAACTCGACAATTTAAAGAAAAGCTGAGCGGTAATCACAGAATTGTTTGTCAAAATATATTTTTCTCGAATGGTACAAAGGCAATTAAGAGTTTTCTTTCCATTCGATTTCACGAGTTAAAAGTATAGTTATGTAGCATGTACATCGTTTGTTTAAGCTCCATTAAAAATACGGGTATTGACCAGAAGGAAAGATAAATTTGGACGATTGAAAGGCCCATAACTCGAGTACAAAGTGTCCGATTTTTTTGCTATTTCGGAAAGCATCAGATATGCAAGTTAAAGACTATGAACAGAAAAATGAGTAATATTCAATGCAAAACGCGGATACCAGACGACTGCAAACAATGTTTTTTTTCAACTATTTAAAGGAGCATACTATCCTATCTGACCACTTCAATAGCTTTTTTACTATATCTGACTGACATTTATGATCGAATTTAGCCAATTTAAAATCTTGTCACGACATATTATTGTTATATACTTACTGTTCCCGTCTGGTGAAGATCCAGGATAATGAACAAACATAATAACCCACATTGCGCTATACATGTAAATGTTTTAAAAGATAAAATTATTGTCAAATCCACCGAAACGTGCCAAATAGGAGTGGTAAACTTGAATCGCTATACAGGTTTACACGTAGTAAAACTTGTGTCAAAATGAGACAAAATGACATGTGAAGGTCGTCAAACAGTATTCAAGTGTGGACTATTTTTAGAATGGGAATTTCGTTTAAAGTTAACCCCTCTAATGTACATGTCGATTTTGTCACGTTTTGACATAATAAACTATTCAGTTTATATTCATTAACGATAATAATGCCGTTTACTCATTTTGATAATTATTTTTACATTTACTTCTCCAAGAAAGGTTTTTAAATGAAATTATTTAATAGATTTATAGCGTTTTATCTTGATACACTCCGTTTTAACACAAAAACTAAACGTTGTGTAGGTCACTGTATTTATCCGAAAAGTACAGTCACAAAAAAATGCTAGGTTTCGAGTTGTACTACCTATAACACAACTTTTGATCAATTTCGGCGACTCTATCATTCAGTTTCTGCCAAACGGTTAAAAGCAGTGTACTGTGACGTTACAGTAACCCAAAAACAACGTTTTGGTTAGTACTATCCATAACACAACAATGGACCAAATTTGATTGGACTGAGCCAAACTTCTTTTGACAAATATGCAAGCTATTCATCTGTGAAGGCCAAGGTCGCCCGAAAAATGCAGCATAATTCTGAGTCAGGCAAATGAATGAAATTTTGCGACTCAGCCAAAGTTTTTTAGGACTGGAGTTAATCGCAATAACTTATTTTTGTGTAAATGAAGTTATTTATCTGTAGAGATGTCAATGTTGTTGTTGTATGGTCGTTAGTGTCACTTTCAACAATTTTTCAGTTATATCGTGACGGTGTCTTCTCGAGACAGTATTCTGAGCGCCGTCACACTGGAGTATCATGCCGCAGACACATGGTATGATACCCCACCCAGTCACATTATACTGCCACCGGGCCGACTATACCTAGAACTCTCCTCTAAATGTTGAGCGTCAAGCGAGGAAGCTTCTAGTACCATTTTTAGTCTTTGGTATGACCCGGCCGGGGATTGAACCCAAGACTTTCCACTTGCGTGGCCGACGCTCATCCACTAGACCTAGCCGCGGTCCTAGAGATGTCAAGACCACCCGAAAACATGCTGCATTATTTCGAGTGCTGCTGCCTTCAACGAAACTATGGACCAAATTTGGTCACTCTAAAGAAGTAGAGCTGCCGGAGGGACAGTGCGTTTGTTTATTCGTCACAAAAGTACAGATTTGATGGAGACTGATAACAAATCCAAATAAACAGTTTTTTTTACTTACTAAATTGGGTAGATCTTATAACTGTAATACCATGTATGAAGTTTCAATCCAATACATGCATTGGCTGCTGAGTTTCAATCAAATACATTAAGTGGTTGGTGTGATCGACTTGATCTTACTTGCACGCATAACCAACATTTCTAAGTCAAAGGACCATATTCATTATAAACATGCAAGTTATCTCACTTAGTATTTTAGTAGGTTTGATGACTAGGAAGTATTGTGTGAAGCTTTAATCAAATACATCAAGTGGTTGGTGAGATATGGACTAGATGGTATTTGCATGCAAAACTTTAACCAGAATTTCTAAGTCAAACAAGGGCAATAATTTGCATTATATCTATGCAAGAGTTATCTAACTTCATTATTTTAGTATATTTGATGACTAGGAACTCTTGTCTGAAGTTTCAATGAGCGAGTAGAATAGCTCTCTTTATTCTCTGAATAGTCCAGTTAACAAGGTGTAATGCTGACGCGGATGCCCAGTTCAATAAAAGAGCCCTCTTTTTTCTCCGAATAGTTGAGCTAATTAAGTGCGACACTGACACAAACGCCCGGGTGTTGTAAATAGCTCTCTTTATTCTCTGAATAGTCGAGCTGATAAGGTGTGATGCTGACGCGGATACCCGGGTGTGTAGAATAGCTCTCTTTACTCTCCGAATAGTCGAGCTAACAAGTGACCATGCCTTTGAGTAACTTCAAATTCAGTCATACTGCGCCCCTGCTATTTGTCAGTTTCTGAGAAAGAGCCGACTGAAAAATTTAACATCAAGTTATTTATCCACAAGTCAAGGTCACCAAAACAATGCTGCACGATTTTGAGTGGAACTACCCATTGTACAACTATGGACTAAATTTATTGATTCTAGGTCAACCAGGTTTTATTGATAAAACAATGTTCAATGCAAAGCTATTTTTTAATCATTGTGAGCACTGACGGACATATCACACTTGTGAGTGCTTCTCCTCGTAAAAGGGGAGACAAAACTAAATGAAAGAGTTATAAAAACTTATGCATTTCTGTGCGACACATGATAGTCAACAAGTATTTAGATGCGTAAAACATATTCTGACAGTTTAAGTCCATCAAGGGCAACTAATAAACGCAAACTATTGCATTTTACCAGGCTCTTGTTTCTGTGCGTTTCATTGATACACACACGTGAAGTTTCATTCATATCCAACAAGTGTTTGCATAGATATCTTACCAGAAAAACAGATGCCAATGCAAGTACAATAAATCCCCCTATTCGAGCTAAAAATGTCTTGTTTTCCCCATAGTATTCCTATTCAAAAATCAAAAGTCCCCTTAATGGTTTCAATAAAGCCTAGTCCCCTTCATTTGAACAAAGTTGCAACACCTACTCACAGTGATCATTTATACCAACTTGACTGGTTGGTGCTGCAGACTAGTTCTCAATTAAATTTACCTAGATGTTACATCGACAAGTCCACAGATTTCGACCATAGTATCATGGCTTGAATAAAGTTAGACGATACTACATGCAACATATCAAGCTCAAGGCCTTATTGGTTTTAAGATTTTTAAAATTTAAAAAAAAAATGACAACTTTATTGATAAGCGCCTGTGGCAGGTTCAAACACCCCAAGCTATTTTGAGAGATTGGCACAAGAATGATTTACACACAAATATTTGTCTAGTGGTTTCAGAAAAGTAGTTTGAAGCAAAAGTCAAGTCAGACGATGGACACTGGGTGATCACAAAAGCTCACCCTGAGCTTAGTACAGGCAAGCTAAAATCTGATAAAAATAAAATATATTAATGATGATCATTTCTAGTTAAGTATTTTCAAAATCTGTTGAACAGATTTTGTGATTTTTACTATAATAATTAGTAATTTTATAATCTTCTATATACATGTAGTATCATAAAGATGCGATTTTCGATTAAAACTCAGCTGAAGATTTTGGGGGAAAATGCTGCAAACAGACAACAAACCATCACATTAACTTGTCTAGCCTTTGGCCAATAAAGCAAAGATTAGATTCAGCTTGCCGTTGATGTTAAAGTGTTTACATAGAATGCAGCAGGGAAATAAAACAACATAACACTCTGCAAGTTAGTTTTTTTATATTGTGTGAATCGTCGCTTTATGCCATTTATAATGACAATGTCTGTTTGAGACAAAATTTATTATAAACATTGCCACATTGATGTATCATACCACAGACATGTGGCATGATACCACACTCGTCCAATTCATAATGAATTCTTGTACTGCAGAACATCAAACCATGAAGCTGTTATACGTGGAACCATTTTTAAAGTATTTTGTTTGACACAGATGGGATTGAATCCCACAATTCCCTGCATGCAAGACAGACTATTGATTACTGAACCTTAACCTCAGCCATCTAAATAAACAGTCATCTTATAAACTATCTGGTGTGAATAGTTTCTTCTGCAAAAAATCAATTACTAATGTAATACCAATTATCAATGTAATACATGTATATTCATATCCACGCCCAGCCACAATCTCCATGATGGTTGATATACAACATTGCGTCTCATTATCATTCGTCTCTCATCGCTGATTTAAGTGTGAAAGTTATCAGTTACTTGCGGAGATAGGGTGTGCTCTCGTACTGGTTAACATTTCCCAGGAAACAGTGGTTAGGTTAACTGATCGTCTGTTAGCCCTCGATTACATAAAAATGAAGCTAAATATTCAATTCAATTCAATTCAATATCTGGAGTGTGGGCACTTCACCTGAAATGTACAACGCACAGCAAGTTAGTAGAATGTAAAGTAACAAAAAACAAACTCAGGTGAACGCTTCTCGACCTTTTATTAACACACGTGTCAGAATCATTTATACATTAGATGTACATTATTAACATGAGAAAATACATACAGGTTTTTAGGATATTTAGTATTTTAAATAGTACTTTGGAGGGGTCCATAAATGAAAGCGAAATGCTGCTATTTTACTTTTAAATTACATTGAAACATTTTTGAATCGGTCCGTCAATAAAAATGCTCAGTTTACTATTTTACATCAAGTATGCTTCTCTGTACCCACATCTGTGAAAATCTTGGTAGTTGAATACCGTCATCTTTTCTATTTTGCGTGTAAATTACCTTCTTATTAAAGAAAGTATCGTGGTATCCCAAAACATTGCATGTGTCCCAAAACCTGAGGTAAATTTAATTATACCCTTCCATCAAACTGTTGTAGGGTAAATCTATGAATTCAAGAAGTGTTATTATGAACATTATCTTATGAACACACAAATACATTAAATCTTGAAAATGGATTAAATATCAATTTTTTCACCACGTGCCTGTAGAGTGACAGATCACCAACAAGTAATAACATGACATCAGTCTCCAAATTTAGAATTAAGTTAAATCGGGGAAAAAACGGTATGATTTTGTATGAACCCCTCCGACATTTTTTCATTAAATTCAAAGTATTGAAGAACAACAAATGTAAAATACATGTATAAACACCTTGTGTAAGTATCATGTGTAACCGTTCTTGTCAGTCCTAATACCTGATTATCAACAAACACAATAATAATCAACAGGCAATTGTAGAACAGAAAAATGATAAATTCTCCTTTTTACAGAGAACACATTTATCAAAATTTGGGTCCACTTTCACTACGTCTGTAAGTTTACAAACTTCTTAATGTAAAATTTGAAGTTACAAAAAAGCAAAATTTGGGAAATTTATCTAGTTCTAAGTTTTCAAGTTTCATTAGCAACTCGGCAACAAGACGTCTTTTGCCGTTTACAAAATATTATAACACTAAACATGCAGACAAAATTTTTAAAATTTCCAAAAACACTGAAACGTTCCTGGGTGTCACAATTTGTTCGTATGAAAATCTAAAGACTTGTGAAACAGCCCTCAGTAGATTAAAGGAACATGCAGAAATTATGATAAATTTTCACTTAAAAGTTATATCTAAAAGTCATTTAAATTATAAACTACCAAAGAATGCATGCAAACCTTTAATTCCGTTTCTTGTTTGAGAAGAGGAATAACTAATATCAATCTGCATTTTAAAAGATTTTGTTATTCATATATTCAAAACTACATTGTATCATGGCAACACTAATTTTATGGAAGCTGTTAACAATTTCTTGTATGACTATCTCCATGACAGTATACTGAATAACCAAGTATATTCATTCCTAATGTTTACAACAGCTTGTTCTTATTTCTAAAAAGTTTATTTTGGACAATTCAATATGTTTGTATAGTTTTCTGCTTTACCTGTGAATAGAAGGCAGAATAAAACATTGTTTTTGGCATGAAACATTTGCAATAATTAAAATATGCAATCATGTTACGTACGACAAAACAACTCAGGAATGTTAACCTTAACATTAAAGAAACAATTTTTCATCAAATTCCAATTTTAAAGGGACCTCACCTATAACACTGATATGCTTTTGATCTTAGCAATAAAACTGCACGTTTATATCAAAAGTCATATATTATGGATATTCCGTCCAATGCCTTTTGCAGTATTTTGTCTCTATAGTGAAAAATTCTTACATTTTGTTGACCAAATACTAAATCGCAGCCCTTGATAAAGTCACTCATTGGCCAATATGCTAAAACATAGACAAATAAAAAGACACCTGCTGAACTGTGTATTAACGATTTCTCATAAATAAGATAAACTACAAGGAATGGGACCTGCTTCTGTGATTCAATAAAAGTGCCCTAATTTCTTCGAACAGAAAGTTATAATGTGATGGGATCTTTAATCTCAAGCTGTACCGATATCACAAAAGTTTACTTGTAGATAAAAGAAGCTTTTTCTTTTACATTTTTTTATAATCAAATTTAAAATCTGAAGCCATGATTATGACCATGACCATTTATTACTTTAACAATATATGAATATGCAATAAGTCATACTGTAACAGAAATATTTAAAATATTTTCCAGTCATGTGTTCATTTTTTTCAAGAATTCCTGAAAAACAAGATGTGTGAATTTTTATTATAAAATGAAGATGAACATGTAAAATACTGATCATGAATATGATTGTTGCATCCAATGTCGAATGCCCCTGGTAGCCATAGGAAACCATCATCACGTGCCATTTACCTCCATCTCTTCTTCATCTTTTCCTGAATATAAATATAAATAACAATATAAAGTTAATACAGGCAAACAAAAACAACTATAAGAATCCAATACCATGTGTGTATTCCCAAAATTATGCCATCTATGGTTTAGTTTAAATATTTTTATCAATTTATATACTAGTATAATAAATTAGCATATAGCCATATGTTCTAATTTCAATTGAGGCCCTTCATGACAAAATATTATATACAAATATTGATTAAGATGAAATACAATACATTTAACATTTAATTATAAAAGAATCATTAAGATGAAAGATTAAGGAATGGGTTATAATCTACAGAAGGGTCCAAAGTCAGGCAAGTGTCTACACTGGGGTCCTCTGTGGCCGAGTGGTATAAGGCGCCATCTCAATAGCACTTACCTCTCATCACTTAGGTCATAGGACTCGAGTTCCAATCGCATGACTGAATAAAGTGATGTTATCTTGTTCTGTAAACATATTTGCTGCCCCCAAAATGAATAATTCTTCTTTTTATGTACAAATGTTGTCATGGAAGATTTAATATTCAAATGAATATATTTATTAATTGAATGTTTAAAGGAGATCTATTAATTAAGCAATAAATCCACTTTTATATCCTGAAAAACCTGCATGATTGTTATAGTTATAGTATAGCTGAAGTTCCTGGAGTATTCAACTAGTAACCTCACTTTATAAGTTTATGTCCAATGAAAGGGGCACAACTCAAGCCCAAACAAGTAAAACAAAACTACACAATAACTAGTTTAAGAACAATTAACTCAAATCCTGAAAGAAACATAAAATTCAGAGTTCAAGGCTTTATTTTCACAGGGGCGGAGAATAATTCCGTTTCTACTTTTTATGATTAACCTGTCAGATATTCATAACTGGTACTAGACTTTAAAATAAATAATATTAGACATTCAAATTTATCAATTCAAGTTTACTTTTAATTTAACCTTAACAAGCATCAATATAAACCATATTTTTCTGTTAAAGTGCAATAAGTCAGTCTCTTCTAGGGAAACAAATGCCTTACCTGGCCGGTGTGCACCATTACGCCCAGGGATCTGACCCGTCTTTAACATGTTGTTCAACCTCTCCACTTCCTCCAGGGTCTTGGCATTGGCAATGGCAGTCTGTGAATTCAATTTTACAATACTGATGAAAAAAATACCAAGGTACACCAATGGATTCATTTGTGTTGATTTTGTTTGAAATTCTAGAAGTATAATAATAATAATAATAATAGATATAAAGAAGAGTAATTGTAATTCTAATTAATATTATAAATATTTTGCAATTTTAAATGGGAAATCTATTTTGGTCTAGACCCAAGTTAGGAAACCCTTTTTCAATATATTACTTTGGCATTTTCAAATAGATATCCTTTTAACAATATGGGCCAATGTGTACATATATGGATTATATATTGGGGGAAAAAAATGATTTTGGCCAATTTTAAAATTTTGAAAATCCCAATATATTCCTTTTAATTGCTGTCTATTTGTAAAATGAGAATTTCATTTCAAGGTTACCACTCCAATTGAAATATTGATATTATCACATATTGCTGAATTTGACATACCAAACCATTCTAATTTAATTATTAATGAAACTGAGATGCCTTTCATTCAGTTTAAAAATAATTTAATTTTTAAAGACATTTACAGTGTTTTATCCTGCTAATTATACTCCTTTAAAGGTCTCACTGAACAATTACCTCCCTTACATGACGGTAGCAAGATTATTACGCCCAAGAAATTAGAGCTGTGTAAAGCGGTTGGGTATTTTTTTTTTTAAAAATGCATAAAATGTCATATTTCTTTGCGCATATGGGAACATTGGAACATTTTCATGATTTCTGCAAAGTTTGGGTGACCCTGGGAACTGTTTGATGATGCTATAACAGTTTAAAGATGCGTAGTGATACACTGCAACAAATGGGCAGAATTGTCAAAAATGAAGGGGTGCCATCAAACCATCGAAATTGTGAAAAAGCAACCTGGTCAACCCCATGTTTTTTTCTGCATATTTGGACCAACAGAGGACTATCTATGGGAATAAGGCACTTTTAGAACCATTGGTAATGTATCCAGTGTTCCAGAAGTGCATGTCTCTATATGTAGAACAGTACAAAATTAATTGGTGTGTGAGACGTTCAAGATATTATCACATTTTGCTGAATTTGACATACCAAACCATTCTAATTTAATTATTAATGAAACTGAGATGCCTTTCATTCAGTTTAAAAATAATTTAATTTTTTAAGACATTTACAGTGTTTTATCCTGCTAATTATACTCCCTTAAAGGAATATAATATTTCAAACCAATTTGATAAAATTTGTTTAGTCATGGAATCAGACGAGACACGTTTTTTAAAATTTTGTATGAAGACAAGACTTTTTATGTCAGAATCAGATTCAAGTTCAGATAAACTTAATAACTTCTCTTCTCATTGATTAGAGGTATGCATCTTATCTATAAGTTGGTATCTGGCCATTTAGGTTTTTTGTTGGTGTTGTAGTTATATGGTGTTTATGGTCGCTTTCAACCATTTTTCAGTCATATCGCGACAGTGCCTACTTGAGTTTCATAACACAGACACATGATTTTTTTTATACAAATGTTGTGTATGATTGTTTGTTTGAATATTTAGTTTCATTTTTATCCCATCAGAAGATCAGCGAACCTATTAAGACCTCTCTTTCCTGGTATCCTGGAAAGGATCACTACTTGACAACACATATCTCAGCAAGTAACTAAAAACTTTCCCTCTATAATTAACAGTGAGAGATGAATGCCAATGAGACACTATGTTGTATATCAATCATCAGTGAAACAGTGGCAGGAATGGGATTCAAACACACGATTCCTGGATTGATAGTCGAAATGTGTTGCCGACCGAGTCAACTGGACTTGGCTAGACATTATGAATAGATAAATATATTTAATAATTGTCTAATTAACTAATGTTTGTAATAGATCTCCTTTCTAACCTTAATAGCAGCGACGTCTTCCTTTGATGGTCCATCCAGTCGTTTCTCTGGTAATTTCTCTCCTGGAACAAACGTCTTACTTTTCTTGCCAATGTCTGCTGCTAGATTCTGACCCTTCTTACCCTTGAACATTTTGTTGGCAGCATCTCTCTCCTGAGGAATAACATTTATATATCAAGTAAAGGGTGAAGAAATCTTTATTGGTGATTAATTAAAAAAAATCTGGTCAAATTTGTCAGTTAGCATTACGCATGTTAATATTTATAAGTAATTATGCATATATTATTTCAAGGACAATTAATATTTGCCTTCAAAAGAAAGCTGATGACATTTTCACATTAAAACATTTTTTGAGTTTCAAATGATTCAGCGTACCAATGAAATTCAAAACAAAACTATATTTGAACACTTGCTGGATTTAATTTTTAAATTAAGCAATCTGCCTTGACAGACTGCCTAGCATTCAAATTCTATGTATCTTAAAGCAAATTATAGGAGCAAGGTGTGACCGTGTCTCAGGCTGCTGGACTCAAGTTGGTGCCGATCCCAGCTATGGAAGTTTAGATAATTAACATCTCTATGAAGAGTTTGTGGTTTCAGACTAGCTTAGTCTATATCCTTTATTAAGATATTTTCCATTTACTTGTGGAAGGTTGGTGTTTCTAATCACAGCTTCCTTCATCATTAAAACCAGAGACCATATATAACCTGTTATGTATTGAAAATGGTGTATAAGCCCATTTACTCACTCAGTAAAGATCAACAATGGTTGGCATGGGTAAAAATGTACGCAAAAACATTTAAACAAAATGTCGCTTTCATGCAACCTAGAAAATGTAGATTATTGGAAAAAAAATTATTTGCAGAAAATAGAACAATCCTATATAAAATCACAACCAATCAATTCCTTCACATATTTGGGGAATATTTATTTTTTGTAAATTATTCTTTATTTTCCTACAACACAAATGTCCTTCGGTAAGACATTTGCCATTTTGCAAAACATATCTGTAAAAAAATCAATGTATTAAATAAAAAAAAACTATAATTTATCATGTAGACTGGTTACTCTACAATATATTTTCCAACACAACCAATGACATCTTTCTTCCTAAAAGTAAAATAAACAATAAATTTAATTTTATAAATGTCACTTTTACACCCAAACCAATTTTTTCAACATACCTTTTGCTTGATTCTCTGAAAATCCAGAACTCGCAATGATGGTACCTTGTGAATTATATATAGTCTGTAATGTTTCTTTGTTGTGACTGGATTTCTCATTAAACTGAAAAAACAACAACACCAACAACACCTTTTATTTAATTATTCTTAAAAAAGCATACCAAGTTGAATTTGTATAATGACGTCCTTTTAATTAGTATAGTATCCAAGTATAAATGTTACTTAACACATACCTATATTACCAATGAAATTTGACCCAAATCAATTAGATGAAAATTTATTTTTTAATGTTATGCAAACAGCTGTTGTATGGTATTTATGGTAGCTTTCAACAATTTTTCCGTTATATCGCAACAGTGTCTTCTTGAGTCAGTATTCTAGGTACTGCCACACTGGAACTATCATGTTGCAGACACATGGTATGATACCCCACTCAGTCACATTATTCTGACTACCGGGGCCGACCAGACCGAGAACTATCCTCTACATGACGAGTGCCAAGGGAGAAAGCTTCTAATACCATTTTTAAAGTCTTTGGTAAGACCCGGCCATGGATCAAACTCATGACCTTCCACATGTGAATCGGACCCTCTAATCATAGACCACCGCTGTAGTGTGGTGCAAATAGACAAGACATATTTGCATGTCAGACATGTCTGCTCAATTTTTTACATCCACCTAGTCACTTATTTTTTCTTTAAAATTATTGCATTTATATCGATATCAAAATGGTCAATCAATAAATTTATGTACATTTCACATATTGCAATTCTTAAAAATATTAGTTCAAATAGCAAAATTCTGCAAATTTGCTTTTTCAAACAGTATGAAATTGTATGTAAACTGGAGTTGTTGAAATCACAAGATACAATCATGTCATACTGTTAAGCAGCACAGTTCATACAATCTGAACGCCACCTGAGACATCCTGACAATATGCACATTTCCGCTTAATATTGACAATGCATACCAAGTTTCAACTGAACAATGTAAACTGTAGGAGGAATTGCCATAATGAGTAACTGATGTATTAAACAACTACATGAATGTTCAACAGTTGGTGTTTATGATGTATACCAAGTCTGAATTGAAGTCCAAGTAAACATTCTCACACTATGCGCATGTCTTCGTTACGGTTGATGATGATTTGAATTATTCAAATGTTAAAAATTAGGAGCCGAAGACACAAACTGCTGATGTAAAAGCTTAGTATGGCCGGACAAAATGACGGAAGAGTTTAAATGCTATATACCTCTGGGTCTCTGACACAAGCCTTTGAAGGAGCTTAAAAATGCAGGTACTACCATGCACATAACCTTGAATGAATGAATGAATAGGGGTTTTACGGCGTACCAACACATTATAGGTTATTCAACGCCAACAGGAAAGGAATATTCCAGGTTCACTCTACATGTACAATACACAACAAATTAACATACAGATTTAAACAAAACTACACCAACAAATATGCAGAATGAACCTAGAACCTTGATACCTGCAGAACTGCAGAGTTTCAGCAAATTCTATCGTATGACTCAAATTGTCGCTTCTTACGACATGTATGAGCCATAGTGGTCCTATTCTTTCCATCACTCATATGGCTCCCTGAAACAACACAGGGGTTGATAATTTAACCACAATATTGAACATGACAAAAAATGATAAAATGAACAGGACACCCGTTCGGAGGATTCCTACCACTCTGTAGAGATCGGCAGTGATTCTATTCTACATAACCTTGAAGAGGGACTGGCAGATACAGGAAGATCATAAAAGGATGGCTACATATATAAACAAAACAAGAAACTGCAGTGCTATGTTAACCTGAGATATGTGAGATTTTTGAGATTGGTGAGTGGGTCGAGATCTCCCAGTTCCTGTATACTAGTTATTTGTGAGGACCAAAGTCTCCAGGTTAGGTATGCACTCTTCTAATCCATCAGCAACACGTCTAAAATGGAACAGAAATTCATTTTAATTACTTTAATAAACATTTACATACATTCCACGTTCTATTATCCTCTCACTCAACCTTAAAGCACAAGTAATTAGAATTCAATATGTTATGATTAGCAGAACAGGTAACAATATCAAATCTGCATATAATTGTAGAAATTATATTTATATGCTCAATTTTGTAATGTACATGCAGTGCTTTTTTGGGGGGGGGGGGGGAGAATTTGGGCAGGGTCTTTTCAATAGAAGAAAATAGCGTCGTAATGACAAGAAATGAGATAAAAAACAAAGCAATGAAAATTGTAAGTTCATGTATGTACATATGCTTAAAATAGTTTACAGTTCGGGTCAACACCGATGATATTCATGGTTTTAAAATGTTAAACTGGCATTAACTCCCATAAAAAACATTATGAATATAAACAAATTTTATTTTTCCATAAATTAGGGGGGAAAAGCTATATATATATTGGGGAGCGGTAATGGGGATGAACTTTGGCCTCCTGAAAAAGCACTGCTAATATGTAATATACCTAAGTATGCTTTAATATGTAATGGCAAAAAATAAATGTTTTACTAAATTTTATGCCCAACAAAGTTTAATATAAAAGAAAATTATTATTTTCCTTTGAATAAAATATTTAAAAATCTGTGAGTATTCGAAAGAAGGGAATCCGTTTGAATAAAATGGTAAGGCCAGCAAAAAACAACATGTGTTTAATGGTTATTCCTAAATGATATTTGTATTGTACTCTATTGGTTTAAAATCAAAATTAGTGGATTTTTATAGAAAAGACAAAAGAGTTAAAATCATTTTTTTTATGATAGTTATTGAGGCATTTTCTCCATGAACTAAAAATTAGAAAAAAAGTTGCCTACCTACCTACCCTATTTTTTTGGGGTCAAGTTACCCTAAACACAAGTGGAATTTTTTCAGGCCTAAGCTTTATGTAAGGACAATCTTTACCAAAAAGATTTTTCAATCAAAGCTAAATGATGGCAAGGACTAGCTCAATTAAGCCAAAAGAACATCAATTACAGCTAACATATAGTTGTAACTATAATAATATCATATCAATACATGCGAAAATGTACAGTCATACATGATCAGTGTTTCATTGAGGCCATCGCGACATATTTATTAAATTAGGAAAAGTCGAAACTATGATGCTGAAAAGTTGAAACAACCACTAGTTTCGACTTTACACTTTTACCATCATCGTTATGACTTTTCACTATTGTAGTTTCGGCTGCTACTTCAAAAAATATATATGCCGCGATGGCCTTAATGAATAATCAATGTGTTTTTTATTTCATGAAAAAAAAACCCAACAAAATAAAGGTTGTTGCTGTTATTAGTTAGCATTTTCCATTTGAAGAATGATTTAAAACATCAGTATTTAGTACTTACACGACTCTATTACTGTTGAACAATAACGATCGCAGTCTTCGTAACAATGGAAACCCATCTAACTTTCTTATATCATTGTCGGAGAAATCTATCGTGTCAAACTGATCCTGTAACAAAAAGTTTTAATGTTATAATAATATAGATAGCTGAGGTCATGGGTTTAAACCTTACTTAATGCTGAGTACTTTATTAGTGACAGTTAAGGATATTAGTTCTACTCAGAATTATGTATGTGTAATTAGGTATTCATTTACCTAGTAAACCTAATTAATCGCATTGGTGGCTTAGTGGTAGAGTGTCTGTCTTGCGTGCGGAAGGTCATGGGTTGAATCCCAGGCATGGTTATACTAAAGACTTGTAAAAATTGTACTACAACTGGAACGTGCTTCCTTGCTTGGCACTCAACATTTGGAGGAAAGTTCTAGGTGTTGTTGGGGTATCATATCAAGTGTCTGCAGCATGATACTCTAGTGTGACAGCATTCAAAATAGCTGTTTGTAACTTTTTCACTAATCTTTGCAAGTCTTACAAATTTTTATATGAACAAATTAGTTACAATCTAGGAATGTTTCATTTTTGCAACACTTTTACATATTTTAGAAAAATTACAAAAGACCGTAAATTAGATAAGCGACACACTAAATGAATTCCTCTACATTTTTTCAAACTTTACATTAAGTAGTTCATAAACAGTCCTGACATCTGACCTTATAATTTCATTTAACAAGTATTCAAATAAAGCATGCAAAGGTCATCTGTGTATGTATGACCTAAATAATTGTCTGAATAATTTAATGTAAACATTACTGTTGCATATATGATTTGTCCCGAACAGACACAAGCACAGAATGGACCTTTGGTGGTACATCAATTGTTTTAGAACAAAAGAAGGATGATTAGGCTTCTTAAGGAACAAAAACTAATGGTCACTAACCCTTATCCATATTGTGTTGTCTCAGGTCACTCCTACCATCCAAGGTACTGTATGTGAGTGCAGACAAACATCCCAGCTTAAAAAAAATTTTCACCACCAAAAGGGCAAAGGTGAAGTGGCCATAAAATTAACTCAATCTGAGGTCAAATAGCCAAAGGTCTAATTTAAAGGTCACTTACCTCTTATTCTTTCATAATACAGGTTGTGGATTTTAACCAAGCTCACTCGAAAAACTTTATGTGAGAACGTTAACCAGTTACTTTCAGAAGAATGGCGTTTTTTTCTCCACTAATAAAGCTGGATACCATATATAACCTGTAATGTGTTGAAAATAGAGTAAAAATCCATTGAAAATGAAAAAGCCAAACTCTTTCCAATTACTTCAAGTAGATTGAATCGTTTAATAAAATAGGTGATTAACTTCTGTGATACACATGTTTTTGCTTTATTCAATTAAAGAAAAAATTACATATTGTGTCAACTTACCAATGTGGCACCCATATTTTCAATAACCGGGATTTTATATCCTGCAATAGAAAAAAGAAATGCTATAAAACAAAAGTTGATTACCTTAAAAATGTATTCATAATTTATATATAAATGATATAAATGTATACCGTTAACAAATAGAATGACAGCTGCGGCATAAAAAAACATTGATATCATAATGGCTATCGCTTATAAATGCCATATATATCATATGTGTAAGTATTTAACAAAATACACTGATTTGGGTGCCCAACCTTAATTAGAAATAATAATTACTACCTTGGGCTCCCATTGTCTGTCAAGGTAGTAAACCGACAGATAACCTTGTAATGTAGTTGTTTTAATAATTGATAAAATGTTTTCTAGTGATTTAATTCGTTGTTTTCAAAGACTTTCTGATATGTTTGGGTAAATATCCATATCCAATCAACTTCCGTTCACAACAGGATACTTTTGACTCTTGAGTTTGTGAGTGGAACTTATTGTATTCTCTTCTTCTTAATCCAATAATGTACAGAGCCCACTCTGGGGCATTGTCGTACATTTGTGAATGCAAGAAAACAAAGCCAAATATGGAAATCTAAAGTGCAACGGTATTCAGAGTTTTCAGTATTTTAATGACATCGCGTCGAGAATACTCTTCCAGAGGGATTCGATTACTACATTGCCGTCGGTGTTAACTACTTGGCCCATTACTACTAGATATCGATGACGATGGAGGCATATATTGCTTTTTAAATATTATTGGCTTTCACGAGATTTTAGTTTCAAGACAGGATAAGGTATATTCTAATTCACATAAACTGTATAAAAACTTTGAAGAAAAAAAGACAGTACAATGTAATTCGAAACAATACCGTTGAAAAACGTATGCCATTTGCAAACGTTGACCGATGTTACACAAAGATGCTGTCGTAAATATATTTACCTCTCAGGTCCAATTCTCTATCCCGTAGAGGATTTGTGTATTGGGCTGATTGCTCAATCAGTTCTGCTGTCAGTTTCACCATTTTTACGAACGAAGTTGTCCGAAAAAGGAAAATATATAAAAAGTGTATAAGAATTTTGGCTCAAAACATATTTCCGGAAGTACAGCGTGCATCCAACTTTTGCGCATGCGTTTGAAATTAACCGTAACGTAGCGAATATAACGAATGAATTGAGTCTACCGGAAAGATCGGTTTCCAAAAAATGTTTTTAATGAGAATGAACAAATTGCTTAGCATGGGCGTAAGAGAGTTACAATTTTTTGGGCTGCCAACCCGAGGAAAGTGAGTATGAGATTGTATGATAAAGTATATGGTGCCCTACCCCCAACCTTTTCATTGGAGGTACCGGCCACCCCTGCTCCCTGGCTCCTGTGCCTATGTTAGTACCTGCCGATACATTCATATGAAAATACATGTACACTTTAAAATGTATTTATTTACTATTTATTAATTATGTTTAAAGTGTACATGTGGTAGTGTATATATTAAGTAATTAAGTAACACTGAGTAATGTTAACTTTTAGAAGATATGTGTATATTTATTTTTAGCTGTGTTGTGTAACTTGCCAAACATGGTAATGAATATTGGAAATTATGTACTAATCATGTAGATTGGTCAGTTACACTAGTCATTCCGTTGTGTAAAATTTCATTGGTCGAAAAGAGTATAAAAAGTAAATTTTAAATAGTAATTAGGCAGTCTAGAGTGAAATTTTGAAATGAACTACGTGATAAAATGAATAAGTGTTGATGTTGGATTTGAAAATTTGGGGATAAAGATATAGTGTGTGTGAAAAAGTTTAAACCGTTCACCATCATAGTACCATATACTTTGATAAAATGTGACGGATAAAATATGTGATGAATAAAAATGTATTACGAAGAAAATGTAACGTTATAAATCAAATGATCAGGACTCCATAGAGAGAGAGTTAACCCCAGTTACATACATAACACCAAGGGATTATATAACTATACAAGTCCTTGATTACATAGTATATACGATGATTACGACATATTTCAGTAATTGTATGTAAATAACAATACACTTAAATACAGAGTTATATGGTTTACCATAAACAGTAAACACTGGTATATAATGGTGGTAGGGAAGGTCATATGTTGTTATCAGTTACATCAATGACATATATAGATCTCTATATAATTCCTTGATTGCACTGGCATTCATTATAGAGTTATGAAAGCCTATAAATAAAATATTACTTATTAACTTTATAGTTTATATAAAAAATGTATATCAATACAGCAAAATATCAATTGAGGTTAAAGTAACTGTACCAACAACAATATAAAATGTATGATTTGGTAATGCTGGTATGCTGGATATAAGGTTACAGTGTATGACACGATATTGTTATAAGTAATTGTAACCTTACACAAAGAGTGTGTACAGATACAAAATCCGAATATAATTAGGTTAAACTCCACTGATGCTATATAAACAAAATTATTTGCGCTATAAGCGGAGGTGCCAGTTTGGTCTAATATATTGGTTTTACATACATTAAGCAACCATAGTTGCACTCACTTTGATATTTGAAGTTGCATAGTGCCTTCAGTGTCTCAGACCTGACGGGTGGATAAGGATTAGCCAACACTAATAGCAAGTGATTGATTTATAGCACATGGCTGCATAAGGTTAATAGATCCTTCAACAATGTATAACTAATCCTCAATTAAGTAAGATAAATAAAAATAATCTTTAGCAATTAAAAAGGAAATAAGCCAATATCATAATCACCGAATCCATTTAGAAACTAGTCAATTATATAATATATAAGTATATGTAGGTATTTATTTGTGAACAGCCAGACATAAATGTACATACCACACTACGGCAGGTACGCCTAGCTACAATGCAAACCATAGACACAATATCATGTCATCTAATGAACCAATAAATTTGTTGTCAACCATGAATTATATACTATGGTTTTACATGCCGCGGTGTTGTCTAGTGAGTGGTAGAGCGTCCGCCTCGCATGCGGAAGGTCGTGGGTTCAATCCCCGGCCGGTCATACCAAAGACTTTAAAAATGGTACTAGAAGCTTCCTCGCTTGATGCTCAGCATTTAGAGGAGAGTTCTAGGTCTGGTCAGCCAGGTGTCAGTATAATGTGACTGGGTGGGGTATCATACCATGTGTCTGCGGCATGATACTCCAGTGTGACAGCGCTTAGAATACTGTCTCAAGTAAACACCGTCGCGATATGACTGAAAAATTGTTGAAAGCGACGCTAAACACCATACAACAATACATGCAACTCATCTGGACTGGACGGACAATTTGCATACATTAACTGATAGATTTATATGAGTAGGATCAAGTTAAGGATTCACGATTACTCACAATCTATATAAAGGACAGATTTAGAAACCCGTTGGACCATGAAAGCATATGTATTTTATTTCATAAAGGGGGATAATTGAAATCACAACAACGGAATTTCCGATTTTTTTTTATCTTTTCAGATGCACATTCACAATCATGTATGATATATATATGTGGAGATAATCATGTGTGAACAATTAGACATAAATGTACAGACCAGACTACGACGAGTGCGCTTAGCTTCAAGGTGTAAACCCACCATTGATTTTTGTTCTTTATTCTATAGTAAATAATAAAAGTTTGAAGGCTTGTCATTCATAGAGAGACCCAAATTAAAGGAGTGAAACTTACATTTTACTGTTTGTCAACCTCTGCACTATCAAAATATGATGAGAAAAGTAGGGGTCATGTGTCATATAAGAGATTTTTTTTCTGCTCAGTGTGTACACTGGTGACAAAGTTAAAGTAGACTTCCGAAATCATGTATTCATACCCCAATTTCCAAGCATCATTTTTTTTTTCTGAATTCACAATTCAAACATGACAATGCTATCAAAATGTTCAAAATACATCAATAATGCCATTCAAATAAAAAAATGAGCATTAAAATAAGGAAAATGCATTTTTAAAGAAGAAGAAACGAGGATTATTTATAACCGCCATTATGCGACTACCCCACAGAAGCACTTCCTTTTTGCAATAGTGGTACTATGCCTCAATGCAAACCATAGACAAAATATCAATCCCTCTAACAAACCAATAGATTTGTTGACTAATATACTATGGTTTTACATGCAACACATCTGGACTGAACGGACAATTTACATACATGAACTGATAGCTTTATATAAATATATAAACAACTAGTTATAAGTCACCGTAAATCCTTTCATCAATCATCGATCTATATTCATTCATACATACGTACAGACATATAGACTTACAATAATCATCCATTTATTTTAAATAATCACCTTTTCCTGCTCGCCAAAATGACCAGTGTAAAGCGCGGGAGTAAATAAAAACTTAAAGGTGACTTAACGGAAATAGTTCACAGGTAAATAAATGTTTATACATGAAATCAGTGACCTATATATATTATAGGTCACTGATCACATGTAAGCTGTATAATTCCTATAACCTTAGATGTCTTATAATGTTGTTTGTTTTACTTACTTATTGTTAAACCAGTGACCTAATAATGGTATTAAGTCACTTGGTTGAAATAAGAACATAAATATAAAAAGGTTACAATAAGCAGATAATATAAACAAACACAAATTAAATTAAACAAGTAAGAATAAAAATTACGAAAATAAATATAAAAAACAAAAAATACAATATGCAACTTTGAATTTGTATTCATTAATTTGACAATAAGAATGTCAAACGAATAACATAACATAAATATAATATTTAACACCATATATGTACAACTTTTCAGTTTGAACAAGAAAAACTGTTGTACAGTATTGCAACGTTTGGCCTGCCATACTGATCTACCGGAACCTAATTATAAAATACTTGAAATATAACCCAGCACTTGTACAATCAGCCAGCTGTAATTAATTGCTCGTCTAAACTAAAACTTAAGTGCAGAGACATAATACACACGGTATGTCATTGCTAATATATTCTAGTCTACAAATCAAGTTAATTGACATCTACTACATTCAAGGATAATATGCTTCTTTCGGCTCCGCCACAGCCTACCGTTTGATGATGATACTTTTATTCATCGTCGCTACCGGTTTGCCATATAGTTGACGTCTCCGGAAGAGTATTAGTACTTTTAGATTTTTGGACGATAGTGCAGTGATACAGAAGACCCTTTTGTAACGTCCCTAGTTATTTTACATGCCCGGTGTAAAGCATCAATACATAGGACCTCGTTATTTTTTTAAAGCCTCACCCAAAAGTCTGATAAATATTTTAAGTTGGAGAAGGGTGGGATTATATCTACGAACCCTGGGTTTGCAGTCCAAGGCCTTAACAACTGGACCACTATGTCCATGATTTCACTCGGAATCAGCCTATCGTTGCATAACCTGGGCCTTCATAAAATATTGGGAACCACCAGGGACGTATAGATTGATATGTACTTGGAACCATGTATCGAGAAACTTATGCTACGAAAAAACTTTGATTATACAACACTTTTTATAATTCAACATGGTCGTAGGAGCGTTTTAATTATAGGGTGTGTGTGTGGGGGGGGGGGGGGGGGGGCAACCTAAGGAGAGAGTGCATGAAGATGTATTTCCAGGACCTAAATTATATGCTGAACCTGAACATACAGGGGTGGGGACCCCCCCCCCCCCCCCCACACACACACACACACACACTTGATCCCCCTTCCCCGGCTCCTATGTTTATGTTCAATAAGTGCCTTTAAATATAGATGTGTTTTAATTTCAAACCAATAGGGACAAACATAGACAAGTGATCATGAAACATTATCGAACCATGAAGAATATCTATTTTTTTAGAACGAAACCACGTTTTGCACGTGCGTATTACATAAAACTATTTATTCATGATGATATTCGATAAATTATACAAAAGTTCAACGCTTTCTTTTTTTTTTTTGAATGGGATTTAACGCCATTTTCAACAAATTTCAGGTTATATATGGCATATCCAGTTTTTCTGGTGGAGGAAGACCTAAGATGAGTCAGACAAAATAGAACCACCGCCCTTCCGCAAGTAATCAACGCTTACTTAATGCTTAATCAACGCTTACTTAACGCTTAATCAACTGCTAACAGGGAAAGTACATTACGCGTATATTTTTTTTTAAGTTAAGACCAAAATATCATTTAAGCTGTGTAACTAGAATATTATTCAGTCGGAGTACCCTATCTTGTTGTATTATAACATATACCTCTCTATGTAGGTTCCTTGGTTGTACGTGTGACGAATATTTCCAGCAAAGTATATACATTTTTTTATTTGTGAGTTATTTCCCTTGAATACTTTGACGCCATTTGCAAGGACACTAAACATAAATAATTCTGGTGAGAAATTTATCTTAAAACTGTGATGCTGATGTGTTTCAGTTTGTTTTTATGTTTCAAGTAAGTCTGGTTGATGTCGCAAGCTTGTTACAATCAGATGTTTTTTTAACTGTTGTAATCAGTTCATCAATCTGATCACCTCGGCCTTTATGCTACGCAATAGACCTTTGACATAGTAAGGCGCCATTTTGGAACAACTTTAAGTCACATGATAGAATAAAATGGCGGGCCCCTATGACACCGTTATATACATGTACGTTGAAAATATAAATGTTAGTTAATCGGGATTGATATTTTAAATTTCCCATTAAACATGACCCATGTCGAGTGTATAAATAAAAAAATCGATATAATAACGCCAAATATTCAACTTAATAGCGTTGGTGTATTCTAGAGCTAGGTGTATTATACGGAGGATACGGAAATACCCGATGTTTCACGATTGATCAGTTCATTTGTCAAATTGAAATCTCCATGTCTGTTCGAGAGTGACTCGGTAAGTTCCGTCATTAATCGGTATCCGTTAAGAGGCGTCACCATCGCAGCTGGTATAAAACGGCGTAGCAGCCTTGTGTAATGTCCTTAGGGTTTGTCCTTATTATACCCCCGACAAACGAAGTTTGAGGGGGTATATTGGAGTCACCCTGTGGTCGGTATGTCGGTCTGTCGATCGGTCTGTCCGTTGCAATTTTCCTTGTCCGGAGCATCACTTGAAAAGTACTGGATGGAATTTCATCAAACGTCATACAATGGTAGAATATAATGAGAGGAAGTGCAGTGTACAAGAAACATAACTCTATTCTTGCTAATTACAGAGTTATTGCCCTTTGATATTTTTTCTTGTCCGGAGCATAACTTGAAAAGTACCGGATGGAATTTCAACAAGCTTCATACAATGGTAGAATATAATGAGAGGAAGTGCAGTGTATAAGAAACATAACTCTATTCTTGCTAATTACAGAGTTATTGCCCTTTGATATATTTCCCTTGTCCAGAGCATTACTTTTAAAGTACTGGATGGAATTCCATCAAACTTCATACAATGGTAGAATATAATGACAGGAAGTGCAGTGTACAAGAAACATAACTCTATTCTTGCTAATTACAGAGTTATTGCCCTTTGATATATTTCCCTTGTCTGAAGCATTACTTTTAAAGTACTGGATGGAATTTCATCAAACTTCATACACTGGTAGAATATAATGAGAGGAAGTGCAGTATACAAGAAACATAACTGTATTCTTGCTAATTACAGAGTTATTGCCCTTTGATAACAAATTTGTTTCTTGTCAAACTGTTTCTTGTCAAACTTTTGTCCATAAAATTGTTGTCCCTCAACATAACTCGAAAAAGTATAACATTTATTGATTGCCATGAAAGCTTGTACACTGCACAATAATTAAAAAGACCGATTTATAATTTTAACAAAACCATAAAAAAATTAACAATACAAAAAACTTCAATCCATAACATTCTCTTTTATTAAGTATTTTTTTTTGTCTGGAGCATAACTTTAAAACTATTGAATATAATTTAATAAAACTTCATACAATGGTAAACCATTTTCTGTCATGGCGGCGTTCGGGAGTATTCATCACCTTCAGTGATAGCTCTAGTTTATACAGTTTTAGAAACTTTAGAAACAGTTCTGCGGCGGAACATTAAAACCATCAAATTCTCAAAATTGTACCTTTTACAGTCCACACTCTATTGTGTCAACCCGGGGGCAAGCCCCCGGATCACTTGGCGGAGGGACTAAAAACCTTAGAATTACACCAAGTGTAATGTCCTTAGAACGTATTAGTGGTCCAGTGGTTAAGGTCTTGGACTGCAAATCTAGTGGTCGCAGGTGCGATCCCCTGCTCCTCCAACTAAAATACTTTAAAAAATATCAGTCTTTCAGATGAGACACATATACACACGAGTAGGCCGAATGACCAGTTCCAAAGCGCAAGGGTAAATAAAAACTTGACCATTGACTAGATTAATGCATGTAATTATATAGAGAAGGAAAGGCAACTGATTGAGATTTTGTGAACGCTCGCTTATTCACGCAAAAATATCGGCAATATCTCGTTTTCAGTATCTAACTTCCATTCACGAGGCAACACAAATCAAAATTTTACAATGCAGAATGAAAATCTAACCAAAGAAATACCATTTCCCGCAATTTGTATTTAAAATTGTTAAAGTACTTGTGATAACAAATGTGTATACCGCAAATGTGTATACCGTAGCTAAAATAACAATGAATTGCGAGACATTCTACTTCAAACCTCGATACCGTTGATTCAAAATCATTGCTGCAGTGATCGAAACATTTTCGAACATCTAAAATTACAAACAACTTAAATTTTATAAACGATGAATCCGTTGCCTGTGCATTATGAATACTTAATATGCAAAATACATAATCCTCGTGTGCTATTTTATCATAATTTAGTCAGTTGAGAGAAGTTTCCTATCTTTCAATTATAAGTCCTTGATAAATGGTATCAATGCTCGCTAAAATGACCAGTTTAAAGAGAGAGGGTAAATAATAACTTAAATTTGACTTAAGTAATGGTATATTTAACAGAGAAATCGTAAATCTACCGGCAAAGTTACCCACGAAAAATAATCAATTACTATACAAGCTGTAGTATTGAGTTCGTGCATCTACTGCTCGTTAAAAGCTACATACTCTTTAAATAGTTACAATATCGTCCGTACTAATACTCAAGTCGCTTAACAATGGCATACACTCAATTATTTTACGTCTATCATGTCGTCTAACATAGAAAACTGTTATTCAAAATATGACAAAAATATTCAAGAAACTATTGAAATAAGTAAAACTATCTAATAAAAATAATTGTGTCGCCAATTATAAATGACTGATGTCGTCTCCCGCATCCCTTAAATTTCTAACGCGTTAGAAGCGGGAATTATGACACAAATTGTCCTCCATACAAGTGTACAACTGCGATTAGTTTTGACATTTGCGCTCTGATAAGATAATGAACGTTTGTCGTTGATACTTGGGACAGAACAAAGTTCGGATTGTTTTGTATTAGTGAGGACATATATTGAAAATTTCAAAACTAAAATGTGAGTATTTCGACGTTTATCAGACAAAATACACGAAAATGTTGCCGGTAAATTAATGTTACTTTGTTTATGTGCCATGTGTAAAGTAATTGCAATAGTTTACAAGCATGTCATCTTCAACAGCAATTGTTACTACAATAAAGCTGGACCGACTTGCTCAATCGGTTATGTGTCTGACGTATGGCCAATGCAGAGGTCGTTAGTTCGAATCTCCGCCGGTCCATAGACTCTGATATGCTTGGTCATGAACTACCACGTCTAACTATGTGTGAAGGTAGCTAGTGACCTGCTGAGTTATCTAGTACTGGTTAACTGACGAGATGAACGGTGATTAGGTGTGCTGACCGCTGTTAGATAAATGGAACCATTGCTCCTATTGCTACTATTGCTGTTGTATCGTGTTTGGCATCGCTTACAACAATTTTTCAGTTATATCACGACGGTACTATAGACAATATTCTAAGCGCTGCAATACTGAAGTATCAGACCGCAGACATATGGTATGATACCCTACCCAGCCACAGTATGCCAACACTGGGTCGACCGAACCTAGGACTAGCCTTTAAATGCTGAGCGCCAAGCGAGGAAGTTTCTAATGTCATTTTTCAAATATTTTGTATGACCTGGCCGGGGATCGAACACACAACCGTCCCGGGTGCGTCGCTAACTACTGACTGAAATGTGTTAAACCCCATACGTACATAACTTACAATAAAACACTAGACGTACCTGAAAGTGTTTACTCGTATACTGGAATTCTGAAATATAGTCAATACGTATAGCCATTAAGAGTACGTTATGTTTGTTTGCTGTGTCCGCAATTTGAATTGGTAGGTAAGAACACGGCAAACATACATTATTTAAGAACAGCCTTGACATAGCTATGCACACACGACAATACATTATTGTTGTTGACACGGTGTAAAGTGTATGTATACGTAATTCGCGGTTGTGGAACTTGTGGTATTTGTCGTTCTGCAGTTATGCTCCTTTAATTTGTGAAAAATCGTATAGACTTAAACCTACCATTATCTGTGCCTTTTCTGTCCAAGATTATATAGACTAGTGTCTAGTTTGTAAGTAAACATAATTACTCTGTTGTTATGAGATCTTCTATTTGGACAGATTAGTAAAAGCCCAGTCTTCTGTTTCAACATATTACATACTTAGATCCAAGACAAGCATCCAGGTGATCATGATTTTAGACTGGTTCCAGGATAACTACATATTGTTTCATCAGCGGTCATTAAAGAACAATAACAATAACAGTGATACCGCAGGGAGGGTATTAGAACTGGTATTTCCCAGAGAAGCTGATTGTCGAATGAAGCAACCAGTCTGCCATTGCTGATACTATTTTAAATTGTTATCACTACAGTATTAGCATCTGGTGATTTATCGCTCGCCTCGCAAACATGTAGGAGGTTGCGGGTTCGACTGTCAAAACTGTTTGTCGCTGTTAAAAAAAAAGTGATTTGTCCTACCATTTATCTGCGGCATGCTATGCTCACACCCTAGTGTGATACGTTTGTGTAAGACTGAAAGATTGTTGGAAGCGACGTTAAACATCACACACTAAAATGATGCAAATGATCGATAACATATAATACAAGTTAGTTTCTTTCATCAGAAAAATGTCAGGTAGAAACTGTGATAGATCGATGCTGTGAGACGATTGGAGAGGGACCTCACTGGGACGACAGCAACAACACCCTATTGTACGTCGACATTAACTCCGGTACCATATTCCGGTGGGATTCTGAGACCGGGAAGAATGAATCCTATAAACTCGGTATGCACAACTGTTACTAAGATATTTCATGTATTAAACACTATATTTTCTACGCTTCTTTAAGATATTTTAAAGCTTGTTTTTTTTTTTTATTTTTAAGGTCATTATAAATTAATTGCTAGGTTATCATTCATTTTTTTCCTTAAAAACGGGGAGGGCGGGAGGATTTTATTTTATTTTCATTTTTGATGTTTTAGATATTTTTTATTTTATTTTTTCTTATGAAAATTAAAATGGTCAATGCTGGCATGAAAATAAGGGTGCGAACGGGGATGATAATCTAGCAATTAATTATTATGGCCTTATGAAAGTATATTTTGTTTTTTAAATTAATTCATTTTAGGTCGATAACGAAGTATGCGCATAGCTTTTATGAATCGCTATCGAGTCCGATTCATTAGTGGAGCCAGTACAGGGTGATAGGCCATTGGGTCGAGACGTTGATCGAACCCACGGACCTCTTCTGTGAGCGGTCAACACATACTAATCTATTTATTGGAATGTTTTACAAATACTAGCACAAGTTTATATCGTTAACAATAGGAACATCTTAATTCTTTTTATCCCGGATACACCATATAAAAATATAACCTGACCTCAATACTTTTCATTACAGTATTTCCATGTTCTTTGATATCATTGTTACTGTATCTTCCAGACATTCTTTAAATCATAATAAGACAAATATTGCAAATACTTATATTGAGGCGTGGTCAAGTGAAGAAATGTATCAGAATTGCAGACCATAGTTGCTATAGTTAATTTATATTTCTTATGTTTGCAGCACGGATTCAGAAGTTTAATATGAAAAAAAAATGCCAGCTTCATTCGAAAGGACGCTGGTTTTACCAAGATTCGGTTAACGATCTTCCTCCATACTGGATATACCATATATAACCTGTCATGAATTCAAAATGACACTAAACTGCCATTCTTATGTTTTCAAAAATATATAGATCTGTGTTTAGTTTGTAATTACTCTGTTGTTTTATTTATCTTCGATTTGGACATATTATTTAATGTCCAGGCTTCTGAGTCACCAACCTCATTAAGAAGATACTTAAATATTTAATAGCTAATATCTAAGAAAAGCATTCCAAGTGTTCAGTGATTTTAGACTGGTTCCGTGATAACATATCATTTCATTGGCATTAATTAAAAGAACAAGAAATTAATCAGTCAAATTTCAGTTAAGTATTTAAGTAGATCTTAGAAACATGTTGGTGCACGTGACAGAAGTCTGAATATATTTCTGCCTACATGCCTGTTGAGAGCTGAGTATACAGCGACTGTTTTATTTTCGGTTAAATACCACTGTAATAGTTTTATATATTGGTTATGAATAAATATCATTTACCCAACTTCTCTTTTAGAGTCCGCCTTGCATGCAGTAGGTCGTGGATTCGATCCCCGACCGGGTCATACCAAAGACTTTAAAAATGGTACTATAAGCTTCTTCGCTTGACGCTCAGCATTTAGAGGACAGTTCTAGGTCTGGTCGGCCCGGTGTCAGTATATGTGACTGGGTGGGGTATCATACCATATGTCTGCGGCATGATACTCCAGTGTGACAGCGTTCAGAAAACTGTCTCAAGTAGACATCGTCGCGAATATGACTAAAAAATTGTTGAAAGCGACGCTAAACACCATACAACAACAACAATAACAACAACAACATCTCTTTCAGAACCGAGCGCCTCCTTCATCGTTCCGTGCAAAAAGGGCGGATATCTTGTCGGTGTTGGTCAAAGTATTTGTCATTTTGACTGGGACAGCAAGAAGTTGACGGTCTTACACAAGGTTGATGAGGGGAAAAATACCCGATTTAACGATGGCAAGTGTGACCCATCCGGTCGGCTGTGGTGCGGTACGTATACTTGTACTATCTTGAGAGACCTTGCTGATAACGTATCGCTAAGTGGACCATGTTTCAAATTTGGAACCAATAAAAATTGCGGAAACAAACATATCTTGTAATGTTTCGCAAATGATCTCAAGTCTGCGATAAGGGGTGGTTTTTAAGCATTTACAAGAGTTAACGTTGCAATATAAAAAGTCAAGCATGAAATTGACAATGTTATTTTTTATTCATATTTTTGTCGGGTAAATAATTATATTGACAAGGTTTTTTTTTTGACAGTTCAGTGACTCTTTAAATGTTTTTTAAAAATAATAGTCCTCAAATGCTCATAAATAAAAGCATCTGTTAACATCCTATACAAGTCATCTTTTAACACCAGTGGTGTCTTTTTGCAGTATATGCTGTGCTATGAACCATTTTGAAACTATTTTAAACCAAATTACATAGGACAATTTTTAAGTGCAAGAATCATGCTACCGTGACAAAAATGGGGTGCAACTGTGTAGTGCGACCTTAAACGACAAACTGCAGGTGTATTTTTAAATTTTTACCAGTTTTAAATTAAACATTATAACACTTATCATTTTACCTTTTATCATTCCACTCTTTCATCAGGTACTATGGGCCAAGAAGTATCCCCAGCCAAGGTGGAGCAAAACCAGGGGACCCTGTTCAGTCTGGAGGTGGATGGCACATTAAAGAAGCACAAAGAAGGCGTTACCATTTCTAACGGTTTGGCGTGGACTGCTGACAATAAAACCATGTATTATATCGATTCCATCCCTAGGAAGGTTTTCGCATACGATTTTGACATCAAAACTGGCACGATGAGTAAGAATCAGTTTTTCTCGTATTTAAATGCTACTACATAAATAAATGAATATACAAAATATATTCCATAAAGTGAAGGGTTCGAAAATCAGTAGTCATTGACCAATTGATATATACAATGTATTTAGTTTAATAATATTTTATTGCAAGCTTCAATATACAATATACACATATAAACAATGGCAGGAAAAAGGAGTTTGACTACAAGTTATTTCAACATTAGTTGCATCCATTCCTTAAATGGATTTAAAAGGATTTTTGACAGAAACACATTTTAAACTTTGATATATTATCTATAGATGGATTTTCATCAACTTATTTTGATACAATAATTTTTTTATTTTATGAACAATAGAACTACAGTAAAACCTGTCTTAAACACGCAACCTTTACTGCCAGGGTAGTAAATATTTGTCAGAGAAGACTGCTACATTACAACGTCACACTAGGCTATTTGCTGATGGCGAATTAACACAGATACAAGCCTATAGAGTGCATATCCTTCGAATTTCAAATGTTTGAAGTTTTTTTTTTCAAACTGCATATAACAAACACTTCTTGGAAATTATGTTTTTGCCAATTAAATGTATTAAAAGTAATCTAGTAGTATGCAACATTGTAACAAAAACAATGCATTGATGACTGATATTTTGAAAAAGGGTTCCCTGGCTTGAATCATGTACTGAATTATATGAAACCTGCTCTAGAACCATCTTGCGGCTTTTTTAAGGCACTGGGGGCTTTCAGCTGCCAGTCAAGGGAATGAGCAATAGTGACCTTTTAAAGACAGGTTGTTTTATACAAGGTTAATTTGCTCTGTGAGCATAGAAATGGGAAACAGCTAATATGGCTGCTGAAGACAAGTGACTGCTTAACTGTTTGACTTGTATGTTACATTTATACGAAGACAATGCACTATTTAAAGAAATTATATGAAAACAATTAAATTAATGTAGTAACCTATCAGAGCAATTGTGACTTCAATTCCTTAAATTACCAAAAAGAGATTTCAACATTTAATAATTTACTGCTAGCCCCCGTAACGTTAAACTTTATACTGATAGCGCGAGTTAGATGCACAATTTTACCTTCGGTGATACCATCTTTATCAGAGTTAATGTTGCCCCAACTGCCGTTTGTGTCTATAGTATTAAAGGGACATACGGAAGTCGTACTTATGTTCACACAGTTACACCTGTGAGCACATGGTCACGTGCTCGAGATATTAATAAATAGGTAGTGAATCTTCATATTTAAGAATTTATTAAAATTATAATTTTTATATAAAACTAGCGGTTTTGACACTATGACTGGAAGATAATACAAATAGTATGTTGTTGATAGTTTGCCATGTATACAGATAAACAGTTAATGAATCGCATTGATGTAATGTTAATAAGCACTTTTTTCTGCGGCATTGGACTCCTTTTAGTCATTTACCAGTGTTATGGCCCTTTTCAAAATATAAACTGAACTCGGGATGTGATTATCTTTTTTATATTAATTTTCGTATTTACACCATGCATATGTATGCATACTGAACAGAACAGCTAACCCGCCACTTTTGAATATCCAATATAGTGTAGCGCTATATAACAGTGTATATGACATTGACAGACAGATATGTATTTTTGCGTAACCTATATGTTATTTCTTATTTAAGTCAAAATTCAGTCAAGGAAATTGCTTTGATACTTTTTTTAGAAAATAAAAAGTGTCAGGTAAAAATAAAATGACAGGTGGCGGGTTAGCGGTTCCGTTCAGTATATGTAGACAGACTGTTAAGTAAAGGTGTTTCACAATTCACGTGTGTCCCTTTAAGCTATCAGAGAGCACTTGTTACGTGTGTACGATCCGTCGAGATTAGAGCAGATATCGCTGTCGCCATTTCAGACAGATAAACTTTTATGCGAACGTTTGTTCAAGGTTATAGAAAAGTACAGAAATATAGTTAAGAGTATGAGAAATAACTGTCCTTACACAAATGTGCTCCCCACATTTACATTTTAAGCATGTCACGTTTACACCAATGTAGCAAAGCATTAAATCCGAAACCACACTGTACCGACTCGATGCATAAACAGTACCATGTCGTAAAATGGGTAGCAATTAAACCATTTGATTTAGTTGTCATCTTTTGTTTCCAGGCAACGAACGAGCTGCCGTTGACTTTGGTGATGCCGAAATACTTGAAATGGGATACCCGGACGGCATGTGCATAGATACGGAAGATAAATTATGGGTCGCGTGCTTCTTTGCTGCCAAAATCATCAGATTTGATCCAGTGTCGGGTAAACTTATATTATCAAAACGTAGTAACGTTTGGTTTTGAGAACTCTTAAGCCGTCTTTGGTTAGGGTATGGGAAACAGGTTGACAAACAGAAACGACCCTCTTTGTAACTAGGTTTAACCTATTTTCTGGCCGGAAATTTCTAAATGAACATGAAAAAAAGGATAAATTTCAAGAAATTTACCCCAAATGGTTTTATTTTCAAAGTAGGTGGGGGTAATGGTGATGAACATATAAAGCAAAATATATGTGGAATTATATGACTATTTATTAGTATATGCGACTTATAGGTTCATTTGACCGGGTGTGTTGTTTAAAGTTCTATATAATAATTTTTTTATGTATATCAAGTACATGTACACATGTCCGTTTAATACAATAGTTACTTACTACCCACGTTCGAATTTGGCATGAGACATAGTCAGTAGAATAGACCCAGCTCTCCCGATGTGGTCCGATAAATAGCAATGTTGGGAAAGCCCCATTTGAGCACGTTGGTTGGTCAGTTGTATGCACTGAACGTTTGAATGACGTCATCGTTTAGTAAGCGTTCAATTGCTATAAATTGCGGGACATGCATATAATTCCATGCCTTTTCCATTAGTGGTTAAGAGACCTTATTCGGGAGATATCAGGTTCTGGGATAGACTACATGAGACATTTGGCTCCTGTTTCACCAACATATACCTCAAACTTAAGGACTTAAATGTAAAAAAAGCAGTCATGTGATCATGATTTAAGACTGGTTCCAGTAAAACTGCATATTATTTCATTGAAATTGATTATATTATAGATACATTACCAATCAAAACTTAGTTAATTTTTATGTAAAATGTTGTTGGAACAGAAGCCAGTTGACTTAGACTCCTGGATCCATCAAGGCAATGACGAATGACGACGTGACAATGTCACACCGAATATAGCGTTAGTGATTAAAAAACAACTATCAGTCATGGAACCCATTTTTTTTAATTTACAGGTAAACAAATATCGACCGTAGATATTCCAGCAAGGCGAACTACATCGTGCTGCTTTGGCGGCAAAAACTTTGACGAATTGTTCGTGACTTGTGCGAAATACGGAGCGACTGAGGAGGAGATAGCTAAAACACCGCTTGCCGGTTCAGTGTTTAAGGTTACCGGTCTTGGAGCGAGGGGAACACCTGCACCAGTCTATGAAGGATGACTGGAACGCTCGACGAACAGAAAGATGTGCAATAGCAAATGCTGACGTCATTTTATAGTAGTACTATTCTAAAAAAAACTATCAACAATAATTCATTGAAAAAAATCTAGTATATTGACCATGAAATTTTTTTATATAGTTACAAATAAAGTATACATGTAGTAATAAGATTATTCACAACTAGTCTTTTTCATTTACATACTTAAACAAAAAAGAAACGCATGTACGCCTACACGTGTTTTTATTGTATGTCTTCAGAACCACCAAACATTGCTGTTTGCTATTAAACAGTTGAATAATACAATAGAAGCATTTTGAAATTTAAATTCTTTGATAATTTATTTCCAAAAGAAATAGTATTAAAGTTCATCAGAAATAAAATGTAAGTAAACTTAAGTAGACATATTAATGCGCGTGTTGTTTTCGTTTCAACATAAACATAGATACCGGACATAATATATCGGGTTAAACACATGAATGTGTTCAATAAACGTTTTTTTTTTAAAAAAAGGTGTCTGTTTTATTTATTTGTGAATTTAGCGTCATATTTATGCCATTGAGGGATTCCAGACGGTTAGTTAGTTAGCTTACCCACTCTTACCTGAGATCCTGGAAGGTTACCCAGTACCCAAGCGCACACATCCCCATTATAAGTAACTGATAACATTCTCTACTTGAATCAGAGGTGAGAGACCCCAATGCCGAATATCAGTCATTATAGATACTTACCGGGGAGGGATTCGAACTCACGATCCTGTAAAGTCAGGCTGCACGACCGACCGTGCTAAACGAGCCCGGCCGAAGGAGTTTGAAACACCTGAACTAACCTCATTAAAATCAGATCATCTTTAGCTTCATTACTCTACGCACAGGAGATCTGACGGCCACGTATAGAGGGTCACTCAGATTGACCTTTCTATCAACCAATCAGAATCTTGCTTTCAAGATTTTGAAAGTGAAAGTGAAAGAAGTAGCTGGGTGTCTTAATGTTGTATTATTTTCTTAATATAAAGTGACACGAGAAATACCTATAAGAGAAGCTGGACATGTCGACGTTTCGTTATTTTCTTAGTGTAAAGTACCAAGAGAAATACTCATAAGAGCAGCTGGGCGTGTTTACGTTGCGTTATTTTCTTAGTTTAAACTGGCACGAGATATTCCTGTAAGAGCAGCTGGGCATGTCGACGTTGCGTTATTTTCTTAGTTTAAAATGGCACGAGAAATACCTATAAGAGCAGCTGGGCGTGTCGACGTTGCGTTATTTTCTTAGTTTAAAGTGGCACGTGAAATACCTGTATGCGTAACTGGGCGTGTTAACGTTGCGTAAGTTTCTTAGTTTAAAGTGACACGGCAATTTTGATTTTTGATAGAATTTAAAGCCATTTGTAACACATTTCAGGTTATATATGGAATATCCTGTTTTAATGAAGGAGTAAATTCTCAAAAAGAATATAAATAAAATCTCTGCCCTTCCGTAATTAACTGACACACAATCTCACATCAATTTTTGGAGGAACCGAACTCGAACCTACGACCTTGGTGTGAGAGGTAAGTGATCTTGATACGTCACCTAAGAACATTCGACCACGGAGGGCCTTCTTCTTAGTTTAAAGTGACACTGCAATTTTGATAAATTTTCGCTTAAGCCTATTTTTGAAATAAATCCAATATATATTTAGAAAATTCCAGTATGTGTACAGTCCAACAATTTCGTTTCTATTTTGGAAAAGGGCATTCCTCGTGTAAACGGTTTAAATGCATCATATCTCGCATATTCGTATTTTACGTCAGCCACCACCTATTGAGACGAGCTCTCTGATTGGCTGAAACATTATCTGGCATATATTATAATAGTAAGCTTATTTTCTGCTCGATCTATGCGACAGATCCAGTACATCCCGATCATACCGTACCCAAGTGTATTCTAGTTTAAACTGTAAACTATTTTGGAAATTTCATTTATACAGACGTTTATATGCGAGTTTATGCTTATATTGGCGAAGTACCATACTAAACAAGAGAAAAAGAGAAGGCAGGGACGTAGCGTGACACATTTGGAAGTTACCCAGGGGAGGCGAACGAGGCAGAATACCACAAATACTGTAGAGAATGCGGAGCCTTCTACTTGTAATTTTATTTGGAAATAGAAGTTTAAATGGTGACTTCGGATGACTTTTCAAACTTTTAAGCTTCAATGGGTTTCTACCCATTTGTATTGTCCCATCATCCAGTCCCTCTCCTGTTAAATTTTGGTTGCTTCTATCTTTATTTCTTAGTAATACTTTGATTTCAAATGTTACTTAGCAGCGTAACTAAGTATGCCGCGCTACGCACTTGGAAGGGTGCACTTTAATGTAACGCTGTGTCAAGGACTTATTTGATAGGTCTTCAGGTCCCTTCGTCGTAGTTTCGTTGTTTAGACTTTTCTCCATCGTAGCGTTGACCTTTCGTCACAGTAGTTTCGTTGTTTCGACTTTTCACCATCCGGTGTTTTGTTCTTTCGATTTTTTACCATCGTAGGTTTCGTAGTTTCGACATATCATCGTTATTTCGACTTTTCTTAATCGTAGTTTCGATTTTTCACCATCTTTGTCTCGTAGTTTCGACTTTCCACCGTCGTTGTTTCGACTTTTTACTATTCGTTGTTTCGTTGTTTCTACTTCACTTAAAATAATAAATATGCCGCGATGGCCCCAACGGCACACCGTAATTCTCGGCTTCATTACTTGCACATTTACACAAAAATAAATATTGCAATAATTATTGCCAATTACATAATTCAGTATACGAGTATATGATATAATAACACACCACAACAGTATGACCGCAATACAGTTATTCGTACGATGTTCGTCTTTCAGTATTCAACTTGAAACGAAAATCCCTCGTCTTACACAACGCGTCGTCTAAAAGGAATGTTATCTATTATGCTGAGATAATACATTCTAACATGTGAGGACCTCCCAGGGGGTCCCTGTTCCCTGGATCTTTTAAAGTAATGTCTATTGTTTCCCAGATCTCCAAAAGTATTTGCTGAAGTTCCCTAAAAGTATTTTGTCCATGTTTTCCAGATATCTAAAAGTATTTCCGCTGTTCCCCAGATCTCCAAATGTTTTAAACATAGTTCCCTGAAAGTACCAAATAATGTTCCCTTAAGTAAAAAAAATATTATAGTATTCTCTATTATTATTTACACATCATCATAATAAGTAAAATTCTTGCACTGCTTCTTTCCCTTGAGTCCTTTCTGCAGGCAGATCAGGCTCACTCTCCACATCTCTTGTCTCTGTATGTCACACGTCTTGACAAGGGCCGTTTGAATATGTATGTTATTCTCGTCATCAAGTTCAATGAAGTCGTGTTTGACTTCACTAGAGAGGACACATCTTCAGGTGAAATGGCCAAATTTGACCCAGGGAACCCGACTTCTACAACCTTTTCAGAAGACCCCCATAGTAACAATGCTTCATGTCAAATATCTAAGGTCTATAGCTTGAATTTTCAGAGAAAATATGTTTTTTTAAGTTTCCTAAAACATGTGCTTGTAAACCCTGTGGCATCGGACATTTGTGGTTCAATCAGGCTGGTTCAAGAACTTGTCCGAGATTTTGTGGTTCTATAAATGCTGTACAATGTTGGTTAAGATTCGTTGAAAAATGAGGGGTTGCTATCTACAAGAAAAAGGCTAACGGAAGATAGACGGACAACTTACCACGACATAAGCCAAAGAAGAGATCGAGGAAAGGACAGAAGAGACAAAAAATCTTTGTTTAAACAGCTGAACGGTTAATTTGTAAATGGCAATACATAAACATAAATAACTGACAATATTGTGTAAACAAGATCTAATAAATAAAAAAAAGTTTGAAGCCGAATGGGATTGAACACCAGTCCTTACGCTCCGAAATCGACAATGATAACCACTACACTAGTCTGCCTGTAACCATCAAAACTGTAAATGTATCTTTGTTCTAAATTACCATCTAAAATTTATTTCGGGTACATACGATTATGGAATGAAGTTGGACAAGGTCCCAGACTAACACGTTCTAGAAACCTCCAAAGCTGTCAAAAGCTGTTTCAAGCAGTCAACATCTCATTTTAAAAGTAAATTGATAAAGTAAAGAAATTATACATAAAATCAGTGACTTAATTACCGAGACTGGCAGGCTAATAGCAATATAATATACACGGCACTTTTAGTATTTCTTTTATAACTCTTCGAATCTTGTCTGAATTAAATAATTTTGTTACTGCTAAAAACTGCTAAAAATGATGACTTATTCCAATTATTTATTATTTAATATTTTTCTTCTGAATTTAAATTATTACAGATTAAAAACGAAATATGTTCTAAATGTTCACGAACATATTTTTTTAATAAAAAACGGTACAGTAGTCTTGATTTAACAAATACGTTTAAACAACACACAATAAAATTAGAAATATTATGTAGAAAGATACTGAAGTAAGTTTTCCATCGATGGCGAAAGTTTTATATCGATAAAGTCGTTTTTCTTACTTTAAAAATGGGCTAAAAAGAGAAAATGATCACAAAAAAAACAACATTAAGCGTAAAAAATCTTCATTTTTTAAATTTAAAAAAGAATATTTAATCTCCCAAATTTACAATCAAACCCTTTCCTTTGATGCCATAATTCTGGAGGAGTTGTGTTTCCATGATTTAGAAAACGACACGTGGTCTAGTGGTAAAGCACCAAACCGATGATCGAAGGAGCGTTCGATCCTCCGTCACGAGACTTTGTGTGGTGTCCTTGTGCAAGACATTTTTTCCACATATGCTTAGTACTGGTTATACCCAGGAAGACTTCGAAGCGTGATTTGTCTAAGTTGTAAGAACTTGTTTCACAATCGAAGCAAAATAAATAAGTTTGAACTAAACTAGAAAACACTAAATGTGCCACATGAAATTTAGACAAGTGCCTCCAGTTGCCTATATCTGTTTATATGTCTCTGATAAAATTGGTAAAATGAGGTACTTTTTTTAATGACAATATCCGTAGATCTCTAAAATGAGGTTTTTGATCCCTGGATCTCTGAAAATAATGGCCAATGTTTCCCAGATATGGTCATGTTCTCCAGATCTCCAAAACCCCTGGGAGGGCCTCACATGTGTAGTCATTATTTGTGAGCGATAAAATGTGTAAACGTTAATGGATATTTGGAGATTAGGTAAATAGAAATACGCCAGATTGATAAAAAGTTTTAAAAAACTACACCGGGGAATATCACGTGAGAAAAGTACATTATAAAAGTAGCGATTTATATGCACGACCTTTGACCATCGCAACTACGTCATAAGCATTATACTTCCGTTCTAATCCTTTTTTCTATTATTGTATACACTTGTAATACTGTATAAAATGTACTTATATTGGGAAATAAAATATGTTTAAACCAATTACGTTTGAAATTTAATAAAATGTCTATGTATTAGTTAAGTGATCTTGGCATTTGAACAATTGTTAGGACAAAATGATATATACACCCGAAAAAATCAGTAAGCGCCTTATTTACCTCCAGGCATATGAGACGGTCAGACGCACGTGTGCACGAATAGAACGATGGGCAGAACGACGGATGAAGAAGATTGATTGAATAGAATGAATATTTAGCGTAATTTTTATACCACCGATAACTAACAGACGACCAGTTTACCTAACCACTGTTTCCTGGGATCCTGAAATGTTAACCAGTACTCAAGCATACCCCATCTTCGCAAGTAACTGATAACTTTCCCACTTGAATCAGCGGTGAGAGTCGAAGGATAATGAGACACATTGTCGTATATAAATAATCACGGAGACTGTTGCCTGGCGGGTATTCGAACTCACGACCCCTGGATAGTCAGACGCGTTACCGATTGAGCTAATCGGTCCCGAATAAAGAAATGAAGAAGAAATATTTTATTAACACTATGTCTGTTCGAAGACTGTACCATTTAAGTTTAACTGAAATGTCACGACATTTATGAAAATAATCAACATTTATTTTGTTAGAAAAGTATATTATAACACTTAATTAATATAGAACCGCGATTGTTTACCAAGAAATGTTAATTTGTATTCATTTACATAGAATTAGAATGTATAGTTTTAGTCCATACACAATATCATATTAACGACCTATTTTCTTTGTTGGTATCGAACCAGGAACCTCCTTAATGTCGGTACAAACTTTACTTGAGTGTGTCTGTGATACAATTGGCGAGGGACCACACTGGGACGATACGGCCGACACGTTATTGTACGTAGACATCCTCAGCGGGTATATACACAGTTGGAACTCTCTCACTGGCAAGGATGAAAAATATCAATTTGGTAAATATATGTACTTTATTTTTACAGATTAAAGCTACAATTGTCGACCCCGAGGGTCATCAAGGATAAAATACAATTAAACACGTCATTCTTGGTGTAAATCTGCCTGAAATCGAACTATTAGAAATAGAAGGGAACTTATGTTAATATTGATAAATTATAGCTTGCACTTATTTATTTAACATCGATTGTGAAATAAGTTCGGCACATCACGTTCAAAATCTTCCTGGGTACAACCACTACTAAGAATAATGTGCACAAAAGGTATTTCTCAAAGATACCACGCATAGCCAGTGAACTGGGATCGAAACCCATCCAAGTGATCATGAATACGAATTGGATTTGATTCACCAAGCCACTAGACCACGTGTTTCATCATAATAAATTGACGCCGGGGATCGAACCCACAGCGCGGTCACTTCGGCACGTCTACCAGAATATAGGAACGTGGTGTAACAATAATGCTCTGTTATGAGCAATGGTAACGTTACCTGATAGCAAACTGGTGCTTCAAATATTGTCTATGATAAATGAATGATTGTAAATAGAATGGAGTTTAACGCCATTCTCAACACATTTCAGGTTATATATGGCATATCCAGTTTTACTAGCGGAGGAAGACTTCAAACTGAGAACCACCGTCCTTCCGCTAGTAACTGGCACACTTTCTCACATAAAGGGTTTTGGGAGCGAGCGGGACTCGAACCTGCGACCTCAGCGGTGAGAGGTAAGTGATCTTCAGACGGCGCCTAAGACCACTCGGCAACGGAGAACCCCCGATTGTAAATAGAGCTACAAGTATTGCCTAAAGTATGCACGAGCTAACAGTTATCTTACATAATTACTTACGATAGACACGTGGTAATACAGTCTTTGCTGACATTATTACTTATGATAGACAAATGGTAATACAGTATTTGCTGACATAATTACTTACGATAGACACATGGTAATACAGTATTTGCTGACATAATTACTTATAATAGACACGTGGTAATACATTTTTGCTAACATAATGACCTATGGTAAACACATAGTAATAACCTATGGTAGACATGTGATAATACATTTTTTGCTTATATAATGACCTTTAGTAGACACGTTGTAATACACTTTTACCTATATAATGATCTATGATAGACACGTGGTAATACCGATTTCTGCTTACAAAATTACTTATAGCAGACACGTGGTGATGTATTCTTGCTTACATAATAACCTTTCATAGACAAGTGGCTTACATAGTTTTACTTATGACCGGCACGTTGCGATAAATGTTTGCCAGTATTAAGTATAACCTATGATTGGCACGTGTAAGCAAAATGATATTTTAATGATTAACAATGATAATTATACACGTGTTAATATATCGGTACTCCCAGTTTGTCATAATATGTGATATGCAGGCGATAGTAAATTGACATTTTGAATGTTCAGATAATAACAACGTGTTATTCAATTGGTGCTACTATTACGTCTGATGAAAAAAACGTGATATTAAAGGCACATCGCCATTTTATGCACGACAGTCACGTGTTTTCCCTCCCACTATTTTTCAATGGTAGGCACTCGATAGTGTACTGATGTCTTAACATTTACAGCTGACAAGCACGGGAAGATGATGTGACACAAATCATAGACACGTGATACTACATTCACATATCTTATCCTCATATAATGATAAAAGTATATTTTCACTAATACTGAATTCCGATATTACGTGGTAATTAATCGTAAATCTCTGTAAATCTCCCAAATATTAATCAGTCTATTCGCTCAAATGGAAAACTTCTCTTTTAAAATAAAAGGGAGATAAATACAAAGAGCGCACAGTGAGTAAGAAAAGGGAGATAACTTTCCAATGATTAACGCGTGGTATTTAATTACTGTTCACTATTCCAGATGATACGGTGTCCTTTATCGTCCCGTGTCGTAAAGGCGGGTACATTGTGGGTCTGGGTCAGACCATTGCCCACTTCGACTGGGAGACTAAGAAGCTGACGGATTTGCACAAAGTGGACGACGGGAAGAAGACGAGGTTTAACGATGGCAAATGTGACGCATCGGGCCGATTGTGGTGTGGTATGTTTGAACCATTTTCCCGCAATATCTCTAACATGATTGCAGCTTCTGACCACAGAATGTTTTATATTCCATCTAATTTAAATGTTTAGTAGTCGCGTTGGAGAGGGTTTATAGTGGTTGGGACACTCTCAAAACAAAAAGTTTAGTTAGTAAAATACATTGGAAATCCCATAGGGTAGGGTACATTTAAAGCCGGGTGTGTGTCTGTATGTGGGCAAACCGTTACAAAAAAAAACGCAATATAACATATTCATCAATTTAGGTACAATAATATGAAATATAACTTTTTGAAGGTATATCAAAATGATATATGATTTAACATTATTTATTAACAATAATACCATCATTACATGCAATGTCTTTTATACATGTCATTGTTTTATTCTCATTCCGTTTGTTATTTACTGGAAACAACAACAAATAATATAAACATTAACAAATTGAGAAATTTACAAATTTTGACATTAACAAATAATATATACTCGTACTTTACCAAAAATATAGACATTAACAAATAATATATACTCGTACATTACCAAAAATATAGACAGTAACAAATAATATATACTCGTACATTACCTAAAATATAGACATTAACAAATAATGAAGAAATTAACAAATAATATAGACATTAACAAATTGAGAAATTAATAAATAATATAGACATTAACAAGTTGAGAAATTAACAAATAATATAGACAGTAACTGGTATTTGATTGTGGGATATTGCATATCTATATCGTATCATTTATTAGGGACCATGGATTATGAGAAAGGTGTAATGTGGTCAAAACAAGAACTAGCCGGGTCTTTGTACAGCTTGGAAGTAGATGGCACATTAAGAAAACACAAAGACAAAGTCGGCATTTCCAACGGACTGGCATGGACTGCTGATAATAAAACGATGTTTTATATTGACTCAATTCCCAGAAAGATTTACGCCTACGACTTCGATATTAAGCTGGGGACAATGAGTAAGTTTACTAAATATATATTGACATGTGGAATTAGACACTGAGCTCTGAAAATCAAACCGAGCCATTGTATGTATTAACATATCAGTCAGGATTCCGTATATTGTATTATATACATATGCAGATAACTTCAATGCACGCACGCACGCACCCACCCACGCACGACGACTAGGACCATTCGTAGCTAAACCGCCATTGGGATGGGACTGTACAGAACAAACATACAGAACAAATTACAACAGCTCTGCGCCATATTTCAGATTGACGTCATCTGTAGATAAATTGCATTTTTCTCATTTTCCAAAGCATATTATTTGGTAACCTCTGCACTACCAAAATTATGATGAGGAAAGTAGGGGTCATGTGTCATATAGGAGATTTTTTATGTTCAGTGTGTACACTGTTGACTAAGTGGAATCAGACTTCCAAAACCATGTATCCATCTGCTGTTCTGATGGCAGAAAGAAAGAATGATACTCCATCAAAGCATTTCCTGTTTCCATTGGTTCTCTTCCGTAAGACTCGGCTCTCGTACGTGAAATGCCGAACTACTTTCCGACTTGCCCGGTGGATAATATACATTGTACTTCATTAAGTCACGTTTGTTTGGTGGCATAGTTCTGCCAGCCTGATAGTCAGATATCCACTTCATGATGTCGTCACCAGGAACGTATGATGTCGATATCTCTCTCATTATGGCGGCATAAACTTCTAGAATAAGTCACTTATTCAAATAGTTATGGTAACATCAGTTAGTGATTAACTGGCTGAAAAGGCCAGTTAGTGCCATGTCCTGCCATCAACTTCTTCGTTACTAATGTCGACATCAGGGTTACAGGGCTAATTATACACATATCGCAGAAACTACCTCAGACACTTAATTCCATAAAATCCAATAAAGGCTACTCTGTCTAGCAGTCGATGACGTATTGCTTCCCTTTCCAAATAAATTACCTGTTGCCACATGTTTTGCCTACGGGCATATTAAGATTTAAATCGATAAAATTGTTATTTAGTACATTTTTGCTAAAACAATTGTTGCGGCAGTTTTAATGTAATAAAAGGGTATATGCAATGAATTAAGAAAGAAGACATGACAACAATAGAATAGTAAAATTTATTTCATCTTTACTCATCTAATTGTTTTAATTTTTTATTTTTCATTAATGTTCATTAAGCTTTATTTTATTTATTTATGATTTATAAACAAAATATCCATAACTTAATATAGCATACTACGATACTAATAAGACATAAATATCTAATACATGTACAATGTACATACATCTCATTAAGCATATTTTTCACTGATTAATCTGGCGTGCACCCGTGATTATGATCGTAATTTTGATTTCAGTAAATCTAGTAATTTTTCTTTCTTTCTGAATCTGTGTGTGCACCTAATGCACTAAGTCTCATTTTCAGTTCATTTGCATTCAATTCTTCCAAGTCACAATCTCCAGTTACCGTTTCAGTTTGATATTTTAAATTGGCTTCAATTTGTTCGTCAATGATGTTCTGCTTTTTCTTAGTTATTTGCAACGATCCTTCATTTGCCCAAAATGTACTGTCGTTTTTACGTACTTCCGCTTTTCCCTATCGTAAATCTGCACAAAACTAAGTTAAAGTCGCTTTCTAACAAGCAGGGCGTCATGTGTTGGGCCTATCAAACCAAACTTCCGTAAAATATGGTCAGATAATCAATATTTTAGATTTCTCAAGTTTTATGACCCCGTTTGGAGGCACAACGATTTCATTCATTCATTCATTCATTCATTCATTCATTCATTCATTCATTCATTCATTCATTCATTCATTCATTCATTCATTCATATTTTTTAATTTCAGTGACATTTTTTGGTGTTATTTTAAAAAAATTGTACATGTATTTGACAATTAAATGTTTAATTAAAATTAGTCTAATACATTCTATCATACACTTTTACAACTTTTCGAAAGAAAACAACAAGATTTCTTATATTGAAAAAAATATTTATTCAACTTAAATTACTTATATCCCTATTTTTCTTGGCAAAAATGACAACAAAAGTTGGGGGAAAAATATCGAATTTAAATTTTGTTAATAAATGGACATGTTTTTGACTTCAATCTAGATACATGTAGTTAATAATCACTGACCTATATTTAATACAAATATGGACAATATCAAACTCATGCCTACAATAATAAGCAGAAAAAATAACTGTAAATAGGACCAATATCTTTATTCTTAATTTCATTAAGATTAATTTGTTTTTAAAAATAAATCACCAAGCTTCATCATAAAAACAACAAACAACGGCTCTGTTTGCAAATTACCCTTCATGATCAGTTAATTAGGGGCACCCTACTGTTTTATGACCAATAAACTTATGGCCCGATGCAAATAAAGACAAAAAAGCTGATTAATGTATCCCGCGTTGCAACGTTACGACAAATTACTTTTAACGTCATTGGACATTTTCGCTAGACAAACTATTTTATATACAAAATATTTTATTAAAGAAGAGATAACGAACTGTACGCCTAGGGATGTTTTAATATATGTGTATAACTTCTGTTTTTGTTTCCATTTGTAATTATGTAAATATGTGTTTGTATGCGCATGTACATTATTTAACCTTGTCTGTATGCTTATACTCTCCTGTATACATTTATGGAGGAATAAAAGAATCAATCAATTATATGGGGACAATAAAACCAATAGGAACCTTTCCCCTAAGCCTTTTTGTAATGTTTTATTACCTGGTGGATAAACGAAAATGTTCTTTTTAAAAATTATGTCAACATTTTTTTAAATGATGACTTTTAGTTATATTTATTTATGCATCTCATTCATCGTAACACTTGCTTAATAAATCGATTTGCAGCATTACACATAGTCTTATTATGTGAATAGTTAATTGTATTTTGCATTGTGTGATAGCCTCTTGTAATTCATATATTTGAATGGCTATGTACATATATTGTATGATATTAATGTTATTGTTATTGTGATGTACATAGATGAGACTGAAATAAAGATTAAATATAATATACTGGCAAAATATTAAAAACAAAATATGTCCTAAGGCACAATGAAGGTATAAACCGTTGCTAATTGTCATTAAGGACAATAAGATTCGGTCTGCTGCCAATAAGCACTGTAAAAACTGTGAAAATACAATTGATAAACTTGCTTTCATAATTACTTTGTTTATTTTACAACAATAATAAAGCAGACAACATAATGTATGGCAATTAACAGATCATAAGTCATTCAAATAGCGCATTGTCTTATTATTAACACTACTTTATTTAATAAAGATAAAATTTACTAAAGTTTCACTATCCATGATACATTATACATACATACATACATACATACATACATACAATTAAAATATATATAACAGCATGATTTCTTAATAATATTTAGGTTAAAAAGTAGCATAGCAGTAGCTCTTAAAACGCCACCTTCAACTATCGTCCGCAGGTAGTCACGTGACCAATATCGTTCTGGTTTTGTTCACGGACGTAAAAAGTGAAAAATTATTAATAGTTTTGTTAAAAAATAATTTTAAAAAATACCGTTGGAAAGATAAGCATCTTTAAATTTTGAAATTAATTGCAAAAAATATGTCATTATATATGTTTAAATACACAGTACTTCTCATAATGTTTCAAATTTTACATTGGACATATAGGGAAAACGAAAACCATGAGTTTATGGTGCCGTATTGGAACTGAAAAAAAAGACCATGTTCCTATAAACATAAAAAATTAAAAACATATGTGAACAACCGTAATAAATTAGGCTTTCAAAAAGTGTTTGCAAAAATGTTACCGGATAAATAGAACTTTAGTTATCAATTCATAAAAAAAAAAGCCCTATATACTCTATATGGACCGACACACGTTACCCGATAAACCGTGTGAGGTAGTTTCTGCGCTATGAAAAATATACTTCCCATGAGGTTCTGGGTTTGAAAGCCGGTTTTTAATACATCTGATAGTTGTTAAAAATATTGAAATATAAAGCAACCACCCCTTTAAAACTTTCTAGAATAGAACATTTGGTTTGTAGAATACAAAAAAAAATCCAGGGACCTACTTCAACCAACAGAGAACATCACATTCTCTCAGTGCTCACATTGCAAGACGTTCTTAGTTTAAAACCCAGTGAAAGTTCAATTTATATGATACATGTTATAGTTTAATAAAAACGTGTAAAAGTCATAAAATATTCGGGAGTAAATGACAATCTTTCTTCTCTAAAACTTGTAAAAATACAACGTCAGGTTTTAAAGATCACAAAAGTTTCAAGACACCCCAACCAGCAGGGTATAACCCCTTAAAGACCAAACTGCAGTAAGTACTATATATTTTATCCTGGCAACTCACTAAACTCAGCATTTTATGTTTCATTTATCATTTTTATCTGGGTTAGGCCCCCGTAGCTCCACCAACAAGGACACCCCTCCCATCCTCAACCATTTCCCAACTAAAACCTACTAGAATGCAGTATTTGTTCATTAAGATACTAGAATTTTCGAGAAGAGGTCCTCAGCAGGGGAACCCACGGAGGGCAACGAATGTTTCGCATACTTGGTTCTTCAATGAACCAGAATGCACGCTCTGGCAATATGAAAAACAGAGTTTCTTAGGGAATACATTTTATTATTTTTTTTCTTAATAAAGCATTTAAAAATTTCAAAATATTGGTCCTAGGAGTAAATATCAACCATATTTTGTCATAAAATCTCCTAATAAAGCAGCATTTGGTATTTAAGATATCAAACTGTTCCAGGGGACCACCGCCGCCCACCCGCTCACATACAACTAGTGGGAGGGAATACACCTTTATACACTCTCTCCTCAGATTGCCTCCCCAACCCCCCTATTAATTGAAACGCTCCTATGCCCATGTATACTGAATAATATGTTGATTTTTCCAGTGTATTATCTGTGATGTCGACATCAGGATTCTGATGCCAACATCAGTAACTTATAAGTTGGTGACAGGACGGGGCATCAACTGGCTTTTTTAGCAAGTTAGCCACTTACTGATGTTGCTATAACCATCTGAATAAGTGACTAAATAAGGACGTTGATGTCAACATAATGAGTGGGATGTCGACATCATACGTTCCTAATGTCGACATAATGAAGTGACTATCTGACTATCAGGCTGGCAGAACTATGCCACCATACGTTGGCGTTCGTCTTTCATCGCTGATTCTGGTGAAAACGATATCAGGTACTTGCGGAGATGTGCTCAAGTACTGGTTAACGTTACAGGATCGAAAGAAAGAGTGATTAGGTTAACTAGCCGGCTGTTAACCATTGACTTCATAAATGTCTCACACCACTATAATATTTCCCATAGGGCCCCAATTGTAACATTTATGTCCAAAACACACTGCAGAAACAAAATCTGCAGTATTTGTCTGGGCTCAAATTCTTCATTTGTTCAAGATCTGCAATTTTAAAGTAAAAAAACATACCTTGACCAGATTTTCTTTTTGAAATTCAATGATTTTGTGATTTTTTCTATCAATTTTCAGTAAAAATAATATATAAAATATTCGCCCACGATGCGGTTCGAATCAACAGTTCTAAAATGACACAGCATTGCCTAGAAAAACTAGTATCAGCATCAAATATTCAGTGGTGGCTTCTAAAATACTGACCATTTAATACATGGTACGAAAATAATAAACCATTGCAATACAAAGTCCTGAAAATAAAGAAGAAAAAGAAAACTAAAGTTTAATTTCTACCTCCTTCATCTGTCCGGAGTACTCAAGGGAGATAATAGTAGTGTGAGTCCTAAAATTATGATAAATATTCAATCAAAACAAAAACATGTTTATACATTGGAAAAAACTTATATTCAGGTAACGAACGAATACTGATAGACTTTACAGACGCGGATAGAAATCTTACAGGGTTTCCTGATGGAATGACTATCGACACAGACAACGCATTATGGGTAGCCTGTTATTTTGACAGCAAAGTGGTTAAATTTGATGCCAGAACAGGTAAATGTGAAATAGTTTCTGTATTATTTCTCTAAAAGATGCACCAACTATATTTCTGTTCAATAATGAAGGAAAATTTATGGACCCACAAAGAGAAAAATCCCATTCGAAGATAATGTTTGACTCCGTCCTTGTAGTTTATCTTATTCAATACGCAGGTCGGCATTTTTGTTTTGTTTTATTCGTCAAAGTTTTAGCAGAACCCGATTCTGGCCAGTGAGTGAATTTATCCGGGCTGCGATTTAGAATCTGTTCATCAAAATTAAAGGATTTTACTATACAGATACAAAATACAATATAAGTTATTGAACAGAATATCAATAGTATATGCTGTTTGATATACATGTGTAGTTTACTGCTAATATCGAAAACATATCTGCGATATACGTGAGGCCTCTTTACTTAAGAATTACCTCCCTTACACGACGGTAGCAAGATTCTTACGCCCAAGTAAAGCGGTTGGGCATTTTTTTTTGTTCAAAATGCATGAAATGTCATATTTCATTGTGGAAATAGGAACATTGGAACATTTTTATGATTTCCGCCAAGTTTGAATGACATTGTTTGATGAAGCTACTACAGCTTAAAGATGCGTAGTGATACACTGCAACAAATGGGAAGAATTGTCAAAAATGAAAGGGTGCCATCAAACCACCAAAATTGTGAAAAAGCAACCTGATCAACCCCATGTTTTTTTCTGCATATTTGGACCGACAGAGGACTACACAGGTAAAAATGCCACGTATGTTTAACATATGTTTTGTCAAACATGTGTTAAACATACGTTTAATGTAGGTTTTACCTGCGTTTTGATAAACATACACTAAACGTATGGCCAGAAACGTATGTTAAACGCGCGTGGTACTATTTATATGTGAACGTATGTTTAACATGCATTGCATTTTTACCTGTGCATCTATGGGAATAAGGCACTTTTACAACCATTGGTAATGTATCCAGTGTTCCAGAAGTGCATGACTCTATATGTAGAACAGACCAAAATTAATTCTTGTGTGAGACGTTAAGCGTTTCGTGTAACTTTTTCATTCATATTATACGTACTTAATGGTTAATGGATCATCGTTTTATTCTGGCAACTAGAGCGGATCTTTGTAGTTTAGGTCGACAATACATTAAAAAAAAGTAATATATAATCTAAATTACATAGTTCTATCACGCTCTCAGTGCAACTGTATTCAAATCGAGAACATGTGTAAATTTTTTTAAATAGCTAAAACATAGTCAAACCTGTCCGAGGCAGCCAGTTAAGGGAAGGCGCAGAAGTGACCTTTTAGAGCAGGTTGCTATTTAATACAAGTCAATTTTCTATGGAAGCATGGAAATGGGAAATAGAAAATGTGGCTGTTTAAGACAAGTGGTTGCTTAATAGAGGTGACCGCTTACACAGGTAGTCTTTTGTGCCAATATGTCCTAGTACCAGCTTAAAATAAAAACAATACGTAGCTGCAAGTATATTGTGTATGTGTATACGTATGTATGTGTAGTGCGCGTGCGTGTGTGCGTGCGTGTGTATGTATATGTATGTTTGTTACTCAGCTTGTTATGTGTTAATGTGTATACATGTTACTGCAACATTGTAATTTAATGAGAAACTATCTTCTTCTCTTTCTTTTATGTAGCACTTTTAATTTATTTTCTTTTTTATTATTATTTTTCTTTTTCTTTTTCTTCCTTTCTTTCTCTTTCTTACTTATTTTTTTTTCTTTTTGTTTATTATTCCATTTCTTCCTTTATTTCTTAATATTATTCTTCCTCTTTATTCTATAATTTGATTTTAACCTTTTATATTATTCTTCCCTGTTTTCTTATTAGTTTTCTTCTATTCCTTCCTCCTCTTCCTCCATCTTTTTCTTTTCTTCTTTTTCTTTCTTCTTTTTCTTTCTTCTTCGTCTTCTTTATCTTCTTCTTCTTTTTCTTCTTCTCTTGTTATTACTATCAAAATCATTGCCATTGGTTATGTTGCTTTATACGTATTACGCTTCATGTTTTTGAAACAGGCAAACAGTTAACTTCAGTTGATATACCAGCCGAACGACCGACATCGTGTTGTTTTGGCGGGAAACAATTCGAAGAACTGTTCGTAACTTGTTCACGTTCAGGAATGTCAGACGAGGAAGCGACTAGAACTCCACTTGCCGGGTCTGTTTTCAGAGTTACTAATCTTGGGGTAAAGGGAACTCCGGCATTAGTGTATGAGGGCTAGACGTCAGAGTTATTTGAAATATCGCTTACTATATTTTTATGTAACATATGGTTAAAAAATAAAAACCTAAAAAATATCTTTTTTTTACGGATGCTTAAAGTTTTGCCCTAAATAAACAACATGCAGTTTTCTTAATATATTATCGCTTGACTTCATACCACAGCGTCGGCCCAGTGGTAAAACGTCGTCATGGCATGTTGTTAGTTATGTCACGTGTTTAATGTCAATACGAGCTATTTCCGTTTTCCATATTCCATACGTTCATAGATAATCTCTGTGATGATTGATATACGACATTTGTCTAACTATCATTCGTCTCTCATCGCTGATTCTACTGAACGGGACAGTTATAAGTTACCTGCAAAGATGCACGGGTACTGGTTGACACTCCAAGATCCGAGAAATGAGTGGTTAGGCAAACTATCCGTCTGTTAATTAACCCTCGATAGCATAACAATGAAGCTAAATATTCAAGCAAAAACAATCAAACATTTAACAAACTCACCCAAACGGAACACGTATAAACTGTCTTAATAGGAAATCAGCACTGTCCGCACGTGCATCTGGAATAACATTTATTTTCGCTAATGCGTTTTGCAATATGCGTCTAAATTCTATTGTTTAGTTTAAACTTAGTTATTTTACCTCGACTGTGAAACAAGTTATTACAACTCAGGCAAATCACGCCCGAAGTCGTCCTGGGAAGAACAAGTACTCGGCATATGAGGATAAAGTTCCTTGCGTATGGACACCACACATTGTCGTGGCGGAGGATCAAACACACGACCCTCTGATCCTGGGTCCGATACTTGTCCACGCGCTCAGCACTATTGTTTAAAATGTTTATTGTTTCAGGGATTAAACATCAATCAAATATGTCCGATTTATCATAATGATACAGCCTGTAAACGAACCTCATTCTCCCGATTGGGTCCGTTCAATAGCAGTTGTTACGAGCATGCTGATTGGTCAGTTGCTTTAGGGGAAGTTTGAATGACGTTATAGTAAGCGTTCCATTGCTTTGAAATGTGGGACAAGCATAGCATTTCCTGTTTTATTTCATTGGGTTAATAGACCTAGTCCGGGAGATATCATGTTCTAGGACTAATAATGATAGGTCTGCTACAAAAACACTTGTCTTACCGCAAAGTGAATATATTATTCATATTCTTGCACCTTAAATCGATGAATGACTTATATATCCAAATGCTGTTATTGTTTATTATTTCACGTAGTTGTGTTTATTAGCGCTTTGATGAATATGATGTATATATGTTTGAGGACCTCATGGAAGACTGATATGTTTTGATGAGTTATTTCGTTAAATAAAAACTTTATTGTTATTTTTATTATAGTTTTTCAATAAAACTGGACGACATTATATGATTCCCAGGGCCATGGGTTTTTATATTATTTTTTTATTCATTTTAGCTATCCCGACCAAACTTCTAAACTAGAAAATAGGAACTTTATAAGATAACTATTGTTCCTATCCCTTTGAAACTTGTAATCTCTATGTCTATGCAGACCAAGTAAGATCTGTATTCATGCTTCTCTTTCGATACTACTACTACTACTACTACTACTACTACTACTACTACTACTGCTGCTGCTGCTGCTGCTGCTGCTGCTGCTGCTGCTGTATATTATTATTATTATTATTATTATTATTTTATTATTATTATTAACATCATTATCATTATTGGTAGTATTTGTATCAATATTACTAGTATTATTACTATTGTCCTGTGCAATAGTTGTATCCTGTGTTTTTGTCTCTCATTTCTTTTAAATAAACCCAGTTGGAGAGAACTGTAACTAATGTTGTTATAACTTGTAGTTTGTTATATATTTATTATTCTATTAAGTTCATTTGTATATGTTGGTATATGCAACATACGTAATAAAATATGGTTTAGACTAAACTAAAAATAAACCCAATTTTTTTTATAGAAATGCCTGTTATAGGCGTATACTCAGCAATATAAGCACCTGATCGTGTATTTATCATTCCTTTATATAAAACGCGTCATTCTGTCACCATGGTGATTGATGGATGATAAAGTTAATCAGGCGTTTTATCATGGAGCGTCATTGGAGATCATAAAGTAATTCGGCCGAATCAGAGACATAATACAGTGTATGTCTGAATGTACATCACATAAATAATCAACCCACAGCGGCGTTAATGTTTTTTTTTTAAGAAAATGAATTGCACATTAGCATAATTTATGTTTGCTTGAAGTCGTTAGCATACATGTATTTTAATGAGTGTTTTGCCTACACACGTTTATTTTTATCGTTTGGTCCTCTGTGGCCGAGTAGTCTGAGTATGAAAATGCTGTCACCGTTGCAGACGTGCATTAAAACCACAGGCGTAGGAGCCGGGGTGGGGGGACAAGGGGGGCCGCCCCAACCTCAATATTCAGGTTCAGTATATACTTTGGGACCTGAAAGTACATCCTCATACACAGCTTGTCTCTCCCACCTCATCCAACCCCAATAATTGAAACGCTCTTAGCCAATGGGAGCTGAGTTCTTTTCAAAAACTTCATGTGAGAATGTTTGGCAGTTTGGCAGTTACTCGGTGAAGAATGGTGGTTCTAATCACACATTGTATGCTATATAAAAACTGTTAGTGTATTGGCAAAAATGGCATTTGAAAATAGTTTTTGTTGTAACCAAAGTACAAAAATATCAGAATTGGTTTTAGTTTTTTGTCATACACTGACCATAATGTAAAAATTAGTATGTGCTGTCATAACCAACTACATCGTTGTCATAACCAGTCTATAATCATTATCAATGTCAGTGTCATAACCTGTTTACTGTGTTGCCATCATAATCAATATTAGTAGTCGTAAACAGTTTAATGTGTTGTCATAACCAGTCTAAAATCATAATCAGTAGAAGTGTCGTAACCAGTTTACTGTTGTTATAACCAGTCTAAAATCATAATCACTGGCAGTGCAATAATCAGCTTACTGTGAGTCATAACCAGTCTTAAGTGATAAATGATAGCAGTTTATAACCGGTTTACTCTGTTGTTATAACCAGTCTAAAATAAATAAATACAAATCTCTCTCCGGGTGCACTGCGCGTTTCCCCATTAACATCTGTCGACGTCTCAACTTTTGCATGATTCTTGTAATAACAAATCTACTCTTACATTTGACAAAACCAGGACATGGCAGTTTTAAATTATTTTGTTTAAAACAACTAAGAATATATATATTTCCACATTTCCTTCAATAAAATGTTTTTAACTAGGTTTATTCGTCTGATTATTTTTGCGCTTACGAAAATGAAAATAAACAGGCATGTCTGCAAAAACAATTTTAAGTAAAAATACAGATTTAACCGAATATCACCAAGGATTTTTATAGATATATAATTCCATGATATCACCATTTTTATCATAATTTTGTCCGATGTAAGAGTGACCATGTGTTCGTTAATATTGATGTATAGTACCACCATTGGAAAAAGGAAGTGTTTCGTCGGGGTTAGTCGCATAAGGCCAAAACAAAATAATACTGTGGTTCTGGTAACATGCTGAAAAAAATAGATTAGGAAGGTAGGAAAAATATTTTATCTTTTAAAATAATTCTATTTTGGCTAAACTGGACATGTAGTATAAGTGGATGAATTGGATACCACTACCATACAGACCATAAGAAAAGGAAAGAATATAGCTAAAACATCTTTTGTTGTACAGTTCTGAGTGTCTGTTGTTATAGGATCTGACATTTAAACTGTAAAATATTTCGATGTGCAGCTGCAAACAGCTAGACAAAAAACTGAGCAATATGGTTGAAAAACTGTTATACCAGTCATGTGGAAATTACTTTCTGTGAAGACTAGTCACTTGACATCATTGCGAGTATGAACAGTGTGGCTGAAAGATTTTAACTGTTACTTTTAAGTTCAAGCTTTCTACATTTTTTAAACTGTAATTATGGATGTATGAGCAAGAATATCATCCAGCTTCACAAGGTTGGGATCTGAAAACTGAACAATATCATGAAACCAAATTGAATTCTTTGAACACCTTTGGTAGATGAGCTTCCAAGGAACATCCATGCCAGATATCAACTTCCATCAATTGGTTAAGGAGGAGATGTTGTTTGAAGTAAATGTGAACGAATGACGGATGGTTAGTGCCCGGAGCATGTGCTTAGGTGAGCTAAAAAGGACATTTCTGCTATTTTGTTTTTAAATCTGAAATCAACAATTTATGTCTAAATTAATTATAAAGTCTAACAAAATAAAAGAGCAAACTTTTAATATTAGTACAAACATGTCTATGTTATACATGTACAGTATATTTATAATTAAGCAATATTTATGACAATGCATCTTTCTTTTAAAGCTAATTACTTTGAAAAGACCAAATAAACCTCATGACTGAACCATCATATCTTAAAATTTGGCTGAAAAATAATTTGCCCTGATTAACGGTTCACATGCCCAGATTTGTACTACCAATTCACTTTGCGAAATATGAAACATGTAAACATAGACTTAAATGTATTATTTTTTATGTAGGGTTAGCTCCCCTTAACATTATGCATGTCTAAATCACAAGTTTTAGAGTTTGAATAAGACCGGGAGAAGTGAGAGAATTTCAGGGAGAACTGACTATGTCTCTATCAGTATGCCCGACTTATGTTGTTGTATTTTATCTTTTTCTTTATTGACTATCATTTCTGTTCTGTCGACTCTGGGGCAGTGTGGGCGCAGAAGTTTATTTAAAATATTATTTTAAATATCATAACATACAACAATGGCAATGTCAATCCTACAAAGCTAGTCAGTCTATCCAAGAGAACTTGACAATATGATAAATAAATACATTCTATAATAGCCTTCAAATATCTAGAAAGTGCAACTAGTCAACTATATTTCAAATATTAAAAAAACACACATAATTGTTGTTTTCATGTTGGTAATAATTCTTTAAACAACTTTTTTTAAGTTTTTTTTTTTTTTAAACATAGATCCTCTCGTATATTAAAGTGGTATGCAAAAAATATCAATCTGTTGTAACAACATAATCTTATGGTATTATAACAAGAGGTTCTTAAAATGGATTATGGTCAAATACCGTTTAAGGCTTTATTAAAAACTCATGCGCTAATATAAAGATATCTGTTTAAAATAAATTTTATATAATTGTATAACCGTAATAATTATATTAAAAATTGTATAAAAAACAACAACATGAAATTAATAATGTCATTTGAATATCGTTAACTCAGACAGTAATGCGTCCAACTATCAACCCTCGGTTCGTGAATTCGAATCCCCGAGGGCACCAGTCTCTGTGATGATTGATTAACGACATAATGTTTTATTGTCAATCAGTCTCTTTCATTGACATCATACATAACGCGATCGATCGCGAATTATCTGCAAAAACATAATCAGATTTTAGAAATTATTGCCATTTTCGCAAAGTGAGATAATTTTATGCTCTTCATAATGGAGGATTTGAATGACACCCGCGAATTACGTCATTGTCTTTTTTTTATCTTTGTTCAGGTGTGTTATAGAAACGTGTACCTTGGTCGTAGATATCCGATCAATCAGAGCGGTTATTAAAATTAGATTAATTTATATTCAAAGCTATCCACCAATCACATAAGAGGAATAAAAATAGATAATTGAACATGCAGGAGAGGGTTTCCTAAGTCGCATTATCAGGCATGTGGTGTGATAAACACCATGGGGTCAATTGTTTCTACCGATTAGTTACGATCTATAAACAACAGTTTTACCCGTTTCTTGTCGAATAGATATATTTGCATATCTGTGTACTTGTCCGATTTTTTTAGACAAGCCCGACGGGCAAGTAACTTTAAAAAAGGCAAGCCCCGGACATCGGGCTATCCTATTCTTGGAGCAGTGATTTTTTTATGTAATGGCCAGAACTGTCGCCGCAGTAGAGGCCATTTTCCATACTTTTCCAATATCGTGAAAACCGTTTTGCAAGCGGCACTCGTAAGAATTATACATTCGTAAAAAATTTATTGGATTTACTAAATGCCGTATTGGGAAAGTAGTCGATTCGGCTGGTGACTGCAAGCAGCTGCCATAAATAGTTAAGGGTCGGGGCCAAAATGAAAGGGTCGGTCGGGTTACCGGAACCACAGTATTGTTTTGTTTTGACCTAATGGCGGTTATAAATAATCCTTGTTTTTTCTTTTTAAAAATACGTTTTCCTTATTTTAATGCTCATTTTTTTATTTGAATGCATTATTGATCTATTATGAACATTTTGACATCATTGTCATGTTTGAATTGTGAATTTAGAAAAAAACAATTGATGCTTGGAAATTGGAGTATGCATTATACATGATTTCGGAAGTCTATTTGCACTTTGACAATACTGAGCAGAAGCAAATCTCTTATATGACACATGAACCCTTATTTTCTCGTCATATTTTGGTAGTGCAGGACTGACAAACTGTAAAACGTACGTTTCACTTCATTCATTCGGGTCTCTCTATGAATGACAACCCTTCAATCTTTTATTATTTATTATAGAATAAAGAACAAACAATCAATGGTTGGCTTACACCTTGATTAAAAATGCAAACTTTGAGATATTGGCAGTGATCATTGGAGCGTAGAATAAACCCTGTTAGGTCATGAATAGTCTTGATCATATGCAACGCTTTTTTTAATCTGGAAGTAAGATCTTACTGGCTGAAACAAACACACCTCTGCAATGGTTATATTATAATAAAATTTAAAAATATTAATTCGGACGGAAGTCATGGCAATTATTTTTATCCTAAAACATTCTCTAATAATATAAAGATAATAATTATAGAAATAAACATCAAAACGATTCTCTTTTGAAGACTATGGAAATTTCCGAAGTAGTCAGATTGTTTGAACCAAGAAATCAAAAACGTTATCCGATTATCATTAAACATTTTTACTTTTAGTCTCAGACGGACTTGTCAAGACATGTCTTTTTGAAAAGCAAGCGTCGCATATGATCGAGAATGGAGAATGAATCAAAAGTACTACTTAGTGTCGTGACCAGTTTACTGTGATGTCACACAGATTAATTGTGTTGTAGTCTGTTTATAGTGTTGACAGTAACTGTTATAAGCCAAACATAGTTTTGTCATAATCAGTCTACGCCATTGTCATAACCAGTTTTCAGTGTTGCCATGTCCCGTCTATCTATTTTTTAATGTTGTGTTTTATAAGCTATACATAGTGTTTTATAATCAGTCTACACCATTGCCATAACCAGTCTTCAGTGTTGCCATGTCCCGTCTGTAGTGTCGTTTTGAGTAATACATAGTGTTTACATAATCAGTATATAAAGTTGCCATAGCTGTCTATCTATAGTGTTGTGTTATAAGCTATACATAGTGTTTTATAACGGGTTAACACCATTGTCCCAACAAGTCTTCAGTGTTGCCATGTACCGTCTGTAGTTTTGTTTTAAGTAATACTGTTTTTACATAGTGTTTTCATAAGTAGCCTATAGTGTTGTAATAACCTGTCTATGTATAGTGTTGTGTTTTATAAGCTATACATAGTGTTTTATAACCACCATTGTCATAACCAGTCTTCAGTGTTGCCATGTCCTGTCTGTAGTGTTGTCTTGAGTAATACATAGTGTTTTCATAATCAGTCTATAGTGTTGTCATAACCCGTCTATCTATAGTGTTGTGATATTAGTTATACATAGTGTTTTATAACCACCATTGTCATAACCAGTCTTCAGTGTTGCCATGTCCCGTCTGTAGTGTTGTTTTGAGTAATACATAGTGTTGTCATAATCAGTCTATAGTGTTGTCATAACCCGTCTGTATGTAGTGTTATGTTAGAAGTTATACATAGTAATTTATAATTAGTCTACACCATTGTCATAACCAGTCTTCAGTGTTGCCATGTCCCGTCTGTAGTATTGTTTTGAGTAATACATAGTGTTTCCATAATCAGTCTATAGTGTTGTCATAACACGTCTATTTATAGTGTTGTATTTTATAAGTTATATATAGTGATTTATAATCAGTCTACACAATTGCCATAACTGGTCTGCAGTGTTGCCATGTCACGTCTGTAGTGTTGTTAAAAGCTATACGTAGTATTGCATTACCAGCCTATAGTGTGACAATAACCAGTCTACAATGTTGACATTACCACTGTATAGTGTTTGTATAATCAGTCTATAGATTGCCGGAAGAAGTCTATAGTGTTTTCCTAACCGGTCGGTAGTTTACGTTGCCATAATGAATACCTTGATTCGGTTTTGAAAAAATAAAACAACACATAGTAATTAGCTTTTCAATACAACATTTAATAACAACATGTTTACATATAAAATGGTATACAATGTAACTATTAATTTTAACAAACATTTCATTATAGCACAGCTCCACTGCTTTTCGTTTCAGAAACGTCAGTTTGGATAGTGGAGCGGTCTACTTTTAAACCTAATACTACTTTGTATTGCTTTTTGATTGGTTCCTCTGCACCACGTGCGCTTCCCACTAGGAACAAACTGCCAAACATATTTAACTCTAAGTCACGTTCATAAACGCGAATTTAGCCGTATCATATTATATGATTTTGGGATATGCAATTTGCACTGCTGCGTTGTATTCTATTGTTGTTGCCTATTTATTGGTATTTAACGCCATTTTTGTCAAATCCTGTTTTATTGAATCTGAGTAGAACCACCGTTCTCCCGTAATTGGCAAACTTTCCCAAAGAAAGATTTTTGAGGTGCGGAACACGAACCAACGACACTGTCGACGGAGAACCCTCTGCTGTGTTGTAAAAAAGTTGCTACACAAACGTTCTGTATTATTACGTATGGGCGGAAGGTTTGGCAAACATTGTTGTTTTTGTCTTTACTAGCCTCGGCGAGATAGGAACGAGTCGTTATAGGGATCAATCAACAGTATGCATACGCTGATTTTTAATCACAATTGCTCCGCGACCGTTTGTTCGTCTTATGGAAGCCGCAACCTGACTGCTGGAGTTATCTTTGCGTAGGAATAGTCGATTTTTCACCTATTTACCTATAAAATGTTTTAAGTAATCTTTCCTTATTTTTTTGGCAATTGGGATGAAATAAATCCTTTTGGTGATGGTGTTCAAGGAGTTATTTATGCATGTTAACTGCTACGTGGTACGGATTCCGAATTCCTCATGATTATTTTAATATTAAATTCCCTTGTCATGCTAAGAATACAACAACTCGTTTTGAAATCGAAATTTAGCAGTTTCTTCTTGTCTCGGTATCAAAGAGTTGTCATCTGAAAAATATAATTCCAAAATATCCAACTCAACTAGTTACTTGTTTCACCACCCACTAACAGTATACCCGTACTGATATAGATCTAATCGGCCCTCCGTTCATGCTTAGCATTAGGTTCGAACATTTTGGTACATTGGCCGCTCTACCACACATTCCCGTTCACAAACAGAACACACGCCAGTTTGTAAAATGGACATGTGCGTTAAACTGGAGCTTTTCACTTTCCGCGGACCTGTTCCGAAAAATACTCAATTTTAGTTAACTTAGGGACTAAACATTTTCACAAATATCGATAAAAAAAGTTGTATTCGTATTCGACTCATTGTCATTTATATATTTATCAGTCTTTAACGTTCCTTTCTCTGGACTAATGCTCCTAGCATGTACTACACTGCCTTTAAAATTACGTGGTAACGATCCGTTTTTGTTCTGTTGCAACAACTGCATGTTTGCAGCGTTCTTATGCTGTTTTACACTTCCGCTGTATTTCGCGTCGCGACTGAACGCGTGGTAACAATATCTGCACCTATCTAGAGTACAATCAAGTTTCTGTATATTCACTTTGTCAACACCGTCTGTAGCCGATATCCGTACGCGGTTATCGTCGGAACTACTTTTGCCACAATTACAATAGATGTCGTTATCGTTATCGTTCACAAATCCTCTATTGAGGAACTCTCTAGAATGTCTTTCCGTGTCGCGTATATCCTGTATTATCTGTAAACAACTGACACACTCTACCCCTTCACAGTGGTCTTTCTCGCATATCCCAGACTGCACCTCTTTGCTTCTGTCGCTCATTTTGATACACGTATGGCGGAAAGTTCCAGTGAAGAAAACATTATTGTCCTTGTCTTCACTTACTTCACTGAGATACGAATGGGTCGTTATAGGGGTTGAGCAACAAGATTCGCTGCTTTCTGTCAGCATACTTTCGGATATAGAGTCACAGCTGCTCCGCGATGCGACCGTATCTTCGTCCACCAACGCCGCCTGGCTACTGGAGCTATCTTGGCGCAGGAACAGACGATTTTTTACCAGTTTACCCATGAAATGTTTTAAGTCTTTTTTCTTATTTTTTGGTACTTGCGTAGAAACTAATTCTTCTGATGATGGTGTTGGAGAATGAATATCTACACGTAAATTGTCACGTGGCACAGATTCCGAATTTTCATTACTCGTTGGCGTCAATGATTCAGGAGATGGACTATTTGTTGAAATATGTAAACTTTGTGATTGTGACGGAAGTTCTGACTGCAGACTTCTTGATTCTAACGAACTTTGTGTTTCCAAAGATGTTGTTGACGAGAATGACTTTTTGGGAAGGGATAGTTCTAGTTTCTTCCAAAATCTATCCACTTTTTTACTACTTTCGGACCCTGGCCATTCCAAATAAGTGACACTATTTAGAATCGATTTTAAATTCTGGTCAACAGATTTCACCTCGGAAATATCCTCCAGTACAATAGGAATGATTTTGTGTTTAAGCTTCAGCATCTCGTGCTGAGCTTTTTGATACTCCATCCGGCACCACTCGGACTTCACATACGCAGGGGATAGCACCATGATAGTTCGTCTGCTGCTCTCAATTGCTTTGACGATATTATTTGCAATGGCTGAAACAATATGGGACATATGTAAATAGCAAAAAAACAGTAGAAAAATTATAATCGTTATTTCCTTTTTAAATAGCATTTGTCTTCTTTATTTTTACTATAATTACTGCTGCTGCTATTACTACTACTGCCGCTATTGCTATTGCTACTACTATTGCTACTACTACTGCTACTGCTACTGCTGCTACTACTACTACTACTACTACTACTACTACTACTACTACTGCTGCTGCTGCTGCTGCTGCTGCTACTACTACTACTACTGTTACTATCATTATATTAAGTATTATTATTATTATTTACTTGTTATTATCATCATCATCATCACTACCTTCATACTTTTAACAATCATCATCAGCATTTATTCATTAATTTATAATGTACTAGTATTTTCTTATTATCTGTGCAAAATACTGTCGTTGATATGTTTGCAGACGATACTACCCTCTCAGTTTCAAATAATTCTCTTCCAAATGTTGTTAATGGCTTAACAGCAGATCTCAATAATGTTGATGCATGGTGTGTAGCAAATCGCATGTCTATCAATGCAGCGAAATCTAAAGTAATGTATATTTCTCCCAAAAGCAAAGTCAACCGCATATGTAATGACTCTCACCTAATTCATTACAAAGATAAAGCTATTGATATAAGTATACATGAAAAAATACTTGGAGTTATGATTGATAATTCGCTGTCTTGGCATACTGAAGTCGACAATGTTATAAAGAAATGTAAATCATTACTTTATCTTCTATCTCGCATCGAAGTATTTCTTTCTGTACCAATTTTGAAGTTTTTTTTTTTTAATGCTTACAGTTTACCTCATTTAGATTACTGTTGTGTAATTTGGGGAAATTGTAGATAAAATTGTTAGGTTTCAAAAGAGAGCTGCTAGACTTATTCTCGATAAAAATTACGATACTCCTTCTACAGAATTATTCACAGAGCTTAAATGGATGACGTTTCCTGAAAGTATTAAATTTCAAAAAGCAGTACTTATATACAAATCATTTAATGACAAGGCTCCTGTATATATCAAACAATTATTTACTCTAACTGCTAATGTTTATACACGCACATAACGGTCATCCTCTAATCTACAGTTGTATTCTCCTAAGCCTAATTCTGAAATGTTTCGAAATTCGTTTGTTAATTCAGGATCTTCTTTGTGGAAAACACACACACACGCACGCACGCACACACACACACCGGGTTAGAGTATAATGCATGTCGTAAGAAGCGACAATTTGAGTAATTCGATAGAATTTGCTGAAACTCTGCAGTTCTACAGGTATCAAGGTTCTATGTTCATTCTGTTTATTCATTTGTTGATGTGGTTGTTTTAATCTGTATGTTAATTTGTTGTGAGTGTGTTTTTTTCTACATGTAGAATAAACCTGGAATCTCCCTTTCTTTTGGCGTCGAATAACCTACAATGTGTCGGTACGCCGTATTAACCAATTCATGCATTTATTCATTAAATACATTTATGCTCGTTAATATAGAAACATATGTTTATAGTTACAGACCTTCTCCTGGCAAGAAGTCCCGGAAATGCATGCATAGTTTGAACTTATATTCCAGTTCAAGTTTTGGGTATAGTTTCTGTAGGACAAATTTCTCATCTTCAGCTGTCGACTTGTACGATACAAAGGCGTCGTACTCCTTACCATCTGAAACAAAGAGACAATATATTATTTCGGTGGCAACTTGAACACATGAATTACCCAGTATTCTCTGAGGTTTGACAGACGGTGTCAATGTATCAGCGGACTTGCCGAACCCGAGGTATTAATACACTCTTAGATAATGGCGTCTTCTTTTATTTTCCACACCAAGGTTATCTAGCTATATTGCTGAAAGCCTTCCTTCCTCTCCGACGAGTTGATGAGCCAAAGTAAGCATTTTTTATTATTCCAAAAAGTCAGCCGATACATTGAACAATTGGTCTGTGGCATCAGCGAGTTCTCATCCTAGGTTTAACGCCATTTTAAACACATTTCAGGTTATATACGGCATATCAAATTTTATTGATAAAGGAGACCTCGGAATGAATCTGAGTAGAACCACCGTCACTCCGCAAGTAACTGGCAAACTTGCTCACATAACGTTTTTTGGAGCGAGCAGGATTCGAACCTACGACCTTGGTAGGGAGAGGTAAGTGTTCTTGAGACGGTGCTTTAGACCACTCGGCCATGGAGGACACTTTCACCAATTAACGGCTTACGCTTACTCAAACCGATACACAAACAAACACTCACATGTATACAACACACAAGAAAATAAGTCTCACGCTAAACACAAAAGATAAGTTGCTCAGCAAAACACATCGGAAAAGAAGTTCAGTAAAACAATAAAACAGAAAAGATAAGTAGTTGGGCAAAGCATACAAGAAACGTATTTTAGCAAAATACATAAGAAAAGTAGTTCAGCAAAACATTCTAAAAAGAAAGGCAGTTCAACAGAACGCAAACGAAAAGTAGTTCGGCAAAGCACATGCGAAGCGTTGTTCAGCAAAACTAAGAAAAGTAGTTCACCAAAAACACATACGAAAAAGTAGTTCAAACTTGACAACACGCAGCCGAGAGCACAGTCTGACATTTATACTGGTCACAGTCTATAAAGCAATCACTTGGGTGACGACCAAGACGTTATGTTGACACTTCAAACACTGTCGGACATATAAAGGTGAAGGCTACAATTTACAATTAAGATACAAAGCTCAAAGACACAAACCATATTATGACCGCATTTTACTGAACGGAGCAGCTTACCTGTCATCTCATATTTTATATAACATTTTTTATGATTTTCTCAAAAAAAATCAAAACAATTACTTTCAAATTTGGACTTGAATGAACATTTAGGCTATGTCAGATTTTTACATATTGTCTGTTAATGTCGTATACAAATTCTAAAAACGCTACTAAATATTTTGACGAAAAGATTGGAAATATATAAGAGGCGGGTTAGCTGAACCGTTCAGTGTACATTCAAAGACGTAACGTTTTGAAACATTCGGTGCTAGTATGTTGTTTGTTTGTTTTTCAAGAATGAAAATGCAACGCATGGGTGTGTTGTCCCTTTATACTGAAAATAATGTTTATGGTACCCGTTCAGAATTGCCATATCATACATTTAACGGAGTACTAAAATGTCCATCCATTGAAATAATTAAAATCATAAAGGTACTATAACAAAAAAGAAACTTGTTTAATACGAATGGATTGTTGACCTACCTTCGTTTGTGTTTTGCAAACCTTACCGACTTACCTTTAACTCGATGCTACATATTAAATTAACTCTCTCTAAGAATGTTTAAGTATGACATCTACTGCAGTAAACATCAGATTATTTAACCCCCGCCCTAAAAAGTAGTTCCTGGCGCGTATCATTATTTTGACGGTGATTAACTCTGCAATCCTTGAGCACGATTACATAAGCAGGGTTATGCCTTAAGCATAAAATCCTGCTAAAACAGATGTTTTAAATTTACTTGCGAAATGGAGCTGATTCTACTGAGGTTTTATGTTTGTACGGCTAAGGACTTCACACACAAAATAAAACTGGATTATATCTATAACGTGCAATGTGATAAAAATGATGTTAAAGAGGTCTCGTCTATATCGCCAGTACTTTTTTTTCGAATTTAGCGGTATAACTGCATATTTATTTCAAACATTATCTATTATGGCTATTCTGTTCACTAACTTACGTTGTATTTGTAGGTAAACTTCTTTAATTTTGTTGACCAAATACTAAATTGCGGCCCGCGATAATGTCACTCATTGCCAGTATCGAGTTATGCTAAACATAATACCCATTGGTGCAAAACGGTACCAGGTGCCTTCTTATTTCATGTACACTTGGTACCTTATTGCACCAATGGAACGATACTTTCCTTGAAATTCAATAAACCTGACGTCATTTACAAAACAGAAAGTTACAGGTGATGCATCTTTAAACCCAATTAGATTTACGATTGTTTAATTGTTTTGTGGTAATTATTATTTTAAGCGTATGTGTCTAACGTCGATTGTGAAACATGTTCTTACTTTTACAAATCACGGCGTGGTCTAGTGGTAGAGCGTCCGCCTCGCATACGGAAGGTCGTGGGTTCAATCTCCGGCCCGGTCATACCAAAGACTTTAAAAATGGTACTACAAGCTTCCTCGCTTGACGCTCAGCATTTAGAGGAGAGTTCTAGGTCTGGTCGGCCCGGTGTCAGTATAATGTGACTGGGTGGGGTATCATACCATGTGTCTGCGGCATGATACTCCAGTGTGACAGCGCTTAGAATACTGTCTCAAGTAGACACCGCCGCGATATGACTGAAAAATTGTTGAAAACGACGCTAAACACCATACAACAACTACAACAACAAATCACGCGCGAAATCTTCCTGGGCAAAACCAGTACTAAGCGCTCTTGAAAGTAATTATAAGTAATTGTAAGCCTAGGTGGTACAGGTATTGAGTAGGCATGGATACCAAAACATGCTTTAGTCTTACCATCTTCTTCATACTGTTGGAAGTAGTGGACGATTTTCAGCATAAACACCAACCGCTTCTTCCACATAAAATACGAAGCCACGACCAGCACCGTTACCACCAGTATAACGATCCCGACGGAAATACCGACTACGTACCAGTGGAAAATGATCTCTTCCGGGTGTATCACTTGGTCTGAAACAATGCAAATACAAATCAATTAATCATATAAAAATTTTCATCGCTTTATAACCAATTTTGGCGTTTTTTTACGGACATTTCTTAATGGCCTGTGTGCATTGAAAGGTATGAAATAATGCAGGAAAAAACTGTCAATAGAGAAAACTTTGATTTTGTAAATCTCTATATAATACCTTCAGTAGATTAACCCTTTACTCCATAGATACGCGTTTTCCCGCTCCAATCACAGAAGGCCTTTGAAAACAGTGACGAGCAATGTGAACACTTCCTGCACTGTTTTCCACTCTGTCAGTGAATATAAACATAATTCACCCATTGCTGATACGTGGTGAATTAATGCTTTCAATATTAGAGGTGTCCAAAGGTGTCTTTATGAAGTAAAGGGTTAAATGAAATGATACTATTTTAACGGGAAAAATTATATTCCAAACTTATTCAATATCCCAGCACTGCAATCCTTGTTAGTACCAGAAGGGTGCTCGGTCAATTCAGAAATGACCGATCGTTGTTTCGCTTGCGATCAGGTTCAATTTCAGCAAACAGTTTGTTTTGCTTTGCTGGTAAAAATCTATAAATGCAGTTAGCCGCACGCTCCAAACTTTACCCAGACCTTAAAGCTGAACCAGTATTTACCACTTTTTGTACGTTATGAAATCAAGAACATTTTATCAGATTTATACTGTGCTCAATACCGTTACTATTTCCGTCCCGGTTCGTTTGAATCACGTGGCTGATTCAGTGTTTCTCGAAAATAAGCCTATCCCAGTCCCTGATATCTCTTTAGGTTCAGCTCTATTGTCCCTAATGAAAAAACAGGGACGTTCATTCCTGTCCCGCTATTCATAGCCATTGAACGATTACTTAACTATGACGTCATTCAAAATGTCCCTGAAATAACTGACCAATCAACAAGCTCATTGTCATGTCATTGCTATGTAACGGACCCATTTTATTGACACCCACGAACACTCAGTAAGATAAAGTCTGTTTTTTTTTCTTGGTTTCGCTCTGTACTTCCAAGAAGTCTTTTTATCGGATGGTATTTATTATTTCTCTCAGTCGGTTACGCGTCTGACTATCAATCCAGGGGTCGTGAGTTCGAATCCCCCGCCCGGCAACAGTCTCCGTGATGATTGATATACGACATTGTGTCTCATAATCATTCGTCTCTCACCACTGATTCAAGTGGGAAAGTTATCAGTTACCTGCGGAGATGGGGTGTGTTCAAGTACTGGTTAATCTCAGGAAACAGTGGTTAGGTTAACTGATCGTCTGTTAGCCATCGATGACATAAACATGACGCTAAATATTCAATCAATCATTATTTCTTTAAAACTGATGATGAAGATTTTTGTGAAGTCTTGGTCTAGGTTTGTGGGCAGCACAGATTACTATGGTCATTAGCCGCCAGTGGGAAAGCTATTTTAGTTTAAACTGATTTATTTTACTTTGACTGCGAAACAAGTTCTTACAACTTATACAAATCACGCTCGAAATCTTCCTGGGTAGAACCAGTTGTAAGAATATGGGGAAAATGTGTCTTGTTTATGGACACCTCATATGACCGTAGAGAAAGATCAAACCCACGACCCTCCTATCATTGGTTCGGTGCTCTACCACTGGACCACGTGCTCCACCTTTAAACCGTTGCAGAGGATAGCTTTGAGATGACTTATTGGCCACACTGAACGCACGTATTCTTGCGCAAGACGCCGCGTAGTAACCTTGTGCGACGTTTCGTAATTATTCTCACCTGTAGTATTCGTGTACTAACATACACTTTATATCAACGGCTAATTCGCATTCCATTTTCATTCAAACGCAATTAAACAATGATCATATTAATGTCATTCTGACAGTATTTTGCGCGCATCCATCACTTTCAACATGATTACTTGTACCGAGAGATCTCAAGGAGAAAATTTAAATAGCCACTTTATGTACTGTCAATTAATTAAAGTCTTTTTAATGAATCACATTAACGCATTTGAATATCTCTATAGATATTTATGTGCTGCGCTTATACGTACAGCAATTTGTTTATAAAGTGACTATTCGCAATCCTTCGGTTGATACAGATAATATGTTATTTATCTCTCAAGGTAAAGTGTATATATATATATATATATATATATATATATATATATATAAGCAAAACGGTTGGGTCACAAGTTCTACCAACATAAGTTACGGCCCTTCCGTACACAAAATGAATTACAAATACTCATACTGACAATTGTAGGTAAACAACGTTTTATAAATAAAACAATTTGATTTAGTTCTTGGATAACTATTATAGAGATGAATGATTTAGAAAGGAAAGAAATAGGAAATTGGAAATAAAGGTTGTGTAGTCTAATGATAAGATGATATAAATATACCCTATAAATAGAATAATCGTCATTAGACCGGCTTTTAACACACATGTAATGTACAGTTAATTATTATCGAATCGTTTTTAGTCTTTAATAAATTATTGCACAAATGTGAATTAACTGAGTTTTCATCGTAAGTATAAGTATAAGTTTCTTTACCGAACAGTGAAGTATGAAGACTTAGATGATGAAATCGACGTGTGGCTCGAAAAAAAATAAAGAAAAAAAAGTCGTGCATCTTTATTGAATATGCTGAATTTGCTTTAACCGAGCTCCAATATCACCAACATATTTAAGAATATGCTAAAATACATAAAATTCTAAAGCTATGGAAAGCATCCAAGTACAGGCACTGGTCAAATCTCTATTTTAGTATATTTGCTCATGTAGTATTTATATTGTAGTACCACACCAAGGTGATCCTGATTGCAGACGGGCTCCATTCAAAACTGAGGATGGATTCATATATTAAAGAAAGTTTACATAACCAGTCAAATTCAAATTAAGTTTTTAAGTATTAAAGTAAACCTTAACAAAGTGTTGGTGAAACAGAAGCCAGGACAACAACATCATCAACATCATCAACATCATAATCATCATCATCATCATGATCATGATCATGATCATCATCATCATCATCATCATCATTATAATTATAATTACGATACGAGCTGGGTTTTCTTAGGCCAAAACTCTGAACGTTGAGCGAATTGGAAGATACATTGTATTGAATGGAACCTTTCCTTGAGAAATGTGTCTGCATAAACTATATGTGTGTATGAGTGAACTGACGGACGAACCTTCTTTAAGTATACAGGTTTCGAAAAAATAATGATAAATGGGATTGCATTGCTTTATGGCCTATCTGTCAATTGTTGAAGACCGTAAGTATGTGTTTGACATTTCATTTAAAGCATTTATTATATCAAAAATGTCAAAGTATTCACTACACCTGTAATTGGGCCATCCAAGTTTAGAATAATAGAGGCGATGATTAATTTCACACGGAAGTTTAAGCATAAATAAAGAATCGTGATTGATCATCTCGGATCGTATTTAGCATTTAAAAAAGCATAGTCGATCATTTTGGATATTATAATGCCCACTGTTGCTATTTCGACCACATTAGTCATTCAAACTATTCCAACTACATTCCGCACAATAGACACGACTCGAAAATAAATCTACCTGTTCAATCAAAAACTGACATTTTCACGGACATATTGACACATTACGTAACTCTCCGCGACGACGAAATACTAATTAGGACATAGTATTGCCGCTAAACAATTAGTTGCAGCTAATAATGCACATTTTTAAACATATGTATATCAAGTTATTTTCGTAGCCCGGATATCGGCATTTGCCGTCTTTATAAGTGTCAGCTATTTTTCATATTGGCTGGCCGCTATATGCAATAAGTTCGTCACAATTGTACATACTCGTCCAATTCCGTCATCCTTCGGTATTAAGATTATCGGTGAGGTGTGCGGAATGCATTCTGTCATATCTGCAATGGAGGATTGTATTTAGCGTAGTTTTAATGCCATCGAGGGCTAACAGACGTTCAGTTAACTTAACCACTGTTTCCTGGTATCCTGAAAGGTTAACCAGTACTCGAGCACAACACCTTCTCCGCAAGTAACTGATAACTTTCCAACTTGCATCAGCGTTGAGAGACGAATGATAATGAGACGCAATGTCGTTTATCAATCATCACGGAGACTGTTGCCGGGCAGGAACTCGAACTCACGATCCCTTGATTGTAACTCAGATGCATAACCGACTGTGCTAATCGGTCCCGGCTGCAATGGAGGAAACTGGCGCGCCAATCTTCCTTTTAAAGTGCTCGAGTTCACAAGGTTACTGGAGACTACTTCGACACAGAATCCACATTAACAAAAATCTAAGAAGCGTTTGGTTTATTTTATGTAACCTTTTTAAAAAATGACATAATAAATTGTCCGCAATATATTTGTATTTTTTCTGCTTGCTTGTATATGAAATACATAACAAAATGAAATCCGAGAATAAAAAAGTAGTCCTTGTCGCGTATGATCATTTTGGCGGTGATCAACACTGCAAGGTTTGGCAACAACACCAGCAGGACTTTTCCATAGGCATAAATCTGGGATAATCACGCGTTTTCTTTGTGAAATATCACCCGAGCTTGGAACATGGATATAGACGTACGGCAAGTGTGTTTAAAGTCGAAATGTTTACATGAATCTCCAGGTATTAGAAGAATTCTCTGTTTACAGCCAATATCCAAGCATTAATTGACATTATTTAGATATCACATGTAACTTACATAAAGTGATAGAATATAATCGTTAATATACCCAAATCAGTTTAATAAGAGTTGATATTGCACGTCCGATGTGTTCGTTAATTTTCGGCTTCCCTCCATAAATAATTCAAGTGTTTAAACTTCTAAGTTGACTTCTGGGTATTGAATTTGTCAATAATTGCTAATTTATGAACACATAACATTCTGCAGTATATTCTGTAATTTTTGAGCAATATTGTTACTATAAAATAATTTGACAATTTTGATATTTTAAATTGCACAACACCGTCTAGAAAACTAATGAAAATAAGGTGGGCGATGTCAAACTGTCGTTTTTAAAAGCATTAGACGTTAAAGATGAACGTATGTACAGACATCTTTATTAACGCCCTTCAAGTCATGCTACGATGAACTGTTTATACACACAACGCCTGTCATGTTATTAACAAGCGAAAACAGACCAAGATTGTCTGAATGTAGCGTGTGATAAAATGAATCGTAATATATACACGTCATGAGAAAAGCTCAGACAAGCGGGGATAAATTAATAATCACGTTTAACGTTTATTTTTCTCTTCCGATTTATTGTCCGAGTCGCCTATTTTGAGTTGGTTTACTTTCAGAGGAAAGATCACAGGCGATTGGGTCACATAGTTAACCTTTCAGGACTCACAGCTCTATCATCTCATTTGGGAACTCATGACCTCAGATGAAGGAGGTAGAAATGAAACTTTAGTTATCTTTTTTATCTTTTTTTGCTGGACATTGTTTTGCAGTGGTTTATTCTTTCCTGCCACGTGTTAAATTGCCAATATTTGAGGCTGATACCTGATTTCTAGGCAATTCTGTGTCATTTTAGATTTGTTGGTTCGAACCGCATCGTGGGCAAATAGTTAACATATTATTTTTCACAAAACCATTGAATTAAAAAAAAAACCTAGTCAATGTATGCTTTTTCCCTTTATAAGTGTAGGTCTTGAGCCAGTGAAAAATGAGAGCCGAGACACATGTGCAAATTTTGCTTTTTCCATTGTGTTTTGGACATAAATGTTAAAATAGAGCTCTATGGGAAATGTAAATGTGGTGCGAGACGTTAATATGAGAAAAATAACTGCATGGAATTCGTATACGGAATGTTTCGAAAATTATACGAAACCATATGTATGAGAATTATAGGAAACATTTCGTATAAGAATAAGAATGATTCGTTTTTTGAGAAGTATACGAAACACGGTGGCGAACCCACGTGACTTTGTGTTATGGCGTGGTGCAAAAAGATAACATTCGTAATACTTCATGGTTTATCTCTATAAAGAGACGGCGTTCGTCTTTGTTTTGGGAATTTTCATGAATTATTAAGAAAATTAACTTAAAAAAAAGTATCTGAAGAGTGCACTATTTATTTGATTTTTACACCGCCCCATATATCATGTCACGTCGCTCGTGATCGTGTGAGAAGTATATGGAAATCCGACTAGGTTTATTATGCGAGTAAATAAATAATATCGTAAATATGAGAATAATATAGGTTTTCATATGAGAATCATATGTGATTTTGTGGTTTTTTGAGCTTGATTGTTCTCCTGCCTTTTTATCTGAGACATGTGTTTCTTCTGTTGTTACGTTGAATACACCTAACCAAATATTCGAGGTTTTCTATAATAAAACATAATTATGATTCTTCTTCTTCTTCTTCTTCTTTTTCTTCTTCTTCTTAATATTATTATGATTATTATTATTATTTTTATTATTTTTATTATTATTATTATTACATGTATTATTATTATTATCATTATTATCATAATTATTATTATAGTTATTATTACTACATGTATTATTATTATTATTATTACTATTATCATTACATGTATTATTATTATTATCATTACATGTATTATTTTTATTATTTTTATTGTTGTTATTGTTATTATTATTATAATTATTATTATTACATGTTTTATTACTATTATTATCATTATTACATGTACTATTATTATTATTATTATTATTATTATTATTATTATTATCACTATCACTATCACTATCACTATCACTAGCCGTAACAGTAGCAGTAGCAGTAGCAGTAGCCGTAGCAGTAGCAGTAGCAGTAGCAGTAGCAGTAGCAGTAGCAGTAGCAGTAGCCGTTTCCGTAGCAGTAGCAGTAGCAGTAGCCGTAGCCGTAGCCGTAGCCGTAGCCGTAGCCGTAGCCGTAGCAGTAGCAGTAGCCGTAGCCGTAGCCGTAGCCGTAGCAGTAGAAGCCGTAGCCGTAGCCGTAGCAGTAGCCGTAGCCGTAGCAGTAGCAATAGCAATAGCAGTAGCAGTAGCAGTAGCCGTAGCAGTAGCCGTAGCCGTAGCCGTAGCAGTAGCAGTAGCAGTAGCAGTAGCAGTAGCAGTAGCCGTAGCCGTAGCCGTAGCAGTATAATTAAAGTTATTGATACCGTTGATTATCACTTTGTCAAAACGATTAGTTGTCCGTCATAGACCCATATACGTATTTCGACTGTTTGCGTCTAGGTATAAGACAAACGTTAGCGTCAACAAGTAAAGAATATATATATATATCATGTCGTTTATCACCACTTCAACTCTTGATCAGGGAACGAAATCACCTGTTGCTATTATTAGAAAGTTACTACGCACGTTATTGCTGTAACCATTGTCAAACCACACCTGCTTGGAGGACAATTAATGAACGACTCGTCTCATCTACATGTAATAAAAGTAACAAACATCATGACGGGCACTTTTTTATGTAAATCTATGCCTCATTTCCGAAAACATAGTAAGTTAGTACATCCACTGTGTCGTCAGATTGATATATCAAATGTATATTACAGGTATCACTACACGGTTGAACTTTGATGTATCAAATGTATATTACAGGTATCACTACACGGTTGAACTTTGTTCTCTGTTCTATAAACTACAGTTGGGGATTTCAACGGTAAAAATATATAATTATTTTCACATAGAATCTTTTTTAAAGTATTTTTTCTCATAGCAGGAATGTATCCGCACATAATTATATACACAATAACTGATAGTTGACTAGTTGTTGTTGTTTTTTTAAAAACAACAACAGTGCAGTGACACCCTAAGATTTCATTTAAAAAGAAGTCCTCAAATGTTCATAAATACACGCATCTGTTTAAGTCCTATACAAGTCACTGTTTAACACCAGTGATTTCTTACATCAGTAGGTGCTATGTCAGCTGTTGCTTTAAAGGGATTATATTGGAATATTACCGTCAATTCCCTGTCCTAAATACACACGCACAGCGTGAAGATACACTTATAACTTAGAGATATACGTGTCTTAAGTGCCTAATTGCATAACCTCTTTAAAACAAACATCGGGTTTCTGAAGCTACGTTTTTGTTTTTGTTTACATTTGCCATTTTCAACGAACCGCTTTCGGGTTTCCAATCAATCATCGGATAACATCGTGAAGACTCGTTCCCGATCTCGTTTTCGAGACTTTGTTCGAGAAGTTTACGGAGTTCAATGTAAACATTAAGCAATACTTTATTGCGGTTTTGGCCAATATTCAATTACTGTTAATTTGATAACTTTCAAGTAAATAAAGGTTATACGTCAATACATAAGCATTATTTTGTGCACAATGCATACAGGAAAAGTCTGGATTAACAGAGTGTTTGTGTTACTTGCCAATATAATCCCTTTAAATATCTGCAGCAAGAAATAAACCATTAAAATAAAACCAAGTAAGACTTTTTAGTGCAAGAATCATAATACTGTGGCAAAAAAGGCGCAATCGTATAAGTGAGACTGTAATGCTATTTTTATGTTAAATGTCGGTTGCAATATTAACAAATCACTATACTGAATGTTACCTACATAATTATCTATATACTGGCAAACGTGTATATATAATATATACTTAAATATTAACACATCACTATACTGAATGTTACCTACATATCTATATTCTGGTAAACGTGTATATATATAATATATACTTATATATTAACAAATTACTATACTGAATGTTACCTACATATCTGTATACTGGTAAACGTGTATATATATAACATATACTTAAATATTAACAAATCACTATACTGAATGTTACCTACAAATCTATATACTGGTAAACGTGTATATATAATTTATATACTTAAATATAAACACCTACATATCTATATACTGGTAAACATATATATATATAACATATACTTAAATATTAACAAATCACTACACTGAATGTTACCTACATATTAATGTACTGGTAAACGTGTATATATAATATATACTTAAATATTAATAAATCACTACACTGAATGTTACCTACATATCTATATACTGGTAAACGTGTATATATAATATATACTTAAATATTAACAAATCACTACACTGAATGTTACCTACATATCTATATACTGGTAAACGTGTATATATAACATATACTTAAATATTAATAAATCACTACACTGAATGTAACCTACATATCTATATACTGGTAAACGTGTATATATAATATATACTTAAATATTAACAAATCACTACACTGAATGTTACCTACATATCTATATACTGGTAAACGTGTATATATAACATATACTTAAATATTAACAAATCACTATACTGAAAGTTATCTACATATCTATATACTGGTAAACGTGTATATATAATATATACTTAAATATTAACAAATCGCTACACTGAATGTTACCTACATATCTATATACTGGTACACGTGTATATATAATATATACTTAAATATTAACAAATCCTTATACTGAATGTTACCTACATATCTATATACTGGTAAACGTGTATATATAATATATACTTAAATATTAACAAATCGTTACACTGAATGTTACCTACATATCTATATACTGGTAAACGTGTATATATAATATATACTTAAATATTAACAAATCCTTATACTGAATGTTACTTACATATCTATATACTGATCAACGTGTATATATAATATAAACTTAAATATTAACAAATCACTACACTGAATGTTACCTACATATCTATAATCTGGTAAACGTGTATATATAACATATACTTAAATAGTTGTACTGGGTCCACTAATGATTCTATATAACTTAATATAAAAAAAAAAGAATATATAACATAAACTTGGGTCAGACTGTTTTATCGGGTCCCAAGTAAATGTGTGTTACTGGGTCCCTACAAAATGTGTGCTACCGGGTCCCTACTTCATGTATGTTATTGGGTCCCTACTAAATGTGTGTTACTGGGTTCCTACTAAATCTGTGTTACTGGGTTCATACTAAATGTGTGTTACTGGGTCCCTACTAAATGTGTGTTACTGGGTCCCTACTAAATGTGTGTTACTGGGTCCCTACTGATTGTGTGTTACTGGGTCTCTACTGAATGTGTGTTACTGGGTCCCTACTAAATGTGTGTTACTGGGTCCCTACTAATTGTGTGTTACTGGGTCACTACTAAATGTGTGTTACTGCGTCCCTACTAAATGTGTGTTACTGAGTCACTACTAAATGTGTGTAACTGGGTCCCTACTAAATGTGTTACTGGGTCCCTACTAAATGTGTGGTACTGAGTCTCTACTAAATGTGTGTCACTGGGTCCCTACTAAATGTGTGTCACTGGGTCACTACTAAATGTGTGTCACTGGGTCCCTACTTAATGTGTGTTACTGGGTTCCTACTAAATGTGTGTTACTGGGTTCCTACTAAATGTGTGTTACTGGGTCCCTACTAAATGTGTGTTACTGGGTTCCTACTTAATGTGTGTTACTGGGTTCCTACTAAATGTGTGTTACTGGGTCCCTACTAAATGTGTGTCACTGGGTCACTACTAAATGTGTGTCACTGGGTCCCTACTAAATGTGTGTCACTGGGTCACTACTAAATGTGTGTCACTGGGTCCCTACTTAATGTGTGTTACTGGGTTCCTACTAAATGTGTGTTACTGGGTTCCTACTAAATGTGTGTTACTGGGTTCCTACTTAATGTGTGTTACTGGGTTCCTACTAAATGTGTGTTACTGGGTCCCTACTAAATGTGTGTTACTGAGTCCCTACTAAATGTGTGTTACTGGGTCCCTACTAAATGTGTGTTACTGGGTCCCTTTTTAATGTGTGTTACTGAGTCCCTACTAAATGTGTGCTACCGGGTCCATACTTCATTTGTGTTATTTGGTCCCTACTTAATGTGTGTTATTGGGTCCCTACTAAATGTGTGTTACTGAATCCCTACTAAATGTGTGTTATTGGGTCCCTACTAAATGTGTGTTATTGGGTCCTTACTAAATGTGTGTTATTGGGTCCCAAGTAAATGTGTGTTACTGGGTCTGTACTTAATGTGTGCTACCGGGTCCCCACTAAATGTGTGCTATTGGGTCCCTACTAAATATGTGTTACTGGGTCCCTACTGAATGTGTGTTACTGGTCACTACTGAATGTGTGTTACTGGGTCCCTACTAAATGTGTGTTACTGGGTCCCTTCTAAATGTGTGTTACTGGGTCCCTACTATTTGTGTGTAACTGGGTCCCTACTAAATGTGTGTTACTGAGTTCCTACTAAATGTGTGTTACTGGGTCCCTACTAAATGTGTGTTACTGGGTCCCTACTGAATGTGTGTTACTGGGTTCCTACTAAATGTGTGTTACTGGGTCCCTACTAAATGTGTGTTACTGGGTCCCTACTGAATGTGTGTTACTGGGTCCCTACTAAATGTGTGTTACTGGGTCCCTACTAAATGTGTGCTACTGGGTCCCTACTAAATGTGTGTTATTGGGTCCCTACTAAATGTGTGTTATTGGGTCCTACTCAATGTGTGTAACTGGGTCCCTACTTAATGTGTGTTACCGGGTCCCTACTAAAGGTGTGTCACTAGGTCCCTACTAAATGTGTGTCACTGGGTCACTACTAAATGTGTGTCACTGGGTCCCTACTTAATGTGTGTTACCGGGTCCCTACTAAAGGTGTGTCACTAGGTCCCTACTAAATGTGTGTCACTGGGTCACTACTAAATGTGTGTCACTGGGTCCCTACTTAATGTGTGTTACTGGGTTCCTACTAAATGTGTGTTACTGGGTCCCTACTAAATGTGTGTTTCTAGGTCCCTACTAAATGTGTGTTACTGGGTCCCTACTAAATGTGTGTTACTGAGTCCCTACTAAATGTGTGTTACTGGGTCCCTATTTAATGTGTGTTACTGAGTCCCTACTAAATGTGTGCTACCGGGTCCATACTTCATTTGTGTTATTGGGTCCCTACTAAATGTGTGTTATTGGGTCCCTACTAAATGTGTGTTATTGGGTCCCTACTAAATCCCTACTAAATATGTGTTATTTGATCCGTACTAAATGTATGTTGATATATTGGGTCCCTACTTAATGTATGTTAATGTGTCCCTACTAAATATATGTTATTGGGTCACTACTAAATGAGTGTTATTGGGTCCCTACTAATTGTTTGTAATTGGGTCCCTACTAAATATGTGTTATTGGGTTCCTACTAAATGTATGTTATTGGGTCATTACTTAATGTGTGTTATGAGGTCACTAGTTAATGCGTGTTTTGGGGTCCCTACTTAATGTATGTTTATACATAGGGTCCCTATTAAATGTATATTATTGGATCAATACTGAATGTATGTTTATATATTGGGTTCATACTAAATGTATGCTTATATATTGGGTCTCTATTAAATGTTGTTTATATATTAGGTCTCTACTAAATGCGTATGTTTATATATTGGGTTCATACTGACTGTATGTTTATATATTGGGTTCATACTAAATGTATGTTTATATATTGGGTTCATACTGTATGTTTATATATTGGGTTCATACTGAATGTATGTTTATATATTGGGTTCATACTGAATGTATGTTTATATATTGGGTTCATACTGAATGTATGTTTATATATCGGGTCTCTATTAAATGTATGTTTATATATTGGGTCTCTATTAAATGTATGTTTATATATTGGGTCTCTACTAAATGTATGTTTATATATTTGATCCCGACTAAATGTTTGTTTATATACTGGGTCTCTACTAAATGCGTATGTTTATATATTAGGTCTCTACTAATGCCGTATGTTTATATATTGGGTCTCTACTAAATGTACGTTTATGTATTTGATCCCGACTAAATGTTTGTTTATATATTGGGTCTCTACTAAATGCGTATGTTTATATATTGGGTTCATACTAAAGGTATGTTTATATATTTGATCCCGACTAAATGTATGTTTATATATTGGGTCTCTACTAAATGCCGTATGTTTATATATTGGGTCTCTACTTAATGCCGTTTTAATATATATTGGGTTCATACTAAATGTATGTTTATATATTTGATCCCGACTAAATGTATGTTATTGGGTCACTACTAAACGTGTTACTGTTTCCCAACTAATGTATATTTATATATTGGGCCCCTATTAAATGTATCTTCATATACTGGGTCCCTCCTTAATGTATGTTTATATACTTGGTCCCTACTAAATGTGTGTTACTGGGTCCCGATCAAATTAATTTTACTAAACAACATCCCATATATAGTATCGAAATATAATGTAGGAGTATAAATAATATAGATCTCACATACCAATTAAATCCCTTGTGAGATTTTTAAGTCTGAGAAATTAGATCTGTGTCAATTGGTTGAGTATGTAATTTTAAATGATTGCAACAACCAAGAAGAGGGGAACAGTTTTATGAATTCTACCAATTTTGTATAGCATAGGGAACTGTTGTGTGAAGACATAACAGTTTGAATGTGCGCAGTAACCTACTGTTACAATTAACATAATCACGAACAATGAAGAGATGTTGCTTAATTATTCAAAATTATGAACAAAATGCAAACTCCTTAGCGTAAAATTTGAAGTTACAAAAATGTATATGGATATGACAATACGTTTAATTATGTTTTCATTCATTGTTCAAACATTTTGAGAGCCATAATCATTAAAAGACACGAAATCCCTATAATATACATAATTTACTTTTCACGCTTCTTGCTAAAGTTTTAGTTTTAGTAATTTAGGAATGAATGAATGATTAAATCATTTAATAAAAATGTATCTTATTGGCGATTGTCATAATCAATTTATAATATACATTTGTACATCTTACCCTATCTAAAACTATCACTGTATAACAAAAGGACAACACAGCATATTAATAGCCAATAGGAGGCAATAGTTACCTTGTTCCAGGATGACCGGTTCCGTACAGTTCTGTCCCGTGTAATTCCAATGACAGAAACAAAAGAATTTATTTTTAGAAATGTGCAAATTACAAACACCATGATCCCCGCAATTCAGTGGACACTTGCGCTGACAAAAGCCCCCCACATAATTGCTCTCGCATATGCAAGCAAAGATTCGTCTTTTCAACTTTTCAGAGTCGCACACACCATGCTTGCAATGGAAGCCGGGTCCACACGTACGGCATTTATAGATGTCATTTATGTTGACACAGTCTCCATCCAGGCAATGCTTGTTACATGCCAGTCTGTCTGTGGATTCTGTAGATACGTTAGCCTGTTGATTGTTTATATGATTAATAGTGGACACTGTTGCTTGAAAATTCGTCCGTAAAACATTATGCAATTGTGGAAATATGGTTGTTAATGTATTTGCTATGTTTAATCTCGTCTCTGTGGTTGTGTTGCCAACAGGTGTGTTACTTTTAGCCGTCTTGTTATCTGACTGTGAATTAGAGACGTTGGTATGTTTCTCAAGTGCTTCAAACTTCCCGGTACTGTTGTCTGCTTCTCCACCGCTACCAACTGTCGAGTCAGTCGTTGCCTGAACAAATGGCAATGCAATGAGATCTTGGCACCGTTGACCAGTCCATCCCGGTGCACACACACAACCTCCCTGACACGTGCTCTGGTCAGTGATGCAGGTGCCGCCATTTTCACATCTGTCTGATTTCGTTTGACAGAAATCATGGCATTTTCTTCCTCCTCGGGAAGCGACCCCTGCAAATGTTAACGTTTGGAAAAACCGCTTATTCCTGAATTCAGGCACATTGGTCACAAATCCGAATAGTGTGTTACACATGATCACCAATAAAACCCGAAGCTTAAAATGAACACCCATCTAGTTCAGCTGTGTATGTTGGCATACTAGTATATGCTCCATGTTCATCCCCTATACTTTAGACGTCAAATAAAATCACTACTGTTATCACTCGCTTAATCCATGCCACAGACTTATGAATTCACATATGAAGAACATAAATATCACCAAAATCACTTGTATATTCATTGCATAATTATAACATTTCCACATTTATCGTAGACCGACACATTGTATAAATTGGTGAGTCGTCTTTGTTTGCCATATTTACTGCGTACACTACAAAACTCGACAACATCTTTATCATCAGCTCGTAGCACAACACTGTCGCATTGTGTGTTGTCAAACCAACCGTGTATAATAAACTAATTAATTATGTTTCGTGTTTTGTTGACCTTTTAATGAGTGACGTCATATATGACCCTGTTAAACACAACCGCACTGGGGAGAGCAACAAAAGTAGATATAATTCAGTGCAATTGTAGTAAATTCCCTTACAGCAATACAACATTCGTTATGTTTAAATACATTTATTTAATGTAAAAAGAGTTGATTTACAGCTCTAATGACATTCACTTTATCTATATGTATGTATTTATAGTTTTGACATACGTTTTCTAGTCCCAAGTGTAAATATTTAATATCAATAATGGAATTAACACTGGCAATTGCAAACGAGTATTATATTATGTTACTTATAATTCGCCGGTAAGTGAAACCGGTTAGCCGGAAAATAAATCTGTTTTCTCTGTCCCACTGAATACTTGCAAAAATGTTGTTTTTAAGATTTACACATGTTTCCAATACATGCCGTTGACTACGATATTAGACATATTTTATAATTGACTATGAATGAAAACAATCGACGTTGTGATACTACCTTGGTGTATCCCTTGAAACATGTTTTAAATATTTTGTTCGTGTTTTAGAAAGTGTTACGCTGAAATGAAATAAATGAGAGGATGATGGAATGTATGAATGGTGTTTTACGGAATGTCGATACATACGGAAATATGTCAATTTATACACGTTAAGTTAATGAATCTGAAGATAATAATAGTAATAATATATCAAATAAATGTTGTTGTTTTATTTTAATGGGGTTTAACGCATTAATAAACACATTTCGAGTTATATATGGTGTGTCCAGTTTTATTGACGGAAGAAGACCTCAGAATGAATCTAAGTGCATGTAGAATCAACGTCCTTCAACAAGTAACTGGCAAAATATCTCACATAAAGGTTTAGGTGCGAGCGGGACTCGAACCTAGGATCTTAGCGGTGAGAGGAACGTTTTTTTAGGAGGCGCCTTAGACCACTCAGCCACGGAGGGCCTTTATAAATGTAGTAAAAATATCATAGTTAAACATATTAACACATATATAAACTAATGAATTGAAAAATAATAAACACAACCAATCTGTTAGAATTTATCACGGAAAAAAACAACCCATATTGTTAATTTAAAGTAATTTATAAAAAAAAAAAACGTTTCCGATTACAAATTAGTGATATTTTATTTTAGTTCGATTGCGAAGAAAGTTCAGAGCCTTTATGCAACGGTCTCGGCTCCGCTTCCTGGATACAACCAGTACTGAGTGTTGTTTTTCAGAGGCGTTAGGTCGAGCTGGGTATCGAACCCGCCACGTTTAGCGTGAGCGACCATAATCGATTTAATATTGTACATTCAACATAACATGGACTAACGGTATGTGATTCGGGGTTAAAATGTTCAACCTCATTGCCTCAATGTTCATAAATGAACTCATATTTAGATACGTACATGGATTTATTTCCAGTAGAAAATTATTTACTTAGTATTATATAATGCCTTGGTTACAGTTTGACAATATATATATATATATATATTAATATCGATGATAATATTGGCATTATAGACGCTTTGAAACATATCTTTGTACCTCCATACCATATATCCCTCAATCTCACTCTTCTACAACATGTTGTCACCATCTAACCATCACCTTTCTATGGAAAACACATAGATATACTATAGGTACATGTAAGCAATACTATAGGTACATGTATAGTTACACTATAGGTACATGTAAGCTATACTATAGGTACATGTAAGCTATTGTAGCTTTTTTCTAAATCATTTCACCTTGTTATTCAATGTATATATTGAATATATGACTACCGTGTACATTGTGGACAAACTATTGTTTAATCTAAACAGTGAAGTTTTTGTAATCCCATGCACAATAATAGGCATATAACATATACAGAACGTAACAGCTAACCTGCCACATGACATTTCATGTACCTGACATTTAATGGATTTTCTCCAAAAATTGTCAAAGCAATTTCTTTTCTAAATTTGGGAATTGAATAAGAAAAACACTTAGTTATATATAATCAATACATACTTGTCTGTTATTATCGTATACAACCTCTAACTGTCCTTCTCAATAGAATATATCGGACATACAATGTGGGTGGTTAGCTGTTCCGTTCAGTATACAACGTGGTAGTGCTAGGCGTTATCAAGTGATGATTATGATCTAGTTTCGCATTTGGTGAAAAGTATAAAGCGCATATTAGTAGCATTGCATTGTAGAACTATCTGCACTAGCTTTACAAAATGGTTCATGGCGACAGTGCAGTATAATTGCATTGTAGAACTATCTGCACTAGCTTTACAAAATGGTTCACAGCGACAGTGCAGTATAATTGCATTGTAGAACTATCTGCACTAGCTTTACAAAATGGTTCACAGCGACAGTGCAGTATAATTGCATTGTAGAACTATCTGCACTAGCTTTACAAAATGGTTCACAGCGACAGTGCAGTATAATTGCATTGTAGAACTATCTACACTAGCTTTACAAAATGGTTCACAGCGACAGTGCAGTATAATTGCATTAAGCACATATTAAGGTCCCAAATAATCTGAAATTTGTTATTTTTATGATAAAAATATAGTTATAAATCACTATCACAGGAAATACTATTATTAGAGGTAAAAAGGTAACTAATACACAACTAGTTTTAGTTGTGACCTTTTCAGACCTTAAACATGGTTCAGTGTAGGCTTGAACAAGTAAAAATAAACTTTCTATTGTCCGATGGTGGTAAACTTTTAATATGTTGTACCGCAACATATGTTAATAGAAAGCAGCTTAGAAACAGAACAGTTTTTTTTTGGGGGGGGGGGGTTTCCGGGTTGACCTAAAATTACCGTAGAATGACTTGACTAATAATACATAATGACAATAGATTGAGGTAAGTTAAATTTCTTAAATCATGGCATGGTGCACTTTTATATACACAGTTAACTTGGTAGTAATAGTCATGCGCCCCGGACATGAGAGCTGTTTGAATTGGTTGAACTAATTTCCTTATAAATATGCTTAAATTGTTTGTTGTTACTGATAAGAAATTTGGAGCAGTTTCATAAGTTCTGCCACGTTTGGATGACAATGGATGTTTTTGGATGAAAATATGGCAGTTTGAAGATACGTAGTAATACACAGTAACGACAAACATAATATTTATTTACCAAAAATGAAAGAGTTTTTCAATGACTCAAGCGTATTAAATATATCTATGTCATTGACTAGAGCGTGGTATATGTCTATTTTATGGACTAAAGTTTGCTAAATATATCTATGTCATTGACTAGAGTGTGGTATATGTCTATTTTATTGACTAGAGTGTGGTATATGTCTATTTCATTGACTAGAGTGTGGTATATGTCTATTTTATTGACTAGAGTGTGGTTAATATGTGTATTTCATTGACTAGAGTGTGGTATATGTCTATTTCATTGACTAGAGTGTGGTTTATGTCTATTTCATTGACTAGAGCGTGTTAAATATATCTATGTCATTGACTAGAGTGTGGTATATGTCTATTTCATTGACTAGAGAGTGGTTTATGTCTATTTCATTGACTAGAGCGTGTTAAATATATCTATGTCATTGACTAGAGTGTGGTATGTCTATTTCATTGACTAGAGCGTGTTAAATATATCTATGTTATCGACTAGAGTGTGGTATGTCTATTTCATTGACTAGAGCGTGTTAAATATATCTATGTCATTGACTAAATGTGTGGTATATGTCTATTTCATTGACTAGAGAGTGGTTTATGTCTATTTCATTGACTAGAGCGTGTTAAATATATCTATGTCATTGACTAGAGTGTGGTATATGTCTATTTCATTGACTAGAGCGTGTTAAATATATCTATGTTATCGACTAGAGTGTGGTATGTCTATTTCATTGACTAGAGCGTGTTAAATGTATCTATGTCATTGACTAAATGTGTGGTATATGTCTATTTCATTGACTAAAGCGTGTTAAATATATCTATGTTATCGACTAGGGTGTGGTATATGTCTATTTCATTGACTAAAGCGTGTTAAATATATCTATGTCATTGACTAAATGTGTGGTATATGTCTATTTTATTGACTAAAGCGTGTTAAATATATCTATGTCATTGACCAAAGTGTGGTATATATATGGCAATTTCATTGACTAAAGTTTGCTAAATATGTCTATTTCATTGACTACAGTTTGCTAAGTATGTCTATTCCACTGAATATAATATATAGCGATGTCTACATTTCCTTAAATTAGTGAATTACAGTTAACATATATAGTAGAAACTTTACCGCATGTATTCACTCACACACACCAAAACACATTACCATTTTATATGGTTTGACACAAAACTATTTTTTAATGTCAATTATTTTATGCCACATAAAGCGAGACAAGTAAGTGAACCATTTATAAATAAGATGTGACAAACATTGTGATGTTTTCCTAGTGATTTCTGATGCGCGTCAGTTCCTTTTTCATAAAGTTATTTTACGATATCTTCTGATAAAAAAAACAAACAATTGTGCCGTCTGCTGTATGCGCCGGCTGTCAACTTATATAATATGTGTAATTTGTTACTTGAAATGTCACTGTGATAATGCCATTAGTCTCAATCACAATAAGTATTACGTGCATTTTTTGACAAGCTATCTTAAAAATGTACACTTGCACATTTTTTGCCTGACCTACTACCGATAAATCAAATATTCATTGTAAGGGCAGGGAACCAGACTAACCTTTGATTTGTGTACTTGATATTTTTTATGGATCTTGATTTTTGACGATGAATGGTTGTGAAGTTTAAACAAGAATAATAAATACTTTTTTTTCAAGAGGGTAACGTAATTAGTATAATACATCGGCTAATAATTTCGCTTGCGGTGCTCAAGTTTGGTTAAAACGAACGTAACCAGGTTTTCCTCGCAAAACATATATTTTGTTAATTGTTAATTAAATAAAGAATTTCGCTGTTCACGATCAACATATATCAAAATATCATAAAATATCAAAATTTGGTATAAAAGTTTATCAGGACAGTTTATCGTCATGGAAGCACAGAGATGCTTAACTCGAAAAAAAAGTTGTATCTTCTTAAGACTATTTAACCATATTTACCATTTTTTAAAAACGAAGATGATAATGAGAACTGTATGTGAATGTGCACGATACATTTCAAGATAATACATATCTACGTAAAATTTGATATTTTGTTATTTTTGATAAAATGAATACGAGTCATTAAAATGTTATTCAATTATTTTCATAGAACTGACCATAACAAAGTGCGTCGTAGTAAATATGATAATCTGCACAAAAACACACTGAGAACTACTTTTTTCTCTTACTTATTCTTACTTTGGGGAAAACAATCTTTGACCATACCACATATATTTCCGTTATGTTAAGCGTATAGTCCAAGTTTATTTTCTTTTTATGTTCAAAATGTTTGAGACTTGTTTCTAGAGGTAAAATGTATGCTGAGTCCGAAACTCCAATTCTTACTAACGGCTGTCGTGGCGATATGTCACAAATACAAGATGGTAGCCAAAATGGCTACAAAAAACGTACTTGTTTCAATCGTGAATAAAACATTTTTAAAGGCTTGTCAATTCTAGAAGACTTATATAAAAAACGGGAAACTTACAATTTATTGTGTGTTTTTTTTTTTACATCTGAAGTGCCAAAAAATCATTAGAAAATCAGGAATCATGTTTCATCCAAACGTTTTTTTTTTCTGTTGAGTCTGTACACTGTTGGCAAAATGAAAGTAGACTTCCGGAGTCATGTATTCATACAATATCCAAACATAATTATTTTCAAAATTCACATTTTAAAAATTACAGTGTTTTCAAAATATTCCAAAATATACCAATAATGCCATTCAAAATACAAAATGAGCATTATAAAAAGGGAAAATACATTCTTAAATAATTTAAAGGAACAAGGGTTATTTTTAACCGCCATTTTGCGACCACCCATCGGAAGCACTTCCTGTTTCCAATTGATTAGCTTTGCCCTTTAAATGCACGTTTAATGACAGTTACAGACGGATAAAGTTTATTAATGTTATCGTCTATGTTTTGTTTCATTTACATTATAAATGTTAGCCACATCGCTGTTTTTTTGTTTTATATGCGGTTTGCAAATCTGTCAAAATTTCTATTTTTGTCATAAAAGCTAAATTTTGCCTTTCTCGGTTTCAATATTTAAAAGCATACGTATGTAATGCTCATATTGCACACAATTAAGCCCTGTCTTTTTTCATCTCTAATACAAATCTGACTCTTTTCTAGAAAACAAGCCAAAACATAGAGTTTCCTTTGTATGTGCTATGTAACATTTCATTGGTTAATTGTTCCGAACATTTTTATAATAATCTACACAAATTTAGTGACTACAAAATCTTCTTCTTCCGTTACAGTCACTTATCAGTTGTGGTCATCACGAGAGGAGGGCGGCATATATGCAGTCGTAAAATGTTTATATGTATTAAAAGTTAAGTACAGTGTCTGAAAGTTAAAATGACTGTTGACCTTCGCATTAGTTCAAACTTATATATTTGATTTCAATTGTAACAAGTTATTACAATTTAAACATATCACGCCCAAAATGTGTAGAACCAGTACTAAGCATATGCAGAAAAAAGCGTCTTGCTCAAGGACACCACACATAGCCGCTGGGGAGGATCGATTCATGTCTAATTAAGATTTGAATTAAAATAATCTACTGTAGCCATGGCAACAGTATATTCCGGAAGAGCATTCGCTTTAAAGGAATTTATTGTAGCCATGGCAACCGTTAATTCTAGAAGAGCATTCGCCTTTAAAGAATATATTGTAGCCATGGCAATAGTATATTCTGGAAGAGCATTTGCCTTAAAAGAATATATTGTAGCCATGACAAACGTTAATTCTGGAAGAGCATTCGCTTTTAAAGAATCTATTGTAGCCACGGCAATAGTATATTCTGGAAGAGCATTCGCCTTAAAAGAATATATTGTAACAATGGTAATAGTATATTCTGAAAGAGCATTTGCCTTAAAAGAATGTATTGCAGCCATGACATACGTTAATTCTGGAAGAGCATTCGCTTTTAAAGAATCTATTGTAGCCACGGCAATAGTTTATTCTGGAAGAGCATTCGCCTTAAAAGAATATATTGTAACAATGGTAATAGTATATTCTGAAAGAGCATTTGCTTTAAAAGAATGTATTGTAGCAATGGTAATAGTATATTTTGGAAGAGCATTCGCCTTTAAAGAATCTATTGTAGCCACGACAAAAGCATATTCTGGAAGAGCATTCGCCTTAAAAGAATATATTGTAGCAATCGGGAAAGTATATTCTGGAAGAGCATTCCACAGTGGTATGCCTCTTTGGTAAATGAAAACTTTAAAAGGTCAGTTGAGGCAGTCAGTCGATCGTACAGTTGTAGGTGATATAATCTTTTAGAGTATCCAGTTGCCTTGTTCGCCATTAGGTATCGGTCTCTGACAACCAGTCCGTTATGCAATTTTTAAAAACACAAATGTCACTATCAACGACCCTTATGTCCACTTGATAAGAACTGTATAAGATTTAATATTTAGCTCTGATCCTTTTCTAATTGTGTATAAATATATTGAAATTGTTGTAATATATACGAAATAAAATATGTTTAAACCAATGCCCATGCCACGTGTGAATATTCAAGTACCCAAGAATACCACTAAAGTATATTATTGGTCTAAATATTGTATTAAAGTACTGATTACTACACATATTTATTTCCCCCATAGCCATTGAACGATGGAACAGACCGTCAGCACACGACCATTGCTGCCAAAGTTGGTTCAAACTGAGGAGTTGGTATGTCTCTCACCTCCATGTCTTGAACAGGATACGCTGTTTATGTTTTATGGTCGGATCGAAGAGTTTTATCTTTAACTATAAAATATGGTGTATGCATACAGCTATGGATATAGAACTAGTGCATATCAAATTTTAAGAAGAATTCTTCGAGTGAAAAAGTTAATTAATTTGGCAGCGCTATACGATGGACATGGCCGTTTGCCCCTTTTAGTATACAGGAAAATCAATATGACTAAATATAAAATTAATCTTCACTAGATAAAAGGTTTATGTTTATTAAAACAGCTATAACGCCTAATAGCAATACCAACAAAAAAATGGGCTTTCCAAATCAAAAACCTTTTGTCAAACCAAGGACTAAGTTCTATAACTGTACCAAGATAGCCCATTTAATGCAATAAAACAAAGTTTTATTGATACATATTTGTAATCTTAGTACTCCAGACTTAATAATTTAGGTCTCACACCACTATTTCATTTCCCATAGGACGCCATTGTAGCTTTTATGTCCAAGACACAGTGAAAAAAACAAAATCTGCAGCATGTGTCTGGGCTCAAATTCTTCACTGGTTCAAGATCCGCAATTGTAAAGGGAAAAAGGCAAACCATTATAACGTTTTTTTTTAATTCAATGGTTTTGTGATACCTATCAATTTCAAGAGTTATACTATGCCAACCATTCGCCCACGATGCGGTTCGAACCAACAATTCTGAAATGACATGAATTGCGTAAAATTCTGGTATCAGCATCAACAATTCTGTGGTGATTTCTAAAATATTGACAATTTGACACATGGTAGGAAAAAATAAATCACTGCAATACAAAGCCCTGAAAAAAAAAGGAAAAAGTTAACTAAATTTTATTTTTACTTCCTTCATCTGTCAGGAGTACTCAAGGGGGATAATTTCTGGTGTGAGTCATTCATGTCTGCTACAAGTATATAGCTGTTTTAAACATAATTTTGAATTAGAAAAATACCCCAACTGCATTTAGGAAAGAAAGAATCTAACAGCGCTATCAAGAGTTTGAATCTTTGTACTGGAACAGAAATATATGATAATGCAACTCTAGTCAAAGACTTAGTAAATCTTGTAACATGAAAACTATTGAAAATGAGTATCATTTCCTTCTGGCATGTCTACATTACCGAGATTTAAGAAATACATATTTTGAAGCATTATTATTACCACTGGCCAACAATGTGTAAATCGAGACACTTATGTCCCTAACAACAACAAAAGCATGTTTTATGTAATTTATCAAAATACATATATTTCGCTAATTTAAAACGTATCTCATAATAAACTTTAGTACGAGACAAAAATAACATTAAGTTGTAACTAATACTTATACAGTTTAACTAACTCCATTCATTTTCATTGCATAATGCGATTTTATTGCCAAATACATACAATTGGGTCGGGTCACATGTTCTTACAGCGTTATGGGTACGACTCTTCCATAAATACAATATTACATGGACTAAATGCCTGGCTAAAACGTTATTAGACAGTTATGCTTTTATAAATAAATTCAGTGCTCAAGCGAAAACAAACACATTTTTCTGAATAACATACAATGTACATGATGGCAATAAGAAGGATTTACTTCAATCTGCTGTACACGTTAACAAGAACCTATATATATTTGTAATCTATATATCTATATAATTCATTGACGTTAATGGTTATTTTCGAATTATCCTGTTATATCACTGAAATTAGATCTATCTGGTATATATATAAGGTACTTAAGTCTGTTTTATTGTTATCCCCTCATAAAACTCGCGTTATGTCCCTCCTATTAGTTGTAGATTAACGCAAAATAATGTAGTCTTGGTCATCCTCTAAAGAAAAACGATTCAGTGAAACTTTATGCAGAAAAAAAGTTTGTATCCAGATGTTAAATTTGATTGGCTGGGAAAAACGTTTTACACCCCATAAACGGTTACGTTTAAATAAATTTAAGAAATATTTCATTTCGACGAAACTCTTATATCTTGTTATCTTAACAAATTATTTTGCAAATATCTTGTCTTATCAAATTATCTTGCAAATATATTGTTATCTATGTTGTTTTGCAATTGAAAAACGTCAAATAAGCAAACAGTATATACAGAAATAAAAATGTAAACGGTAGTCTACGAAGGAAATCGCCGAGGTAGTTTGTTAGAATCAACCAATCAGAAAATTTATCAGAAATTAAGTTATAATATTGAAACTGTCAATACTTTCCAAGTCTGATAAGTAAGCAAGCGTCGAAGATGATCAAGACTAAAAAGGGCATTATAAAAAGCCGCCAGTCAATCGCTGTCAATATCAATTACACCTAAAATAGACATTAAACTACACACTGCACTATTTTATTTCAAATAAATAGCTCTTAACCGGAAACAATATACTAGCATGTCCTTGTTATTGGACTATTCGATTAGTTTTAGAAGGCGAGTTAATGCACATATGCTATTACTTTTAACATATGTAATTGTATAAGCAAAAGGGTTGAGCCACAAGTTGTACCATAGTATATCCCAGATAGTCTATCCCAGAGCCTGATATCTCCCGAATCAGGTCTATTAACCACCAATGAAAAAGCAGGGAATTCTATGCCAGTCCAACAATTGTATAGCAATTGAGTACTTACTTAACGGTGACGTAATTCAAACGTCCAGTTGATAGTGGTTCGTACAATGTAGGTCTCACTATAAAGTTGAATTTTTTCTTTGTTCTATATAAAATAAGGATAGGATTTCCACGGTAAAAAAGAATTTCCACATAGAACTTTTTAAAGTCTTTTTTTTTCATAGCAGGAATGTATACCCACATAAAAATGTACAATAAATGGTAGGTTGACAAGTTTTTTTTTTAAAAGAAAGTGCAGTAACACCCTAAGATTGTTTTTCTTAAAAGTCACCAAATGCTTATAGATACATGCCATATGCTGAAATCCTATAAAGGTCACTTTTTTAACACCAGTGATGTCTTATTGCAGTAGATGCTATGCTAACTTTCGCCCTACTCATCTGCAGCAAGAAATCACAACCACAACGAACCATTTTGAAAATATTTCAAAACCAAATTACATAGGCCCTTTTATGCGTAAGAATCATGTTACCAAGGGGGAAAAAAGGGGCGTAACTGTGTAGTGAGACGTGTAGTCTCGCATCAAACTGAAGGTTACTCGCAGACTAAACGGTCCAGGGTCTGCATTGTTTTCAAATAACATCAGAAGTTTGAACATAACCTGAGAGTTAAATTGCCCAAACTGTTAGTGGGTTTGCTATGTTCAATAATGTATGTTAACTACAATGTTTGTAGGGATGAATATCCACGTCTTGGTCGGCCAAGTGTTCCTGGGTATTGTTTGGTGATCATTTTACCAATTTGATTCGTACATGAAATACTGAACAAGTATTCAGATGCAACAATGTGACTTTAGTAATAGTATAACCAGTCACACATGGCAATAAATTGTTTAAACAAACACTCGGTGGCGAATCCACATGGCTTTATGTTTTATGCTATGGAGTGGTGCAAAAATGGAAGAGAATTAGATGTCCGCTTCATGTACATTTTTGCAGTTACACCGGTAATATCAAGTGGACATGAAAACATCCTTATTACTTGCAAAAAGTGCAACGACGTTTTTATTTTTGTAAATGCACCGCTCCATACCATAATTATCCCAACTGAGCACAAAACGCCAATGCACTTTTTGACTTTATATTACCGGTGTTTTATCTCAATACAGAGACGGCGTTTGTCATTGTTTCGTGAATTTTATAAAAGTTATCTGCAAAAATGTTAGCTGGAACGAGCACTTTTCCTCCCATTTTTTTGCACCACTCCATAGCATAAGATCGCCTTAAGTTCAAGGAAACGAAAAACAATAAAAGAAACAACAAGAAATAACAACACTGAGTCAATATATAAGATGTCTGTTTTAACCATTATACACGTTTTATCATGATGGACCAAATAACGAAATATATAACGGACTAATAACTGATTCGGGTTTTACGACAAATCAACCCAATGACGGTTCAGTTTGCACGGACATCGTTCTATACTACGTGTGTCTGATATAGACTTGATGCAGTTGATATTGTACTTTTGATTCGTCTGCTGATCTTTGATATTTTGGATCACATGGTAACCATAAACAATTCCCACAAATGTTTCGCTACACCACTCTGAGCTATAGTTATGCTTTATTTGCATTACTGGGTGAACATTTAGTTAACAGAAGCCACATTTGAATAAAATTCATCGATTTGGAATCACCTGACAATATCGTGAACAATAGATGGGTTCTTTATATCCAGCCGTAATGCCAGTAACGTCATGATTTTTGTCTATTGTTTGTTTATCGGCAATGATTTTAGCAACAACACAAAACATTGATAATTGTCATACGGAAGCTATTGGTACGCTAATGGAGTCGTCCGGATATCCCCATTTAGACAGTGTGTTACCATTAAAAGTTACCCGCAGCGAGCTGCAATGACAACTTCGCCATTATAGAAGTTTCTAAAGTTCATACAAATTATACAATTGTATTAGCTAATTTCAACGCAATTTTACGGTAAAACCCAATGTTTATATCTGAATAAAACGGCACTTTGTAATAGTTTTGTGACTAAATTATATTTAAGTTCGTTTGTGAGTGCTGATTTGTTTTAGACTGCTTCTCTGAAGTATTCAAATTACTGCCGTGTTCATGAATTATTTAGAGACACAGTCTGTGTATCAAATTTACATGTAATTAGATGATGGTTCTACAGGGAATCATTCTGAGAATTTCATAGTTCTACCCGGATTCATTCTGAGGTCTTCCTAGTTCTATTCGGATTCATTCTGAGGACTTCCTAGTTCTATTCAGATCCATTCTGAGGACTTTCTAGTTCTATTCAGATTCATTCTGAGGACTTCCTTGTTCTATTCAGATTCATTCTGAGGATTTCCTTGTTCTATTCGGATTCATTCTGAGGACTTCCTTATTCTATTCAGATTCATTCTGAGGAATTTCTTGTTCTATTCGGATTCATTCTGAGGACTTCCTAGTTCTATCCGAAGACATCCTAAGTCTACATGGACACATGGCAAAGTTCATGTTCAATCTTTACATCTGCGTACGGATAACCACAGGAAGAGAATTAATGTTCAATTATTGTAGACAGCGGCGGTGGTCTAGTGGTAGAGTGTCCGCCGCAATTGTGGTTATATAGGTTTGATCCCCGACCGAGTTGAACCAATGACTTTAAAATGTTTAAAGAAGGAGTAGAAGCTTCCTCACTTGACATACATCATTTAGAGGATAGTTCTAGGTCTGGTCGCAAACGTCCAGTGAGATATTTTCGTGCCCTTGCTATCACCATCCCTGTACCGACTGATTTAAATCCCATCTGAAGAATGTGCATGCTTTTACAGTATCATGCCTGACTAAGGCACTGTGGGAGTGCGTTTGAACCTCCCTCCCCTCCTCCCTTCAACTCCGGAGGAAAACCCTACGATAATCGATCCAGAACCTCCGGGTCTTGGAGCAAGCATGCTAATCACTAGAACACAGCAACTCCTTATTGCCCTTTCTGTTCAAGGGCAGCATGAAGTAGCCTTTTATAAAACTGACTTTGAGAAACGGTGGGCTAAGTTTATTAACTTGTTTGTTGAAGGGATATGTTGAGCAATGACACATGATCGAAATTGTGTTCAACACCTATTGACATCCCCTCATAAAATTTAATCATAACATATGTGGAATATAAACATATATTAGACAGTCGTTCTTAGTAACATGTTAATTGTTAATAATGATAGGGAACAGCCCTGTTTTAACACAAATCAGTTATCTCTGAATAGAACTTAAACACTGTCATCCACAAGTAAATTGCAAACTGTCTCGCATAAAGTTTTGGGATTAAACAGGGTCTCACTAAACATCTTAGTCTAAGATTTTCCACAACTCAGATATTTTAATACTATAATCTTATTTACATTGATCATCTTGCATGTTATCTTTTACCACTGAGTCAAGATTGATCAGATTTGTGATTTAGAAAAAAACGATAAATTTGAATTTAGGAGATTCTTAGCTTGAGATGTTAAGTAGAACCGGTCCCTGAACCCGCTACCTCAGCGGCGAGAGGTAATTGGCCATGTGACGACAGCGTATAAGACAACTCGGCCGCATGGTCCCCTCATATAAAGCTACAGGTTTGCTCAGAAGGTTCAGAAATCGGCCCGGCGTAAGTATGATGTTTGTCACGTGTCCCGAACGCTTTTTAAAGAGGCATACGGCAATGTTAATATTGACTTCGAGTTGACTTATCAAACCGATCTTAACACTCATGCACGTTTAACCATATGGAAATGTTAACCTAAGTAATAATATCGCATCATCATATTTAACGAAGCATGATCAGTTATCAAAGAGCACAGAACTGGACAGAATGTGACTTGTTCAGCATATTACAGGTTATGCGATATATCAAGTTTTATTGGTGGAGGAAAATGTGAAGAATAAATATGTCTAAAGTCACCGTCCTTCTGCAAGTAACTGGTAAACGTCCTCACATAGCGTTGTTGGATCAATCTGGGCTCGAACCTATGACCTGAGCGGTGAGAGGTTAGTGATCTTTAGACAACATCCTGAACCATTCGATCGCGGAGAACAGAATTTTAATCAATATCCCTTGTATATTCAGTTTATCGTTAGTTGTACAAACAATGCAATACAACGCATGCATGCAGCAATACGAGTCTGAACATTGAAACAATATTAATATAAAGCGTGTGGTGTATGAGCGTGTTTGCCTGTCAGTGTGAACGCATATTTGTTTGCGTGTGTCACAGTATGTATGTAACCTGGAGAGTAATGTATGTAAGCAGACAGGCTCGCTCAGTCAGTCGCTAGAGCATTTGTCTTATAAGCGAAAGGTCCCGGATTCGAGTCCCTGGATGCACATTTTTTCTCGTTCTGTTACACTGGCGCCCGACGGGGAACTGTGACGTATATATATTCTGAGAAACATCCACATGGTTCTCTGATCTCTATAGAAATTCGGGGACGAATTCCAAATTTGTGAGGGAATATGTCACAGTGTGTACGTAATATGTTAGGAGAGAAACGTATATAAGCAGTCAGTCCAGCTTAGTCGATAGAGCATTCGCCTTGTCAGCGACAATCGAGTCCTGGGTTTGAGTCCTGGGCTGGATGCATATTTTTCTCTTCCTGTTACACGTGTTTAGAAGTGTCCAATTTATTTGCTTCAGTTATATAACACTCGTACGCACATATACGTGTGTGTATATAGTATTGACATTAATTATAAAACACATACTAACAACAAGACAAATATTCAGATTTATGCAAATGAAACTTTTTGTTTTTTTCTATTGCGTGTACTAAATGGACTGCCATAAAATTAAAAATATAAATTGCACTTAATATGTATAGAAAAAAAAGTTCGCCGCGCTGTCTTGTTTCTGAATTAACTATATGTATATGTGTATATCACATATTTCATATAGGTCCATTTATTATCAAATTGCTCCAAGGCATTGGTTGGAGGGAAGAGAAGGGGTCAATATGAAATCACCTAATTAGTGACAATTTTATTAACTTACAACCGGAAATAGTCGTGCTAGCCAATTTCCGATTCCGGTAATGATCTTGTTTTTTTTAGTATCTGTTCGATTAGTTTCATAAGGTGGAAGCATACGTTTCAATGACAATGCTAGTAAAAAGATAGTTAATTAAGCACAATGTATATAACTGGGATAGAAGTCTGCCGCTCACCGAGGGCTATCAGCGTCGGAACACGATATTGAGATAGTTATACTGGCACCCAGCTGTCCATTCCTGGAACTATCACCGAAAAACTGCATGGGCGCCGTGTGAAGATGCTTCTAGTACCATTTTAAAAGTATTTGATATGGCAGAGTTACAATATTTATAATTGAGGGCGTGTTCTGGTGAAAGAGCCTCAAACTGAGAATCGTAAGAGTTGTGTGTTCGATCCATCACCCCACCTCTTATCCGCAAATACTTAGTACAGATTCCACACAGGATGGTTTTGAACACGATTTATCTAAGCTGTAAAATCTTGTTTGAAAATCGATGTAAAACAAATAAGTTTAACGTATAAAAAGAGAATCATTGTTAAAGCTATGGACACAGTTTTGACACTTAAGTTTCATAGATGACCCAATCCCTCTTCTGAGATATTTTCATTTCAAATGAGTGTTTGTAAAAACTGACACTGCGTCTACATTGTTTGTAAATGACATTAAACTATGACTTAAGCAGTATATTTTATATTTCACCGAGTTAAAATAGAATATGTTTTTACAATGTGTGTATAAATGGCATATTTCTAGTTCACTGAAAGGAATAATATTAATATTTCATAATCTGCTGGTCATAAACTAGAACAAAACGTGTGAAAGCGCGCTATAAATAACAGTCCGTGAAGCGTCTACTTTGTTACAAATCTATTCTTTCGCTAAAGTTATGCGCCGCATGCATTAACTCCTACTGACTACTTTCTTAGTACTTCTGAATTATTTTTTTTTATTTTTAACGTACTTACTGTGTATTTCTCAATAATAACCTACTCACCTCTTACTTCTTACTTCCTAATTATTTTTTACTTATAACGTACTTACTGTGTATTTCTCAATAATAACCTACTCACCTCTTACTTCTTACTTCCTAATTACTTTTTACTTATAACGTACTGACTGTGTATTTCTCAATAATAGCCTATTCACCTCTTACTTCTTACTTCCTAATTACTTTTAACCTACTCACCTTTTACTTCTTACTTTCTAATTACTTTTTACTTATAACGTACTTACTGTGTATTTCTCAATAATAACCTACTCACCTCTTACTTCTTACTTTCTAATTACTTTTTACTTATAGTCTACTTACTACTTGTTTAGTATTTCTTAATTACTTTTTACTTATAGTGTTATTACTACTTGTTTAGAATGTCTTAATTACTTTTTACTTATAGCCTACATACTTCTTTCTTAGTATTTCTTCATTATTTCTTACTTCTTCCTCCACTTTTGAAATGCTATAGTTTCTCATTTACCAATGAGTAACGACAAGACCTGGCATGGTTTCAGTTCTGTGTAGTCATTTAATTAATGTGTAATGAGTTAGAGAAATCATGTAGAGAAATTGTGATTATTTTAGTTGAGGGAAATTTTAGTCAACTTTAGATGTTTAGTTATATCGGACCCAAGGCCCCAGTTTCGCTTAGCATCTCACCTTGAGATTTTTCCCAACTCAATTTTTTTAAATGTTTTAACTTCATTTACATTGATCAATTTACGAGTTGTTCTTTACTAATGAGTTAAGATCCGTTTTAACTTTAATTATGTAAGATCAATTATTGTGTAATGAGTTCGCGAGTTATGAGTTAAGGGAAATCTCTGCTTGAGTTATATGAGTCAAGTCGGACCCAGGTGAATACAGCACATGGCTTTGATGATTTCAGTCAAAATGATAGTAATGTTATTTTAGTTCCACATGAATGAAACGAATAAACAAATAAAAATCAAGTTTTGTTGGACATGGGTTGCCATAACAGGCCACACCAATGATAGTCAATCATAGTTATGCTGTTGTACACCACTTTATATATAATAATTGATTTATTAACTCTTTTCAATTTATTGTTCTGGATTGTTTACATGCGTCAGCTTGAACGCACTTATCAATTCAATAAAGTTTGACACTTTGGTGTAGTAATGATAAATTAAGTAATCGTTTGAAGAACAGCCCGATAAATCGCAGTACGTAGTTCCATTCATGATAATACTTAATAACACACGAAGGCGTCAACGGTACAGATATTGAAAACACATTCACAAATGAATGGTAAAAAAAGGATAAAGTAGAAAACTGAATTGATATATCATAATTGTTTTTAATGAAAACAAACAAACACACGCACGCACGCACGCACGCACGCACGCACGCACGCACGCACGCACGCACGCACGCACGCACGCACGCACGCACAGAGCTTTTAACAATTGTTCCGTCATATTTATATTGATTGTATATTGTATATAATATGATGATGTACTTTGTACAAATCCTAATAAAAAAAAAAATATATATATCTGGATTTAGTGGGCACTGTTTGTTACTCATTCATTTCCCACAGACAGTGAGACACTCAAGGGCTATTATAAATTTCTAAATGTATATATAATTGTCATGAACTATTTTGTATCAATATTTCTGTTTTTGTACAACTAAATTGAAATAAAAGTTACAAAAAAAAAAAAACATAAAAAAAAAAAAAAAAAAAATATATATATATATATATATATATGTTCTGTTCTGTTCATATCACACGACGGTGACTGTTTGACAGTTTGCTAAGCACTGCGACACATGGGTTTTGTTCTGCAGACACACGTGACATGATACCCCACCCAATCACATTGTACTGCCATCGGGTCATTAGGTCCTTGACCTATTCACTTAATGATGAGCACCAAGTATCTTGTACCATTGTCCAAGTATTTTGTATGAGCCTGTCGGGGATTGACCCCACAACCATTATCAGCAAACATAATTCATCGGACTGTTGACACTTAATTATATGTATATAAGATACTTATCTTATTCCGAGAACGTTAAAGAAGCATATGATTGCATTCATGCCTTAATGATCATATTGAATCCCGCAGCCAACCCCACCTCATACCTACCCCAACGACGCCGTTATATTCAAATTCAAAGATTTTTATGTGTATATACGGACATGGCGACAGCTTTTATACATAATGAATACTAGCATTTATTATAAAATCATGAATAAGTTTTATCGCTAAGTTTTCGCAATTATCATAAGTATGTTTACTCAATAAATACGACCCACGTTTACATTTATCCATATCTCTTTAAGAAACTTTAAATTACATGTGTTTTTTTTTTAAAATATTGTAATAAAATATTGCATTTTAATCATATGTATATTTAAGCCATATAAAACTGGTTTCGTTCTTAAGTGTTTCTTTTATTGCCTTTTTTTTCTTTTTCATGTCATATTATCTACCGGTTTCTTCTTTTAATACAAGTTATATGTCCCAAATATTGAAGTTTTGTGTCATACGGGCGCATAATGAATTGGGTTCACCCATAAAGAAATTCAAACCTAAAAATAAAATAGTAATTTTAAGAGCATTCAAAATAAATTTCAACGAGCTAATGCAAGTTGTTGTTTTTTTTGATATCTTCATCATATATTCACTCCACAAGGCTAACAATTTTCTCTAAACGTTTTAAATGATGAAAATTTATTGATTTTACGAGTTTGTGATAGACAAATTTCTTTAAGTGATTTATTTATATTATGCCAATATATCTTTTATGGATCTTTTATGGTAAAGAATGAAAATCTTAACCATTAAACATATACCGTGTCATTGTAAGAGAACTCAATCTGATTTCAATGAAACGGTGTCACTTTCTTTTCATGTTTCATTATGATTATAAGTCAAACTGCGCAAGCCATTTTGAATAGGGATTGAAATCAACATATCTAATCTTCTAGGTTTTGAATATATGTGTATTTTGCATATCTATTAAATCTAGAGAAGAACGGGATCTGATTTCAATAAATATTAGCTAATATCGTCAATGCGGAATTAAGGCGGTATATATCACACATACAGGTGCGTATAGTTAGAGCAGGGTTTCTGTTAAATACACATTTATACGAAAGCCAGTTTTGTCTATCATACAAATATCGGATCTTATAAAACTTATTTACTATTGAATTTATAAACGAATTGGCAAAAAATGCTTTTTTTTTTAAAAAAAATGCTCAAGTTAGTGCATGGTCGAGCGATAGAGTTCCGGACCCGGAACCGGAGAGTCGTGGGTTCGATTCCCCGCCACAGCTCCGTGTGGTGGCCTTGAGCAAGACACATTATCTGCATGTGCTAAGTTCTGGTTCTATTCAAGAATATTTCGAGCGTGACTTGTCTGAGTTGTAATAAATAACCATATGCATATATTAGTTTCCGTCAGTCATTGTATTACGTTAACGTCATAACGTTGTTCACACAATCGTACATATTCGGCCAATTTCGTCATCTTTCGGTATCAGGATTAGAATAATCGGCGATTTTTAGCGTCATTGGTGTACAAGCACAAGAGCCGAACTATGCCAACAATAAAAAATAAAAAGCACACTATAAAGTCAAATGTAGCACGAATGGACAGCCTTTTAAATTGTCTAGCTTGTGAAAAACTACCTTAAATTGAAAACATCTAATAAATCAATATCCATTTCGTCAAAATTATCCCTTTTTATTTTTTCAATTATTCATCTCTAGTAATAGAACAGTAAGTTGAACGTTTAAATTTGAACAACATAAAAATGCAATAAAAATTAGTGTCGAGTGGTTACATTTTAAAGTATTCGAATTGAATACAATACTATTGAAATATTAAAGCAACTGGCTTCCATCTGTTTTTGTTTGTTATTGAAGCAGTTTTCTATTTAATAATAAATAAATCATGTATATGAACAGCGCTATTCAATGTATCTATACAGAAATTGTTTTAACGTTTTATTATTTACAGCATGCTGGCAATTTTTTTTTATGAATATATGTTAAATAGTTATCATCATCATCATCACCATCACCATCACCATCACCATCATCATCATCATCATCATCATCATCATCATCACCACCACCACCACCACCAGCAGCACCACCACCACTTCCACCACCACCACCACCACCATCATCATTATCATCATCATTATCATCACCACCACCACCACTTCCACCACCACCACCATCATCATTATCATCATCATCAGCAGCAGCAACAGCAACATCAGCAGCATGAGCGTCAGCATCAGCATCATCGCCGTCGTCGTCATCATTAGCAGCGCCGCCCCCACCACCTACATCACCAAAAGCAATAACAACATCATCATCATTAGCAACAGCAGCAGCAGTACCGCTAATCAATGATAAGTGTTATAAATATTTCTCTTTTTTTTTTTGCTTGGTTGTAAGTTTCGCGATTAAACAGTTTCATTAGATGTAAATGTGCACCACTATAAATTGAAAGTCAATTATATCATAAAATAGTTTGTTTAGATAAAATGTAAATATTGGCGGGAGCAATTTAAGAATTTATGAATACCATTAAATTTACTCTAAATCTCAAGTATTTTAATATGAAGGTGTACCCCATTATTATTATGAAACAAAGACGCCAGATTTATACCCATATTGTATCTACCGTAAATGGTTACCGCCGATATTGAATGTCGTAAAATATGTTAAGCACGTAGAAAATATATAGTATATTTTTTGGCAATGTATTTTATTTTTGTAAATTATAACAATATTGAGACCTTGATATTTGTTAGGAAATTCGAAACATCTAAATGAAATAACCATGTTCTTGACTTGACGCTTATCACAGTTTCATTTTGACATAATTGTTGTTTAAACTGTTCAACATCATAGTTAAAATATTGCACGACTTTTTCACATGTGAAACGAAATTGCGAAGGTAAATCAAGGTTCTTAATGCAGTGTCCACACTTTATTTTTATTGTTTTGTTTATTTCTGCTTGCTTTTATCAAATACATGAAACAATGAAATTCGAGAAATAAAAAGTAGTCCCTATTGCGTATGATTATTTTGGCGGGATTTCGAGCGTGATTTAACTAAGTTGAAATAATTTGTTTCACAATCGATGTAAAATAAATAAGTTTAACCCTTTACTTCATATAGACACCTTTGGACACCTAATTGAGAAGGCTTTTGAATTATTGGGTGAATTATGTTTATATTAATTTACAGAGTGGAAAACAGTGCAGGAAGTGTTCAGATTGCTCGTCACTGTTTTCAAAGGATTTCTGTGATTGGTGCGGGAAAACGGGTATCTATGGAGTAAAGGGTTAAATCAACACGAGAAAAATCACGTAAGATCGATTCCATCATTGCTGAGTGTCCCTTTAAGCATGCGTTTACCGTGCGAATATCAATAAAATTGTAGCTTGAACTGAGGTCAAACGTTTAACATACAATTAAATACAACCTGTCGATATACCAAATATGTACCTTATGGAAATCACTCAATTAAGAACAATGGCTGACAATATAGATTTTACAATAATCGTGATTAAGTCGAACAATTACCATTTATCGGATAAGATAATCGCGGGTGTTGATAACAACTGCCAAATCATACACAACAGATATTTTATATGTTTGGGTCGTCTCACGTCAAATATTTGAAGTAATGTTATTGTTGACTAAAGCAAAAACTATGATAAATAGAACCAAAATAACAAAATGAAACATAGTACCTTTTGTTTGTTTGTTTGAATATTTAGCGTCAGTGTTATGCCATCGGGGGCCAAAAGACGATCATTTAGCTTAACCGCTGTTTCCTGAGATCGTGGAAGGTTAACCAGTACTTGAGAAAAATCCATCTCCGCAAGTCACTGATAACTTTTAGCACTTGAATCAGTGTTAATGAGACGCAATGTCGTATATCAAGCATCATAAAGACTTAGGTTGAGCAGTGATTCGAACTCACGACCCTTCGAAGGACGTGTTACCGATTTAGCTAAACGGGTCCGGTTAGTTCATTTTGCGTGCGTGCGTGCGTGCATGTGTGTGCGTGCGTACATGCGTGTATGCCGTGTTTGTGTGTATTATTTGGTATGTAAGCGAGGGGGTGTGGTCCGAAGTTAGCGGTTGTCTTTTAAAGCCATTCACAATCCATGGGAATAGGGGTGATACTAATTTAATAATTCAGCGTGTGTTTGGGGGAGGGTGGATGGGGAGGGGGTGATGTTGGGGGCGTCCTCAAAGTTCATGAAATTTCAAAAATATTCTTTTTTCTTTTTTATCACATAAAGACAATGCTGAACTGAAAGTACTTTTCAGAATTTCGAAATATCCGTGTTTTGCGGATCACTGTCTTCCCGTTTCCACTATAGTAGACATATCAAACATTCATTTTATAGTAATCTAAATACATCATCGTAGTGTCTAACTGTTCAAGTATGAAAACAATTAAAGTGTTAATGACATGGTTCTTCCATAGTTACAATGTAGCTATTATAAAGGATGTGTAAATATTATAAATAACACGCACATCTCAGCGCTTAGATTGAAGTTTTGTGCCTTAATTTCGTTTACAATTAACAGAGAAAATGAATTTATTCTTCATTAATTTATATACATAAACATACATATTAGACCCTTTCTTGTGTTGGGCGGCTCCAAACCAAAATATCTACACGATGCTTGTTTATAATTTCTCCTGCCCTTTTCCGTCTAATCCGGCTCACCTTACACCACCAGGCATGGCCCTGCCCTAAAATGGAGTGTATCGTATCATATCGGCTTGAACCCAAGACCTTAGCGGTAAAAGGTAATTCGGCTAACGCCACATATCTTCACACATTACCCATAACACAGTAATCACGCGTAGATCTACTATGCGCAACCTTGACTGTTTGCAAATTACGATATATACTTAAACATTATATCCTAAAATATATTAACGCTAAAACGTTAAAACGTAATAACGATAATGCATACAAGAGGTTACAAAGGCCAACTTATTTATTTCAAAATTTAATTGTTGAAAACGGAAGTTATAACACCCTCATTTTGCCGTATATTTAATAATGCTTTGAATGGATACCCGTATCAATACCATTGTAATTATTCATGCGACTAAATCTCAGTCAGAATTATGAATCGGGAAGTGATCTCCGATTACAGAGAGTAAGGTCACGGCGAAGGTCATGTAAGTGAAATACGAAATTGTCGTAATTATATTAGTTATTTAAAAGGTTATGAAATATTGGGCAAAAATGTGTACGTAAGTTATTATTTTAAAATCGTTGTAAAATCACTATAAAAACCAATGATACTTATATTCAAAGCCGAAAATTGGCAATGTTTATTAAATACTTACAATTACAAACGGCCATTAGAAATTGAGTTGTTCTAGAAATTTATTTTTTATGACATAATTTGTACAACGATTCATTGTAAACACTAACTGGGCATATTAGTTGAACTGAAACATTATGCATAAATCTGATATTTTCTCTCCATAAAAATTGAGCAAACTAGTTCCTACCATATTCAAAGAAGTTTCTATAATCTCATTCGGTCGCTTCGCTCCTTCAGTTCAGCTTTTTTATTTTAGAAAAATCATGGTCCAAATCTTTACTGTGTGGGAGAATTAGAACTCAAATCTATAGGAGTAAGAGTTGTTCGATAGGAATGTTCCACGGTGTCTTCTCGGAAGGAGAACTCAAGCTCAGGCAGAAAAGAGAGAAAGATATAGTATGTTGATAGAGGAGTGGTGTCTTTTGAGATCAGACAGGAGAGAAAGAAAGAGCTCACAGGCTGTAAGTTCGAAAGTAGGCAGGAGAGAGAGAGAGAAAGAGAGAGAGAGGGGGAGAGAGAGAGAGAGAGAGAGAGAGAGAGGGAGAGAGAGAGAGAGAGAGAGAGAGAGAGAGAGAGTATATCGATAGAGCTAGAACACTTGGAAACCCATCTCACTGAAACGTATGTCATATGAATGTTATTAATTATACCAGACGTATCATTTTTCTACCTGCGTCAGGAAAACTATGTCAGGGTAGAGATTTACCGGTTTATTGTCATATTGCCAATTCTAGTTAATTTTATAAAAACTTTAATTTTGTTGAAATCATCATACAAATCGGAAAACCACTCAGGGTAAGCCGTCCTAAGTTTAATTCTCTTTAAGTCCTGTGGGGATTAGTACTGCTTAATTAGCTATTAACAAATTCACGAGCAAATGAATCATACAATCGGGGATTATGTCATGCTGCCCTGGCAATCAGCAAGAGTTGGAGAGATTTTCATGAACGCAAATCCCAAATTGTCATTGTAACTGTTCATTTACCCATTTTAGATTAACCAGAGATCAGCTGGGTCAATAGCGAAGTACATTAACCTTTGGGTACTCTTTCTTTCCTTCTTTCTTTCCTTCTTTCTTTACTTCCAGGAATCAGAGAACTGTTTTATTAGAAACCTTGTTTCCGAGAGAGATTTATGGACATTTTAATCACTGATTAACACAGAAGTTCAGTGAGAGTTTTGCGTGCACTGAGTATGTCTCGCCTAGTACACGGAAACACTGCTTTAATTCCACTCTGAAGAATTGCATGCTTCCAACAGTACATTGCACGGATAAGGCAATATGGAGGTGCGGACAAAACGCCAACGGGAATCGAACCGTGGACCACTGGGTCACGGAGCAAGCATGCTAACCACTAAACCACCGCTACTACTCATACTTAAGACTTAATTCAATCATTGAGTTACAAATGCCACATGTGGATAATTTTGAAACGTAACCCCAACCCCAACCTCTAATGCGTCGAAGCATGCTACAGGTAGTCTTCTTGCTAAACGATTCATTATTAAGAAAAGTGTTTTAATTGATTGTATACGTCAGGATGGAATAGCATAACCATTGAATGTCTTCCTTGTTTATACAGTTAATTCTATAAAAATATTACGCATTGTTTCATAGTTGCGTGAAGTTGGCTATGAGATCGGCAATCGGAGATCAACATTCAAAAAAAAAGTCAAAATTTGAATAACGACCCAGGTCTGCAATCGTAGATCGACATTCAAAATAAAATTAAAAATACGGACAAAATTTGAATGCAGATCCAGGTCTGAGATCGTAGATCAACATTCAAAAAAAAAGTCAAAATTTGAATAACGACCCAGATCTGCAATCGTAGATCGACATTCAAAATAAAATTAAAAATACGGACAAAATTTGAATGCAGATCCAGGTCTGACATCGTAGATCAACATTCAAAATAAAAGTTAAAAGACGGACAAAACTTGAATACAGACCCAGGTCTGCAATCGTAGATCGACATTCAAAATAAAAGTTAAAAGACGGAGTTAACTTGAATGCAGATAAAGGTCTGAGATCGTAGATCAACATTCAAAATAAAAGTCGAAATTTGAATACCGACCCAGGTCTGCAATCGTAGATCGACATTCAAAATAAAATTAAAAATACGGACAAAATTTGAATGCAGATCCAGGTCTGAGATCGTAGATCGACATTCAAAATAAAATCTAAAATACGGACAAAACTTGAATACAGACCCAGGTCTGAGATCGTAGATCAACATTCAAAATAAAAGTCGGAATTTGAATACCGACCCAGGTCTGCAATCGTAGATCGACATTCAAAATAAAATTAAAAATACGGACAAAATTTGAATGCAGATCCAGGTCTGACATCGTAGATCAACATTCAAAATAAAAGTTAAAAGACGGAGTTAACTTGAATACAGACCCAGGTCTGAGATCGTAGATCAACATTCAAAATAAAAGTCGGAATTTGAATACCGACCCAGGTCTGCAATCGTAGATCGACATTCAAAATAAAATCTAAAATACTGACAAAACTTGAATACAGACCCAGGTCTGCAATCGTAGATCGACATTCAAAATAAAAGAGAAAAGACGGAGTTAACTTGAATGCAGATCCAGGTCTGACATCGTAGATCAACATTCAAAATAAAAGTCGGAATTTGAATACCGACCCAGGTCTGCAATCGTAGATCGACATTCAAAATAAAATTAAAAATACGGACAAAATTTGAATGCAGACCCAGGTCTGAGATCGTAGATCAACATTCAAAATAAAAGTCGAAATTTGAATACCGACCCAGGTCTGCAATCGTAGATCGACATTCAAAATAAAATTAAAAATACGGACAAAATTTGAATGCAGATCCAGGTCTGACATCGTAGATCAACATTCAAAATAAAAGTTAAAAGACGGACAAAACTTGAATACAGACCCAGGTCTGCAATCGTAGATCGACATTCAAAATATAATTTAAAAGACGGAGTTAACTTGAATGCAGATCCAGGTCTGAGATCGTAGATCAACATTCAAAATAAAAGTCGAAATTTGAATAACGACCCAGGTCTGCAATCGTAGATCGACATTCAAAATAAAATTAAAAATACGGACAAAATTTGAATGCAGATCCAGGTCTGACATCGTAGATCGACATTCAAAATAAAATCTAAAATACGGACAAAACTTGAATACAGACCCAGGTCTGAGATCGTAGATCAACATTCAAAATAAAAGTCGGAATTTGAATACCGACCCAGATCTGCAATCGTAGATCAACATTCAAAATAAAATTAAAAATAAGGACAAAATTTGAATGCAGATCCAGGTCTGACATCGTAGATCAACATTCAAAATAAAAGTTAAAGACGGACAAAACTTGAATACAGACCCAGGTCTGCAATCGTAGATCGACATTCAAAATAAAAGTTAAAAGACGGAGTTAACTTGAATGCAGATCCAGGTCTGAGATCGTAGATCAACATTCAAAATAAAAGTCGAAATTTGAATACCGACCCAGGTCTGCAATCGTAGATCGACATTCAAAATAAAATCTAAAATACGGACAAAACTTGAATACAGACCCAGGTCTGCAATCGTAGATCGACATTCAAAATAAAAGAGAAAAGACGGAGTTAACTTGAATGCAGATCCAGGTCTGACATCGTAGATCAACATTCAAAATAAAAGTCGGAATTTGAATACCGACCCAGGTCTGCAATCGTAGATCGACATTCAAAATAAAATTAAAAATACGGACAAAATTTGAATGCAGACCCAGGTCTGAGATCGTAGATCAACATTCAAAATAAAAGTCGGAATTTGAATACAGACCCAGATCTGCAATCGTAGATCGACATTCAAAATAAAATTAAAAATAAGGACAAAATTTGAATGCAGATCCAGGTCTGACATCGGAGATCAACATTCAAAAAAAAAGTCAAAATTTGAATAACGACCCAGGTCTGCAATCGTAGATCGACATTCAAAATAAAATTTAAAATACGGACAAAATTTGAATGCAGATCCAGGTCTGAGATCGTAGATCAACATTCAAAAAAAAAGTCAAAATTTGAATAACGACCCAGATCTGCAATCGTAGATCGACATTCAAAATAAAATTAAAAATACGGACAAAATTTGAATGCAGATCCAGGTCTGACATCGTAGATCAACATTCAAAATAAAAGTTAAAAGACGGACAAAACTTGAATACAGACCCAGGTCTGCAATCGTAGATCGACATTCAAAATAAAAGTTAAAAGACGGAGTTAACTTGAATGCAGATCCAGGTCTGAGATCGTAGATCAACATTCAAAATAAAAGTCGGAATTTGAATACAGACCCAGGTCTGCAATCGTAGATCGACATTCAAAATAAAATTAAAAATACGGACAAAATTTGAATGCAGATCCAGGTCTGAGATCGTAGATCGACATTCAAAATAAAATCTAAAATACGGACAAAACTTGAATACAGACCCAGGTCTGAGATCGTAGATCAACATTCAAAATAAAAGTCGGAATTTGAATACCGACCCAGGTCTGCAATCGTAGATCGACATTCAAAATAAAATTAAAAATACGGACAAAATTTGAATGCAGATCCAGGTCTGACATCGTAGATCAACATTCAAAATAAAAGTTAAAAGACGGAGTTAACTTGAATACAGACCCAGGTCTGAGATCGTAGATCAACATTCAAAATAAAAGTCGGAATTTGAATACCGACCCAGGTCTGCAATCGTAGATCGACATTCAAAATAAAATTAAAAATACTGACAAAACTTGAATACAGACCCAGGTCTGCAATCGTAGATCGACATTCAAAATAAAAGAGAAAAGACGGAGTTAACTTGAATGCAGATCCAGGTCTGACATCGTAGATCAACATTCAAAATAAAAGTCGGAATTTGAATACCGACCCAGGTCTGCAATCGTAGATCGACATTCAAAATAAAATTAAAAATACGGACAAAATTTGAATGCAGACCCAGGTCTGAGATCGTAGATCAACATTCAAAATAAAAGTCGGAATTTGAATACAGACCCAGATCTGCAATCGTAGATCGACATTCAAAATAAAATTAAAAATAAGGACAAAATTTGAATGCAGATCCAGGTCTGACATCGGAGATCAACATTCAAAAAAAAAGTCAAAATTTGAATAACGACCCAGGTCTGCAATCGTAGATCGACATTCAAAATAAAATTTAAAATACGGACAAAATTTGAATGCAGATCCAGGTCTGAGATCGTAGATCAACATTCAAAAAAAAGTCAAAATTTGAATAACGACCCAGATCTGCAATCGTAGATCGACATTCAAAATAAAATTAAAAATACGGACAAAGTTTGAATGCAGATCCAGGTCTGACATCGTAGATCAACATTCAAAATAAAAGTTAAAAGACGGACAAAACTTGAATACAGACCCAGGTCTGCAATCGTAGATCGACATTCAAAATAAAAGTTAAAAGACGGAGTTAACTTGAATGCAGATCCAGGTCTGAGATCGTAGATCAACATTCAAAATAAAAGTCGAAATTTGAATACAGACCCAGGTCTGCAATCGTAGATCGACATTCAAAATAAAATTAAAAATACGGACAAAATTTGAATGCAGATCCAGGTCTGAGATCGTAGATCGACATTCAAAATAAAATCTAAAATACGGACAAAACTTGAATACAGACCCAGGTCTGAGATCGTAGATCAACATTCAAAATAAAAGTCGGAATTTGAATACCGACCCAGGTCTGCAATCGTAGATCGACATTCAAAATAAAAGAGAAAAGACGGAGTTAACTTGAATGCAGATCCAGGTCTGACATCGTAGATCAACATTCAAAATAAAAGTCGGAATTTGAATACCGACCCAGGTCTGCAATCGTAGATCGACATTCAAAATAAAATTAAAAATACGGACAAAACTTGAATACAGACCCAGGTCTGCAATCGTAGATCGACATTCAAAATAAAAGAGAAAAGACGGAGTTATCTTGAATGCAGATCCAGGTCTGACATCGTAGATCAACATTCAAAATAAAAGACGGACAAAACTTGAATACAGACCCAGGTCTGCAATCGTAGATCGACATTCAAAATAAAATTAAAAATACGGACAAAATTTGAATGCAGATCCAGGTCTGACATCGTAGATCAACATTCAAAATAAAAGTTAAAAGACGGACAAAACTTGAATACAGACCCAGGTCTGCAATCGTAGATCGACATTCAAAATATAATTTAAAAGACGGAGTTAACTTGAATGCAGATCCAGGTCTGAGATCGTAGATCAACATTCAAAATAAAAGTCGAAATTTGAATACCGACCCAGGTCTGCAATCGTAGATCGACATTCAAAATAAAATTAAAAATACGGACAAAATTTGAATGCAGATCCAGGTCTGACATCGTAGATCGACATTCAAAATAAAATCTAAAATACGGACAAAACTTGAATACAGACCCAGGTCTGAGATCGTAGATCAACATTCAAAATAAAAGTCGGAATTTGAATACCGACCCAGATCTGCAATCGTAGATCAACATTCAAAATAAAATTAAAAATAAGGACAAAATTTGAATGCAGATCCAGGTCTGACATCGTAGATCAACATTCAAAATAAAAGTTAAAAGACGGACAAAACTTGAATACAGACCCAGGTCTGCAATCGTAGATCGACATTCAAAATAAAAGTTAAAAGACGGAGTTAACTTGAATGCAGATCCAGGTCTGAGATCGTAGATCAACATTCAAAATAAAAGTCGAAATTTGAATACCGACCCAGGTCTGCAATCGTAGATCGACATTCAAAATAAAATTAAAAATACGGACAAAATTTGAATGCAGATCCAGGTCTGAGATCGTAGATCGACATTCAAAATAAAATCTAAAATACGGACAAAACTTGAATACAGACCCAGGTCTGAGATCGTAGATCAACATTCAAAATAAAAGTCGGAATTTGAATACCGACCCAGATCTGCAATCGTAGATCAACATTCAAAATAAAATTAAAAATACGGACAAAATTTGAATGCAGATCCAGGTCTGACATCGTAGATCAACATTCAAAATAAAAGTTAAAAGACGGACAAAACTTGAATACAGACCCAGGTCTGCAATCGTAGATCGACATTCAAAATAAAAGTTAAAAGACGGAGTTAACTTGAATGCAGATCCAGGTCTGACATCGTAGATCAACATTCAAAATAAAAGTCGAAATTTGAATACCGACCCAGGTCTGCAATCGTAGATCGACATTCAAAATAAAATTAAAAATACGGACAAAATTTGAATGCAGATATAGGTCTGACATCGTAGATCAACATTCAAAATAAAAGTTAAAAGACGGACAGAACTTGAATACAGACCCAGGTCTGAGATCGTAGATCAACATTCAAAATAAAAGTCGAAATTTGAATACCGACCCAGGTCTGCAATCGTAGATCGACATTCAAAATAAAATTAAAAATACGGACAAAATTTGAATGCAGATCCAGGTCTGAGATCGTAGATCGATATTCAAAATAAAATCTAAAATACGGACAAAACTTGAATACAGACCCAGGTCTGAGATCGTAGATCAACATTCAAAATAAAAGTCGGAATTTGAATACCGACCCAGATCTGCAATCGTAGATCAACATTCAAAATAAAATTAAAAATACGGACAAAATTTGAATGCAGATCCAGGTCTGACATCGTAGATCAACATTCAAAATAAAAGTCGAAATTTGAATACCGACCCAGGTCTGCAATCGTAGATCGACATTCAAAATAAAATCTAAAATACGGACAAAACTTGAATACAGACCCAGGTCTGAGATCGTAGATCGACATTCAAAATAAAATCTAAAATACGGACAAAACTTGAATACAGACCCAGGTCTGAGATCGTAGATCGACATTCAAAATAAAATCTAAAATACGGACAAAACTTGAATACAGACCCAGGTCTGAGATCGTAGATCAACATTCAAAATAAAAGAGAAAAGACGGAGTTAACTTGAATGCAGATCCAGGTCTGAGATCGTAGATCAACATTCAAAATAAAAGTCGAAATTTGAATACCGACCCAGGTCTGCAATCGTAGATCAACATTCAAAATAAAATTAAAAATACGGACAAAATTTGAATGCAGACCCAGGTCTGCAATCGTAGATCGACATTCAAAATAAAAGTTAAAAGACGGAGTTAACTTGAATGCAGATCCAGGTCTGAGATCGTAGATCAACATTCAAAATAAAAGTCGGAATTTGAATACCGACCCAGATCTGCAATCGTAGATCAACATTCAAAATAAAAGTTAAAAGACGGACAAAACTTGAATACAGACCCAGGTCTGCAATCGTAGATCGACATTCAAAATAAAAGTTAAAAGACGGAGTTAACTTGAATGCAGATCCAGGTCTGACATCGTAGATCAACATTCAAAATAAAAGTTAAAAGACGGAGTTAACTTGAATGCAGATCCAGGTCTGAGATCGTAGATCAACATTCAAAATAAAAGTCGGAATTTGAATACCGACCCAGGTCTGCAATCGTAGATCAACATTCAAAATAAAATTAAAAATACGGACAAAATTTGAATGCAGATCCAGGTCTGAGATCGTAGATCGACATTCAAAATAAAAACTAAAATACGGACAAAACTTGAATACAGACCCAGGTCTGCAATCGTAGATCGACATTCAAAATAAAATTAAAAATACGGACAAAATTTGAATGCAGATCCAGGTCTGACATCGTAGATCAACATTCAAAATAAAAGTTAAAAGACGGACAGAACTTGAATACACACCCAGGTCATAAAAATAAGTAAACTATATTATCTGCAATATTTATATTAGAAAACCTGTGTGATTCCAGCTAAAAATAGAATCACTGTCAATATCTGCAGAGGGGTAAAAATCTTCCGAATGGTTGTCATATTCATATTATCATTTAATAATATCCTTTATTGTGGTTAAATAACCAGCCCCCGTGTGGTTCCAGGGAGCCATATATGTAATGGCAAGAATATGATCACTGTGGCTCATGCATGTCGAAAGAAGCGACAATTCGAATAATACGATTTAATTTGCTAAAACTCTGCAGTTCTGCAGGTATCAAGGTTCTAGGTTAATTTTGCATATTGATTTGTTGATGTGATTTTTTAATATGTATGTTAATTTGTTGCTTTGTACATGTAGAGTGAAACTGGAATCTTCTTTCCTGTTGGTGATGAATAACCTACAATGTGTTGGTACACCGTAAAACCCCGTTGATTCATCCATTCATTATTTTAGAAAACATATTGAACTAAATGTTTATAATATCAATTTATAATGAAGTGTGTCAACAGATAAACATGCATATTAACTCTCTAACAATGGAGTAAACTGGACGTGTATTTCGGTTTTGAAACATTGAGATTGACATTACCTACATTGGAGCTCGTGGTCTAGTGATAGAGCATCGGACCCATGTTATTAGAGCCGTGGGTTCGATCCTCCGTCACGACTATGTCACTTTTTAAATGCCACTGGAAAGTGTCACCTGCCCCCAAATGGTCTGTGAAAATAATGATATTTTCTTTAATATGTAGGATGTATCTATGAGTATCAAGGGTAACGGCCTGAAGTTTTAAAATAAGCACACAATTTCAGGGTTTTTTTACATTAAAGTGTGACCTTTACCTGTGTGTAACCTTGCCATTTAATGTAAAGTTCTTGGTATTTATACAGGTAAATGAAGGTGACACATCATCATGACATGTTGATCACTTGTGTCGAGCTACCTTAAAATCCCCCATGTAAGTTTCGGACCAAACATGAAACAAACTGAAAGAGAGACCTTATCCTTTAGGGTAAGGTTCTGGGTCTTAATGCAACACGTCGTCATATCATGTTGATCAATTGATGAATTAAGCCAATGTTTTTGAAATCCATCAATGTATGATAAAGTTAAATACTTGAAATCTCAAACAGACTCAAAGTGTTGTCAAACAAACTTAAAGTGTGAACTTGACCTTTGAGGTACGGGTCTGGAACTTACACGCGGCACGTCGTCATGTCATCTTGATCAAAGTTACAGATCAGACACGAATATCAAACAAATTGAAAGTGTGACCTTGACATTTGAGGAAAGTTTCTTTGTCTTACAAGTGACACCTCACCATGTCATGTTGATCAACTGCGCAAAGTGTTTTTTAAAATTTATCCAGAGGTGACAATCTCAAACAGACTCAAAGTGTCATCCAAAAAAGAAAGATAGTTACTTTGACCTTTCAAGTGGGACTCTGGGTGCTACGCGCGAGACGTTTTCATGTAATGTTAATAATTTGTATCAAGTATTTATTAAATCAATCAATGTTAATAATTTGTATCAAGTATTTATTAAATTAATCAATGCATGACAAAGTAAGAGGCCGGACACGAAATCTTAAACATACAAAAAGTATTATCAAACAAACTCAAAGTGTGACCTTGAACTTTAAGGTACGGGTTTGGGTTTTACTCGCGACACTTCGTCATGTATTATTGATTATTTGTAGCAAGAATTAACATTGAATGTTGATCTACGATCTCAGACCTGCGTCTGCATTCAAGTTCTGTCCGTCTTTTAAATTTTATTTTGAATGTTGATCTACCATCTCAGACCTGGGTCTGTATTCAAGTTTTGTCCGTCTTTTAACTTTTATTTTGAATTTTGATCTACGATGTCAGACCTGGATCTGCATTCAAATTTTGTCCGTATTTTTAATTTTATTTTGAATGTCGATCTACGATTGCAGACCTGGGTCGGTATTCAAATTTCGACTTTTATTTTGAATGTTGATCTACGATCTCAGACCTGGATCTGCATTCAAGTTAACTCCGTCTTTTAACTTTTATTTTGAATGTCGATCTACGATTGCAGACCTGGGTCTGTATTCAAGTTTTGTCCGTCTTTTAACTTTTATTTTGAATGTTGATCTACGATCTCAGACCTGGATCTGCATTCAAATTTTGTCCGTATTTTTAATTTTATTTTGAATGTCGATCTACGATTGCAGACCTGGGTCTGTATTCAAGTTTTGTCCGTATTTTAGATTTTATTTTGAATGTCGATCTACGATCTCAGACCTGGATCTGCATTCAAATTTTGTCCGTATTTTAGATTTTATTTTGAATGTCGATCTACGATCTCAGACCTGGATCTGCATTCAAATTTTGTCCGTATTTTTAATTTTATTTTGAATGTCGATCTACGATTGCAAACCTGGGTCGGTATTCAAATTTCGACTTTTATTTTGAATGTTGATCTACGATCTCAGACCTGGATCTGTATTCAAGTTCTGTCCGTCTTTTAACTTTTATTTTGAATGTTGATCTACGATGTCAGACCTGGATCTGCATTCAAATTTTGTCCGTATTTTTAATTTTATTTTGAATGTCGATCTACGATTGCAGACCTGGGTCTGTATTCAAGTTTTGTCCGTATTTTAGTTTTTATTTTGAATGTCGATCTACGATCTCAGACCTGGATCTGCATTCAAATTTTGTCCGTATTTTTAATTTTATTTTGAATGTTGATCTACGATCTCAGACCTGGGTGTGTATTCAACTTCTGTCCGTCTTTTAACTTTTATTTTGAATGTTGATCTACGATGTCAGACCTGGATCTGCATTCAAATTTTGTACGTTTTTTTAATTTTATTTTGAATGTCGATCTACGATTGCAGACCTGGGTCTGTATTCAAGTTTTGTCCGTATTTTAGTTTTTATTTTGAATGTCGATCTACGATCTCAGACCTGGATCTGCATTCAAATTTTGTCCGTATTTTTAATTTTATTTTGAATGTTGATCTACGATTGCAGACCTGGGTCGGTATTCAAATTCCGAGTTTTATTTTGAATGTTGATCTACGATCTCAGACCTGGATCTGCATTCAAGTTAACTCCGTCTTTTAACTTTTATTTTGAATGTTGATCTACGATGTCAGACCTGGATCTGCATTCAAGTTAACTCCGTCTTTTAACTTTTATTTTGAATGTCGATCTACGATTGCAGACCTGGGTCTGTATTCAAGTTTTGTCCGTATTTTTAATTTTATTTTGAATGTCGATCTACGATTGCAGACCTGGGTCGGTATTCAAATTCCGACTTTTATTTTGAATGTTGATCTATCGATGTCAGACCTGGATCTGCATTCAAGTTAACTCCGTCTTTTCTCCTTTATTTTGAATGTCGATCTACGATTGCAGACCTGGGTCTGTATTCAAGTTTTGTCAGTATTTTAGATTTTATTTTGAATGTCGATCTACGATTGCAGACCTGGGTCGGTATTCAAATTCCGACTTTTATTTTGAATGTTGATCTACGATCTCAGACCTGGGTCTGTATTCAAGTTCAGTCCGTCTTTTAACTTTTATTTTGAATGTCGATCTACGATTGCAGACCTGGGTCTGCATTCAAATTTTGTCCGTATTTTTAATTTTATTTTGAATGTTGATCTACGATTGCAGACCTGGGTCGGTATTCAAATTTCGACTTTTATTTTGAATGTTGATCTACGATCTCAGACCTGGATCTGCATTCAAGTTAACTCCGTCTTTTCTCTTTTATTTTGAATGTTGATCTACGATCTCAGACCTGGGTCTGTATTCAAGTTTTGTCCGTATTTTAGATTTTATTTTGAATGTCGATCTACGATCTCAGACCTGGGTCTGTATTCAAGTTTTGTCCGTATTTTAGATTTTATTTTGAATGTCGATCTAAGATCTCAGACCTGGGTCTGTATTCAAGTTTTGTCCGTATTTTAGATTTTATTTTGAATGTCGATCTACGATTGCAGACCTGGGTCGGTATTCAAATTTCGACTTTTATTTTGAATGTTGATCTACGATGTCAGACCTGGATCTGCATTCAAATTTTGTCCGTATTTTTAATTTTATTTTGAATGTTGATCTACGATTGCAGATCTGGGTCGGTATTCAAATTCCGACTTTTATTTTGAATGTTGATCTACGATCTCAGACCTGGGTCTGTATTCAAGTTTTGTCCGTATTTTAGATTTTATTTTGAATGTCGATCTACGATCTCAGACCTGGATCTGCATTCAAATTTTGTCCGTATTTTTAATTTTATTTTGAATGTCGATCTACGATTGCAGACCTGGGTCGGTATTCAAATTTCGACTTTTATTTTGAATGTTGATCTACGATGTCAGACCTGGATCTGCATTCAAGTTAACTCCGTCTTTTAACTTTTATTTTGAATGTCGATCTACGATTGCAGACCTGGGTCTGTATTCAAGTTTTGTCCGTCTTTTAACTTTTATTTTGAATGTTGATCTACGATGTCAGACCTGGATCTGCATTAAAATTTTGTCCGTATTTTTAATTTTATTTTGAATGTTGATCTACGATTGCAGATCTGGGTCGGTATTCAAATTCCGACTTTTATTTTGAATGTTGATCTACGATCTCAGACCTGGGTCTGTATTCAAGTTTTGTCCGTATTTTAGATTTTATTTTGAATATCGATCTACGATCTCAGACCTGGATCTGCATTCAAATTTTGTCCGTATTTTTAATTTTATTTTGAATGTCGATCTACGATTGCAGACCTGGGTCGGTATTCAAATTTCGACTTTTATTTTGAATGTTGATCTACGATCTCAGACCTGGGTCTGTATTCAAGTTCTGTCCGTCTTTTAACTTTTATTTTGAATGTTGATCTACGATGTCAGACCTAGATCTGCATTCAAATTTTGTCCGTATTTTTAATTTTATTTTGAATGTCGATCTACGATTGCAGACCTGGGTCGGTATTCAAATTTCGACTTTTATTTTGAATGTTGATCTACGATGTCAGACCTGGATCTGCATTCAAGTTAACTCCCTCTTTTAACTTTTATTTTGAATGTCGATCTACGATTGCAGATCTGGGTCTGTATTCAAGTTTTGTCCGTCTTTTAACTTTTATTTTGAATGTTGATCTACGATGTCAGACCTGGATCTGCATTGAAATTTTGTCCGTATTTTTAATTTTATTTTGAATGTCGATCTACGATTGCAGACCTGGGTCGGTATTCAAATTCCGACTTTTATTTTGAATGTTGATCTACGATGTCAGACCTGGATCTGCATTCAAGTTAACTCCGTCTTTTCTCTTTTATTTTGAATGTCGATCTACGATTGCAGACCTGGGTCTGTATTCAAGTTTTGTCCGTATTTTAGATTTTATTTTGAATGTCGATCTACGATTGCAGACCTGGGTCGGTATTCAAATTCCGACTTTTATTTTGAATGTTGATCTACGATCTCAGACCTGGGTCTGCATTCAAATTTTGTCCGTATTTTTAATTTTATTTTGAATGTCGATCTACGATCTCAGACCTGGATCTGCATTCAAATTTTGTCCGTATTTTTAATTTTATTTTGAATGTCGATCTACGATTGCAGACCTGGGTCGGTATTCAAATTTCGACTTTTATTTTGAATGTTGATCTACGATCTCAGACCTGGATCTGCATTCAAGTTAACTCCGTCTTTTAAATTATATTTTGAATGTCGATCTACGATTGCAGACCTGGGTCTGTATTCAAGTTTTGTCCGTCTTTTAACTTTTATTTTGAATGTTGATCTACGATGTCAGACCTGGATCTGCATTCAAATTTTGTCCGTATTTTTAATTTAATTTGAATGTCGATCTACGATTGCAGACCTGGGTCGGTATTCAAATTTCGACTTTTATTTTGAATGTTGATCTACGATGTCAGACCTGGGTCTGCATTCAAATTTTGTACGTATTTTTAATTTTATTTTGAATGTCGATCTACGATTGCAGACCTGGGTCGGTATTCAAATTCCGACTTTTATTTTGAATGTTGATCTACGATGTCAGACCTGGATCTGCATTCAAGTTAACTCCGTCTTTTCTCTTTTATTTTGAATGTCGATCTACGATTGCAGACCTGGGTCTGTATTCAAGTTTTGTCAGTATTTTAGATTTTATTTTGAATGTCGATCTACGATTGCAGACCTGGGTCGGTATTCAAATTCCGACTTTTATTTTGAATGTTGATCTACGATCTCAGACCTGGGTCTGTATTCAAGTTTTGTCCGTATTTTTAATTTTATTTTGAATGTCGATCTACGATTGCAGACCTGGGTCGTTATTCAAATTTTGACTTTTTTTTTGAATGTTGATCTCCGATGTCAGACCTGGATCTGCATTCAAATTTTGTCCATATTTTTAATTTTATTTTGAATGTCGATCTACGATTGCAGATCTGGGTCTGTATTCAAATTCCGACTTTTATTTTGAATGTTGATCTACGATCTCAGACCTGGGTCTGCATTCAAATTTTGTCCGTATTTTTAATTTTATTTTGAATGTCGATCTACGATTGCTGACCTGGGTCGGTATTCAAATTCCGACTTTTATTTTGAATGTTGATCTACGATGTCAGACCTGGATCTGCATTCAAGTTAACTCCGTCTTTTCTCTTTTATTTTGAATGTCGATCTACGATTGCAGACCTGGGTCTGTATTCAAGTTGTGTCCGTATTTTAGATTTTATTTTGAATGTCGATCTACGATTGCAGACCTGGGTCGGTATTCAAATTCCGACTTTTATTTTGAATGTTGATCTACGATCTCAGACCTGGATCTGCATTCAAGTTAACTCCGTCTTTTAACTTTTATTTTGAATGTCGATCTACGATTGCAGACCTGGGTCTGTATTCAAGTTTTGTCCGTCTTTTAACTTTTATTTTGAATGTTGATCTACGATGTCAGACCTGGATCTGCATTCAAATTTTGTCCTTATTTTTAATTTTATTTTGAATGTTGATCTACGATTGCAGATCTGGGTCGTTATTCAAATTCCGACTTTTATTTTGAATGTTGATCTACGATCTCAGACCTGGGTCTGTATTCAAGTTTTGTCCGTATTTTAGATTTTATTTTGAATGTCGATCTACGATGTCAGACCTGGATCTGCATTCAAATTTTGTCCGTATTTTTAATTTTATTTTGAATGTCGATCTACGATTGCAGACCTGGGTCGGTATTCAAATTTCGACTTTTATTTTGAATGTTGATCTACGATCTCAGACCTGGATCTGCATTCAAGTTAACTCCGTCTTTTAAATTATATTTTGAATGTCGATCTACGATTGCAGACCTGGGTCTGTATTCAAGTTTTGTCCGTCTTTTAACTTTTATTTTGAATGTTGATCTACGATGTCAGACCTGGATCTGCATTCAAATTTTGTCCGTATTTTTAATTTTATTTTGAATGTCGATCTACGATTGCAGACCTGGGTCGGTATTCAAATTTCGACTTTTATTTTGAATGTTGATCTACGATCTCAGACCTGGGTCTGCATTCAAATTTTGTCCGTATTTTTAATTTTATTTTGAATGTCGATCTACGATTGCAGACCTGGGTCGGTATTCAAATTCCGACTTTTATTTTGAATGTTGATCTACGATGTCAGACCTGGATCTGCATTCAAGTTAACTCCGTCTTTTCTCTTTTATTTTGAATGTCGATCTACGATTGCAGACCTGGGTCTGTATTCAAGTTTTGTCAGTATTTTAGATTTTATTTTGAATGTCGATCTACGATTGCAGACCTGGGTCGGTATTCAAATTCCGACTTTTATTTTGAATGTTGATCTACGATCTCAGACCTGGGTCTGTATTCAAGTTCTGTCCGTCTTTTAACTTTTATTTTGAATGTTGATCTACGATGTCAGACCTGGATCTGCATTCAAATTTTGTCCGTATTTTTAATTTTATTTTGAATGTCGATCTACGATTGCAGACCTCGGTCGGTATTCAAATTCCGACTTTTATTTTGAATGTTGATCTACGATCTCAGACCTGGGTCTGTATTCAAGTTTTGTCCGTATTTTAGATTTTATTTTGAATGTCGATCTACGATCTCAGACCTGGATCTGCATTCAAATTTTGTCCGTATTTTTAATTTTATTTTGAATGTCGATCTACGATTGCAGACCTGGGTCGGTATTCAAATTTCGACTTTTATTTTGAATGTTGATCTACGATCTCAGACCTGGATCTGCATTCAAGTTAACTCCGTCTTTTAACTTTTATTTTGAATGTCGATCTACGATTGCAGACCTGGGTCTGTATTCAAGTTTTGTCCGTCTTTTAACTTTTATTTTGAATGTTGATCTACGATGTCAGACCTGGATCTGCATTCAAATTTTGTCCTTATTTTTAATTTTATTTTGAATGTCGATCTACGATTGCAGACCTGGGTCGTTATTCAAATTTTGACTTTTTTTTGAATGTTGATCTACGATCTCAGACCTGGATCTGCATTCAAATGTTGTCCGTATTTTTAATTTTATTTTGAATGTCGATCTACGATTGCAGACCTGGGTCGTTATTCAAATTTTGACTTTTTTTTTGAATGTTGATCTACGATCTCAGACCTGGATCTGCATTCAAATTTTGTCCGTATTTTTAATTTTATTTTGAATGTCGATCTACGATTGCAGACCTGGGTCGTTATTCAAATTTTGACTTTTTTTTTGAATGTTGATCTACGATCTCAGACCTGGATCTGTATTGAATGTTGATCTCCGATTGCCGATCTCATAGCCAACTTCACGCAACTTTGTTTCATTTATATTAAGACTTAGAAATATGAGAAACTTACAAGTTGATATCACAAATTGATATTTTCTGAAAGTTTTTTCTTTAAATCCGGTACAACGATAACAATTTATTAATATATCTATATACTTGCATATGTGTGTATACTTGACCAGAGCTACACCCCTTACCAAATATAAGGGTCTACAAAAGGGCTCCAGTTGACACAAGTATTCCAGTCATGTTGATACATACTTTTCAGAAATAGTGTCAAGTGCAAAGATTATACAGAGGATCTTACATAAATGAGCATTTATTATTAAATTTATTAAACGAGTTTGTTAAAATATTATCCGTGCATATATCATAATATTTTATAAACATCGGCTTGATTTTACAGTTATATATGGCATACTCTACAAAACTATCAAACCACTATAATTGATTGATTGATTGAATATTTAGCGTCATTTTTATGCCATCGAAGGCTAACAGACGATCAGTTAACCTAACCACTGTTTCCTGGGATTAACCAGTACTCGAGCACACCCCATCTCCGCAAGTAACTGATAACTTTCCCACTTGAATCAGCGGTAAGAGACGAATGATAATGAGACACAATGTTGTATATCAATAATCACGGAGACTGTTGCCGGGCGGGGGATTCGAACTCACGACCCCTAGATTGATAGTCAGACGTGTAACCGACTGAGCTAATCGGGCCCGGCATCAAACTACATTAAATACACTAGCCAGTTTTAAGCTGATTACAAACATATATAAGTATAATCATTATTATACCTTATAATAACACTTTCAACTCAATAGTTGCCGTATGAGATTTCTTAATAAAATACTTTCCGTTTACTGATTTGATATTTAGACAAGGTTACCAGTTTCATAGAAACATTTTTTTTAAAAATAATTTATGAAAGGAAGCCAAAAAAGTAACCAAACACATCGGACGTGCAAATAGCAGATGGTTAAAACATCGAATTTGGACATACTAGATATTATAAATATGAGTTAATTGTTTCTGTACCTAGATAATGTATTAATACTTTGCTGGTCCAACAATAGAAGTTTGATTTAATATTTGTGGTAATGTGACATTAGAATAGTATAATACATTTCATTCAACAAACCGTATTTCAGTTCGTAAAACAGGCCGACTGAATCAATGGGAACTGATTAGTCGAAACAACTGCTTATTCATTTTATAATCATTAGTTTGGCCGCTTCATAAGTTTAAGTGGAATTTATTTCTATAAATTTAAAGCTTTCTTTCAAATCCCAATAGTCAATAAATATTGTTTGAATTTAAACAGCCTGTCAATATTGAAAAATCAACTTCAAGTATAATAGCATTACGTCAACTAACTTCAAAGCAATATTAAATACATATAATGACAGTGCAGGCCTGTCTATGGAAATCGGGGGCTATCTATGCTTCGTATTTGGTATATGATGTACATTTTCTTTTATATTATGTGATTTCTTCACTATATCATATAGACTTTTCTTTATATTCTTTGCATTCTATTTTATACAATGTAGATTAACTGTTATATGATGTAGATTTGTCATTATATGATGTACTTTTTTCATTATATTATGTAGATTAACCATTATACTATGTATATGTGTCACTATATGCTGTAGATTTGTCATTATATTACGTCTTTGTTTTCATTACATTATGTAGATTAGCCATTATGTTATATGCTTGTTTTATTATGTAATGTACATTGATCATTATTTGATGTGCATTCTTTATTATATTATGTACCTTACCAATTATATTATGTAGATGTGTCATTTTATGATGTGCTTTTTACATTATATTATGTGCTTTAATTATTATGTAGTGTGTATTCTTTATTATGTTATGTAGTTTTATCTTCATCTTTATACTATGTAGCTGTGTCATTATATTTAGTGATTTATTATTATATTACGTAGATGTTACATAATATAATGTACATAAACCATTATTTTTATGCTGGTTTGTCATTATATGATGTACATTAAACATTATTTTATATTGATTTGTCAATATATGATGTACGTTAAGCATTATTTTATGTTGAATTGTCATTAAATGATGTACGTTAACCATTATTTTATGCTGATTTGTCATTATATGATGTACATTAACCATTATTTTATGCTGATTTGTCATTATATGATGTACATTAACCATTATATTATGCAGATGTAACATTATATGATGTACATAAACCATTATATTATGCAGATGTAACATTATATGATGTGCATTAAACATTATATTATGCAGATGTATCATTATATGATGTGCATTAACCATTATATTATGCAGATGTAACATTATATGATGTACATTAACAATTATATTATGCAGATGTAACATTATATGATGTGCATTTACCATTATATTATGTAGATGTAACATTATATGATGTGCATTTACCATTATATTATGCAGATGTAACATTATATGATGTACATTAACCATTATATTATGCAGATGTAACATTATATGATGTGCATTAACCATTATATTATGCAGATGTAACATTATATGATGTACATTAACCATTTTATTATTTTCAAAAGCAATATGATTCTATTCGATTTCATTCAGGTCTGCTTCCACCAAAAAAAAACTGGAGGCCACGTATAGCAGTTAATGTTTAAAACAGCATTTAACACCATCATTTAATTGAATTTTCTCTTAATAACTCCCATCAAATATGCCAATAATTTAGTTCCCCATTGGTATCTTTATTACTTTGCCGAATTGCGATAATATACTCCTCCTTCCTGGTTTTCGGTCATCCCATTATTATAAAGAAGGTTTGAGAATAATACCGAGAACCAGACAATTTAGATCCGGATTTTACTAGTTAAAAATCAATCTGGACCAACAACGTGGGTCGGTGGTAGAGTATCGGACCCAGGATCGATGGACTGCGGGTTTGGTCCTCGGCCACGGCTATGTGAAGTTGTAACAGGACGAGAAACATATGCAGCCAGTCCGGGACTCGAACCCGGGACCCTTCGCTTACAGGGCGAATGCTCTACCGTTTGAGCTAACCGAACCGCTTACATAAATTCCTCTCCTAGTAGGTTACGTACACACTGTGACATATTCCCTCACAAATTTGGAATTCGTCCCGAATTTCCATAGAGAACAGAGAATCATGTGAAATGTTTCTCGGAATATATATCAGTCACAGCTCAAGGTTGGGCGCCAAATGTAACAGGACGAAAAACATATGCAGCCAGTCCGGGACTCGAACCCGGGACCCTTCGCTTACAGGGCGAATGCTCTACCGTCTGAGCTAACCGAACCGCTTACATAAATTCCTCTCCTAGTAGGTTACGTACACACTTAGACACAGTGCCCTAAAGCAAGGCACTTCAGTACTAGTTCTAAACAATGAAAACTTCTACCGTGATTTATCTAAATTGTAAGAACTTTTTCACAATCGATATAGAACAAACAAGTTTAAAACTTATAAAATTATATTTACAAAATGATATCATGGACGCCAGTAACGAGTTATTAGTTTAACAGGATAAAGCATAAATGTCATTTATATAAAATGACATCTACTTCATATTCAAGAACAAGTCGTTAAATTGAGTTTTAAAGCAGAGCGATATGGTGTTGGTCGCTTACGCCTGAGGTTGTGGGTTCGATCCCAAGCTCGACCCGACGCCTCTCAAATACCTACACTCACTACTGGTTCTACCAAGGACGCGGAATCGAATTCGGTTCATATAAGCTCTGAACCTTTTTCACAATCGAGCTTAAATATAAATTGCGTTTTCATAAAGGTTTTCAGTGATAGATACACACCCTGAACTATAGTCAAATTGCATTATATATCAAAGAATTGTGACATGACACGTATAACCAAAATATTTATCTCCAGGAATTTCCATGAAATGGTTCGTGCCTGCTAAAACTATATTACTCCAATAAATATTTACACTGTAAACTGTTTATACACGTGACTACCTTATCGCAGTCACTGGTCTGGGTTTGTACCTCCTCACATTAGGTATTTTAGCACTGTTGCGGTTTTTCTTGTTAAATCCGGAATACGAAGATTCGGGTCTGAGATGTGTTGGTGGCGGTTGATAACTCATCGGACGCCTGTTTTCGTCCGTGTCCTTCCGCGTGTACAGTTGTGCGCGTGCACGCTCACTCAACATTCTATTTTCACGTTTGATAGACCCATCTTCTTGAACTGTTGGAACGATTCCATATCTTTCATAAAGGTCCTGTCGCGTCTTCTCCACGTTGGACATCTGTTTTACCGTGTGTTGTATCATAGTCCAGTTCAGCTTTTTTGATTGAGTTTTTGTTTCCATCACCTTTTCATTTACTTCTCGCTTAAAAAGTGTCAAAGCTCTGCCAAACGTTTTTGTCACTTTTGCGGTAACCTCCGCTTTATCCTTTGCACTCGGAACACTACCGTCAATGATATCATCTTGTTTGTTTAATAGTTCCTCGTTTTCACGGTTTTCCTCGCCCTTTGCAATAGCGGATGCGAACATGCTAGATGCAACATTTCTCGCCTGGCCCATTTTGCTGAGTTTATTTTTAAATATAGTATAACCTTTAGTATTTCCATATTCAGTGTTCCCAAACATATCCACCATAACCTTTTGAAACGTTCCGCTAGATAAGAAGCTGGGTTTGGGCTTTTTAATAAACACATCCGGGTTACCGTTGTCAATATTTTTAATAGAATTCTCAAATGCCGCCCACGCCTGTGATGGGTGCATGGGAAACGGTTTGCTTGACGATCCTAATTCATCGTCCGAATCCATTCCTGATGTATCGACATCGTCTTTCTCACTAAGAGACACACTATTTAACGACACTTTCGAACCTTTCGTTCGCGAATTTTTCGTCAGCGGTCTTGGGCTTGAACCCCTACTGCGGTTTTGCGACCGCGACGACGATGTCCTTTTACAATTCATAACGTCTGCCTATCTCCTTCCCCGCTTCTCTTTGTATATCACATAGCTAGCGAAACCGTGCTCAGTTATGAAAAAGAAGACATTACACAAACAAACTGTATCCTTTAGTATTATATAGCACTATCCTTTCCTTGGTGACAATATTTATCAAGACAAATACAGTGCAAACTCCTGTATTATAACATGTATGAGTAAATTATTTATCCGGCTCCACATTGTCTTCCTAAATTAAACTGCCACAACCAATGCGTTATCCCACGAGCTCTGATTATTGGGGATCATCAGCTATGAATATATTCATAAAGCCTGCATTTATTTTATTATTAATTGAAATGTTACACCAACCAATAAAACTATTAAAGGTGCATGAATGGGAGTAATGGAACATTGATATTGGTCGTAACGAACTGAACAAAACTGGAATAGATCGGGAGTCTCTTGCCATCAATTCAAAAAGCCTTTACAATCGCAGCGACATACCATACGCAAGCAGTAATACATAAACACCCATCATCAATTGTAGTTTTTACAGGCAAAATATCGGTCCGAAGTATTATTTCAATCCGCTGAATGTTTAGAATATTAGGTTTAATTGTTTGTCAAGCGAGTCAGTTCGTCAAATAAATCGATTTGATTCACGTGCTTTGATACTATGATTTTTTTCCTTCGCATACCTTGTTTGGAGTTTTGTTTACGGAGTAGCATGTTTGTTGTCATAACACTAGTAAATATTCTTTCTCACTAGTAAAAAAAACTTTCTTCATTTTGATTATTTTGTCATATATTTATTAACACTATGCATAACTTCTCCGATGAGACTGGAGGGTGGGGTAAGATTTAGAGTTAAGCAAAATGTGTGGTTCAGGATTCGAACTTTAGGACTGAGGTAGGGCGCGTGGGGATGAGATAGAGTGTTGGGAGGGGCTCGTGCATACAGCAAGGGTTTTAGAGGTTGAACCTATAAGAACATTCTAGAGGTAAAACATTCGTGGATGCTTCATGAATGTGGCGTGTGTGGTCAGGGTTGGGTCGCCGTTTCAGGGGTAGAGCAAGCAGAAGGGTTCGGGAAGGGTGTGTGAGGTAGAGCTAGGGTTTTCGGGGAGTTGGATGGGGTAAGGCGAAGGATAGTGAACTATAAGTGAGATATGTGTGAAACATGGTATATGTTACACATTTGGGCCGGATACGGTTCCGCAAAGACCGCCTCTATCGGAAACGGAAATAAGCTGGTTCCCAATATGCTAATTTCATTGAGGTTATATTTAGCCTGTGGCGTAAGACACACACATTTTGAAACATTTAAATGATATAGACGGACCGGTTACATAAAGTTCCGTGTTGCCAAGAAGCGAATTTCTAATCTAATGATTAAACTAAAATATGTGTTACATTTTTGTCATTCATGACTACGAATATGCGAAATATATTGCCTAGTTACCATTAACGAGAGTTATGCCCCTTTTTTTAAAAAAACAGCTAGGACCATGATAGTTCACAGAGACATCGCCATGGAAACGGGTTTATAGTAACCTTGAGATTCCTAGCATCAGACGAGAATTATTCCGTCTGCAATGACACATACACAGACGAGGCATCACTGGTTCCAAACACAAGAAATCTGTGGTCTATATAAATCTTTTTAAAGGACAATGTGGTTTACATTCCCGAATTGTTATGTTTGATTTGTATGTAAAGATACATTTGTATGTAAACATACATTTGTATGTAAACATAAATTTGCTTGTAAAGATACATGTGTATGTAAACATACATTTGTATTCAAAGATACGTAAAGATACATTTGTATGTAAACATATATTTGCATGTAAAGATACATGTGTATGTAAACATACATTTGTATGTAAAGATATATTTGTATGCAAAGATACATGTCTATGTAAATATACATTTGTATGTAAATATATATTCGTATGTAAACATACATTTACATGTTAAGATACATTTGTAAGTAAATAAACATTTTTATGCAAAGTTAGATGTGTATGTGAATATACATTTGTATGTAAATATACATGTGTATGTAAAGATGCATTTGTATGCAAAGGTATATGTATATGTAAATATACATTTGTATGTAAATTCACGTTAATTTTGTTTATAAATATACATTTGTATGTTCAGATATATTTGCATGTAAAGATACATTTGTATGTAAATATACATTTGCATGTAAAGATATTATTTGCATGTAAATATACATTTGCATATAAACATACATTTGTATGTAAAGATACATGTGTATGTAAATATACATTTGTATGTAAATATACATTGTATGTAAAGATACATTTATATGCAAAGATACATTTGTATGTAAATATACATTTGTAAATATACATTTGTATGTAAAGATACATTTGTATGCAAAGATACATTTGTATGTAAATATACATTTGTATGTAAAGATACATTTGTATGTACAGATATATTTGCATCTGAAGACACATTTGTATGTAAATATACATTTTCTTGTTAAGATATGATTTGTATGTTAATATACATTTGTATGCAAAGATACATGTGTATGCAAATATACATTTGTATGTAAATATACATTGTATGTAAAGATACATTTGTATGCAAAGATACATTTGTATGTAAATATACATTTGTAAATATACATTTGTATGTAAATATACATTTGTATGCAAAGATACATTTGTATGTAAATATACATTGTATGTAAAGATACATTTGTATGCAAAGGTACATATCTATGTAAATATACATTTGCATGTAAATATACATGTGTATGTAAAGATACATTTGTATGCAAAGGTACATATCTATGTAAATATACATTTGCATGTAAATATACATTTGCATGTTAACATACATTTGCATGCAAACATACATATGTATGCAAAGATAAATGTGTATGTTAACATACATTTGTGTGTTCAGATATATTTGTATGTAAAGATAGATTGGTATGTAAATATATATACATTTGTATGTAAAGATATATTTGTCTGTAAAGATAGATGTGTATGTACAGATAGATGTTTATGTAAAGATAGATTTGTATGTAAAGTATCACCCGCGCTCTGAAAACTTTTTTAATGGAACGCATGACGACACTGGAATGGACTTCACTCGTGTCCGCTAATTAAATATTGACACACCAGACACGTATAACGTTAAATTCACTGGTAATACAATATAGCTATTAACCCCAAAATTGTTTTATACTTAAGACATCGCCATTAGTTTAAAATTGGTGGTGTGGTATCACGCTAATGTTTGAAATCGCCCTACTGATACAAAAAGGTACCAAGTGCCTCCTTATTTTGTATATATTTAGTAACTTATTGTATCAATGTAACGGTATATGAGTATAAATCTTTAGTTAAAAATAAAAATTGATTTTTCTCTTTCTTGATATACTCCCGTACCGATATACACTGATGGTAATAAACTATATTTACACTATAAGCCATTGATAATCGTAAGTGTGTGAAATTGGACTATGATAATCTTTAATAATTTACCTGAGTAATTGCCCCTTTTCAAAGTAGAAACGATATTAATTGGATCCACGTACATACGTAGTTAATTCAGTTTCATATTTGTATCACTTATATACAATGTAATACATATTCGGATATGGTGTCAAACTAAAGTATATCAATATTGCCTCATATCCCTTTAAAATATTTTACGGAAAAAAAAAACTATCAAAGAGGACCTAATATAGACGTCCACAGTGTATTGACCGGGTCTAACTAGCTCAGTCGTTAATGACTGCCTATGCAAGGGTCATGAGTTCGAATCTCCGCCGAGCAACTGTCTCTATGACGATTAGCCTTGAACCGTGTCCTACGGCCATGAGTCTCTCACCTTTGAATATGTGAGCAAGTAGTCAGTGTCTTGAATAATTAAGGTGTGTTTATTACTGGTTAATCGCCTTCAGGAACCAAGAAACGAGTATTAGGTGCGCTGGCCGCCGTCAATCTGTTATATGATTGATTGAATATTGAGCGTCATTTTATGCCATCGAGGGCTAACAGACGATCAGCCAATACAACCTGACCACTGTTTCCTGGGATCCTGAAATGTTAACCAGTACTTGAGCACACCCCATCTCCGCAAGTAACTGATTACTTTCACACTTGAATCAGCGGTGAGGGAGGAATGAAAATGCGTCACAATGGCGTCTATCAATCCTCATGGAGACTGTTGCTGGGCGGGGATTCGAACTTACGAGCCATGAATTGATTTTCTTACCGACTGTTACAAGAAAAGGATAATCCAATAAAATAAACAAAACCGACTGTGTATTGAACCATATGCATTTATAAGTCAAATATAAATATATTTTATAATATATATATATAGATATATACATACAGAGTGTTATTATATAGAAATAAGCTCAGTCTTTCAAAGCAAAGTCATAACACGTTCTGCTGTTACAGGTTTGTTTAATAATAATGTCATTCATTATTCACAAATAATGAAACACACAATAATAGCACTCTGCTAAAAAAAGAAATCAAATCCAATTTCCCTAGACATTACACTGCTTAATGCTTTATGATATAAATGCATGTGTAGCAGGTTGAAAATCTATGAATAGACGTATAGGGTTTCGTCTTCGGTAATATTGATATATTTGAAAAGGAATAGTTTCAACACAATATAAGACTGTGATCACATTTTTTTTCTCTCAATTAAATCAGCATTAAACGTTAAACATGTTCAATGTGAGAATTTTTACGATAACATGATTTTATTTTGGCAATCAAAACGCGTCTCTAGTTTAGAATTAAAAACAAACCTGGGTCCCTTTCTAAGCTCTAATATCTAAACCAAAGCTCGGAGACGACTGATGATTTGAAATTTGTCGAGCATAGTATGTCCACCTTAGTGACACTATCTTAAAGCAGTTACCGGTCTTTGTTTGGATTTCCCAATATTAGGCAATTTAGCACTATTTCTTCCTTTCATGTAATATCCAGAACTTGACGAATGACTCCTTAAGTGCGTCGGCGGGGGTTGATAGCTATTAGGGCGTCTATGGTTGTCTCCATCACCGCTCGTCCGACCTTGTAACTGCGCACGTGCACGAGCACTTAACATTTTATTTTCACATTTCATAGATCCGTCCTCCTGGACAGACGGGACTACGCCATACCTCTCGTACAGATCCTGACGCGTCCTCTCAACGTTTGACATTTGCTTCACCGTGTGCTGAAGCATCGCCCAGTTCAATTTTTTGGATTGGGTTTTCGTTTCCATGTTCTTCTCATTTACGTCTCTTTTCAACATTTTCCAACCCCTGCGCGCGAACACTTTCGCTACTTTATCAGGACCGTCTATATCATCTTCCTCAGATGGAATGTCTTCATTAATGTCACAAACGTCGTCGTCATTTATAATTTCCGCATTTTCCCTGTCTTCCTGACCTTGAGCCACAGCTTTTGAGAGCATGCGGGACGCGATGTTTGTGGCCCTTGCCATCCCGCTAAGTTTCTGTTTCAATAGGGTGTAACCTTTTGTATTCCCGTACTCAGTGTTACCATACATGTCCATCATTACCTTTTGAAATGTTCCACTGGATACAAAATTGGGCTTCGGTTTTTTAGTGAACACATCCGGGCTACTATTGTCTATGGTCCTCACGGAATTCTCAAAAGCTGCCCATGCCTGTGTCGGCGACATCACCGGCGGTCGATTAGATGAACCCAACTCGTCGTCGGAATCTATTCCCGACGTATCGAAGTCCTCCTTTTCACTGATAGAGACACTGTTCAAAGATAATTTGGATCCCCTAGTTCTAAAGTTCTTTGTCAACGGTCTGGGACTAGATGCACTGTTCTGACTCCGCAACCGCGTCCTATTACTCGCCATGACGACGTCAATGATAAGTCCGTCGTCAGTTCTAGCACTATTTGGTTCAGTTATGATTTCACCGTTTTGATTTAATCCGTTTTGTTGAGGTGCCGTCTCATTTGAATCGTTCGAATCTCCGTTCTTGATAAAGTTATTGAGCAAAATCTTCTTGCCCGTCCCTCCGTCATCTTGCTTAGACTGGTCACGCTCGTTAGCCTCCGAATTCTTGTCATGGAGATTCTTTAGACGTGATAGTAATGACTGCATGCTTAGTCACTAACTGAAGTGGAACACCAATCAATCACAGTATTAAACATGCATGAATAAAGTAATGGCGTGCGGATGGCTTTAATATATGAATTAAGCAGATAACAGGATTTATAATCCGTCGATTCAAACCCGTTCAACCAGTCATTTTACCACAAATAAATTTCTTTTCTAAACATCCCGATTGAATTATAAAATAGTTTTATTATGAAGAACTATCGATACCTGCTGATTGTTTTACGTTATCTCCATTCAAGGGAGTCACTGAAGTTTCTGAAATCATTTTCCTGCTATATCCATTGCGTGATTTGTTTTCTAATTTTCACAGCTATTTTAAAAAGTTTGTTTATATCTTTATATTTGTACAACACATCATGTTGTTAAAATCCGAAATATTCCAGTGTCGTGCAGTAAATTTCAATAAGTTTATCTACCGCGTAAATCCCAATGTACATTTGTAACTTGATTTTCTGTATTTTCACTAATAAAAATTCAGTTTCAATATATTGCATATACGTTTAAATATGATATAAGAAAAACAGTTAAAATCAACGCATGAATCCTAATGTAAAACTGTTGTTTTCTTCCCACTCACTTCATTTTACTCTGTGTGTAATTCCAGTGTATTTAATGTTCACACGCCTTTCGTGTGATATGATTACTGTGACAGATCTTTGATATAATCACTTTAAACAAATGCCAGCCGGCAAATCTCCTGTTTAACCCGATCTTGAACAATTCATTTTTTTCCATTCATTTCCTTTTCACTTGTTATTGACAATGTCACGAGAACGTCAATTGAGCGCCAATAACTGCCACTGTTTCTCCACCGCCCGGATATAAACTGTGAAAATCAATTGAAGAAATACAATATTTAATCATATACCCCTATCGTTATGTTGAACTTGATTGTGGACGTATTGTAAATTACGACCGAGTATTGTCAACTGCACACAAGAGAAAGTTTAAAATGATCAACCTGTATTAGCTCATTAAATCAGGGAAATTCCATAGCGGTCTAAAGTTTCAGATAGCGTATCTTGTGAAGGCGCTTAAGGTATCGGTGGGACTTTTAAAGTTTACTATGTTAACCCGCGTTGCAGTAAATAAACTAGATTCTAGCACCTCATAATTACTATCAGTTTGTTGAAGTGAACCAATAAACGTTTTATATGGGTCAATCACATGTGCTCACTGGCGATGTCTTTGTTTAAAGGGGGTCTATAAAAAATAGTAAATATCTTTAAAGGAACAGATCATAGCATACCAGTCATATATATATATATATATATATACGCAATACTTATCTATATAGTCTTTGAAAATTAGTGTTTTCTCGTAAAATACTTTCAATATTGTTATCATTATTATAAATAATTATTATTATTATCATTATCATTATCATTATCATTATTATTATTATTATTATTATTATTATTATTATTATTATTATTATTATTATTATTATTATTATTATTATTATTATTATTATTATTATTGTTATTATCATTATTATTATTATTACTAGTATAATAAATAATTATTATAGAGGAAAAAAACACACCTAGCCGTCTTAAAAATTATTTATAAAAATGGATAAAATGCATTTTCTCATTATAAATAAATAAAATACGAATGTTTTGATATATCAAACCCTCCAAAACGTTATAAAATTAATGTTTAAGTAGGACTTGAAACGAAAGCCTATTTCTAAAGATAGACAGCACTTAAATGCATTTAGGAAACCCCCTTTTCAATATAGTATTTTGGCATGCTTAAATAGCGATCCTTTCGGCAATACGGGGTCAATGAGTATGCATAGGCATGATATATTGAGTAAAAATGATTTTAACACATTTTAAAATTTTGAAAAATCCTGATATCTACCCTTTAAATAAGTGACTGACTTTCTTAATTGTGTGTATTGTACTTTCTAACACATTGGCGGTTGCTATTGGTATTTGTTCGATTTTAATTTTATGTACCTGCCTGCCTGCCTACTTGCCTTGCCTAGCCGGTCTGCCTGCCTGCCTGTATGTCAGTCTGCCTAAAAAAAGATCAGATCTTTCTCTCCTCTCTCTCTCTCTCTCTCTCTCTCTCTCTCTCTCTCTCTCTCTCTCTCTCTCTCTCTCTCTCACTTTAATATACTAGTAAACTCGTTTATAAACCATAAATTGATCGTTTACTTTTTAATTTAAGTATTAAAAGTAAGAGCTTAACCAGGCTATCCGTACAATGAGATTAAGGAGGAGAGATTGAATATAATACAGGGATCAAGATAATAATGTGTCGCTGAGTGTAAATAAAAAATCGAACTGCAAGTTGTTCATTGGTTGGGATTACTCGCAGATATTTCAGATTTTGGGATGTCCTCCGTGACCGGTCAGTCTGGGCGCTTTCTCAAGATTACTTATCTCTCAGCGCTGGGGCTGTGGGTTCGAGCCCTACCCGGTCTAAAAACTTTATGTGAGCTATCTGAGCCATATACCTGCGCAGAAGGACGGCGGTTCTACTCAGATTAATTTTTAGCTCTTGCGTCGCCATTACAACAAAGCAGTTTAATATGTTGAGAATGTCGTTAAATCTGCCTGGCTTGAGATTTATATATAAGCATTAAATAAGCAGATTGTTTAAGGTTTTTCAGCCGTGCTCATTGATCATTCAGTATAATAATGAATGGGACCAGTTGTACATGAGCTAAAATATGACTTCTATCTCAGAACTGTACATTATTTCAACTTCATAAATAAATGATATATATAGCATTTACACAAATAAATACAAGATTTTCTTTCACCGAATCAGTGTATAACTGTTCTTAATAAAAAAAAAATGCTACGTTTTAGTCACCCCACCCCCCCCCCCCCCCCACACACACACACCCCCACCCCACCCCACCTTCACAATCAGCCACGTTCTCATTACGTCCTAAAAATGGGTGGACGCAGTAAGAACTTGTGCAACATAGTAGGAATGCAGTAGAAACCGATAAGGACGTGGAATGGTCTCCATGGACGTGGTCAAAATTTGGACATGTTAAAAAAGACTAATGAGGACGTTGTCGAATCAGAACGGCGGCATTGAACGTAGTAGCAAAGTAACTAAATCTTAGTAGGGACTTCATTGTCATAGTACAAGCATGGCGCTGACGGGAAAGATTGCATGACGTTCTCACTGCGTTGTTACTGGGTTGTACGCGTGGTAAGCGTGTTGTAAGCGCGTGTTGAGATATGTTTGGTCGTAGTAAAAACGTAGTTAAGGACGTAGTAAGAACGCATTGGACGTGGTGCGCGCGTGTTCATGCGCGTGGTAAGAATTTAGTGAGGACGCGCTAGACGCAGAGAGAACCTGGTAGGGACGTAGTAAGGACGTAATATGAACTTGAAAATTGCACCTTTTCCCCCATTTTGACTACGTCCCCGCTGTGTCGTCTTCATGGTCTTCGTCTTCGTCTGAGGGTGGGGGAGTGTGTGTGTGTGGGGGGGGGGGGGGGGGGGTGCATTATTGTAATAACTTGGCCATGTATTTGTGGCGATAAAATAACAGCCAGCCGCATTGATATAGTATAAAATCCATAAAACATTCACGAATTTGTGGTAAAAGTGTGTAACAAGTTTCCATATCGTTTCTTGAACATATAATACTGTTTATTTAACACTAGCATTCTAACGAGAAGAGAATGGCAAGTGTTTGCCAAATTGATATAAATAAAATAACATGTAGTTTAGACTGAAATAAACCGCTGAACAATTATTGACATATAGCAGTCGGGCTCCTAGAAAAAAAGAATTAATATTAAGTAATGCTTTGAAAACTGCCGGTCAAAGTGGGTAACGGAATAGAATAACGTGTTGACTTACGACAGAAATGGGTTATTTTGTAATATATAATGTAACTTTTCGACGCCCATAATTAAGCTAATGTATTATTTGTATTCCAAAATTATAGGCTTACCAGACGATATTTATCGAGAGATGTAAATGGCCAAATCGTTATTATATCAAGAGAACTACAACCAGTCTGTAAAACTTATGGACGTTTCTGGAAGTTTCAGTTTGTGTTTCTCCAATTCACTTGAATTAATAATGCGTGAATTCACCATGACAACCATCACTAAATCAGTTTAACTCCAGTAGAAGACCGAATGGGGTGAAACTAAAATGTCGAGGAGGGTGTTGTTTATAAAAGAAACTGATACATGTATATCAAATTATGTTCGGTAATTTATGAGGCAGTTTTCACACTTTTAAAACACTCGTTCCAGTGTTTACACAGGAAATTCCTCGTATCAAGAAACTGTCTACAGTCTGTACAGGTTCGGTTACTGCCGAGTGATCAGATATGTAACGACATCATCTTGCTCGACCAGGAATTATCGTTTTCAGTGATGAAAAGCTCTTATTTTGTCAAAGAAGCGCGCAAAAGATTGGCACTCGTTAACAAGAAAGCTGACCAACATCAAAGCTGGGTCCAAAGCTACAAAAACGTTTGTACCATGCTCAACACGAGATTTCATCAAGGAATTATACAGAAAAGGAAAGGCAACTGATAGAGATCTTGTGTATTAACGCAAAATCTCGTTTTTAATTATTTTCACTTCCATCCATCTCATGAAACACAAATCGAAATTCTAACACTGCAAAATGAAATTGTCATCAAAACAATACCATTCCCAGTAATTTGTGTTTAAAATTGTTGAAGTACTTGTCATTACAAAATGGTTATACTGCAGCTAAAATAAAGACACATTATGATACATTTCCTTCAAACCTCAATATATTTAATTCAAGAGCATTTTTAAACATGTTTAAACATCTAAGATTACATACAACTTACATTGTATGTACAAGAAATCAGTTGCCTGTGAATTATGAATGATTAATTTGCAAATTATGAATCCTTCGTGTGCTGTTTCGTCAAATTAAGTTAGGAGATGCAAGTTTCCTTTCCTTCTATACAAGTCCTTGATTTCATGCTAAACTAAAATTCGATTTGATTCATTATAACAAAATGAATGTAAAAAGGTTAACAAAACCTCGGGGCAAACACGTTTAATGCCTGGTTCTCTAAAGTGATCGCTGCGTGCTGAAACAAGGTTGAGCCGGTGTCCAGGAAAATATGTTATTAACTAACCGCAGCGCTGTGACGGGAGCAACTATACATGGGCCATAACTCAGATATTATATCTATCTATACGTGTACTGTTGGACTCCCCTTTTAAAAACTGTTTCCATAACATGGGGATCGGGCCAATATGTTAAGTGTTTTACCTTGGATGCCCGTGTGGTTTCGTCCGTCTGTCTGTCTGTCCTTTCGTCCTCCAGAATTCGTGTGCGCTCCAATACGATGGTTTTTCATGGATGGATTTCAATATAACTTCGAATATTTTCTCATCACATCGAGCCGTTGTGCATTATTAATAAAATTAACATTTTTAAAGAAGAAACAATGATTATTTATAATCGCCATTATGGCTCTCCATGGAAGCATTTCCTGTTTCCAATAGTGGTACAATGCCTTGATGGCTCCGACATTATTTACTCATATTGGCATTTTCAAGAAAATGTCAGAGACACGGGCAAGGGGCTCGGGCAGAAAAGTCCATATTCTGAATAAAACCATGATGATCGTTTTACTAGCGTACACAACACATTGCAAAATTATTTTAATTATTGTATTTTTACTTAGATTAAGTTGTATATTAGTAATTTACACCATATGTTTAAAATAGACTACACGTCATAGATAAGAGTCAGTCAGTCAGTCAAAGTTTGTATTTACCCTCGCACTGAGCTCTTAGCTTTTTCGGCGAGCAGGAACAGATGATAAAGTAGCCAGCAGACAGCATCGGCAGGGTCGCTATATCTCCCATTGCTGCACTACTGGCTGGAACAGACGATAACATAGCCAGTAGACAGCATCGGCAGGGTCACTACATCTCCCATTGCTGCACTACTGGCTGGAACAGATGATAACATAGCCAGAAGACAGCATCGGCAGGGTCGCTACATCTCCCATTGCTGCACTACTGGCTGGAACAGATGATAACATAGCCAGAAGACAGCATCGGCAGGGTCGCTACATCTCCCATTGCTGCACTACTGGCTGGAACAGATGATAACATAGCCAGCAGAGAGCATCGGCAGGGTCGCTACATCTCCCGGTGCTGCACTACTGGCTGGAACAGATGATAACATAGCCAGCAGACAGCATCGGCAGGGTCGCTACATCTCCCAGTGCTGCACTACTGGCTGCAACAGATGATGATGTAGCCAGTAGACAGCATCGGCAGGGTCGCTACATCTCCCATTGCTGCACTACTGGCTGGAACAGATGATAACATAGCCAGCAGACAGCATCGGCAGGGTCGCTACATCTCCCAGTGCTGCACTACTGGCTGGAACAGATGATAACATAGCCAGCAGACAGCATCGGCAGGGTCGCTACATCTCCCAGTGCTGCACTACTGGCTGCAACAGATGATGATGTAGCCAGTAGACAGCATCGGCAGGGTCGCTACATCTCCCATTGCTGCACTACTGGCTGGAACAGATGATAACATAGACAGCAGACAGCATCGGCAGGGTCGCTACATCTCCCAGTGCTGCACTACTGGCTGCAACAGATGATGATGTAGCCAGTAGACAGCATCGGCAGGGTCGCTACATCTCCCATTGCTGCACTACTGGCTGGAACAGATGATAACATAGCCAGCAGACAGCATCGGCAGGGTCGCTACATCTCCCAGTGCTGCACTACTGGCTGGAACAGATGATTAAGTAGCCAGTAGACAGCAACGGCAGGGTCGCTACTTCTCCCGATGCTGCACTACTGGCTTGAACAGATGATTATGTAGCCAGTAGACAGCAACGGAAGGATCGCTACATCTCCCGATGCTGCACTACTGGCTGGAACAGATGATTAAGTAGCCAGTTGACAGCAACGGCAGGGTCGCTACATCTCCCGATGCTGCACTACTGGCTGGAACAGATGATTAAGTAGCAAGTAGACAGCAACGGAAGGGTCGCTACATCTACCGATGCTGCACTACTAGCTGGAACAGATGATTAAGTAGCCAGTAGACAGCAACGGAAGGGTCGCTACATCTCCCGATGCTGCACTACTGGCTGGAACAGATGATTAAGTAGCCAGCAGACAGCAACGGCAGGGTCGCTACATCTCCCGATGCTGCACTACTGGCTGGAACAGATGATTAAGAAGCCAATAGACAGCAACGGCAGGGTCGCTACATCTCCCATTGCTGTACTACTGGCTGAAACAGATCATTATGTAGCCAGTTGACAGCATCGGCAGGGTCGCTACTTCTCCCGATGCTGCACTACTGGCTGGAACAGATGATTAAGTAGCCAGTAGACAGCAACGGCAGGGTCGCTACTTCTCCCGATGCTGCACTACTGGCTGGAACAGATGATAAAGTAGCCAGTAGACAGCAACGGCAGGGTCGCTACATCTCCCGGTGCTGCACTACTTGCTGGAAGAGATGATTATGTAGCCAGCAGACAGCATCGGCAGGGTCGCTACATCTCCCATTGCTGCACTACTGGCTGGAACAGATGATAACATAGCCAGCAGAGAGCATCGGCAGGGTCGCTACATCTCCCGGTGCTGCACTACTGGCTGGAACAGATGATAACATAGCCAGCAGAGAGCATCGGCAGGGTCGCTACATCTCCCGGTGCTGCACTACTGGCTGGAACAGATGATAACATAGCCAGCAGAGAGCATCGGCAGGGTCGCTACATCTCCCGGTGCTGCACTACTGGCTGGAACAGATGATAACATAGCCAGCAGAGAGCATCGGCAGGGTCGCTACATCTCCCATTGCTGCACTACTGGCTGGAACAGATGATAACATAGCCAGCAGAGAGCATCGGCAGGGTCGCTATATCTCCCGGTGCTGCACTACTGGCTGGAACAGATGATAACATAGCCAGCAGAGAGCATCGGCAGGGTCGCTACATCTCCCGGTGCTGCACTACTGGCTGGAAAAGACGATCAATTGAAATGCCTTTGATTATTCTGATTATGTTGATTCGTTGTTTCACGTCGATTCTTTGTTGAACTCGAAAATTCTTGAAGATGGTTAATCCTTGTAGTTTATAGTTGATGTCGTTGGTTCTTGAAATCTGGTGGTCAATGGTTCACCGTCGGTAGAAATCCCGTCGCTGAAGGTGTGTCAACTGCCGCTTAGTCCATCGCTGTTGCCGTATGCTCTGTTGGTAACATCTAAACAATCCTGTTTAGGGCCACCTTATTGATTGATTGATTGATTGATTGCATATTTAACGTTATTTTTATGCCATCGAGGCTAACAGACGATCAGTTAACCTAACCACTGTTTCCTGGGATTAACCAGTACTTGAGCACACCCCATCTCCGCAAGTAACTGATAACTTTCCTACTTGAATCAGTGGTGAGAGACGAATGGTAATGAGACACAATTTCGTATATCAATCATCACGGAGACTATTGCCGGGCGGGGATTCGAACTCACAACCATTGGATTGATAGTCAGACGCTTAACCGACTGAGTTAATCGGGCCCGGTAGGGCCACGTTAAAATCATATCAGACAGTATTAAAAAGTCAATCCACGTAAAATGAATGGACTCAGATGACAATCTGACGAAAAAGTAGATGCTACCAAAGTAAAACTTTTAAGAATCTTACTTAGATATTCTACTTTCTCAGCCAATAAAATCGCTCAGATTTTTCAAAATGGAACATTCCAATTTACATAGCATATAAATAGTCAGTAGATGCTGACCTACTTCCTCAGCCAATGAAATCGCTCTGGAAATAAAAAAGTAGATCAACATCTAAGAGAAGAAAATATCATACAACCTCTAACCTGCACATGGGTTTGAAGTGCGGATAGAGAATTTCATCCCTGGGGATAACTGCGGGAACAAGGATCTTAGGTTTATATCGGAACCGAAAAAGACATGTTTCAAGATCATTTTACCTGCATATCAAACACATTGACTTATTTGATCTATTTTAATCTAAATTATAATTTACTTTTACCACAATAGCTTTTAAAATGTCAGAGTAGATGCTAGTATATGTTACGCCAAATGTTTAAATTAACTAAACACGCAACATAAAAAATAGTTTCAACATCACACTACGGTAGGATAAGCGCGAATATGGGGTATAGGATGAAACTTCCATATGTAGAAACAATTCGCAAAAATCCTTGTTGGTATTCAAGTAACTATGATTATATAACTAATGTGTAAGTTTGGTGAAGATCACATGAAAAACACATGTGCTAGTCTGCTAGAGTATACAGAAGGTCAAACAGTGGTATTTTAATGATTCAAAAGCCACAATTAATTACCTGATTTTGCCAGTTCAAGAATTTGTTGAGACATTATGATTATATAACTACCGTGTAAGATTAGTGAGGATCAAACAAAAAATGCGGCTGCTATAATGCACACAAGTCTAGATAGTCATTTGTATGCCATAAATCCGTCATTAATTATCTGATTGGGTCAATTCAAGAACTTGACTGAGATACCGTGGTTATATAACTACTATGTAAGTTTGGTGAATAACCAATGCAAAATGGGGATACTAGAGTGCACATAAAATAGTTTTACAGACGGGCGGATGACGGACACAGAGCAATAAGAATAGCTCACCTTAAAATTTTCTCAGGTCAGCTAAATATACATATAAAATACCTTGAAGGGATAAAAGGATTCACAGGCAATCTTACAGCTTCTAAAAATTTGTTTTATTCTGGCATGTAGCAAATTGCAAAACAGACAAAAAAATACGGTTATAAAGTACAACCCATATTTATATACTTAAAACGAATTCACGTAAAATAAGCACATACTATGAACCACCATGAATAAGTAGAAGTGTTGGAAGAATAACATAAATGTTTAATTTAAACATATGAGACAATAGTTTAATTTAAACATTGAGGTAAAGGTTTAATTTAAACATTTGAGACAACGTACGTATAAGCGTTTCTTTACCCTCACACTTAGCTCTAGGCTTTTGTTAAAGAATGAATGAATGAATAAATGGTGTTATACAGCAGGTCAACACATAAATAGGTCATTTTGTGGACGCACGTTAAAGAATTCAAACACCAGGGGGACACCATTTCTGACAGTCAAGCGCTTGGGTGCCCCTGTGCTTAAATGGCCTGTGGAGAAGCAGTTCTTATATTTGCAAATGTTTACATAAATACAAGTGTTTATTATGAAGCAAACATTGTTCAAACAAATATCCATTAACTGTCATGACAATAGACAGTTTCAAACCGGTAAAAATTGATCAATAAATTTTGTTATATCCTAGTAAAATATTTAATATATCTGAAAAATATAAAATATATCTCAAAAAAACATTAAATATATCTGAAAGACTAGATCATGATAATAATAATTAACAATGTAGGTCAACTATTTTGCTCCTTTATAGTGTCGCTGTTTATCCATCTCCACATATCTGCACCTGAAACAGAAATATTGAGCTCTAATAAAAGAAAATATTATAATGTTATTTAGTTCAAACTTATTTATTAAACTTCGATTGTGAAACAAGTTATTACAACCTAAATTATACAAATCACACTCAAAGTCTTCCTGGGTAGAAACAGTACTAAAATAGTATTGCCATTACACAAAGTAATGAGGGAGGATCGAACCAACGACCCTCCTGGGCTGGATGCTTTAACACACTGGACAACACACTAAAACGTGTTTTATGCCTTTAATAAAAGAATGGCTGGGTGGTGAACCTTTCTCTTTTAACCCTTTACTTCATATATACGCCTTTGGACACCTTTAATATAGATGCCTTTGGACACCTCTAACAAAGACGCCTTTGGACACCTCTAATACAGACGCCTTTGGACACCTCTAATATAGAAGGCTTTTGAATGATTGGGTGAATTATGTTTATATTAACTGACAGAGTGGAAAACAGTGCAGGAAGTGTTCAGTTTGCTCTTTACGAGCAATATGAACTCTTCCTGCACTGTTTTCAAAGGCCTTGTGTGATTGGTGCGGTAAAACGCGTATCTATGGAATAAAGGGTTAACTTTAATTAAAAATTAATATGATGAAAGTATGACAATAGTAAATTATACATACACATTTCCTCTAGAGTCTTCTCAGGCTTCCAACCCAGCTCCTGGGCAGCCTTGGAGTTGTCAGCAGAGCACTCTCCTATCTCCCCAGGTTTCCTGTCACAAAGTTCTACTTCAATCTGGAAATAAGTGATCTAAAAATCTAGAAGAACAGTTTTTGATAATTGGACAGGTGCTTCAGACCTCTATGTAGTGTTTGATTAGGTTACATGGTCATTTAGACAGCAATCTTTTCTTGATAATGAATGTAATTACTGCAAGAGTTATCTAACTTAGTAAATGTAGTAGGTTTGATGATTGGGTAGTCTTGTGTAAAGTTTCAAGTCAATACATGCAATGGTTACTGAGATAGGAACTTGCACCGTAACCAATGTGTGGAATAGCTCTCTTTATTCATCGAATAGTCAAGCTAAAACCAAAAGCTAAAAATGAAAAAAATAATATATATATATATATATATATATATATATATATATATATATAATAATATAATTTTTTTTTTTCAAACAAGTAGTGAAAAAAATATATCTGAGATTTAGGCCTTCAACTTTGGTAAAAAAAGAATTTTTAAGTTTTCCATATATAAAACTATGTATAAATCTGACCTCTTAAGGCAGGCGAAATTTTTTCCCCAGGGTCATGGTTTTGAACAAATTTGAGAGGACCACAATCTGTTGTCAAACATCTAAGCTCAAGGCCTTGTAGTAGTATAACAAACTTTAACCGGCTTAAAAACTCTAACAAAAAGCCTAAAAGGGCAATAATTCTGCCAAAATGCAATCAAATGTTATGGTTCCTGTCTTTATGAGTTTCCTAGATGATGCTGAACACAACTTAAAGTTTCATTTATTATCCAATCATAGGTTGATGGAATATGTACCTGCTCAAAAAACTTTAACTTGCTCAAAAACTTTAACCAAATTTTTGTTAAGTCCAAAAGGGTCATAATTCTTTTTTTTTGTCTTTATATATTTTATTTCTCATAAAGGGTCATAATTCTGTCAAAGTGCAACCCAAAGTTATGGTTCTCGTCTCTGTGTGTTCCATTCGTAATGCCAAACACACATGTGAAGTTTCATTCATATCCAATGAGTGGATACATAGGTATATTACCTGATAAAAAACTTTTAACCTAAAAAAACCAACGCTGACACCAGGGAGAGTACAGTAGCCCCCCCACCCCACCCCTATTCTTCGAATACTCAATAGTATAGTTAAAAATGTATCATGTGTGATGCTTTATTTTCAATAGTTACATAAAATCCAAGTAAAACTGTTCTGATAATGTGTTACTTTTACAATTACCGTAAAACAACTGAAAACTTTAAAAAGCTGATGCGTTACTTTGTTAATTAAATGGACACAAAAATATGACATCTTTTCACTTTGGTAATTTTTGTAAACACTCAGCCCTGGAAATTACTGAAATGGTACTCCATAATAGCACCACAGTTTCCACAGGCATAACTAAAAAATGTGGCATATTGGTTTTACCGCAACACTTAAATTATTTTTATCTCAAGCGCTCAGATGAGATTCTATGTAAACACTGGACAATGTGCTGTGGGATAACCTTAACTTCTAACATACTTACTGATGAGGAAATAAAAGCATAAATGAAAAAAAAAATACTGATACACCTGTCAAATAGATATATCTCATCCTAGAAAGTTTTTGATTTCATGGTAATTTATATCTAAAAACACACCTTTCTCCCTGATATCTTTTCAAATGCTTTCACCATGTCTAGTATTGAATGTGTGACATCTGAACCCAAATTATATACCTGAAATAGAAAAATAGATCTAAAACACCTGCCATATAAATTAATGAGAGATCCCTATGACCAAATGGTCTATGGCTTTATTTCAAACTCTCTTACTATGCTATGATCACAGACTGGAGTATAACTTGTTCCGAAAATGTGTGAGTCTGGCCGACATGTTTTTTTTATGAATCGCAACTTTGTGTTCAAATTGTAACACAAGCTATCCAGTGAAATTGAATCTTACCTCTTCGCATGCCCAAGAAGCATATACTTGGACACTACAATTAATGATACTCAATGGAAATCACTATTCATGATATTTATATACTGTATGTGTTGATTTTTTCTTTTGGGTGCCTGTTTAACCTTATACTTCTCTTAATGATAATACAAAACTTGACGGGAAACAGTCCATTCAGTTGACAAACACCATTACGATGAATGTATAGAATTACTTACCCTGTAATTTAGGTTGTTTGCTACACTTCTCATAGCTGCTATATGACCTTTGGCAAGATCTATCACATGTGTGTAACTTTTCAGTGCTGAAATATACCAGAGAAACATGTTAAAATATATAATTTGAGAAATATGTTGTCATATACAATGTGAGAAACATATTGAAATATACCAATTGAGAAACATGTTAAAATATATCATTTGAGAAATATGAACCATTTGAGAAACATGTTGAAATATACCATTTGAGAAATGTGTTGAAATATACTGATTGAGAATTGTGTTGAAATATACCACTTGAGAAACATGCTGAAATATTTCATTTGAGAAATATATAATTTCCAAAAATATTGAAATATACCATTTGAGAAACATATTGAAATATACCATTAGAGATATGTTTTGAAATATACCATTTGAGGAATGTCTTGAAATATACAGCCTGAGAAACACATTTAAATATATATATACCATTTGAGAAACATATTGAAATATACCATTTGAGAAATGTGTTGAAATATAGCATTTGAGAAACACATTGAAATACATGTATACCATTTGGGAAACATGTTGAAATATACCGTTTGAGAAATGTGTTGTAATATACCAATTGAGAAATATGTTGAAATATACCATTAAAGAAACATGTTGAAATATACAGTGTGAGAAACATATTGAAATATACCATTTGAGAAATATGTTGAAATACACCATTTGAGAAACATGTTGAAATATACCGTCTGAGAAACATGTTGAAATATACCATGTGAAAAACACATTGAAATATACCGTTTGAGAAATGTGTTGAAATATACAGTGTGAGAAACATATTGAAATATACCATTTGAGAAATATGTAGAAATATACCATTTGAGAAACATGTTGAAATATACCATTTGTGAAACATGTTGAAATATATCATGTGAGAAAATATTGAAATATACCGTTTGAGAAATGTGTTGAAATATACCATTTGAGAAACATATTGAAATATACCATGTGACAAACATGTTGAAATATACCATGTGAGAAACATGTACATACCATTTGAAAAACATGTACCATTAAATTTTGTTTAATATTAACAAAATTAATGATCTTTTGTTTCCTTACAGACAGTACATGTGTGTCAGTGAGCCCTTACTCTCATGAGGCTATCTATCAAAACATGTCAAAATTCTATGCCCATGTTTCCACAATTAAACTAAATAATATTCACTGCTTAAAATTGCAATTCATTTCAAACATGAGTCACATGATTTCATAACTGCGGCATCTTTATCTAAATTTATTTCATCTCAGAAAAAGAAAAAGAGTCCAAATAATGAGTTAATGAAATGTCCAAACAGCATGTGTTTAATATTTATTTTTCACACTCCAATTAAAATAGTGCTTTTTGGTTGATTCGAAATTCCAAATCATTCATATTTTAGTTACATAAATAGATGCTAACTTTTATGTCAAAATTTGTTTAACAAAAATAGTATCATAACTATGATGCAACCAAGACAGACATAGAAGTACACAACTTTTTTTAAAAGTTTTAACTCAAAAATAGTTCTATGACAAAAAATGAAAAAAATATATTTAATGGTACCCTGTTTAATACACCCCTTTATCACTAGTTTTAGGTACAATATCCACCAAAAATGTTCACTGAACACCCCCAGAGAGTTAACATTGCAGTTAAATCTGTATAAGCTGTCACCTCTATTAAGCAGCCACTTATATGTTCCATTTCTATGCTTTCATAGCAAATAAACCTGTATTAAGCAACAACCTGTCTTAAAAGTCCACTTTGACTCCTTCCCTTGAATGGCTGCTTAAGACAGGTTTTACTGTATATTTCTCTACGAACCTGTTCCATCAGGTGTATCATAATCGCTGCCAAATACTGTCAGTTTCTCCAACTTTCCTAGTGCTGCATGGCAAACACATGGCATGAGGTTTTTCGGTTTTCCATCTCCACTCTCCCCCAGTTTTCCAGAACTGTGGACTCCACAGGGGTTGAAATAACGCAGAATTGTTACATTCCACCTCTTCAATGTAAAGACAATTAATGCATTATCATATTTTTAGACACACAATATAACAAAAAATGGTTTGGGCAAAAATGAGCTTTTCCCTATAACAGTATGCATCTACACTGCAAAGAAGATGGCTGCTTGATAATGGTAAATTTACACTGGTCTAGTAGCTACTTATCATGGATTTTTTATTGCTACTCACAGGCCAATGGAAAATTAAATAAACTATATTTTACTTTTAATGAATATAAAATGTGTAAATACACACCTTATCTGAGCAAGCTAAGTCCTTGAGTATTTGTTCCACCATGTACTTGGTTCTGCCGTATGGATTTGTACAAGTTCCTGTAGGGTGGGCCTCGTCTAGGGGCAGGTACTGGGGCACACCATAAACTTTGGATGAACTTGAAAATATGATGTTATAAACACCATTTTCAACCATCACCTATGAAAATATTAATAACATTCTTATTTTTTTAAATAAGATCATCAACACTAAGTAGATTCAGAAAAAATAGAATTGATCTTACAACTGAAATAAAATTTGATCAAAATTTAAATACTTACAAATTCTTTGTATCAGAAATAACTCATATCTTTGTCAAAAAATAAATTCTATAATTCAAAAATTATTTGTCAAGGGATTTTTTTTTTCAATTTACTTAAACTTCAGGTCTCACACCACTATTATCTCCCTTGAATACTCAAGACCTATAGATGACGTAGGTGAAGTGACAAAATATTGAACATTCCTGTTTTCTTCTTTTTCCCAGGCTTTGCATTGCAGTGATTTATTTAATTTTATTTTTATCATGTCTTTAATGGTCTGTATTATAAAAATCACCAAAGGAAAAATGATACTGATACCAGGTTTCTAGCCTGAGTCTGAGTCATTTTAGACTTGGTGACTCAAAACGAATCGTGGGTGGATTGTCAACATATTATTACAAACCATTGAATTTAAAAAAAAGGTCAAGTCATGATATTTTTTATCCAGTAAAGAATTTGAGCTTAGACACATGTGGTGCAGATTTGGATTTTTTCATTGTGTTCAACATGTTTTGAATATTAATGTAACAATAGAGCCCTATGGGAAATATAAATTAATAGTGGTGTGAGACGTTCTAAACTACTAACTACAACCAGAGCAGTTAAGATGGTTCCATACCTCAAACAGGTTAATACTTGCTAGAACATTGACTTGATAATAAACTAGTGGTGTGTGGTGTGACTCTCTTACAGCCTTCAAACCAGCTAAGTGCAGAACATAACCAATCTTGTACTGGAAAAAAAGATTGTTTGTAGTTTTAGATACATTTTATTTTTTAATGCTTTTTAATGAGTTATAGAGATGACTTAGTGAATTATTTTTGATAGTCTCACTTCAGAATAACCATAAAATATAAATATATATATTTTTGTGAAATATCAATTAAAGGTCAATTGTGAATGCTAAACTTGGCATGATCACTGGTGACAAACACAATCACGCTTTCACTGTGTTCTCATTCAATTCTGATATGCTAAGCTTACTCAATAAAATAAAAATTATATTTCACCGTAATCAACAATTTTACTCTGTACCGGTACATATATTATGTTAGTCAAATATACTATAAATACAATGCAAGTAAGAAATTTGTATTTTGCATTGAATAAAGGTAATTAATACCTAAAACATAATTCAAAAAAAAAAGTATGATTAAAACAAATTTGTGTCCACAAATTAAACTAATTAATAATTGAAATCCGTAAAATTTTTGTACATTTCATATCACTATGCTAACTATCCATGTTCACAATCTCCTAATAAGACTTTTTTCTCTCCCTTAACTCTCCAAAAGATGATTATTATTCAAACTTTTACTCATGTTGATACATCAAATAAATTGTTAAATCTATGAACACATAAATATATGGAGATTATAGCAATCTATCATGAGTATCCATGTGGGATAGAAAGATCTGAACTAAGGGGCCAGAACCTCATCCCTGCAAAGGTGAGATTTTTCTATCCCACATCAATGAGCTCATCACGGATTCTATTTTTTCTCAATCATAACAGTCAAATGGTAGACCCTCGATAATGGCCTTCATCACAAAAATACACTTCTTTTTAATTGCAAGTTTATAATGCCTAAAATTTTGAGAGATATAAGAAGAAATCAAAATTTTAAAGTACATACTAAAAGTACATACCAGAAATTATATCTGTTAACTTTCCTGAACATTGTTAAAATAATACACTTCAAAATACAATGTATAGATTTTAACCCTGACCCTGTTCACAAAAATATATGTTGGCGTCATTACAGTTTCCTACAACAAAATCAAGTCGTAAAATATTTTCTTTAGCGTGAAAAAAGAGTAGATCTTTTTACTGTTTTTTTCACATAATATTTTATTCCCTGACCTTTCTCTCTGGTAAATGAAGGACATTGTGATGTTTACTGACAGTCTGCTTTGGCATTTTAATTAAACATATATAAGTTTTAACATGTTAACTTTTCCCAACCTGTTTAAATATTTTGTCAATGTCATGTTTGTTCAGCATATCAACAACACATGCTTTTATCCTATTCCCTGTAATCTCGTGTATTCTTTTAACACATTCTGTAAAAAAGTCAAACAAAACATCATGTGTTAAATTACAAAATTAGAATTATCTACAAGACTATATTATTAAGTATACTGCACAATATGGCATGTGCACATTTAAATTGCAAATATATGTTGGCAATGGCAGATCTACTCTTTAAAAAAAAAAAAGGTATACGCATCATCCCCACTTACCCCCCTACCCCTTCCTCACCCTCCCCCCCCCCACTAATTTGACTTTACATTTGAATAAAAATTTCATTAAGCTGTAATGTTTTTACATTGTTTATATATAATACTCCTTTAACAATACATGTGACAATAAATCTATAGATCTCTCTTTTCTTCATAAAATGGGCCCTGTAAAATGATCTTTTTCAATTTGAAGAACATTGTTTCCCCAGTTAGACTCAAATTTTAGCTGGGTCCAATTAGCTAGATGTCGATAACGCATCTGACTATCAATCCAGGGGTCATGAGTTTGAATACATGCTCGTCAACAGTCACCGTGATGATTGATATACGACATTGTGTATCATTATCATTCGTCTTTCACTGCCAATTCAAGTGGGAAGTTATCCGTTACATGCGGAGTTGAAGTGTGCTCTAGTACTGGTTAACCTTTCAGCATCCCAGGAAACAGTGGTTAGGTTAACTGATCATCTGTTAGCCTCGATGGTATAAAAATGAGGCTAAATATTCAATCAATCAATCAATCTAAAATTTTGATTTCTAAAATCATGACTTAAAATTTATTTACAACATTACAACTCATGTGCCATAGTGTGAATGTTTGCCCCAACAGGATGAAAAATAGAATACAAAACAATAACACATTTCAAAGCTAAAAAAATAGGTGTCATTCTGCTGTCCTATTGTCCGGACAAGACAACATATGAAAAGAGAGCACAGCAATTTGGTGCAGACGCTCATCTTTTTTCCAAATCTATTAAGTATCTAATTCAATAGTTACAGAATAGAATTAATGGGCGGGGTGGGGGTCTTGGAGGTAGATGTGCCCTTGGGGTTGGTAAGTTGAAAAAATGGGGTAAAGTATTTAAGTTAGAACAACGTAATGTTTTATAGCCCAAAATATAAAATTTTGGTAAGTTAGCTATATACATTGTTTCTATAACATAATATGAAAAAGTTTATGAAGTTTGGTCACCATAACATAAGTAGTTTGTTCAGAAACAGAGAAAAAGCTGAGCTTAACATAAAACTTTAACTTGTAAATGATGACGACAATGACAACGACGCCAATGTCAATGACGCCGACACCAGGGTCATGACAGTAACTCTTCTTTTTTTTTCAAAAAGAGGAGCTAAAAAGAACAATAATACTAAACAACAAATGTTTACCGTCGACTGCTTCTTCTCTGCTATCTAGAATCAAGGGTTTATACCCCGCAGTTATTAGCTCTACCAGTACATGTGTACCTACATATCCAGCACCTCCAGTAACTAGGATATAGCCATTCTCTTCCATTCCATCTATTAGAAATGAAACATAAAATAATACAATTATTTTGTTGTTGGCAAATTAATTTCTCTCTCTCTTTGTCCAGTTTTTCACTTTCAATTTCATTGCTATACTTTAGTAGAGTGGAAGTACAACAATGATATCACGCTTAACAAACACACACATACAGCTTAGGAATATATTCATGATTTGAATAAATTTAAATACAGTACACCTTCTTATTAGGTTCTAAAAGGAGTAGCGTCAGATTTACGACTGTTTCCGAGTGCTCTACATATAGAAATTATATAACTATCTTTGTCAAACATGATAAATCAATCAAGCTTGTATGACTTAATAGTTATGTTCCGAATGTGCAATGTCTCATTTTCATTAACACATTGCCTTGATCATTTGAAAATGTTTGTTGTACTTTCACTTTCGAAGGTAAATGTTATCAACCTACATTCTACAAGATCAAATGTCATTTGAAATTATGTTGAGTGTAGATCTGATGATGTTTTGTTCTTGTACGCAATGTGACTTATATATTTTTTATTTTTTTTTACCTTGAATGAAAGTTAAGCTGTTCAGAGAATACATAATGTATTTTTAGTGAATGAAAATGTATTATCATACAATACATATAATAAAGTATGCAGGCAGAATAACTGTTTATGATTTATTTCACTGCAACACAAGTTGTTTCCCTTAGTTATATGGGCAAAGCCCAGTGGAGTTCAATTATAGGTAATACACATGTGCTTGTTTTTCATTTCAAAATTTCTGAGTATGTAAAGCATCAATGACATCATACAGTATGAATCTGTGTGCCATCTGCAATTGCCATCTTAGATATTGTTTTATGATTGAAATGAGATAATTATTATTGTTGATAATAGATTTATTCTAATTAGCCCAACAGGTCTGAAACACTTAAGGTGCTGTGCAACTTCAAATATTAAATTGAGTGAAATTCTAGTTGTTTACTACATGTATTTGTAAAACCAATATATTAGGCCAAACTATACCGCCTATTGTGCAAATAAATTTGTTTATAGTATCGGTGAAGTTAAACATATTTATAAACGTTCAACAGAATTTAGTTCTATTGATTGTGGTATATGTACACACTTTTTTATATGGGTTTTGGGTGTGAAACATTGTCTCATTATGATGAATATTTGTTTCAAGTTATTTTAAATTCCGACTGGTAGTAAAGAAGATACGAAGCCAACATGTACCTATATCTGACCTTCAACTACTAAATGTGACCTTGACCTTTGAGCTATGACCCTGGCTCTTGTGCATGACAAGTTATCTAATAATGGTGAACATTTGTCCCATGTTACTTGAAAATCTGTCAAGTCATTTTCAAGATGTGAAGCAGTCACACAAAACATTGAACTTATTTATGACTGTGAACATCTAAGTATGACCTTGACATTTAAGCTACGGACATTTGTGTCAACTCACTATGGTACATATTTATATCCTGTTATTTCAAAACCTGTCAAATGGTATACAACATATGGGCAGACATGAAATTTTGTACCTATTTCTGACCTTGAAATGGCATAGACACAAATTTGATATTGGTGCTGCTAAATATTTTATGAAACTTGGGCTGGGCTAACTATGGGTGCATAATGCAGCATGATGGCAAAACTCACCTGGGGAGTTTGGCAATTGGAATTTAAATGGCACGGAACTTAACCACCAACCTTCAAGACTCAATGGTTCACAAAAAATCACCAACTACTAGAATCAACGACTTCAATTAATCATCATCTACTAGACAATGACTTAAATAATCATCAACATTAATTATCTGAACTGTGTTCAGCATGATTAAAAATGTTTACTATGTTTCTAATGCAAACGGTGACCAAATGAATGGAAAGTGAATGGAAATCTGACAACATCGGTGCTTTCCTTCCATTTCTCTTCAAGTCATGTGATTAAACACAAGCAAACAGCCTGCAGAGTTGTTCAAGTTTACAGCATTGGGAGTGTTGCATTACTGGCTGGACTAGGGATGCGTTCAGTTCAATGAAATGTTTAATTAGTTTGCAAACATTAAATAATAACAAAAGTGAATTGAATAACATGTTCGCTTTAAATGTTTGTTAACTGAGTAAACCATTTATAGCTAAGCAAAGACAGACTAATTTATATCGTGTTGGCAAACCTATCACCATGGTCATATAGACGCTTGTATTAAAAACAATTTTCTAAATGTGTTTCTTTTTACACAACTTTTACGGTCTCTGAATAAAATATATATGTTAACCGTCCATCTTGAAAAAATGTATTAAAGGTAACATCTTTAGTAAAATATATTAGAAAACAATGAATAGTTAACCGATAAATCCGCGACAGTTGGCTTACCCGGCTCTTGGTATTCCAGACGAATGTAAATACTCTTCAATTGGAGAACAAAACAGCCTGTGTTTCCGATGTTTTCGGATGTTTACACTGCCAATTTGGAGGAATAATGCAACTTTTGCATAAAATATCTGACCTGAATCTATAGATCAACAAAAAGAACAAAAGTGACAATGGGGGATGTCAATCCGGCTGCCTGTGCTACTGTTGCGTCAAAAGTACACTTTGCCGATCTTTGTGGATTGTTAGAGAAAATATCAAAAACGCAGGGAAATGATAAAAAGAAGAGAATTTTAAAAGACTTTACAGATCAATGGAGAAAATCTCATTCAACTCTTCATGGTTCTAGCAAGTCAACAGTAAGTCGATAAAAAGTAAATAGTTTGACTAAGTTCTTCACGGATACCTATTGATGCAGGTCAAACATCTTCCGCCCACTGTTAGATCTATAGATGTACATAATGAACCACTCTCATCAGGTAATGTTTCCAGTACCTTACACGCTAGCAGCCCAGCTGACAGGCATACCAGACAGAGAAAAATATCTGTTTTATGAATGTAAACTACCGATGCCTTTGAAGTGAAAAGAATTTAAAGAATCACTGCATAACATCAAGCCTGATATGTATCACATGTAGGAAAGAGTCATATTTAGAAGTAACCAATGACCAGCAATTCCAAATGTTTCAAACCCATATGTTCAAAGACAGACAATTACAAACACTCTTATTTTTTAACCAACAGTGACAGACTGGAACACTCAGTGCTTGATTGATTGAATATTTAGCGTCATTTTTTTTGCCATCGAGGGCAAACAAATGATCAGTTAACCTAACCACTGTTTCTTGAAATCCTGAAGGTTAACCAGTATTTGAGCACACCCCATCTCTGCAAGTAACTGATAACTTCCCCACTGGAATCAGCGGTGAGAGACAAATGATAATGAGACACATGGACACTGTTGCCAGGCGGGGATTCAACTCACAACCCCTTGATTGATAGTCAGATGCAAAACCTATTGAACTAATTGGGCCTGGCCTCAGTACTTGAAGCCTTCTGAGTAATTAAAGGCACACTCCCCTCCTATTAAATTGAAGTTAAAATTGGATGTTTTATTGTACTACTTTGATTCAGATGACATGATTAAATTAGCAGTGTTTTATCCTGCTATTACTGGTTCCTATGCACATAAGAATATAGAGTGTCTTGTGCGGTATTAACTGGACACACGTTTGGACAGTTTATTCTAAGTCCTTCTAATCATTCAAATCAATTCAAATTAAAATAATTAGGACAAAATTTAGTTTGAATTGTGGTGTTATCTCAAAGTATGCATGCTCATTTGTCACAATGTATAGCTGTTGACCGCAGTGGGTTTTGGGGAATGGGGGTGATTCCTTCAATATGGGAAAATATTGCCATTACGAAAAAATCAAAAAATTGTAAATGAAAATATGTATATTTGAAACAGTTTACAGGTCAACATCCCTGTTTTTCATTGCCTGCTTATAATGTTAAATTCATAATAAATGTTTCATGTTGTCGGAAATCAGCTCACAAACCAGAAGTGACTTTTGCCCTAATTGTATAATAAATCTTTATGAGAGAGGAACCGTTTTGAATGATCCTCTCAACATGAATAGATAATTGTGAATACCGATATTCCTTTTGCATTCCGGTTCGATGATGTTTGACTGAGTTACAGCCATTTGCATTTTCAGATATTAAAAATCTTTTACAGATAACTCAGAGTTGCAGTATCCTCTGACATCTGTATTCAGTTAAGCCAGGATAGTTTTACTGAGTTACGGTCGTTTAAATTTTCAGAAATCTTGTCTAGATAACTTGGAGTTGCAGTTACAATCTTTGTATAAAATCTGAAATTAAAAATAAATAAAGAGAATGCTTCCAACATCTGCCATCAGATTAAGCAGAAACTTGCTGTTGGGAAGGAGCAGTTATTCAGTTAAATTGCTTTCAGAATTAAACATTTTGTATGAGTGGGGAGAAAAACAATTTCTATGCATGAACTACACAATTTTTCATTGTTTTAAAATTAATGTTTATTTTAGATAAAATATATCATTTATATATTTTTCACAACAAAATTTAAATGTTATTTATATTATACAATATTGTTGTTATGGAACTTTCAGGAAGACAGAATGTTGTATATCCATATATTTTATAATTGTTAAATTCATATAATGCCTCATGGGCTGATAAACCTGATGGTTTTTCAATGAAGATAATTAAATAATTAATATTAAAGTGGATAAAAAGCAATACAATATTGTTGTTATGGAACTTTTAGGAAGACAGAGTTTTGTACAAATTTAAAGTTTTGAGAGTAACCTCTACAATATATATCCTTTTTTTTTTTATCACTGTTAAATTCATATATTATGCCTCATGGGCTGATAAGCCTAATGGTTTTTCAATGAAGATAATAAAATAATTATTAAAGGGGATAAAAAGCATCTCATTATCATTAACAAATAAAATCAGAATGGTTTGGTATGTCAAATCCACCAAAATGTGATAATATTGATATTTAAATGGGAGTGCTAAACTTGAAAGAATATCCCCATTCTAAAAATAGACAGCACTTAAATACAGCTTGATGACAAACTTTGCATCCTCATTCAGATTCTTTCTTTGTAAATTTGTATAATGGATCAAAGTGAAATCAATATATGTCACAAAATATAATGCAACTTTAAGCAAGAAATCTATTTAATCTAACTTAGGTGCATAGCCCAAGTTAGGAAATCCCTTTTCATTATATAATTTTGGCATGTTTAACCCTTTACTCCATAGATAGGCGTTTTACCGCACCAATCACAGAAGGCCTTTGAAAACAGTGCAGGAAGAGTTCAGACTGCTCGTAACGAGCAATCTGAACTCTTCCTGCACTGTTTTCAACTCTGTCAGTTAATATAAAGATAATTCACCAAATAATTCAAAAGCCTTCTATATTAGAGGTGTCCAAAGGCATATATATGAAGTAAAGGGTTAAATAGATATATTTGAAAAAGTATATTTTTAGGTAATTTTAATTTTTTTTTAAAAATCCTGATAATATTCCCTTTAAACTAGTTATCAACTTGGCTAATTCTTTACATAAATCATCTAGGATGATGTAATTAATATGTGATAAAAAATATTTTGTATTGCAGACAGATTCTTTCTACCCGGCAATGAGATTGCTTCTACCTCATTTGGAGAAGGAGAGAGTGGCCTATGGTATAAAAGAGGTAATTCTATAGATCTCACTAAACACAGTTGCGCCCTTTTTTTTACCATGGTAACTTGATCCTTGTGCTTATCAAGTGCTATGTAATTTGGTCTGAAATACTTTAAAAATGGAACAAAGGCTGTGATTTCTTGCTGCAGATGAGTAGAGTAAGAACTAGCAGAGCATATACTGCAATTAGACATTACTATTGTTAAAAAAGTGTTTTGTATAGAATTTCAACAGGTGCATATATTTATGAGTATTTGAGGATTTCTTTTCAAAAAAAATCTTAGGGCGCCACTGCACTGTCTTTAAAAACCAAACAGGCTGGTAAAGCTACAAGTTATTGTAAAGTTTTATAGGCAGTTATAGTTTTTGCCATATAGAATCTGTTTTTGCTGTAAAATTTATTTTACTTATTTGATTTTTTTGCCTGACTAGCTCAGTCGGTTATGCGTCTGACTATCAATCCAGGGGTCGTGAGTTTGAAACCCTGCCCGGCAACAGTCCCTTGATGGCATAAAAATGACGCTAAATATTTAATCAATCAATCAATCAATCGATTTTCAAAAATAAAACATTTTTATTTACCTGAAGAAAAGACTGCTGTCCTTAAACCTAAACATATAAATTTCACTAAAATTTTATTTATAAAACAAACAAACAACTTTTGGTAAAACATGAACTTCATTCAGTTTAGTCTTTCAATTTTGAGTGATTCCACACTTGGACATACCATTCTTGCCCCTGAATGTAGAACAAAAGCCCCTTGCTCAAAACACCCCTTTGTTAAAAATAAACAATGGGCAAAAAGCCCCTTGGTGTATTTGAAAAGAGGGACAAAAGCCCCTTTATGATTTTGAAACAGTGGACAAAATGCTTTAAATACAATTGTGAGAGTGAAATTGGAATTATTACACATTCAGATTGTCAGCTAATCAGTTTACAAAACATCAGAAATATTTCTTTCTATTTTTCCTCAGCACTGAACTATGTAAAGCATATAATGATGATCTAGACAACTTCATGTATAAATAATATACATTGAATAAAATATTATGTCATTTCAAGACTTAAATGTTTCAGCACTTTCTGTAATTTCAGCATTCATTTGCAAAGCTGTTGATAGAAGTATTATGCCTGGGAAAGGACAGTCCAGATGCAATGAGACTTTTAAACTACAAAGCACCAAAGACAGCCCGTGCAGTAAGTCCACTTATGATACTCTTCCTGATAGCATGAACCTTTGTAGTTTCTGGGGGTTGGGGTGGGGCAAACCCACTGTCAATCTATTTCATGTGACATGAGTCTCACTCAAAGCACGCACCAGTCCCCCATATTTCAGCATTTCCATTTTTCTTTTCCATACGAAATATTAAATGTTTCTTCATGTCTTCTTTTCAAATTTTTAATTCAAATTCATTAAATAATCTCTTGTAAAAAAATTTTTTCTTCCAAACTCTATCATTTATAATGTTAGAAATGTACTAATTATTAAGCATGTTCATACTATGATTTTACCGCTATTTTATCATGACAATTGTATTCTTGGGTAAGAACTTTATAAGATTCATCTTTTGTTCATATCCTATTTTTATTGTAGCACAAATATGTTGTTATATTGTAAAGATTAGAAATTGAAATATGTTTAAACTAATCTATTTCATAGCTTCACTATATGTCAGAGCGATATAGGCGAGACATTTGATTCCGTGGAATTATCTTGTTCCTATCATTATTTTTCTCTTTTTGACAACTTTAGGATGTTGGAGATTTCGCAAGTGTGGTTTACTTTGTCCTGCAAAACCGCTGTCCAAGTCATGGAACACTTTATATAGAGGAAGTCAATGACTGTTTGGATGGGATAGCATCAAACAATGCAGCGAAGAAAAAAGATTTGGTGAGAAAGTACATGGTAAAAATGATAACCAACATGTCTGCTCTGGAACTTAAATGGCTCACTAGGATGGTTGTCAAGGTAACATACATTGTACTAACTATAAATCAATCACTAATCAATAATAGAGATGCAGTTTTATGTTAATTAAAATCTATATGAAAATAGGTTATAATTATACTTGCATGTTAATGAAAACAGATTCTTATCATAAGTATATGTAGATACAGGTACACATAATTAAGTCACTGGTTTGGGACTATACATTACTGTATGAAAAATGAAAATGGTAATAAAATAAAAGTAATATACATGTAAACGTTATTTCATTTATTGATGTTGGGAGAATCAATAATAAAAAAATGTTTAGATATTTTATTTTTAGAAGGTTACAATCACATTACACAATATTGTTTTAAATATATTTCTACTTTAGATTAACATAATGCACATTACATAATTTAATGTAAATTTCAACACGTTGCACATCAAAAATGACATCCAGTTTTATCATTGGAGAAAGACTGAGAAGAATTTTTGTAGAAAAAAAACATCCTTCTAATTTAAAGTGTAATTTTTTCTGACCAAGCTGGGTTCAAAATCCGCAAACTCAGCAATGGGAGGTAAATGACCTTGAGATGATACCTTGGACCACTTCACAAGGGAAGACCTGCAGAGACCGACTGATGTTAAAGTAATGTTTCTAATTGTCTATATTTCAGGAGTTGAAGATGAATCTCAGGCAGTCATTTGTTGTTTATATTTCCGGAGTTAAAGATGGGTCTCTGTCAGTCGTCTATTGTTTATATTTCAGGTGTTGTAGATGGGTCTCAGTCAGTCATTTGTTGTTTATATTTCAGGAGTTGTAGATGGGTCTCAGTCAGTCATTTGTTGTTTATATTTCAGGGTCATAGTCAGTCATCGGTTGTTTATATTTCCGGAGTTGAAGATGGTTCTCAGTCAGTCATATGTTGTTTATATTTCAGGAGTTAAAGATGGGTCTCAGTCAGTTGTCTGTTGTTTATATTTCAGGAGTTGAAGATGGGTCTCAGTCAGTCATTTGTTGTTTATATTTCAGGAGTTGAAGATGGGTCTCAGTCAGTCATCTGTTGTTTATATTTCAGGAGTTGTAGATGGGTCTCAGTCAGTCATCTGTTGTTTATATTTCAGGGTCATAGTCAGTCATCTGTTGTTTATATTTCAGGGTCATAGTCAGTCATCGGTTGTTTATATTTCCGGAGTTGAAGATGGGTCTCAGTCAGTCATCCATATTATCTGTGTTCTGTTTATATTTCAGGAGTTGAAGATGGGTCTCAGTCAGTCCTCTGTATTATCCGTGTTCCATCCTGATGCTGAGGAATTCTATAATGTCAACAACAATATTGAGAAGGTTGAGTATATATGTACTAACCTTGTGTTGAAAATTATCTTGTTTTCAAGGGATTTAACTCTGTGTGGAGATATTTCCACATTTCCTCAGCAAAATGATGAAATCTCATTGTCCATTCATATCAAGAATACAAATCAATTTATTACATTGAAGTATGAAATTTTAAAAAAAAAATAAAACCATTCTCAGTAAATAATGATTAAAATTGTTGTAGTTTTATTGATAACAAAATTTGTATACTGTCAAAAAGTCACTAACTATGTCTGTACTATTAAGTTTACTTTAGCTCGATTGCAAAGAAAACTCAAAACTTATATGAACTGCTTTTGAGTCTGCTTCTTTGAGAGGTATCTGTGAGGTTGAGCTGGGGATCGAACCTGCAAGTTTCAGACGCCAAGTAAAATATATGAAAGGAAACCGTAGAGTAAGCACATAAGAATTTAAAACTAGTAGCATAAAAAAATAGTCCAGCTCAAGGATTTTTATCGTAGTCTTATAAATTTGGAAATGCTTTAATTACATTTACAGTAGAACTTTGTTGGCTCGAATAGGATGGCTGAAACACCACATATAGCTCGAACCACTTATCTAGAAGTGGTTCTGGGCGAATTCCTATTTTGATGTATGTACATGTGTAACAATACTTGGCTTGAACTACATTGTATTTTGTCAAGTCCCGTCGGGTTGAGCCATTGAAGTTCTACTGTATATTGAAGCGAGATTGGAATTATACTAGTATATAGACAGTCATATTGTGTTGAAGCCTGCATGTTGACCAAGATAACATTCCACTTGTTTGTGTTTAATATCTGATACAAAGTTTATATTAATATTGAGCACCGGTATATTAGTATATTTTTGTATCATTGCAGGTGTGCCGTATGATGCACGACCCATCAGTGAGAATACATGAGATTGGTATATCTGTTTTCTCTCCATTCACACCCATGTTGGGAGAGAGGGCTTCTCCAGATAAGGTAAATATATATAGAGATATTGAGACAAGCCTGTCATTATTAGCCTCTTATAAGAAGATGTTAAAGAGATATTTTAAATCAATTCTGATCCACGGCCTTGATGCTTTCTTTTTTAATATACCAATAATAGATGAAATTGAAACCGATTCTAAACTTGTCTTAATTGGATATCTTTCAACCATTTACCAGAGTTGTGCCCCTTTCCAATATAGAAATTAAATTATGGGTTTGCATAGTATAACATATTTGTGTATGTTAATTATACATATTCATGATATGGATTTACATGTAAAGTGAACATTTATCAAAATTACTGTTTGTCCCTTTAAGTCCAACATTTTGTATCTACAGCTGGTGGAAGGATTGTGGTTCTACTCAGTCTGACTCAGTCTGAGGTCTTCCTACACCAGTAAAACTGGATATGCCATATATAACCTGAAATGTGTTAGTCTTCCATGTGTTGATTTTTTATCTAATGCCTGGTTGCAGAACCATGAGCTGTGATTTGATTTACATTTAGGTAGCAACAGATTACCATAATGTAGTATTGCCATAAATATGTTATAAACACCGTTTATTACTTAAGTTATGTAATAATGTAATACCATGGCAAAATACTTATTAAATATCATGGTAAAGCTAACAATGTGAATATTGCTATTTATTTGTTATGCATATTTTGTTAAGGTGGAAAAACTGATGGATGGCAAACCATACTATATTGAAACCAAATATGATGGTGAGAGAATGTTGCTGCATAAAAGCGAAGGCGAATACAAGTTCTACTCCAGGAGGTATTGGATGAAATATTTAAGGACACAAATTTTCACAAGACATTTGATTGTATTGTATAGTAATGATAAACTCTATTTTCTACATATTACAGGTTGTATAATATAAACATATGATATATAGCATCTAGTTTTATCAGATCTGGGCCCAATAAGCTTAGTCGGTAGGGTATCTGGCTATCAATCCAGGGGTCATGAGTTTGAATCCCCGCCCGGCAACAGTCTCCATGATGACTGATATACGTCATTGTGTCTCATTATCATACGTCTCTCACCACTGATTCAAGTGGGAAAGTTGTCAGTTACTTGCGGAGAAGGGGGTGTGCTCGAGTACAGGTTAACCATTCAGGATCCCAGGAAGCAGTGGTTAGGTTAACTGATCCTCAGTTAGCCCTTGATGGCATAAAAATGACGCTAAATAATCAGTCAGTCAATAGTTTTATTGGTAGAGGAAGACCTTAGAATAAAAATGAGTAGAACCACTGCTTTGCACAAGGGGTCAAATTTTCTGAGGTTTCCTCCACCGATAAAACTGGATATGCCATATATAACCTGAAATGTGTTGGATATGGCATTAAACCCCATTAAAAAAAATGTATTTAAGATTCTTCAGCACCTTAGCAACTACTATACAAACAACCTTTAGATGGGGAACAAATAATACTGACTGTCTTTATCATTACAGTGAGTATTGTCTGTCCCCCATCTAAACGTTGTTTGTATAGTATATATCAGTGAGGATTAATATATGACATTGTGTCTCATTGTCATTTTTATCCAATGCTGATTCAAGTGGGAAAGTTATCAGTTAGTTGTGTAGATTGGTTAACCTTCCTGGATCCCAGGAATTAGTGGTTAGGTTACGATTGGCTGTTTGTTGGCCCTCTATGGCATAAAAAATTACACTAAATATTCATTCAATCAGTCAATCAATCTACCAATCAATATAACAATATAACAATTTAATTCTCACTAGCATTTTATGTATGGTACTGTTTTGTATATTAAGACAAATTTGGTGTGGAAACACTATTTCAATTAAGATTTGAAATTTCATAAGATTTTGTTTGCAATATTGGAAATTCTTTCATTACATGATGAAATCAGACATTATATCCATCATTGACTGTATATTTTGAATAACAAATTCTGAAATGTTTGATCACAGTTCTAAATGACCTATTTCAAATTATGTTGTACAATGAATTATGTTACAAAATAAAATCTGTTCTGTTCTGTTACAGTGGGAATGAGTACACTAATATTTTTGGATCAAATTCTTTCGATGGAACTCTCACGCCATATATACATAACATTTTTAAGCCGGATTTGAAGACATGTATACTTGATGGAGAAATGATTCTGTTTCACCCAGAAACAAAAACATTTGGTATATTGCTTTTATTTATTTACATGTATCTAAGCCTTATTCAGATTGTCCATATTTATTTTCATTTGTCCCGAAAAACCAGCTTCCTTACAAGCCCAAAAGGATTGTAATATAACTAGGTACAAATGTTCACAATTTTTCAATACCACAGGAACAATGCAATAATCAGATCTGTTTTTTTTAAATAAAGCATGATATTTTTGTATCTGATGCAGAAATCAAATTTGCTTTAAATAGAAAAACTTTATTATTCCTACAACTGTAACTCAAACTTTAAGTTCAAACAGTGGTATTGAAAAACTTTTTATTTTTTATATAAAACAAATTGACTCTTTGTTATTTTAATATTTTCTAAGACATGCTCTTATGCTTACGATGAATGACATTTGATGTCGCATTCAGATTGTATTCTTTTTCAAGCAGATATCTTTCAGGTTTGGCCATTTTTTAGCAGTGTATCTGAATTTGACAAATTCTTGATTTTATTGTTTGAATAACTGTTTGTTTTTTTTATATCAAATGCATTAAACCCAATCCATTGTCATGTGGTCTAAGGTGCTGTTGTTTAATGACCACCTACCTCTCATTACCAAGGTCGTGGGTTTGAGTCTTGCTTGCTTCAAAAACTTTATGTGAGAAGGTTTGCCAGTTACTTGTGAAAGGATGGCGGTTCTACGCAGATTCGTTTTGAAACCTCCCTCCCATTAAAAAAAAGTTATATAAAATTCTGATTTTATATAATATTCAGAATAGCAAAATACTTTCAGAAATTTTAATTAAACTGAGTTTGTAAAATACCTGTTTATACATTAAAAATGGCAATGAATCTATTTATTCCACTTTCTAGTTTAAACTTTTTTATTTTACTTCTATTGTGAAACAAGTTCTTAAAACTTGTACAAATCATGCTCAAAGTCTTCCTGGGTAGAACCAGTACTAAGCATATGCAGAAAAAGGGTCTTGCTCAAGGTCACCACACATAGCCACGGTGGAGCATACCCATGACCTTCCGATCATGGGGGTTTTTCTCAGCGGATAGCTTACCTTTTTGTTTTCCACTGTTAAAAAAAAAAGAAAATGGTAAGTATAACAAACTTTTATTGGTCTCTTATGAAAGACCCCCATTTGGAAAATGCATGAGAAATAAATAGGGATTTTTGGGTAAGAAACCCTTATAAATATCAAAAATGGGGAAACATAAAAATTGTCATAAATAACTGTGAAATTTAATGTTTGATTTAATTTCTACAGCTACAAAGGCTATGAACACGGATGTGAAGTCAGTGAACCAAGGAGGGTTCCAGCCCTGCCTTCATGTGTTTGATATTTTGTTTCACAACGATAAAGTGCTGACCAATCTACCACTCAAGGAACGTCTGAAATACATCGAGAAAACGTTCACGCCATGTGAGGGAAGAATGATTGTCAGTCAGCACAATGAAGCCAAAACCAAGTAAGCAATATCGCATATTGAAGAATCTCACAACATTTTTTTGTCGCCTGTGAGGCATGCCAGACACTGAGGGATTTTTGTCCATCCTCACATGCCAGTATTGTCATCATCAGCAATTGTCCGTCCTCACATCCCATCATTGTCATCATCAGCAATTGTCCATCCTCACATGCCAGCATTGTCATCATCAGCAATTGTCCGTCCTCACATGCCAGCATTGTCATCAGCAATTGTTCGTCCTCACATGCCAGCATTGTCATCATCAGCAATTGTCCATCCTCACATGCCAGCATTGTCATCATCAGCAATTGTCCATCCTCACATGCCAGCATTGTCATCATCAGCAATTTATTTTAGAAAATTAGTTGTGAATTTCTGACACTCTCTTTTAGCCATGATTTTGGACCTTTCATTATAATTATTTAAATGGGATATTTATATTCAGTTCAATTAACTACATGTATCCTTTATTCTCTCAGTTCACATATTACATGAAGTGGACATCTGATTAAAATGGGTAACAACTTTCAAAAGAAATGTGTTCTAATAACGTTAATATGCTTTGTATTCAACTTAATTTTAATATTTACAATTTTACTGTCACTTTTCACGACACACTTCCTTTAAAGGCTTTCTCATTTCTCATTGTCATTAATAAATAACATACACAGAGTTGGTATGTTGAATCCATCAAACCATGACAAAATGGATATTTTAGTTGGAATTGTGAAATTGAAATGAAATCCCCATTCTAAAAATAGAAAGCAGGCGAATACTTCTTGACAACCTTCACCTTGTCATTAAGACACTTTCTTAGATGAAATAAATTCTACAATACATGTACATATATGTCACTAATATGACAGATCAAAACTGAAATAAAATGAAATAATGTGACATATTTGATTTTTGAGTCTAACCTGGGTAAGTAGGCGATGTTAGGAATGCTTTTTCAATATATTATTTTTTGCATATTTGAATAGATATCCTTGTGGTAATATGGGATCATTTATTATTGTACACCGGATAAGAATATCTGCATTTTTACCAGGGTTAGATATTTCTATCTCACCCTAGGACCGAGATAAAATTCTCGCGCTGTAACGTTGAAACCATTTAGATGACATAACATATAAAAATATATGATGTAAATCATATAATTAAACATCTTAAAAGCTATTGTTATAAAATCTATAATGATAAATTAAGTTAAAATAATTATTTAATATGTTTGGTTTGCAAGAAAATGAATTCATGGCATTTTTGGTTCAGATAAAAAAATCCGTCCCTTGGGATAAATGTTTTCATGGGATCTCGGCAGAGCCTGTTCCTGCCAAAACAGTTTTCCCTCGGGACGGTTTTTCTATCCGAATCTCGAACCCATGTAAGATTATTAAAAGCTTTTATTATGAGGACTGGGTCAGTATGAAAAAATAAAAGTACTCAAAGTACTTATAGCCAGGCTCTAATAAATATTCATACGCCTTCATAATTAGTAATAAGTGTAGTGCATACGCGTTAATAATTTGTAATAAGTGTAGTGCATGGTATACATTTTATGCAAAACAGTTATGCCTCGGGACGAAATTTTCTATCTGAACCTCAAACCCATGTAAGATTCTTATAGGATATAATAGGTATGATACATGTATATATATAAAAAAAGTTTTTAACTAATTTTAAAATTTGGAAAAATCCTGATGCATTTTATTTAAATGTTAAGTATAAATATCAAATTGTTCATGTTTTTGAAATAAAGACAAACAAACTTTTTTTAAGCATTTTCTTTTACATGTACATATAAATTCAATCTCTGTTTGTAGTTCATCATAATCAAATAGATTCTCAAGGATTCTATATTGAATGACAAAAAACCTATAACATATTTCAAAGATTCATTAAACAATACCAAGTACATGGAGGGAAAAAATTAATAATATCGACTGATTAATTACTATAGGATGGTATTCTGGTATCTAGCCATCTATACACACCTGAGTCAAAGTACTAGTTATATAGATATATATATGTTTGCTTGTTTTGGTGTAAGATCTTAAGCCCGTGTGGTTCCGGCTAAGAATAGAATCACTGCGATCTCTGCAGAGGGGTAGGAATTCTCAGAATGGGTGTCGTGTTCATTTTATCATTTTTTGTCATGTTCACTATTGTGGTTAAATTATCAACCCCTGTGTGGTTTCAGGGAGCCAAATGAGTGATGGCAAGAATAGGACCACTGTGGCTCATACATGTCGTAAGAAGCGACAATATGAGTAATACGATAGAATTTGCTGAAACTCTGCAGTTCTGCAGGTATCATGGTTCTAGGTTCATTCTGCATATTCATTTGTTGATGTATTTTTTTTAATTTGTATGTTAATTTGTTGTGTTTGTACATGTAGAGTGAGCTTGAAATCTTTTTTCCTGTTGGCATCAAATAACCTATAATGTGTTGGTACGCCATAAAACCCTATTCATTTGTTTAAGATCGAATCATATTTCATCAAGTGATCACCAAAAGTCATATTCTCACAAGTTTTCTTTTTATTTTATGCATTTACATAATTTTTTGTTTATTTTGACCTTAATTCACCATAAGATATTATTGGATTAATAAAAAAAATTAAATTTTATTTTTTCAAATAAAACATTTTTTTTTCCTAATTTCACTGTTTGAAACAATGGATTACATGTATTTATACATCTATAATTCATCAAAAAGCATAAAATAAACTTTTCGACTGAATTTCATTAAAAAAAAAAATTATTTTTATATATTTATGTTTTTATTTCATTTTAGTAAGAATTATACACAAAGCACATTATCATACTACTCAATTAATTTTGGTAAAATAAAATAAAATACCTAATACACAAATCAGCTTTACACGTATTTCGTTGGTGTCATATTTAATCACCAAATAAAATATACTCTTTTTGTTTTGTTGACGTGCAGTATATTATGTATAAAATATTTTTTTTGTTCTTTAGTGATAATAGTTGCATGTGGAAAAAAATCTTGGCTTTTATATCGGTGTAAGGAAAAATGAGTGCAACTTTGTGTGTAATTTCTGGTATGCATTTCTTCCAGTCAAGACTGCGCAGATGCCCTGAATGAGGCCATTGATGGCAGGGAGGAGGGCATTATGGTAAAAAATCCAGAGTCTGTTTATAGACCAAATACTCGTAAGGGAGGATGGTTCAAAATTAAACCTGAATATGTTGGAGGTAAAAATACGTTTACATAAAAATATCTTCATACATCTCTTTCCTCTCTCTCTCTCTCTCTCTCTCTCTCTTCTCTCTCTCTCTCTCTCTCTCTCTCTCTCTCTCTCATGGTATCGTAATATTCTTCAATGCATATAAATCTCTCTCTTCTCTCTCTCTCTTTCTCTCTCTCTCTCTCTCTCTCTCTCATGGTATCGTAATATTCTTCAATGCATATAAATCTCTCTCTCTCTCTCTCTCTCTTCTCTCTCTCTCTCTCTCTCTCTCTCTCTCTCTCTCATGGTATCGTAATATTCTTCAATGCATATAAATCTCTCTCTTCTCTCTCTCACTTTCTCTCTCTCTCTCATGGTATCGTAATATTCTTCAATGCATATAAATCTCTCTCTCTCTCTCTCTCTCTCTCTCTCTCTCTCTCTCTCTCTCTCTCCTCTCTCTCTCTCTCTCTCTCTCTCATAGTATCGTAATATTCTTCAATGCATATAAATATTCAGGTTTGATGGATGAACTAGATGTATTGGTGATTGGTGGTTACTTTGGTGTGGGTCACAGAGCTGGCATGATGTCACACTTCCTGTGTGGGGTAGCAGTTCCACCTAAGGAAGGAAAGCAACCAGAGATATTTTACTCCTTCTGCAAGGTAAACTATGTTTAGTTATAGCAATCTTATTTGAAAACCTCCATTTTCTTCTTTTTTACCAGTTTCCTGTCTATATAATTCATATTAAGATTTTTTTGGTTGTAGGACTTGTAAGCAAAATTATGCATATATATATTTTTATATGGAAATAATTATTTGTGAACAACCAGTCATAAATATACAGACCAGACTATGGTGAGCGCGCCTAGCTACAATGCAAACCATAAACACAATTCAAGACATCTACCAAACCAAATAGATTTGGTGTCAACCATGACTTATATTCTATGGATTAACATGCAACACATCTGGACTGGACAGACAATTTACATACATGAACAGATAGCTTTATATGAGTAGGATCCAGCTAAGGTTTCATGACAATTCAAATGCTATATAAAAGGACAAACATAGAAACTAGTTGGATCATGAATATACGGTGAAGATCATAATAATTTATTTCATAAAGGGAGATAATTGAAATAACAACAACGGTGTTTCCGATGTTTGGTATCTTTTTCAGATACACTTTCACAATCAGATATAAATCTACAGACCAGAATATGGCCAGCATGCCTAGCTACAATGCAAACCATAGACAAGGCATGTACAATATATATATATACATACATACACACACAGTTATCTCCCTTTATATGTTTATATATACACCATTAATCATAATGAGAATGAAATGCACATTCTAATTGTATTCCTATCATTTCAGATTGGTACCGGTTACACAAAGAAAGAACTGCAGGATTTTAATGCCAAGTTGGCTGAACATTGGAAGCCCTTTGACAAGAAAGATCCGCCCAAATGTATCGAACTTGCTTCAGGGTTCAAGGAAAAACCTGATGCTTGGATAGAACCAAGTAATTCAGCAATTGTACAGGTATGTGCTGCTTTGACAAACCACAGAATGATTAAATGTTATACTAGTAGTTAAGTTCACCAACTGTATGCTCCAATAGCTGTCTCATTGGACATGAATATATACATGTATCTTACACTACACATGCTTGTCTAACTGCTATCATGTGTAGGTGAGTACTGTGAAAAAAAAGTTCCAAGGTATACCGTGTTTTTATGAGTACCACGGTATGTACACAATATGCCGTGTAATCTTTAAAGGCCAAAATGTCTCCTAATATCAGATTTGCTATGCTTGTTGTGAACAATTTCCCAGTTATCTTCCATTTTGATTACGTTTGATGTAGTTGATGGTATCACATGTGATGATTTATTTTCAATAGTAGCATAAATACCAAGTAATACCGGTCTGATAATGTGTTTCTTTAACAATGAAGACAACTGAAAACTAAACGGACACAAAAATACGACTTTTCTCTTCAGTAATTTCCTTAAACTCCTGCTTACTTCCTGAAATTGTAGAAAAAATTGTTCTTCATATAAGTACCATGGTATGTACGGATGCAGCTAAAAAATGCAATTTACCAGATAGTAGTTTTTACTTTTCATGAAATGGAGAGATGCTCTGAACAGTGAGCTGTAGATGTTCATTTACTTGTTGTAAATGTATTTGTAGAATTACTTTGGATTGCTGATTATTTATTTGTTTGTAAAGTAGAAGTAGTTTGACAACACACATAGCCATCAGAAATAATTGCCAGTGTGAGTAGCTCTCAGTTGCAATTAATATTCATGGTACGATCCTCCTCCACGGCTTTGTGTACATGTAGGATCCTTGGACAGGACTCTTTATCTGCATATGCTTAGTACTGGTTCTACCCTTGAGCATGATTTCTCTAAATTGTAAAAACTTGTTTCGCAATCAAAGTAACTGGTATGCACTCAGTTGCAATTAGTAATTATGGCTTGATTTGCCTCCATGGCAATGTGTAAGATCCAAGACTGGTTCTACCCAGAATGACTTTGAGCATGATTTCTCTAATGTTTTAAGAACTTATTTTATAATCTATGTAAAACTAAAAACAACTATAGATGAAATATGTCTTCTACTAAATTAATTTGACTTTCCTACAGATAAAAGCTGCAGAAATAATTGACAGTGAGCGGTTTAGATCAGGGTTTACACTTAGGTTCCCTCGAGTAGAGAAGTTCAGGGATGATAAAGAATGGTATGATTGTATGACATTGCCGGAAGTGGAGGAACTTAAACAGGTTTTTGTTTAATATTAAACATATTGTACAGTATATATAAAATAGCAGTTGAATTTTGATTATTTTCTATTGAGCTTTATAGTTTACTCAGCAGCCATGATGGACATGATATACATATACATGTATTTGAGGAAATTGAAAACTCAAAAGATGTCAGATTGCAGGAATATCAATCTAAAGCTTGCTTGTGAATTTAAGAAAGAAATCCCCAAATAGTTTATTTGCCATTTTACAATAACTGACTCTTCAAGATGACCCACCGCAGTGTGGTCCAGTGGTAGAGCGTCTGCCTTGCATACAGATGGTATTGGGTTCTATCATGAGCCTGGTCATACCAAAGACTTTAAAAGTGGTACTGGAAGCTTCCTCGCTTGACACTCAGCATTTAGAGGAGAGTTATAGGTCTGGTCGGCCTGGTGTCAGTATAATGTGACTGGGCAGGGTATCATACCATGTGTTTGCAGCATGATACTCCAGTGTGACAGCGCTCAGAATACTTTCTCTAGTAGACACCATCCCAATATGACTGAAAAATTGTTGAAAGCGACGCTTAACGCCATACAATAACAATAACAGCCTTCAAGACCATTGCACTTATAAAGAATTAGATGTTTGTAACCACTATTCTGTTGATGATTTCTTTCATTTTTAAATGTCTGAGCTTTATTCATACTTGTTAATGTGGTGTACAGTTTGCATATGTGTACATGATTGGTTCAGATAGTGCCGTATATTGTGGGTGATATCAGTGACCTGAATTTACTTGATTTATCTAAATTGATGAGTATGCTGATTACTGTTGTGTTTTCACAGAAATCTGGTGGAAAATTGGCTGGTGGTTATGTGGACCTGGCAGAAAATGACGAACCTGTCAAGAAAAAACGAAAGATAGTATCAAGGGCCGTACGACCTACTTTAGGCAGTCAGTTCAGGGCAGCTGATACGTCTACGGTCAAACAGGTTTGAATTTTTTTAATTTAAGGTATAAACATGCTTGTTTTATTTTTTGGGAAGGCAGTAAACCTTACTGTCCTTCAAGGGGGTATATCAGAAAAAAAGGCTATAAATATCTTAAAAAATAAAATAATTTTTAAAATGAGAAAAAGCATCTCCAGGGATGGGGAAACATTTTTTAAAAGCACTCGTCTGTCGGGCAAGTTGACTTGTAAAAAGTACTCGTCCGGATGGAAAACTCAATTGTCCAAAAAAGTTATAGTAAAATTGTGTCTATTTTGAAGCACGTTATCTTACCTTAAATAGTTTTATTACTTCATTTACAGTAAGTACACCAATAGCTTTTACCGTTATGATCATGCAATAAACATTAAGTTTGTTAATGTTAATATATCGCTTTTGTTCAGAATACAAACAGCTTGGGGTAAACATACAAAGTTAATGCATACAAGCCTCTGTGGCATGTAAAAGGCAAAAAGACCGTTAATAATCCGGACACCGCAAAACTATTTTTTAACGACATTAAAAAGCTGCATGAAAATGGTTTCCGGCTTATATCTTTAGTTTTAATGAACAGATTTAAACCAAATTTGGTGTGTGACTTCACATTCAGGTAATACAGGACAAGTTCCGGTCTGATACTTTTTTGATGGAGTTATGCCCTTTTTTGGACTAAGATTATTGACAAATGTCAGTTATTGGTTTCCACTCAATATCTCTTGAAAGATTGAATTTGATTCATATATGGTAGAAAGATGTATGGTGATAAACTACAGCAACTGATTCAAGTGGGAAAGTTATCATTTACTTGCAGAGATGGGCAGTGCTCGAGTACTGGTTAACCTTCCAGGATCCCTCGAAAGAGCGGTTTGGTTAACTGATCATCTGTTATCCTTCGACGGCTAAATATATCAATCAGTCTTTATATCTTGTCTGTGCGTACTTGTCTATATGTGATTCAATCTAATTATGACTTATTTATTACTACACTTCAATCATTTACAGGTCTCAAAGATGTTGGAGGGTAAAGAAATATGTGTGATAAATGGACCATCATCATGTAACAAACAGGAGTTGGAGAAAAAGATTGTGGAGTTCGGCGGAAATATTGTCCAAAATCCAGGTATGCCTACACTGTAATGGATTTCATGATTTTGTTGGATTTTATACATAGAGGTATCTGTGTTGAACTTGTATGGAAAAATAGTAATAAACTCATTATTCTTGTCAGAATGCAAAATTCTTATCTTTTATTATGAGGACTTGGTCAGTATGAAAAAATCATCAAAGTACTTATAGCCGGGCTTTGATAAATATTCATACGCCTTCCTTATTTGATATTGATATTAGTGTGATAAATTTTATACAACATTTAAAAGAAAAAAACATTATTCAATGTCCACAATATATTTTTAGTGTTTGATCGGTTGCAGATTGCATCATATGAAAAAATTCTAGGAATAAAAAGTAGTCCCTGCACATACGTGTACACACATGATCAATTTGGGGGTGATTAGGACTGCAGAGCTTGATCACAACGACATAAGCACGACGATGCTTTTGGCATAAAGAACGGCTAACAAGGTTTATATGATACAGACCGCAGCATGGTTTAGTTGTAGAGCGTCGCCTCGCATGTGGAAGGTCTTGGGTTTGGTCCTTGACTCGGTCATACCAAAGACTTTAAAACTGGTACTAGAATTTTCCTTGCTTGACGCTCAGCATTTAGAGGAAAGTGCTAGGTCTGGTCAGCCCAGTGTTAGTATAATGGGACTGGGTGGGGTAGCAGCAAGATACTCCAGTGTGACAGCGCTCAGAATACTGTCTCAAGTAGACACCATCGTGATATGACTGAAAAATTATTGAAAGCGACACTAAACACCATACAACAACAACAACATTATATGATACAAGATCGAAATGAACCAGAACTGGGCAAAAATGACTATTTCCGGCTATGGATTTGTAACATTATTGTGTGCTTTTGTACTGTCCCTGTTGACTGCAAATTGAATGAACCGGAGCATAAGTCTGGTGAAATTTCCATGTATGAGGCTAGAAATTGATGCTTGAGGTACGGCATATGCAAAATGTTAACATTTTGAAATATACACTCAAATGCAATCTTTAATTTTTGAGTATATCGGAAACATGGAGACATTCAAAATGTTAACATTTTGAAATATACATGTACACTCAAATGCAATCTTTAATGTTTGAGTATATCAGAAACATGGAGACATTCAAAATGTTAACATTTTGAAATATACACTCAAATGCAATCTTTAATGTTTGAGTATATCAGAAACATGGAGACATTCAAAATGTTAACATTTTGAAATATACACTCAAATGCAGTCTTTAATGTTTGAGTATATCAGAAACATGCAACCATTCAAAATGATAACATTTTTGCACCTCGTGACCTTTGACCCTAATTTTAGGTTTATAATATAATTTGTTTCTTGGCAACTGATAAAACCGTCAACACATGGTCAAATATAGTTTACAACAGACTTCTATGAACATTCCGTACCTCATACCAGACTATATTCAATATTATAGATTTTTTGTATGTTATTGTTTTTGTACGGGAAAATATCAATTGCATGGGAAGATTTAAGCCAGTGGAAGAGGACAAGCCTGCAGTACTTGCTGATGATTGACCTTATGACCCCATAACAACTGATGATATGTGGAGCACTTGTCTTGGGCTACTGTTAGCGCATCAGAGCCAGGAATGGGAGGTTCAATCCTTCATCACGACTATGTGTGGTGTCCATAGCAAGACACTTAATCTGCATCTGATTAGTACTGGTTCTACCCAGGAAAACAACTTCACTTGTGGGGATTATGGGGGTTCAATCCTTCGTCACGACTATGTATGGTGTCCATAGCATGACACTTAATCTGCATCTGATTAGTACTGGTTCTACCCAGGAAAACAACTTCACTTGTGGGGATTATGGGGGTTCAATCATTCGTCACGACTATGTTTGGTGTCCATAGCAAGACACTTAATCTGCATCTGATTAGTACTGGTTCTACCCAGGAAAACCACTTTACTTGTTTCACAGTCAATGTTAAGTATATATGTATAGAAAATAATTGATGATGTAATGGTACCATCAACGGTTTTAAAATGGTGTTTCATTGGACATCTCTTTAAAATCACACAAGCATCAAGAGCTGTGTTATGCTATATGCTACATCTTTATAGCACTGCCTTATTAAGCTTTATGAAGTTACAGAAACAGTGACAGTGTGTATAATGTACATTGTAAAAGTAGTTCCTACTTAGCTTGTACGATTTTTATATATTTAGAAACATACTTAATTACTTACTTCCCACAGGTGCAGAGACATACTGTGTGGTTGTGGACAAGATTGTGTATCGAGCTAAAAATATGATCAAATCTAACAATTATGATGTCGTCAAAGCTGATTGGTTGATCAAATGTATAGAATCAAGAACTTTTATCAAATGGTAAGAAAATAATTATTTACTTATTGCATATGTGGTGGTAATTGTCAAGAGTCTGAGTCGTGCATCTACAGTGTTTTACTTCAGTTTTGTAGCACTGTAAGACTGGGCATGGCACTTGGGTCCTACTAAGAGAGTTATCTCAATATGGCATAACTTTTCAGCTTGTAGATCATGAGTTAGATCCCATGCTTTAAATAAGGTTTGCCAGTAAGGATAGTGGTTCTTCTCAGACTCAGATATGAAAGTGCTCATGGACTCTTTCTCTATGATTCTTGATGTCATAGATAAGCTATGTTTAAAAAATGGAGTTAAACACCATAACTCACCACTCCCATAAAAACAACAACAACAACAACAGACCAACATTGTTACTTTGAAATTTGTGTGAGACTTAAATGTTGTGCAATTCAGAATGTACAAACTAAATACAGTGAAAGCTGAGTTAGTGGTCACCTCTTAAGCAACCTGTTGTCTTAAACAGTCTTACATGTATTTTCTATTTACCATTTTTATAATTTTAATTTTATTCAACCTGTATTAAGCAGCCATCTGCCTTAAGGGTTCATTTTTGCTTTCTCCCTTGAGTGACTGCTTAAGACAGGTTTCACCGTTTGACTACATGTAGTCAGTGAAGTTGCTATTACTGTAAAAAACAATTAAATAATGATGCAAATGTTGTTGTTGGTTTTTAGCTCAACTGTGAGCCTGGTGTCTGTCGTCCGTGGTTCGTCGTTAACTTTTAGCTTTTAACAACTTCTCCTCTGAAACCTCTAGGCCAAGTTTGATATAACTTCACAGAAATGTTCCTTGGGTGACCCTCTACCAAATTTGTTCCAGCCATCTTGATTTGTCAAAAAACATCGCCGACAGGGGGAGAGGCAAGTTTAATTAATCAAAAAACTTAAAAAAAATCTTCTTGTCAGAAACTACTGGCTCGATTTTAAAATAATTCCACAAAAATGTTCTTTGGAAGACCTTTCACCATGTTTGTTCAAACCGTAGTGATTCATAAAAAAATCATGGCTGCCAGGTGGTGGGGTTAGTTTATTATATAAGCATTAGTAAAAACTTAAAAAATCTTCTTGTCTGAAACCACCAGGCCAATTTTGATAAACTTCACAGAAATGTTCCTTGGGTGACCCTCTACAAAATTTGTTCAAGCCATCTTAATTCGAAAAAAAAACATGGTCGCCAGGGGGCGGGGCGGGGCAAGTTTAATTAGTAGAAGCTTAAAAAATCTTCTTGTCAGAAACTACTGGCTTGATTTTAAAATAATTTCACAAAAATGTTCCTTGGAGGACCCTTCACCACGTTTGTTCAAACCGTAGTGATTCGTCAAAAAACATGGCGGCCAGTGGGTGGTGTTAATTTACTAAAAAAGCTATAGTAAAAACTTAAAAAATCTTCTTGTCAGAAACCACCAGTTCTCGATTTTAAAACAATTTCGCAGAAATGTTTCTTGGGTGACCCTTTACATTGTTCAAGCCGTTGTGATTTGTTAAAAAACATGACCACAATGAGGTGCTAGACTACTATATAGGCAGCTATAGTAAAAACTTCACAAGCCTTCTTGTCAGAATCTACTGACCTGATTTCAATGATATTTCACTGACATTTACCATGGGTGAACCTCTACCAAGTTTGTTCCAGCCATTGAGATTCGTCAAAAAACATAGTCGCCAGGAGTGGAGGCTGGTTTTCTTTATATGGATATATAGCGAAAACTTTCTTTCGATATCTGATATCCAGATATACGCACAAGGACACTATTGTTATTGCACAACTCTTCTACTCTTCTATCTGTTACGTCTTCAAAACAAATCAAAATTCTAACTACTAGCCCATCTCATTTTTCTGGAATTTTAAGTGTACATGTATTATAGAATTTACTTAAGTTGGGTGACTCAAGATCACTCAGGTGAGTTATATAGGGCCATCTTGGCCCTCTTGTTTTTTTTTTTACAAGGCTGTCAATAAGTTAATTATTATACAGAGTGGTTAAAAACAGTATCCATGGTAATCATTTATATGCTATTTTCCAGGGTCCCTGGTGACATGGTACATGCCACACCAACAACTTTGAAGTTATTTCAGGTCGACTTTGATGAATATGGTGACAGTTTTATTGAGGATACTACACCTGAGAGGCTGAAAGAAATCTTTGCTAAAATGCCATTGGTTAGTCATTAAATACATTATATGGATAATGGAAGTAATCTACTAAGGAAGTATATCAGGTTTTTTAAAATGATTGAGTGATGAATATTTAGTGTCATTTTTATGCTATTGAGGGCTAACAGACAATCAGTTAACCTAACCACTGTTTCCTGAGATCCTGAAAGGTTAACCAGTACTTGAGCATACCCGGTCTCTGCAAGTAACTGATATCTTCCCACTTGAATCAGCGGTGAGAGATGAATGATAATGAGACACAATGTTGTATAACAGTCATCACAGAGACTGTTGCCGGGTGGGGATTCCAACTCACAACCCCTGGATTGATAGTCAGGTGTGTTACCAACTTAGCTAATAAGCTAATTTAAAATATGCTAAAAACATTTTTTTTTCAATATATCATGCCCATAATTATATACTCACTGACCTTGTAAAGCAATAAGGATATCTATGTAAACATGCTAAAATAATATTATTGAAAAGGATTTTCCTAACTTGGCCCACATGCTCTGGTTAGACTAAAATAGATTTCCAGCTTGAATTTGTAACATATTTTGTGAAGTATCAAATTTTATTTTGATTTTGATTTTATACGTCATATTAGTTAACATATTGTAGAATTTGTTTCATTTAGAAATACATGTAGTCTAAATGATGATGTAACAGTCATCAAGCAGGATTTATGTACAGTCTTTCTTCAGAATGCTTAATATATCATTTGAAGTTTACTGTTCACTCCAATTAAAATATCATTTATTGCAAAGACTTGTAAGGAAAGATAGGAAACTTGCATCTCCTGACTTAGTGTTGATGAAACAGCACAAGAAGGATTCATAATTTGCAAATTAATCATTCATAATTCACAGGCAATTGATTTCTTGTACATACACTGTAAGTTACATGTAATCTTAGATGTATAAAAATGTTTCAATCATGCAAATTCTCCAAAATTAAAGATATTGAGGTTTTAAGGATAATTTATCATAAGTCGGTCAGCAATTTTAAACACAAAATTCTGGTAATAGTATTGTTTTGATGAGAATTTCATTCTGCAATGTAAGAATTTTGATTTGTGTTCCTGAGATGAATGGAAATGAAGATAATTAAAAACGAGATATTGCGAGATTTTGCATGAATATGCGAGCATTCACAAAATCTCGATCAGCTGCCCTTCCTTCTCTATATAATTCCTTGTTTATTGTCATATTTTAGCTCACCTGAGCTGAAGCCTCACAGGTGAGCTTTTGTGATCGCCTGGTGTCCGTCGTTTGTCGTCTGTTGTCCGTCGTCTGTCGTCTGTCATCCGTTAACTTATAGCTTCTAACAACTTCTCCCCTGAAACCACCAGGCCAATTTTGATATAACTTCACAGAAATGTTCCTGGGGTGACCCTCTTCCAAGTTTGTTCAAGTCATATTGATTCATCAAAAAACATGGCCACCAGGGGGCAAGGCAAGTTTAATTAGTAAAAACTTAAAAAATCTTCTTGTCAGAAACTACTGGCTGGATTTTAAAATAATTTCACAGAAATGTTCCTTGGGTGACCCTCTACCAAGTTTGTTCAAGCCATCTTGATTCGTCAAAAAACATGGCGGCCAGGGGGTGGGGGTTAGTTTACTATATTAGTTATCATAAAAACTTAAAAAATCTTCTTGTCAGAAACTACTGGCTCAATTTTAAAATAATTTCACAGAAATGTTCCTTTGGTGACTCTCTACCAAGTTTGTTCAAGCCATCTTGATTCATCAAAAAATATGTCAGCCAGGGGTTGGGGTTAGTTTTATGTCAGATTACTTCCCTTGTTTTATAGCATAAATGTCTGTATATAGCCATTATTCAGATCAGTACTAAATAGTGCTGGCTCCAGGACACTACAAATGCAGTGGCAAGGGATCAAACCCAAGATCATAGGGAATATGTCATTCAGAGATTATAGTAATTATACCCCCGACAAACGAAGTTTTGAGGGGGTATATTGGAGTCACCCTAAGGTCGTTCTGTCGGTTTGTCGGTCTGTCGGTCGGTCTGTCCGTTGCAATTTTCCTTGTCCGGAGCATCACTTGAAAAGAACTGAATGGAATTTCATCAAACGTCATACAATGGTAGAATATAATGAGAGGAAGTGCAGTGTACAAGAAACATAACTCTATTCTTGCTAATTACAGAGTTACTGCCCTTTGATATTTTTTCTTGTCCGGAGCATAACTTGAAAAGTACCGGATGGAATTTCATCAAGCTTCATACAATGGTAGAATATAATGAGAGGGAGTGCAGTGTACAGGAAACATAACTCTATTCTCACTTATTACAGAGTTATTCCCATTTGATATATTTCCCTTTGATATTTATACCCCCGACAAACGAAGTTTTGAGGGGGTATACTGGAGTCACCCTGAGGTCGGTCTGTCGGTCTGTCGGTCTGTTGGTCTGTCGGTCGGTCTGTCCTCAATTTTCCTTGTCCGGAGCATAACTTGAAAAGTACTGGATCGAATTTCATCAAACGTCATATAATGGTAGAATATAATGAGAGGAAGTGCAGTGTACAAGAAACATAACTCTATTCTTGCTTATTACAGAGTTATTGCCCTTTGATATATTTCCCTTTGATATTTTTTCTTGTCCGGAGCATAACTTGAAAAGTACCGGATGGAATTTCATCAAGCTTCATACAATGGTACAATATAATGAGAGGAAGTGCAGTGTACAGGAAACATAACTCTATTCTTGCTAATTACAGAGTTATTGCCCTTTGATATATTTCACTTGTTCGGAGCATAACTTTTAAAGTACTGGATGGAATTTTATCAAACTTCATACAATGGTAGAATATAATGACAGGAAGTGCAGTGTACAAGAAACATAACTCTATTATTGCTAATTACAGAGTTATTGCCCTTTGATATATTTCCCTTATCCGGAGCATTACTTTTAAAGAACTGGATGGAATTTCATCAAACTTCATACAATGGTAGAATATAATGACAGGAAGTGCAGTGTACAAGAAACATAACTCTATTCTTGCTAATTACAGAGTTATTGCCCTTTGATATATTTCCTTTGTCCAGAGCATTACTTTTAAAGGACTGGATGGAATTTCATCAAACTTCATACAATGGTACAATATAATGACAGGAAGTGCATTGTACAGGAAACCTAACTCTATTCTTGCTAATTACAGAGTTATTGCCCTTTGATATATTTCCCTTGTCCGGAGCATTACTTTTAAAGTACTGGATGGAATTTCATCAAACTTCATACAATGGTAGAATATAATGACAGGAAGTGCAGTGTACAAGAAACATAACTCTATTCTTGCTAATTACAGAGTTATTGCCCTTTGATATATTTCCCTTGTCCGGAGCATTACTTTTAAAGTACTGGATGGAATTTCATCAAACTTCATACAATGGTAGAATATAATGACAGGAAGTGCAGTGTACAAGAAACATAACTCTATTCTTGCTAATTACAGAGTAATTGCCCTTTGATATATTTCCCTTGTCTGGTGCAGTACTTTTAAAGTACTTTTAAAGCCATCAGTGATAACAGTTTAATAAAGTTCATGAAAGAACCAAGTTGATGAATACATGGAGTTCGAGCAAAGCAGGTTCGATATTGTATTCCTAGTGCTCTTGTTTGTTTCTTATCCATAAAATTGTTGTCCCTCAACATAACTCGAAAAAGTATAACATTTATTGATTGCCATGAAAGCTTGTACACTGCACAATAATTAAAAAGACCGTTTTTAATTTTAACAAAACCATAAAAAAATTAACAATACAAACAACTCAATCCATAACATTCTCTTTTATTAAGAATTTCTTTTGTATGGAGCATTACTTTAAAACTATTGGATATAATTTAATAAAACTTCATACAATGGTTAACCATTTTCTGTCATGTCGGTGTTCGGGGGTATTCATCACTACAGTGATAGGTCTAGTTTTTCTTGTCCGGAGCATAACTTGAAAAGTACTGGATGGAATTTCATCAAGCTTCATACAATGGTAGAATTTAATGACAGGAAGTGCAGTGTACAGGAAACATAACTCTATTATTGCTAATAACAGAGTTATTGCCCTTTAATATATTTGTTTTGTCCGGAGCATTACTTTTAAAGTACTGGATGGAATTTCATCAAACTTCATACAATGGTAGAATATAATGACAGGCAGTGCAGTGTACAAGAAACATAACTCTATTCTTGCTAATTACAGAGTTATTGCCCTTTGATATATTTCCCTTATCTGGAGCATTACTTTTAAAGTACTGGATGGAATTTCATCAAACTTCATACAATGGTAGAATATAATGACAGGAAGTGCAGTGTACAAGAAACATAACTCAATTATTGCTAATTACAGAGTTATTGCCCTTTGATATATTTCCCTTATCCGGAGCATAACTTGAAAAGTACCTGATGGAATTGCATCAAGCTTCATACAATAGTAGAATATAATGAGAGGAAGTGCAGTGTACAAGAAACATAACTCTATTCTTGCTAATTACAGAGTTATTGCCCTTTGATATATTTCCCTTGTCCGGAGCATTACTTTTAAAGTACTAGATGGAATTTCATCAAACTTCATACAGTGGTAGAATATAATGACAGGAAGTGCAGTGTACAAGAAACCTAACTCTATTCTTGCTAATTACAGAGTTATTGCCCTTTGATATATTTCCCTTGTCCGGAGCATTTCTTTTAAAGAACTGGATGGAATTTCATCAAACTTCATACAGTAGTAGAATATAATGACAGGAAGTGCAGTGTACAAGAAACATAACTCTATTCTTGCTAATTACAGAGTTATTGCCCTTTGATATATTTCCCTTGTCTGGTGCAGTACTTTTAAAGTACCTTTAAAGCCATCAGTGATAACAGTTTAATAAAGTTCATGAAAGAACCAAGTTGATGAATACATGGAGTTCGAGCAAAGCAGGTTCGATATTGTATTCCTAGTGCTTTTGTTTGTTTCTTATCCATAAAATTGTTGTCCCTCAACATAACTCGAAAAAGTATAACATTTATTGATTGCCATGAAAGCTTGTACACTGCACAATAATTAAAAAGACCGTTTTTAATATTAACAAAACCATAAAAAAATTAACAATACAAAAAACTCAATCCATAACATTCTCTTTTATTAAGAATTTTTTTTGTCTGGAGCATAACTTTAAAACTATTGGATATAATTTAATAAAACTTCATACAATGGTTAACCATTTTCTGTCATGGCGGCATTCGGGGGTATTCATCACCTTCAGTGATAGGTCTAGTTTGTAACAGATATTTAAACAGTGTCGAATAATACAGTCATGAAAATATGCTTGATGCCTTTGTGCAGATGACAGATGCGGCAATAGACAACTGATAGTTAAGTTCCTCTGTGAATGGTCCTTTAATTTCGAACACTCGAAGGTGCTGTCTTATCTTATCTCTAGGTCACTTGCATCACCCTGTGTTGGTTGCGGGTTTAAACTAGCATGACCCAAAGACTATCTGAGAAATATTTGCCACTTAATGTTGGAAAGATAATGGTTCTGCATAATTCAAACAAGATATAATCTCGTACTGGCAATTGGTTCATTATAGGATCTGTAAGGGAATGACTTGAAGGTTAACAGTTTATGTAGAGTCAAACCGGTGTATTTAAATGTGTTACCTCTATTGAACAACTACTTGTCTTAAGTAGCAACATTTGCTATTTCCCATTTCTATGCTTTGAGAGAAATTAACCTGTAATAAGCAACAACTTGCCTTAAAATGCCACTTTTACTCCTTCCCTTGACTGGCTGCTTAAGACAGGTTTGATTGTTTATGTAGATATTTCACAATTTTTCATGTTTTACATTTTACATTTGTTAAAAAAGATTGTTTAAAAGTGAGACCACAGATGGTACAATTCTACTTTCATTCTAGATATGACCTTTAGATTTAAATAGGACACTACATGTATTTGAATTTATTGAGGAATCTCTAATGTTGTATGTAATGATCAAGTCAAATTTGTGATTTCAGGCTGCTGATGATGTATTGACAGCCCCAGAAATTACAGAGATTGAGGAGCAGTTTTTCCCGGATGATTCTCCATACGGGTTGTTTAGAACTTGCAAGTATGTCCATATATTCGTGCAATGTAATGGAATAACAATACAGGGGTTCAACACCATTTTCAATACATTGCAGGTTATATTGGTAGAGGAATCCATAAAAATGAATCTGAATAGAACTACTGACTTTTTGCAAGTAACTGGCATACTTTCTCACATAAAGGCTTCAGAGCTAGCAGGCCTCGAACCTGCAACCTAGTAGGTGAGATGTAAGTGAACTTGAGATGGCACCTAAGACCACTCGGCCATGGAGGACACACCCTATATAGCAACTTGAAGAGCTAGCCTGAAATCCCATCAGCTTCATAAAAACTACTTTACAGACGATCTTAATGATTGACTACATGGAATTCATAACTTTTGTTATTACAGCAGATCTTCATTGACTTGAATGTCAATATTTAAACAAACATACTAGAAGATATTCCATTATATACATCCACATATAATGACTGTATTTTGCTGCAGAATTTATCTGGACAACAACCTTGTGGTGGGAGACCCCAGTACACATATAAAGAACAGCAGTCTGGATTTACTCGCCCTTCAGTTGCGCTTCTTTGGGGCTCAGATTACTCAGAAGCTGGCTGCTGATGTATCACATGTCATGGTGGATTTGAAGTAAGTTTGATAGTGGTGTCTTTCCTCTGCTTCATACATAGTGGTAGATTCTTGTATTTATATATGCAGATACAATTGTTTTTTATGCATATAGATGATATTGTTGATTGATATTGTTTGTTTTTGCATGTAAATGGTATTGTTTGTTTATGCATGTACATGATAGTTTGTTGATGCATGTACATGTAGATGATAATTATTTTGTAAACATATTGTTTGTTTATGCATGTAGATGGTATTATTTGTTCATGCATGTACATGTAGATAATAATTATTGTGTAAACATATTGTTTGTTTATGCATGTAGATGGTATTATTTGTTCATGCATGTACATGTTGATGATAATTATTGTGTAAACATATTGTTTGTTTATGCATGTAGATGGTATTATTTGTTCATGCATGTACATGTAGATGATAATTATTGTGTAAACATATTGTTTGTTTATGCATGTAGATGGTATTATTTGTTCATGCATGTACATGTAGATGATAATTATTGTGTAAACATATTGTTTGTTTGTGCATGTAGATGGTGTTATTTGTTCATGCATGTACATGTACATGTAGATGATAATTTTTGTGTAAACATATTGTTTGTTTGTGCATGTAGATGGTAGTTTGTTTATGGATGTAGAGGGTATTGTTTGTTTATGCATGTAGATGATAGTTTGTTTATGCATGTACATGGTAGTGTTTGTTTTTGCATGCACATGTAAATGATAAATATTGTGTAAACATATGGTTTGTCTATGCATGTAGATGATAGTTTGTTTATGCATGTAGATAATAGTGTTTGTTTATGCATGTAGATGGTAGTGTTTGTTTATGCATGTAGATGGTAGTTTGTTTATGCATGTAGAGGGTATTGTTTGTTTATGCATGTAGATGGTAGTTTGTTTATGCATGTAAATGGTATTGTTTGTTTATGCATGGAGATGGTAGTTTGTGTATCCATGTAGAGGGTATTGTTTGTTTATGCATGTAGATGATATTTTGTTTATGCATGTAGATGGTAGTGTTTGTTTATGCATGCACATGTAGATGATAAATATTGTGTAAACATATGGTTTGTTTATGCATGTAGATGATAGTTTGTTTATGCATGTTCAAGTAGATGGTTATTATTGTGTAAACATATTGTTTGTTTATGCATGTAGATGATATTATTTGCTTATGCATGTAGATAATAGTGTTTGTTTATGCATGTAGATGGTAGTGTTACTTTATACATGTAGATAATATTGTTTGTTTAATACTGTTTGTTTATGCATGTAGATAATATTGTTTGTTTATGCAAGTAGATAATATTGTTTGTTTATGCATGTAGATAATATTGTTTGTTTATGCATGTAAATAATATTGTTTGTTTAGGCATGTAGATGATATTGTTCGTTTAGGCATGTAGATAATATTGTTATGGTTTGTTTTGTTTATTCTTGCATGACTGTGCTTATTGTGGTTCAGTTGTAGAGTATCAGACCCAGTTTGATCCTCTGCCATGGCTTTGTGCTGCATCCTTGAGCATGACACTTTATTCCCATAACATAAGTACCGATTATACCAAGGAAGACTTGAAACGGGATTTGTCTAAGTTGTAAGAATATGTTTCCCAATTGATTTAAAATGAATAAGTTTAATAAAATATATAAAAAAAAAAGCGCATGATAAATTCTTATACATTCTGATAGAAAGCTAACTCAGTCAGTGAAATAAACTAAATTAAGTAAATTATCTTAATGAGTGAAGTGAATAATAGCAATATAGTCTCACAGTAAGTTATCTTTGATGACTGAACTAAACTATAGCAATTTATTGTCACAGTAAGTTATCTTTAATGAGTGAACTAAACTATAGCAATTTATCGTCACAGTAAGTTATCTTTAATGAGTGAACTAAACTATAGCAATATATCGTCACAGTAAGTTATCTTTAATGAGTGAACTAAACTATAGCATTATATTGTCACAGTAAGTTACCTTTATGAGTGAACTAAACTATAGAAATTTATTGTCACAGTAAGTTATCTTTAATGAGTGAACTAAACTATAGCAATATATTGTCACATTAAGTTATCTTTAATGAGTGAACTAAACTATAGCAATATATTGTCACAGTAAGTTTTCTTTAATGAGTGAACTAAACTAAAGCAATATAGTGCCACAGAAAGTTATCTTTAATAAGTGAACTAAACTATAGCAATATATTGTCACAGTAAGTTATCTTTAATGAGTGAACTAAACTATAGCAATATATTGTCATAGAAATATATTGTCACAGTAAGTTATCTTTAATGAGTGAACTAAACTGTAATAATATATTGTCACGGTAAGTTATCTTTAATAAGTAAACTAAACTATAGCAATATATTGTCACAGTAAGCTATCATTAATGAGTGAACTAAACTATAGAAATATATATCTTGAATAAATGAACTAAACCATAGCAATATATTGTCACAGTAAGTTATCTTTAATAAGTGAACTAAACTATAGCAGTATATTGTCACAGTAAGTTATCTTTAATGAGTGAACTAAACTATAGCAATATATTGTCACAGTAAGTTATCTTTAATGAGTGAACTAAACTATAGCAATATATTGTCACAGTAAGTTTTCTTTAATGAGTGAACTAAACTATAGCAATATATTGTCACAGTAAGTTATCTTTAATAAGTGAACTAAACTATAGCAATATATTGTCACAGTAAGTTACCTTTAATGAGTGAACTAAACTATAGCAATATATTGTCACAGTAAGTTATCTTTAATGAGTGAACTAAACTATAGCAATATATTGTCACAGTAAGTTATCTTTACCGAGTGAACTAAACTATAGCAATATATTGTCACAGTAAGCTATCTTTAATGAGTGAACTAAACTATAGAAATATATATCTTTAATTAGTGAACTAAACTATAGCAATATATTGTCACAATAAGTTATCTTTAATGAGTGAACTAAACTATAGAAATATATTGTCACAGTAAGTTATCTTTAATAAGTGAACTAAACTATAGAAATATATTGTCACAGTAAGTTATCTTTAATAAGTGAACTAAACTATAGCAATATTGTGTCACAGTAAGTTATCTTACATGAGTGAACTAAACTATAGCAATATTGTGTCACAGTAAGTTATCTTTAATGAGTGAACTAAACTAAAGAAATATATTGTCACAGTAAGTTATCTTTAATAAGTGAACTTAACTATAGCAATATATTGTCAAAGTAAGCTATCTTTAATGAGTGAACTAAACTATAGAAATATATATCTTTAATAAGTGAACTAAACCATAGCAATATATTGTCACAGTAAGTTATCTTTAATAAGTGAACTAAACTATAGCAATATATTGTCAAAGTAAGCTATCTTTAATGAGTGAACTAAACTATAGAAATATATATCTTTAATAAGTGAACTAAACCATAGCAGTATATTGTCACAGTAAGTTATCTTTAATAAGTGAACTAAACTATAGAAATATATTGTCACAGTAAGTTAACTTTAATAAGTGAACTAAACTATAGCAGTATATTGTCACAGTAAGTTATCTTTAATGAGTGAACTAAACTATAGCAATATATTGTCACAGTAAGTTATCTTTAATGAGTGAACTAAACTATAGCAATATATTGTCACAGTAAGTTTTCTTTAATGAGTGAACTAAACTATAGCAATATATTGTCACAGTAAGTTATCTTTAATGAGTGAACTAAACTATAGCAATATATTGTCACAGTAAGTTACCTTTAATGAGTGAATTAAACTATAGCAATATATTGTCACATTAAGTTATCTTTAATGAGTGAACTAAACTATAGCAATATATTGTCACAGTAAGTTATCGTTAATGAGTGAACTAAACTATAGAAATATATTGTCACAGTAAGTTATCTTTACCGAGTGAACTAAACTATAGCAATATATTGTCACAGTAAGCTATCTTTAATGAGTGAACTAAACTATAGAAATATATATCTTTAATTAATGAACTAAACCATAGCAATATATTGTCACAGTAAGTTATCTTTAATGAGTGAACTAAACTATAGAAATATATTGTCACAGTAAGTTATCTTTAATGAGTGAACTAAACTTTAGAAATATATTGTCACAGTAAGTTATCTATTGTCACAGTATGTTATCTTTAATGAGTGAACTTAATTCTTGAAATATATTGTCACAGTAAGTTATCTTTAATGAGTGAACTAAACTATATTGTCACAGTATGTTATCTTTAATGAGTGAACCAAACTATAGCAATAAATTGTTTTGATACATGTTACTTTCTGTATGACCCTGTGCAATAATCCCTCACAGCCAAGTTGTCTAAGGCAATGTTGTCTAATGACCAATTCTAAAATTTCAGTGATTACAGTAGAGTATCCGAGTTGAAGATGGAGAGAAGAAGTAGAAGAAAAAAGTTTCATATTGTCACTGAGACATGGGTCAAAGATTGCATGGAAGAGGGGTGCCTTAGTAATGAAAGGTCTCATGAACCAGTTGTGACCGCTGACACTTGACACTGTGACTTGTCATGTTGATATTTGATGATTATGTTCTTTGGAAGAAATGCTTGCAGTATTATATGTACAAGAAAATAAAAAGAGTTTTATGATATGGATATTGCAGGACATGTTTTAAATTCTTAAGTATTTTGTCTGATAATTGGATAGCATCAAGGAATTATATAGAGAGGGAAAGGCAGATGATTGAGATTTTGTAAACGCTTGCGTATTCACGCAGAATCTCGCAATATCTCGTTTTCAATTAATATCTTAACTTCCATTCATCTCAGGAACACAAATCAAAATTCTTACATTGCAGAATGAAATTCTTATTGAAACGATTCCATTCCCAGCAATTTATGTTTAAAATTGTTGAAGTACTTTTGATTACAAAATGTGTACACTGCAGCTAAAATAGTGACAAGTTACGATAAATTTTCCTTCAAACCTCAATATCTTTAATTCAAGATCATTTTGCATGATTGAAACATCTAAGATTAGATACAACTTACAGTTTATGTAAAAGAAATCAATTAGGTGTGAGTTATGAATGATTAATTGCCAAATAATTAATCCTTCGTGTGCTATTTTATCAACATTTAGCCAAGAGATGCAAGTTTCCTATCTTTCTATACAAATCCTTGATAGCATTAATAAATCCATTATTTAATGAGAATTCCAACACTTTGCGTATAATTTGGTATGTTGAGTAGTTGATATGTAATCAACTTCTAAACTAATGTGCATGAAGTATCTGGTAGTTGTGTCAAAATGATTGTTGATTTTCTATTTATGTGATAGGTGTAGGTCAATATGCATCGCTATGCCATACCAGGCAAAGATATTTGATATTTTGTTAAACTGATATAACTATATCTAGTAACTTACCACAGATTTGAGATTAAACTAGTTAAATTTTTGCACTTTGATGGTGAATTGTTTTACATTATACATTCAGGTATCAGCAGTCTGTAAGTCATTGATTGTAACCAGTTATTTGAGATTTGTGTATTTCGGTCCTTGTCAATAAATTGTTGCATGCAAATCACAGTAAGCATGTGTGAAGTGGCCTGTGTAATGTTTACAATTTTGCAATTTTACTACTGAGGCGAATGACCTTTCAAAAGAGTTTGTTTCTTTAAGAGGTAAATATGCAAAAGTAACATTTCCTACAGCTATGCGTCTCCCACCAGAATGTGTGGGGAAGTAGGTGATGTTTTGGAAAGATGAGGTGAACAGGTGCGCTGAGCACCAATAAATAACTGAAAAGTATACAAATAAACTGCTAACATGGCAACATTTACTGTACATTCCTCATCATTATAAAAAAACACATGATTGTGCCATATGTTATCTAACTTGTCTATAATTGACTACTTTATTTAAGTTCATGTTGCATACATTTACATGTAAATACTATTGAACAATATAACTGTATATCCCTACCCCCTTATTCCCACCCCATCCTGAATAAATGCCATAAATCATATATTTATTGAAAGTAAGTATACATGTAACTTTAAGAGTGGTAATTATTTCATTTTATGTTCTACAAAAATAGGTGGTTGGTTGGGTTGTGGGGGTGGGGCATTTATTCAGAGAATATGGTAGATTTATATTTTTGTGTGTGCCAAAGTTTTATTCTTATTTCTTTTATTCTTTAAAATAAGTGCAGTACATGTGCATTCAAATCTGTGTTCAGCAGTCAGACAAAGGAAGGTGCAAAAGTGGCCTTTTAAGATAGGTTGTTGCATAATACAGGTTAATTTGCTATGAAAGCATATACATGGGAAATAGAAAATGTGACTGCTCCAGACAAGTAACTGTTTAGTAAAGGTGACCGCTGACACAGGTTTGACTGTGTAATTAAATGTGTCTTGAAGTTTTTTGTTTGTCTTCGAGAAGTTGCAGGAGTATAGATTGTAAGATCACATAACTTCTTTGGAAATTTTTTAAGAATTTATTGATTTTTTATTTTGTCGGTATACTGGACATGTTAGGTTTCTGGCAGCATAATCTTTTTCTTTGTGATACCAAAATCTGAAATTCAAGATGGCCGCCATTACTTAAAAAAGTCCAAAACTTAAAAATTCTTCTTCTCATGAACGGCCCAACAGATTTTCAAAATGTTTATGTAGTAATGATTACCAACTATAGTATTGTTAGATTTGTTCAAATGGTGTCCCTAGGGTTAAATATGACGGTTCAATTAGGGGATACATGTCATTATAATATTTTTTTTTTTTTTTTTTTAAAATGATTTTGCCTATATCTTCACAGAAGCATTGTTTGGTGAAGGAGGTTCAGATTTGTAAAAATGAATGGGTTCCACTGTCTTAAGGGGTCAGGAGGGACCCCAAAAGGGTAAAAATGGGGAATTACTAAAATCGTTTTCTTGAGAACCGGTATGTCAGATTTGTTCATATTTGGCATAAATTATCCCTATGTGTAGGGGTTTGATTGCAGGTAAGAATTAAGGGGCTTAAATTTATAGGGGCCCTGTAAGGGGACTTAGAATTTTACATAGGGATACTATGGGAAAACAGAAAATTCTCTTTTTCTTTCATCCTTTCTGAAACCACTAGGCCAATTAAAATGAAACTTCACATGCATGTTTCTGTTGCATAGGAGACAATACAGAAGATTTTTTTTTTATCTGAAATTCAAGATGGCCGCCATTACTAAAAATAGTCCAAAACTTAAAATCTTCTTCTCATGAACGGCCCAATATATTTTCAAAATGTTTATGTAGTAATGATGACCAACTATAGTATTGTTAGATTTGTTCAAATGGTGTCCCTAGGGTTAAAAATGACCCCGCCACGACAGTTCATGAGTCAGTAGAGCGTCCTCAGGCCCTCATGGGCCTCTTGTTGTAAATATTTTGATATTTGAATGAGCAGAATATATGGGGGTTTTACATGTACATTTTAAGCTCAACATGGTCTTAGTAATGATTTATGAGGATTTAATGTTCGATATGGCAGCTACATGTATGTAATTTTCTGTTGTATAGTACATTCACAACCAGTATTGCCAATTATCACTAAATAGAATTGCTTACCATTGCTTGATTGTTGTATCTATTCGGGCTTGTGTTTCACCTACATATCTAAGTAAATATTTAAATACTTTAAAACTGAAATCAAATTAAAGCATCCAAGTGATCATGATTTTAGACTGGTTCTAGAAAATCTGCATTTGGTTTCACTGACTTTGATTAAATAATAATGAAATAACCAGTCAAATTCAATTTAAATTTTTAAATGTTTAAGTAAAACTTTAAATAAGAAAATGTTGGTAAAACAGAAGCCAGATCTTCAGAATTTGATTTATTCTCTTTACACAATATGTTAATGATAGACATATATACTCATAATTCTGGTGTATCCCAGTACCCGACATCTCCCATTTCAGGTCTATTATACTGTAATGTAAAATAAATTGTGTACAATCAATAAGGAAAGTTTCATTTTTGTGGTTAAATTGCCAACCTGTGTGGTTCCAGGGAGCCATATGTGTGATGGCAGGAATAGGATCACTGTGGCTCATGCATGTCGTAACAAGCAACAATTTGAGTAATATGATAGAATTTGCTGGAACTCTGAAGTTCTGCAGGTACTAAGGTTCTAGGGTCATTATGCATATTCATTTGTTGATGTTTTTTTATCTGCATGTTAATTTGTTGATTTTGTACATGTAGAGTGAACCTGGAATCTTCTTTCCAGTTGCATCAAATAACGTATAATGTGTTGGTACACCGTAAAACTCCATTTGTATGTTCAATAAGGAAAGCACTGTGACTTGTTTCACCTTCAGCTGAAGCTGCTGGCCAATCAGCATGCTCGTAAATGTACATCAGGGGGAACAAGGAATGTTTCTACAGTCTAGTTACTAGTTTATGCATTCTTTTGGGTACAAAGCTGTTACACTATTACATTATTATTAAATTTTGTCATTTTTCTTATCAAGATATTTTTAGTCATTCCAGAAACAAATGAAAAATATGTTTACAGTCAAAACTCGTTATTTCGAATTCCGTGGGACCGTAAAAATAATTTGAAATATCAGAAGTTTGATTTATCAGGAGTCTATTTTTGTTCAACTTTTTACCGTTACCCCACCCACTTCATAAATCGTTGATAATATACATGTTCTACATATAAATACCTCTATTTGTTGCTTTTAATTAAATATAACACGTCGTTATATTTACACATGATATGAACTTTGTTTATAATGATGTTTACTGTGGATTTATATTCTACTGTTTACATGTGTGATTTTCTTCTACGCAAACGCTTGTGCATTGTTATCCGTGTGTAGGCTAATTATTTATTTGCACAGTGCGTGAACATTGTATTTGTTTGAGTGTGATATAATAGATAAATAAAATATACTTTTATTTTTTATACTTTTTATTTACATGAATATCAAATAAATAGAATATAATATAATAGGCAACTGAAATATAAACACAGGTTATATACAAGCAATGGTTACAACAACTTTACTAATAAAAATAAAGACGAAAAATAGCACATGTCAAAAACGTCTTTTAACACTTCAGCGTTGTTTGTCCAATTAGCATGTGTATCGCTTTGTTTATATCATAACAATTTGATGACACAATTAACTTACCTGCCAGTACAGACACAGCAATAATTACTGGTATGGGATCAACAATTATCACCTTAGATGGCCTTTCATCTTTATGTAGTGATAAAAATTCGAAATAACGAGTGGAAAATCAATAGATATTAGGATGAAGGGACCGAAAAACAGATTCGAAATAGTGAATAATTAGAATTACTGGAATTTGATATATCAGGAGTTAATTAATATAGAAATAGAATGGAAAAAAACGGGACCAAACTTCAAATTTGAGATAACTGGAATTTCTAAATATAATGGTTCGAGTTGGTGAGTATCAGCTGCACTTCTATTTGTAAGGATGACTCGATAAACCGATGTATCAACAAAACATCTTACCGATATAGATTTAGGCGTCATGAAAAACAGCAAAATGTTAGAATTCTTTGGCAACAATCCACTTGTTATGTTGTGTTACATAAATTTTATAGACTTTATAGACACCTTTATTTGTTTAAATGTTAATGTTGTTTTATATTAACTATTTATTTAAGGTTATAATTGACAATTACTTATTGCATTATATTTTATGTGTATAGTTATAATTTGACCCAAATTAATAATTCTTTGTAAAAAATTATGTTTACCTGTCAGAAGTTGTTTAAGTACATGTACATGTAGTTTTCTGTAGCCATTTAGAATTAAGGTAAATCATGTATCAATATTTAAAAATATAATACACAGTAAGTTTTTGCTGTTTTTTGGGGAGTTTTTTTAAGCTTTGTGATTACGGCTAAGAATAGAATCACTGTCGATCTCTGCAGAGGGGTAGGAATCCTCCAAATGGGTGTCATGTTCATTTCATCATTTTTGTCATGTTCACTATTGTTGTTAAAATATCAACCCCTGTGTAGTTCCAGGGAGCCATATGAGTGATGGCAAGAATAGGATCACTGTGGCTTATGTCATAAGAAGCGACAATTTGAATAATACAATAGAATTTGCTGATACTCTCGTTCTGCAGGTATGAAGGTTCTAGGTTCATTCTGCATATTCATTTGTTGATGTATTTTTTTAATCTGTATGTTAATTTGTTGTTTTGTACTTGCAGAGTGAACCTGAAATCTTCCTTCTTGTTGGCGTTAAATAACCTACAATGTGTTGGTACACCTTAAAACCCCATTCATTCATTTTGTTTATTAATGGGGATTTTTGCCATTTTCAACATGCGTCTGTTTATTTATGGCACATCTAGTTTTCTCAATTCTGTGAGACCTCAGAATGAAAGTTTACAATAAAAACGCATAAATAAAACTAACTGAAATATGGGAATGACTTTCCAGTGTGTGATTTTGCCTCTTCCTTATTCAGGTATATCTACTATGGCAAATATCAGGTTTTCTCTAACACTGGAACTACATTACCGGTTGTCTCTTTGATATTGAAAAAAAAAGATTAACGTTCATTCGTCTTTCAGAGCTGTCCATTACAACCAGTCCTAAGCTTCCATGGAGAAGAATTTTATAAGACTTTACATGTATCTCTGTTCCAAATTTATACCTAAACTAATCTGTATGTACATGTATATATATTTAAATGAATAAATATGTTTAAACCTACAGTCATAAGCCAAATCTGACAATTTTCAATAGATTTTGCGGATATTTCATTGTTAATTATTATAAACATGTCATTATATTGAATGCCACTTATATTATTTTAAATTTTTTTGCCTCAGAGTACCTTTATCTGGAGGTCATTTTTGGCCCTTTATATTAACCACCTGTTACATGATTATTGTGCATTTATTGTCTTCATTTGATATAGTTTACTATTCTTGCAATATTTATTTTGAAGATATAAAATATCATAAATGATGGACGTTTTTGGAAAGTGATTAACTACAAATAAAGGCAGCAATTTCTGTAGAATCTTTGTTGTATTGTGTTTATTTCCACGTTGGTGAATAATTGATAAACTTGGACTTAAAAGATACGGTGTGGCTTGATCCTACATCACATCTGGCAACAGTTGGTGACGGGTTATTGTGGTGAGAAGTTTAAATAAAAGAAAACATAAATGTGCTTTGTAAACTCTGAGGGCCAGGTTTAACAATTTTTCAGTCATATCGTGGCGATGTCTCCACGAGACAGTATTCTGAGCTCTGCCATATTTATCCACCGAGTAAATGCTGAGCATGAAGCGAGGAAGCTTCTAGTACTGTTTTTAAAGGGATTATATTGGCATATTACCATCAATTCCCTGTCCTAAATACACATGCCCAGCATGAAGATACACTTATAACTTAGAGATATACGCGTCCAAAGAATCTAATTGCATAACCTCTTTTATAACAAACATCGGGTTTCTGAAGCCACGTTTTTGTTTTTGTTTACATTCGCCATTTTCAACGAACCGCTTTCCGGTTTACGATCAATCATCGGATAACATAATGAAGACTCATTCCCAATCTCGTTTTCAAGGCTTTGTTCGGGAAGTTTACGGAGTTCAATGTAAAAAATTGCGCAATACTTTATTGCGGGACGTATTAAAGTTTTGGCCAATATTCAATTACTGTTAATTTGATAACTTTCAAATGAACAAAGGTTATACGTCAATACATAAGCATTATTTTGTGCACACTGCATACAGGAAAAGTCTGGATTAACAGCGTGTTTGTGTTACTTACCAATATAATCCCTTTAATGTCTTTCTTGGGACCTGGTCGCAGGGATGAGACCAATGACCTTCCACATGCAAGACATTCGCTCTACCATCTTGTGGAAGTGCATGTTTTTTTCTCACTTGAATCAAGCACCGAATATTCAATATATAAAAGAAAACGCTCAATTTCAAGACTTTTTCAATTTTTTTTAAATAAGTCCATTTTTCTGGTACCGGTAATATTAAAAATGATATACAACACATTCTTTTCAGGTAATATTTTAATGTTGGTACAAAATTTCAAAACAACAACTGCAATATTAACGAAATGCAAGACACTCTACACTGCCATGAAAAAACAACATAATTTCATATTTCACAAGTGGAGTATGGCAGTCATAATTATATAATTATACACTGTAATATTTGTACAGTTTTATATCATGTATACATACATTTGGTTAAAAGCATTACTAGGAGGGTCCCGCCCACGAACATCAAGGGGAATAATTCAGTATATAATGATGAGAGAGTTGTAAAACTTTGACAATGCATCTCACTGATAGATGGATCAGACAATTGTAAATATCCTCTTTAGCCTAAGGATAGACAAACAAGACATTATGAGACAATATAGAGGCAGACAAACAGCATAAAGGTGTCTTCACCTACTCAACAGGTAAGCAATATCAGTTATTCTCAAATTTTCAATCAACAAGTTATCAATGTACTGTTATATTAAAGATACCAGGTAGTTTATGTTTTCTTTTAACACGCAATATGTGTCTATCTATTTTCCTACAGAAATGAACAAGGTTAATAAATTACCAAAGCTACAAAAAGTATAAATAATGTATAATTCCCCACATGTCCCCTTCTCCACCCATGTACAAATGTCATTTGAGGGGGAAATGTGGGGACAGAATATCTACACAGCTTGTATTTTGAACTACCTACCAATGAAAAAATGATTTATTTGATTATCAAAAATAATTAAACATTTTTTAGAACAACACTTTGAGGAACACAGGAAAAAGAAAACAATGAATATAACACATAACATGCAGTGTCTAATGCCCAAAATATTTATACAGTCAAACCTGTGTAAGTGGCCACCTCTAATTAGCAACCACTTGTCTTAAGCAGCCACATTTGCTATATCCCATTTTAATGCTAACAGAGCAAATAAACCTGTATAAAGCAACAGTCGTTCTTAAAAGGCCACTTTTGCTTCTTCCCTTGACTGGCTGCTTAAGACACTTTTGACTACTTTAAAATCACCGAAAACTGCCCCATATGCTGAAGATTCTCAAAAATGACTAGGACCAGTGTTGATAAAGCTTCTAAGAGTAATCTTCAGTAACATCTTACCTAATTTTTCACATCAATGTCTATACTTTCATCACAATCATTTCCTATTAAAGAATTAAGTAAAAAGTAGATCAATTTTGATCTCGCCTTAATGTTCAATGAAAATATATGCAACATGTTTGATATTTAAAAATATTCCACGGTGGTACATTATGAATTACATCAACTCCATTCTGGGTGTACTGCAGTCATTAATCAAGAACAAAAGTCAGAGGTTCAAAGACAATCAGATACTGTCGTAGTTCTGACACTCGGTATGATGCAGTACTGGTACTACATGTAATTATGGGACTTTCCATATTTTGGTTTGTATCTTATTGTAACCGTTGCGGCTCAATGGAATTTTGTGCTATTGTTACCATTGTTATATTTTATTAAAATAAAGTAAATCATTTAACAATGTGTTTACTTTTCAACAAAATGTGCTAAAATTTGATCAATTTTTTTTTTTAATGGGTTTTAGCGCCATTTTCAACACATTTTAGGTTATATATGGCATAGCCAGTTTTATTTGTGGAGGAAGACCTCAGAATCTATTACAGTAGAATCACTATCCTTCTGCAAGTAACTTGCAAACTTTCTCACATAAAGTTTTTGGAGCGAGTGGGACTCAAACCTAAGACTTAGTGGTAAGAAGTAAGGTGACCTTGAGACATCGCCTTAGACCACAGAGGTCCGACCCTGATAGATAACAACAACAAGAGTTGTCAGAAGACCAACAAAGCTCGCCTCTGGGTGTCTAAGTCCAAAAAGGGCCATGACTGTGCCAAAATGCAATCCAGAGTAACTGTTATGGTTCTTGTCTGTGTGTGTTCCATTGATGATGGTGAACATACATGCAAAGTTTCATTCACATCCAATGAGTGGTTGCATAGATATCTTAAACTTTAACACAAAAGTTTAACCTGGGTGTCTACAGACGACTCCCGATGCCGACGCAGATGCCGGGGTCATGACAATAGCTCTCCTTGGACTTTGTCCCAGTGAGCTAAAAAACCAAAGTTTGGATTTGTTCTGTATATTTACGAGTAAAGATATCTAACCTACACAGATTCTGTGCATCTTATTTCCATTCTAAGCAATTTTCAGATTAATAAAAAACCTGTAGCGCAGCTGCTTTGAAAAGAAGTGTTAAACAATACATTCAGCTGCTATAAATAACTTATTCCGATATACAATTATTTTTTGTGTAATATGTTACCATTGAAACTTATGTTTTGTTATACCAGTGACTTAAATGCAATGCATTCATAAAGTTGTTTGATCAAGAGTCAACAAAAGTCGGAAAGACCTGCAGTTAACTAAAATTCTTCTTCATTAAAAGATGCTCAAATTATTGAAACGTCTTATGGCCGGAGGTATAAATCAATTCCACATTCATAGACTTATTCTTCACACCTCATTCTGTCTAGTGAGCGATTGTTTACTGTTTTTTCATTATACCTCAAGTATAAAATATCTGTCACATGCCCTGAAACTAAACTTCAAAATTAAGGTAGTAATAAATATTGCAAACCAGTTTTGTTGTCTGTTTCATTAGATGCTTTGAAGTGTGTGCATCTTGCGATACAGATTAATTATATAACTAGTTTTGAATGTCTATGGTGCTTGTTTTTCTACCTGTAAACATTTCACTCATAAACTGCATGGCATCTGATCAGGAAGTGAACTTCTTAAAAAAATGTTTTAGAAATATAACCGTTTTTGTTGACAAAATGCACCCCCTCCCCAAACCCCATCCCCCGCTAATGGTGGAAAACTGATTTTTTATATTTGACTTAAATTGACAAGTATTGAAAATACATAAACATTTCAAAAGATATTGATTGGAAATCAATTTTTACCTCAGACAGACAAACGAACAGACAGAGAAGAGTAACACTTAATTCCCATTTATTCAAACTAATGCAAATGCAAGATATTATTGATACTGTAAAGCAGAGTTATACCACAATTCAAATACAATCTACAGCTAGCACATTACAAAAAGATATTTAAATTGTACATGCTTACAACTTCTGGCTATACAATAGTTATGTATAATTAAAAATATCAACAAATAAACAACAACGATTCTTACAATAGTTTTCACATTTGAACTTTAATATCTAATATCATCTATATATGACCCGTGTAACCTAGGCATGTAAATTCTCAATAAAAGCCGGGGCCTATTAGCTCAGTGGCGCGTTTTACTATCAATCAAGGGACTGCAAGTTTGCATCCCCACCTGGCCACAGACTTTGTGATGATTGATATACGACATGGTTTGTCATGATCATTTTTCTCTCACCTCTGACTGAAGTGGGAAAGTAATCAGTTACTAGCAGAGATGGGTACTGGAGACTCTGAGAAATTGTAATTTATCTATCCAGAAACAATATTAGACTGAATATTGGACAATGACTTATTTTTGCTTTTCTTTTTTTTATAATAAAGGTTAATGTCATTTCAACACAAAACAATTCATATATATATTTATATATGGAAAATCAGCCTTATTGGTGGAAGAAAACCTACGATGGGGAGTCTGTGTAGAACCAGCAAGTAACTGGCAAACCCTTTCACATAAAATGTTTGGATCAAGCTTGGCTCATGCCCACAACCTCAGCGATGAGCATCAAGGTTATTGTATGAAGCCATTATCAACACATGAAAGGTTATATATGGCATATTCAGTTTTTAGTGGCGGAGGAAGACTTCAGAATGAATCTGAGTAGAACCATCCTCTTTCCACAAGCAACTGGCAAATCTTCTCACATAGTTTTCAAAGCGGTCAAGACTCAAACCCATGACCTCAGTAATGAGAGATATGTGGTCATTAAATGACAGCATCTTAGACCACACCGCCACGAAGGTTCCTATAAGAAACATGAAGGCACATAGCACCATGATGCTCTGGGAGGTCAATATATCATTTGACTACAGCCAGTCCACAGTCAACCCAAAAATTGTTTCTGAGACGAAGAATTATGGTACAGAGTTGACAGATTGGGAGACCGATACAACACTTTGCTAAAATACAGCTTACAGAATATTATAAAACATGCAGATACCCTTAAAACACGAGTGCTGACTGGTTATTCGTCTATTATATAATCAATATCAATGGCACAATATACAGTTTTACTGGAACCAGTATAAAATCTGATCACCTGACTGCTTTTCTTAGCTTTAAGTTTTTAAATATTTAAGTATAATGTATGCTGGAGAAACAGGAGCCTGATTGCCTATCAATGCTCATATTTTCTCATCTAGGAGTAGCTGCAATTTGTCTTCTAAAAATACATTGTATATCAAGAAAGTTATCAAACAAATTCTAACCATAAGCAAGAACTATTTTTAGAAAAAATAAGCCATTTGAAGTATCAAGAAGTCGCATGGGTCTGCCAACCTGTGTTTATAAAGGGTTTGCATGGGAACCAGTTTAATGAAGTTCCCGCTAAACTGTCTATAATAAGCATGGCACTCTTACCTTGAACTAGCTGACTTTCTTTAATAGATTCTTCCAATATTTATTTTTGGACCAATCCATTATCAATTAAAAGGGGTGCTCATAAGAATTTACTTATTGAAAATCAAATACATGTAATGCAGACACTGAGCAGACTGCAAGATTCAGTTTATCACAATTTGATCTTGTTATACACTGTTTACAAAGGTTTGCATAATTGACACAAACAGAAAGCTAGAATCTAAAGAAGAATATCACAGTGTCATCAATGTGGTTGAGGGACATGTCCATCAACGTAAAAGTTCCGTGTGACTGGGGGTAGTCGGACTTCCATGCCTTCCAAGTCTTTACTAAGAGTTATTTGACATCCTGAAAAATCATTTAAATATCTAAAGCATCAAAGACACATTCAAAGGGGATAGTGACAATATACATTCTATATCTATACATAGTATAATAAAGTCTATATTACACTGTATACTCTTATTAAGTTATTTCTAAGCTTTATAGTTTATTTTTTATTTCAGAATGGATTTTGCACATAAAAAGGATTAAATTACAGTACTAAGAGATGGGTTAAAGACAAACTGAACAATAGTGATCACAAAAATTGTCCACAGACGGACCAACAAGCCTGACTCCAATATAGCCCCCATAAAACTTTGTATAATAATTACGTCAACGTATTATTTTAGGATTTCATTACATGCTCCATGTACAGATAGTACAGACAGGTACAGATAGATTATATCTAATGCACCCACAATGACATGACCAGAATATCTCTGCCAGGAAAGCAAAAAATAAAGAATAATAGCCTATTTATTACTGAATTTATTAAACAAGTTGTCAAAAATATATTATGCGAGGCTCAGCCAGTCATTATATCATTTTTTTCCTAGCGAGTTTGATAAAGTAAGTAATAAATGATAAGATAATAAAAGATCACCTCTTCAGGATACAGTATAGAAAATAACAGGCATCCCAGCAATAGTTTCTGTCAGTCAGTCAGTCACGGTATGACTTCAAAATAACATCATTTTATCCTGACATATTAACGTTAGCTGAGTTAAATGGAAAACACCGACTGATGAATCACAAGTAATATTACACTGGGTTAATACCAAAACTTTGTCATGAGTCTATTACTCTCCTGCACGGTAAATTATGTGAGAAAGATTCTTCTATACATACCTAATCTTGAGTTTTCTCTCAAGTATGGCGCCATGTCTAACATATCTTCTTCCCTGTGGTCACAAATAATATCTTGGTAAGACATTGGTATATCTTGGTAAGACATTGGTATATCTTGGTAAGACATTGGTAAGAACAAGTTGGAGCAATACATACTAAAGGCAGACAAACATTTTAAGCAATTTATACATAAAAATATTTTTGAAATTTATATATTTTCATGATGAAAAAATGAAATTAAAATACCCCAGTATTAATGCAGAACCTTCATCTTATTTATATTTTGGAAGAGGGCATTACTCCCAGTAAATGGATTAAATGCATTCTTTTTTCAACATATGTTGTCATTTACAAAAAAAATGTAAAATGTGTTTTTATTTTAAAGAAATATTAAGTTGTAATTTTTTCAGAGATTTTTGAAAACTAGTGTGCCTGCCAAGTTTAATAATTCCCTAAAGATGAAGTTTAGATAGTAATATATGGAGAAAAATATTTTAATATATTGTGACATGTATACATTCATTTGTAGAAAGATTGTTTGAATGCGTGAACATTGATTGATTGAATATTTAGTGTCATTTTTCTGCTGTTGAGGGCTAATAAATGATCAGTTAACCTAACTACTGTTTCCTGGGATCCTGAATGGATAACCAGTCATTGAGCACACCTCATCTCCGCAAGTAATAACTTTTCCACTTAAATCAGCTGTGAGAGACGAATGATAATGAGACACAATGTTGTATATCAATCATCACAGAGACTGTTGCCAGATGGGGATTCGAACTCAGAACCTCTGGATTGATGAATGCGTGAACATGAGTAAAACATACTGAACAAAAAAAGAAACACCCGATTTTCATTTTTTATGATCACAAAGCTCTTTATCTACCATTATTCAATTTTAAAAAAAATCTACATTATTGTTATTGAATGGGGTTAACGCCATTTTCAACACATTTCAGGTTTAATAGCATATCCAGTTTTACTGCTGGAAGAAGATCTTAGGCTGAGTCAGACTGAGTAGAACCACCGTCCTCTTGCAAGTAATTGGAAACTTTCTCACATAAAATAGTATTTTTCTTTAAAAATAAAGAATTTGTAACATCCATAGTTTAATTCTGTTAGCTTGACCCAATTAGCTCAGTATTAATGTGTTTGTCAACCCATATGTGAGTTTGAATCCCTGACCTGCTACAATTGGTCATGAACTTTGTTTCACGACCACGAATAGCCCAACTCTGAATTTGTGGGGAAGAAATAAAATATTTTCTTTAAGGTGTATCTAGTACTGGTTAATCACCTAGCGGCTCCCATGAATGATTATTAGGTATAATGAACACAAACAAATGAACTCTTATTCAAAATAATGATATTTATACTTAAAAATAGTGCAGAAAGTAGTTATACGGAAAACACCGAGCAATGAATTGTAATGTGTCTGTCAATCCAGGGTTGCTAGTTTGAATCCCTGCCCTGCCACATTTTCTGTGATGATTGGTCATGAACTTTGTTCACGACCATAAATATCCCACCTCTTAATATGTGGGGAAGTAGTCTGTTACTGACAGAGACAATATTTCTTATTATGATGTACATGTATCTAGTACTGGACAACCAACTAGCACACCCCAGGAATGATAATTGAGTACACTGACCACAAACAAATGAACTCTTGACATGTTCAAACAATGATTTGACTTAAAAACAATGCAGATCCAGGCCAGCTTGCAATAACAAACTGTCTGATTACGATTTACAACATTGTTCAACTCTCAGTCAGTTTATTTCCATTAATATCCTTGTAGAATGTGTGGTCCAGTGGTAGAGCATCAGACCAAGGATCAAAGGGTCGGGGTTTCGATAATCCACCATGGCTTTGTGTGCATGATACCTATTACTGGTTCTATTGGGGAAAACCTCAAGCATTACTTGTTATTAATGGTTCTATCAGAGAAAACCTCAAGCATTACTTGTCTAAGTTTCAGAAACTTGTTTCAGAATCAAGGTAAAATAAATAAGTTAAAATAAAATCAAATATAATAGTCTCAAAACAAGAACGGAAAAGTTTTTAATAAACCTAGTAAATTAGTTGCAATGTGTTTACATATAAATTTTATCATTTTTTTATTTTGAAGTGATGAGCGATGATAACTCACTCTTCTGTAGGTTCCTGTATTAAATCTGTGTATGCATCCTGTACATACACATGACATGTGGAGCATGCAAGAGACGCTTCACAGGCACCTACAAGCAAAAAAGACATTACTAAACCACAGACAATAAGTTGAAATGCATCTTAATACGGAAAGTTTGTACAATGTACATTAATTGCTTATTTCACCAGAGCAACATGTACATGTATTACAGTTAGTGTGAAAAGTTAGAACAAAATATTGAATGAAGCATTATATTTCAACAGCAACCTCAGAGAATGATGGAATTTTTTTTTTCATAATGTTGTCTCAATAATTCAATTAAGTACTGTATACAAACCGCAGCGGTGGTCTAGGGGTAGAGCATCAATCTCATATGTAGAAGGCTGTGGGTTCGATCCCTGACCAGGTCATACCAAATACTTGGAAAATGGTACTAGAAGCTTCCTCACTTAGTGCTTAGCATTAAGAGGATAGTTCTAGGTCTCGTCGACCTGGTGTCAGTATAATGTGACTCGGTGGGGTATCATACCATGTGTCTGAGGCATGATACTCAGTATGGCAGTGCTTAGAATAGTGTCTTTAGTAGACACCATCGCAATATAACTGAAATTTTTTTGAAAGTGATGCTAAATACCATACAACAACTATATATACAAACTTTCTCAAATGCAAACAACAAATGGTTGAATTACCTTCTTGGCATTTGGACCGATGGGTTTTTACAAAGATTTACGGTTTCCTCTTAGTTAAATAAACACCAGGCTCAAAATAATGCTTTCATACATGCTACTGAATATTCTATTATAACTGAGATAAAAAAAACAACATAACTGTATGTTATAAATTGCCTTTTTTGGTGATGTTGCTTACATGTACAATGTATTTCATATTTCATGTAAAATAAAGAAAAGAGCTTAATTTGGTATAATGACAGAAGCATACCTTCAAGCTCGATACCATATCTGTGGGCAAGGTACATCACATTGTCACCAACTTTTCCTTTTATTGGGATCTTTGCTCCACTCTTGTCAATATATGTTATATTAACGCTGAAACGTTTTGACCAAATTAATAATATCTGAACAAAAGCTGTGAATAGACAGGATTTGACTTTGGCTTGTTATGCAATTGAATATGAATTGTTTTTAACAAAGAACTAAATTTCTGCACTTGCCTAATCACTTGCATTCTGTGAACATAATTTTCCACAAAACATATGCACTTGCATGATCATTTCCATTCTGTGAACATTATTTTACTCAAAATAAATATACCCCAGCCCCTTGCCCAGGAGTGGGGGTGTGACTATTAGGGCAGGAGCGTGAATCATGAGATGAACAGTTCATATAATAATAAACAACTGTATTGAAAAATTAGTTACAAAATTTATCTCCCAATTTCCCTTTTTCTCATGAAACTCTTTTCAACACTTTACAAAGTTTTACCAATCATATCAAAATGACATGAATGGTATATACTCACATGTCATCGTCAGATTTTGGATCCTGGTACTCATACTCCCCATGTAACATTGGATCTGTAAAAGAAACAAAAGTGCCAAAGTGACCTTGACATGCTCATCAGAGGCATCAAAATAAGGCATATGTAATATATATTACCATCAGCATACTAGTGCAACATATTGCACATCTCCTTCTAAAGATTTTTTATTTTGTGTCTTCTGAAACATGGATGATCATCCTTGCCTTATTTGATCAAGTTTTCTGCAACGTAAGTTTAAGGAATTTGTAATGTTTATATATTTCTCTATTTAAACCATAAAAAATAGTTTCCAGTTTACAATTAAACATGTCTATCTATCGGAGAAGAGAGGCTTGATGGTAAGTGGTAGAATAATGGCCTTAGATAAGAGTGTCAGAATGAAGGGTCACATGTTTAAACACTTCAAGGCATCATATGCTTATCAGTTTTATCTAGGATAATTCCGAGTGTGATTTCTTCAGTTGTATTTGGGAAAAAAATGAAAACAATGCACATTGTAAGAATGCATGTTTAAATCAGTTTTTCTTACATTAAGAAAAACGTGTGTTTTGTGGTGGGGAATGGGCCAAATTCAGTGCCAAAAATAAACACTGCTTTTTCATACTGTATTAAGAAATTATATAAAGAAAAAAATCTTAATTTTTTTTCCATGTTACAGTGCCGAGTGGTGACGAATATTGTTTCCTATTGTCTTTGTTAAGGACTTAACCGCAAACCCAGGCCTACCAGAAATCTTTCTAGCCGTTCAAAATACGCTTTTTGTTAAACTTCCGCAGTTATGTTAGTTACTATGAATTGATAGTGTCAACATTTGAGTTACCCCACCCACCGACCAAAAACTATCTTGTCGATTAGACATTACGCTACTGCTCCACTTACTTGATCTACATATGTATCTTTTCTGTTGAGACATTAGATATTTAAGTGCACTGAATGACAATCGCTTGTCAACAGAATGTATTGAGTAAATTTGTCTACAACATCGATTTAAAATATGTTTTGTAACATTCACCACGGGCGCCGCCATTTTGTTTTTGTAAAAACGGTGTTAGTTGTACAAACAACACTGTCGTAATAATAGTAATAATAATAATAATAATAATAATAATAATAATAATAATAATGATGATAATAATAATAATAATAATAATCTTTTTAAATGTATAATAAACGTGTTTTCATCCTCTTCTTTATCTTGAAGAACTTAGAAGTGAAAAATGTTTCTTATATTTTGACATTCGTATTTAAAAAATAAATAACTATTAAATATCAAATGGTTATGAAATATGACGGTACTAATGATGTACTTATGATGCTCAACCAGGGATTTGGGAGATCTGGGGAGCATGGTCAATTATTTTTAGAGATATGGGACACATTGACCATTAATTTCAGGGATCCAGGGATCAAAGTCCTAATTAAGAGATCTGGGGTGGGATACTCTTGTGGAACTATGGCAAATACTTTTGGGATCTGGGTAACAATGCACATTACTTCAAGAGATCCCGGGAACAGGAACCCCCGGGAGGTCCTCACGTATTAACGATAAAGGTTGAGAAACTATCAAATGAACTGAAATTTCCTTTCTTTCGTTTTGATCTCTCTGTGAATTACAAACATGCAAACTGTTTTTATTTACTATAGAATAACGAACAAAAATCAAGTGTGGACGTACACCTTAACCTGACAGAGCTGCATTCATTACCGTTAAACAGCAGAAACGTTATCAAATGTTTGATAACGTTAACTAACACATTTCCAGGATACTGGCTCAATCTCAAATTAGCACGCAGAACTCAGTAAACCGAGACACTGAGACACTTGGTATATGTACAATGTCGTTGCCAGGTGCAATCATGAAACAAATCCAAAGGAATTTTTTTTTATTTTTTAAGTGTTTTTCTTTATTTCTCTACAAAACTAGCATGCAAGTACTTATTTTTATGTTAATATTTTTTTCTAAATATGAAATCTCATATCTGCAAATGGTCCATACGAGTATAGAACCTGGTGATTAATATATATTTAATATAATTTGAGTAGAAGTTATTTCAAAACGTTCATTGCTGTATGTCACTTCATATTGATCATTGCTGTATGTCACTTCATATTGTTCATTGCTGTATGTCACTTCATACTGACCACTTTGTAGGACTTCAGATTGTTAATTATTAAACCTAATTAAAATATAACTTTATTTATCTATAGCTGAATACACTAAACCCAATCTTTATTTGCTTGAAGAGTCACAAAATAACATAAACATTTGTATTTCCCAGATAAACAAGAGCAACAACAACATAAGCGGTATTAATCTGTTTATTGGTAATAAAATAAACTATACCAAAGTATATTTAAAGTTGTCACTAAAATAATTCATTTATGTTACATTTTTTATAAATTAAATATAATAAAATGATTTTAGCATTTAAATAAAATACATTAGTTTCATTTTATACTACACATCATCATACTCAATACCAAAACGTGCTTATCAAAACCAAGGACTTATATAAGTCCTTGTCAAAACTGATAAATATGTTATACCCGAGGGCATATATAACACGCCAAGGCTACTTATTACAAGTGCCAGAACGGAACGATATATGTATGTTTTATCACGGTCAAAGGGAAGTAATTGGATTAATCTCCTATATCAAGGGCAATTATCCGATAACTCTTGGGAAATGTCTGAAATAGTCACGAATAATGGATACACAAATTTGGAGGTACTTACAATTTTTATTCTATGATATTGTGATACATTTGGTATATGCCAAAATAAATATGCATACGTCAATAGACAAATTTACTATTTCGCACAGTTTCATATAACGCAGCTAAAAAAACAACTACACGTAACGTACAAAAAAACAAAACAACTACACGTAACGTACAAAAAAATACAACATAAATTTACATGGTCTTGACAAAAGAAAGTTATAATTCTAGTTTATAAGTCTATATATAGAACGCGAACGCGACATCTTCTGAATCAGGTCTATTAACCACCAATGACAAAAAGCAGGGAATTCCATGCCTGTCACACAGTTCATAGCAACTAAACGCTTTCTAAACTATGACGTTATTCAAACTTTCCCAGAAGCAAATGACCAATTAACGTACTCAAATGTGCTGATAATAAACGGAGTCAATCGAGAGAGCTGTGACTACTATTTGACTACTATTTTATTCTACTGATAACTACGCAACAAAGCAGTTGTCACAAGATTACGAGATTTCATTTTTAGTTCCTTCTCTTATTCAAGAAGATCATTTCATAGTTCCTGACATCGTTTCCAAGTGTTGTCGTCTGCAGTTTACTGTCGTTTGTGGATTTTGCGCTAAGTCTTGGAATACCGTAATATATGAACTGACCGGTTTGCAACATGCCCTTCTTGTTCGTGTCGTTTACTTTTGAAACCATCATACCATGTGCGTCTTGTCTCGTATTTTTCGTAACCTGCAATTGAAAATGCTTAACAAGCTAAGTTTGAAAAGTTAGCAGAAGAGCTGAATGGCACAATGATAAAAATGCCTATCGGAATGATATTATTCTGCTATTTTGCTAACAGAATGATAAATATGAGAGTTCTTTTTTTGTTTCACATTTGATACATTAGATAGAAAGAGAGAGAGAGAGAAAGAGAGAAAGAGAGAGAGAGAGAGAGAGAGAGAGAGAGAGAGAAAAGATATATATATTTATATATATATATATATATATATATATATATATATATATATAAAGAGACAGACAGACAGACAGACAGACAGACAGACAGACAGATAGTAACGGAAATGTAAGAAACAAAAAGAAAGGAAGAAACTACGTTAAAATATGGCTTAATAATCATTTTTTTAGAAATGAGATGTGGAAATAATACAAATGAAAAGAAAGAGAATAAGAATATTTTTTAATTGGGTTTAACGCCATTAATACCACATGACATGTTATATATGGCATATCAAGTTTAAATGGTAGAGAAAGTTCTCATAACGGTTCTTCCGCAAGCAACTCACCGTCAGAAAGTGTTTGGTCCAAGCGTGGCTCTAATCCCACGATCTCAGCGACCAGAGGCTACGTACGTGGTCGTTAGATCACCTGAGGGCCTTAGAACAATAAGAAGAAGATATAAAAGATATACAAATAAGAAGAAGAAGAAAAAAAAACAAGAATAAGAAGAAAACTGAGAAGCTCATAATATATTCACGTACAAGAAGACATTCGCTGTATGGAGCCCTGGAGAGAGAATGTGAGAAGCCATTAAGTTGTTTGTGTTGCTCCCTGAGTTTGGTGTTGTCAACCAGCTTATTGTTGACAGCCATTCTCCATTTATTCCAGGAGTGGATGTCCCGTGTCGGCTCGAACATGGTCTGGGAGTTAATGTCCACGAGGGACGGGCGCTGGAACGTCGAGATGTGTATCGTATTACGGTTTTCCATTGCTTGTGACCTTATAAGAGACAAGATCAGTGCCATTTAACAGGTTGCGGGTATCAATCATACACAGTTTACACGGAACATCTAATTAACTATAAAATATAAACTATTTGATTCTATGCTTTGTTACATACACAAATGCAATTAATATAAATGAAGTATGAAATGTTGACAGTTAAATCCTATTGAACAAAAACAAAAGTTTTGTAAACTCGCAATCGTACATCTTGAATCTAACCTAAAGCTTAATACTGCATCAAAAAATTGCACAAAACGAGATTCCACGTTTTGTTCAGCTTCATAGATGTGGTATTGTATGGTTAAACGTTTGGCGTCGCTTTCAACAACGTGTTTGTCATATCACTGCGGTGACTGCTTGAGTCAGTGTTCTGTGCACTGCTACACTTGAGTATCGTGCCGCACTCACATGGTATGATACCCTACACAGCCACACATACCATCAAATGCTGAGCGCCAAACGAGAAAATTCCCAGTACCATTTTTCAAATTTTTGGTATCGTGGATTGAATCCACGACGTTTCGGATACGGGACGGAATGTCTACAACTAGACCACCGCTGTGGTGAGTTTATATATAGAACATTGGTACAACGAATAGAAATGTATGCCTTGTGTTTGCTTCATACTTGTATTTCATACTAGTTTACATCAATATACAGTTTACATCAGCGATTAAACCACAGGAATGAAAGCACACGTAAATACGCACGCACGGAAGTACACGCGCACGCACACATGTACACACCCACACGCATGCGCATACACACATACATGCACAAAAAAATTACATAAAAACACTCACCTGTTACAGGGTATCCACTTCAGTAGTAGTCAAGTATTATTCAGTGTAACTACAATTTTCCTATGCGCGAGTATAGTTAGCATTGAACAAATATAGGCTACGTAGATTTTTTATTTCATAAACATATATATATATATAATAGCCCAATTAAATAATGATTTACTTCAACCGCTTTCGCCCAAACGCGAATTACTCACCGTATCCAACATGAACTTGTTATTTCAACCGTGGAATAAAGTTTTCCTATCTTAAATAATCATCAGCTTTGATGTATATTAGTTTTCACACGGTAAACATTGTGGATATACATTAATTACTCACTTTTTCACGCGGGAATATATCAGGATTTTTCAAGAATTTTAAAATTGGCTTAAAACATTTTTTTTCCAATTGATTATACCTCTTTATACTGACTGACCTCCCGCTGCCAAAAGAACAGCTTAACATGACATAGTGATACACGTATATTGAAAAGAGATTTCCTAACTTGGGCTACGTGCATAGGTTAGACTAAAAATAAATTTCCCGGTTAAAATAACAAATTTGTGACGTATAAAATGAGTCACGTGATTTCATTTTTAATTTCAATTTGATGTGTTATTCCAGTGTACAATTCTTCTTAGAAAGAGTCCGTATGATGATGGTGATGATGATGATGATGATGATGATGATGATGATGATGATGAAACTGATTGTGGTAATAAAATGATAATGCTGAATAAAGATTATGACGACTAATGACGATGACGATGTTAAAAGTGACGAAAATACAAAACTGCGTTCCATCCACAATCCTTAACAAATCATATGCACACGATTACTATCCAATCGTGAAACATCGGGTATTTACGTAATCGTCGTATAATACACCTCGTGTATAGCTCTAGAATACACCAACGCTATTCGCCTGTGTTACAAGTCTGTGTTCATTCGCGTGAAAGTAACAAATTATGTATCCGTCATTAAGTTGAATATATGACGTTATTATAATGATTGTTTTATTTATACACTTGACATGGGTCATGTTTATAGGGAAATTTAAAATATCAGTCTTGATTAACCAACGTTTATATTTTAAATGTACATGTATATAAGGTGACATAAGGGGGCCGCCATTTTATTTTATCATGTGACTGAAAGTTATTCGAAAATGGCGCCTTATTATGTCAGAGGTCTATTGTGTAGCATAAAGGCCGAGGTGATCAGATTGGATTACTATCTTCATTGAATGGACATACAGAAGTAGACCTATCCTTATCTTTTTCTCCTTTTTTTCAGGGCTTTATATTGCAGTGATTTATTGCTTTACTACCATGTGTAAAATGGTCAGTATTTTAGAAAATACCAGTGAAAATTTGATGCTGATACCAGATTTCTAGGCAATTCTGTGTCATATTAGAAATGACGGTTCGAACTGCATTGTGGGAGAATAGCTTACATAGTATGGCTTTGGAAATTGGTAGGTATCACAAAGTCATTGAATTATACAACAATCTGGTCATTATTTTTTTCTGTATAATTGTAGATATTGAACAAGTAAAGAATTTGAACCCATACAGATGCTAAAGATTGTCTTGTCTCCACTGTGTCGTGTACCTAAATATTACAATGGAGCTCTACGGGAAATGTAACAGTGGCGTGAGACGTGCAACGCATTTTGTCGCTTAAAAACACTTGCGTTACTACCATTTGGAGGCGTAACATAGCAGTGTTCAGCCTTAGCAAGTGACCATTGACAAATACGTAAGTGAGCTTCAACAAAAGAACGACGACATTTCATATCAAACTTTAACAAGTCACTCTCTTACTGAACTAACGAGGTTGTACATCGATGTAAAATAAAAAAGTTCAAAACGCAATTAAGTTCTATCCTTTTTAAAAAATAAAGAAATATCGTTTTTGTCACGTTTTGGAGGGAAATATCATAAAGCAGTCGTATTCTACTTTACGATAATAGGATGAGATAGTTTGTATCCATATAAAAATGATTTTATATTTCTAAACATTGATAGCGAGTTCCCTGACATACTGCCTTTCAAACCGACGTCCTGTACTTTAACTTTAATGCTATACTGTTACATTCACTGAAATATTTTAACGAATCTAACTGTACATGTGCGTATGCTCATTTCCACTTAGGGGCATATATTGATGTAAGACATTACGTCTCATTGTCGTTCGTCTCTCACCTCTGATTCAAGTGGGAAAGTTATCAGTTACTGGCTGAAATGGATGTGTTCGAGTACAAATTAACATTCCCGGATCCCAGGAAGGAGTGGTTGGGTTAACGGATAATCTGTAATAATATAAACATATCCTCCTGACTGGTAATCAATGTCGTGGTACATTGATGGCCAGTCAATACGGTCTAGTAGCAGGGTTCTTATAGCGTAAGTAAAGTGCTTGAACGTGCTGATAGCCGGGATTTAACAGATATTCATATGCCCTCCTAATTTGATTAATATTTATGTAGCCTTTGGTTAATTTTATGCAATATGTTTTAAAAAATGAAATAACAAAATGTTCACATTATATTTGTATTGCTTGATTTGTTTCTGCTGGCATATAATACAATACATAACAAAATGAAATTCGAGGAATGAAAAAATAGTCCATGTCGCGTATGATCATTTTGGCGGTTATCAACACCGAAAAGCTTGACCATGACGTCATCAAAATAATGACGATAGTAAACGCGAAAGTGTGTAGTCTTCATATACAGCTTTAAATGTAAGCTCGAATTTATGATAACTCGGGCACTCCCTGATACATGTCAGCCCCACATCCGCCAACCTAACTAGCTACGCATGTGTATGAACAACTGATAGATGCAGTGTATTACAAATGCGTCACTCGTGGGTCATATGGCGACCTCTATTGTGGAAATAGGTAACCGAGTGCTGATAAGATAAGGCGCAAGACCTTAAAGTTCATATTAGTTGGCAAAGTACAATCGAGAACTCGAACAAATGGATCCAGTCAAAGGTAAATTATTCTAAATAGTAAATATATACATAATATATATAAATTGTATACATAACGTGATTGCATTTTCAATTAAGATTAGATTGACATGATTATTAGAGTTGTGTAATTAATACAAAAGTAAGTGTCTACTTTCTATACAAAGTTGATAAGTTGAGACTAAGAACACGCAAGAAGGCGACGATTGTCGCGTTTTCGTGTCGAGCCTAATCGTCTCGCACTACTATTACATTTTCTATATGACTCCATTGTAACATTAATGTCCAAAACGCAGTGAAAAAAACAAAATCTGCAGCATATGTCTGGGCTAAAATTCTTCACTGGTTCACGATCTGCAATCAGCATGCATCGGCCAGGTTTTTATTATAATTTAATGGTTTGGTGATTTCTATTATTTTCCAGAGAAATAATGTGTCAACTTTTCGAACAACCAATTCTGAAATGACACAGAATTGCCTAGATATATTGTATCAACATCAACTTTTCAGTGGTGATTTTTAAACTACTGACCATTTAACACATAGTAGAAAAAAGCTCTGTAACACAAAGCCCTGAAAAAAGAAGAAAAAGATAACAAAAGGTTTATTCCTACCTCCTGCATCTGTAGGTCCGGCACACTCAAGGGAGATAATAGTGGTGTCAGTCCTAATGTCCTTTGCATAGGTCTGATAGTTTATTTGAATATTTAGAGTTATTTCATGCCATCGATGACTTACAGATAATAAATTAACATAACTGCTGTTTTCTGAAATCCTGAAAGGTTATACTCCAGCACATCCATTGCAAGAAACTGATAATATTCCCACTTCAACCAGCAGTGAGAGACACATTACAATTTGACGCCATTTCGTTTATAAATCAGTCACCACGGTGGCCGGGCGGGGATTCGAATTCACGACCCCTTGATTGATAATCAGGCGCACTACATACTTAGCTAACCGGGTCCGGCTTTTGTACCATAAACGATAAAAGAACGTTTGTATTGTGAATACAATTTATTGAGTTAAAACGTAAATATGTATAAATCGAACAGGTTTGTTTTCCAGTGGTAAATACAAAATAATTTATTTCTCGAATTCGGCTGAATAATGTTGAAAATATCACAAAAAGATTCCTTTTAGGACAGTTTTCAATATAAAAGTTTGGTGTTTTAGATTTTTTTGAAAATAAACGTTAAATATATATATGAAGACATGTTCGGTATTTTACGTACGAGAGCCGAGCTATACGGAAAATGCCGAGCAATTAATTGGCAGTGATATAAATTCATGCTTCAAAGCGTCATCATATTATTTGACGCCTTCACGTTATTGCAATATAGACAAACGTATGCTGTTTTGTCAACACTAAATTTGCATTGAGTTTACCTACCCATGATCAGCTTTGTTTTAAAATGTTTTTACTTGGTCGAATATTAAAGGTAAAACATTAGTTTTACCACTGAGAAGTATTGGTCGCCGCCTGATACCTATAAAACTGTATTTTATTGGCTGAAACATTCGCCCTGAAAAATAATCTAGTATTTTAGTTAACTTGCTGATTAAAATTGCAAGTGTAATTAATAGTTGTTTTATGATTTGCATCATGTTTAAGCTATTCAGTACATAAATCCGAGCCTTAGTTCAGGTCTCACTACACAGTTGAATTTCACACTACGCTTAACGTCTCACACCACTATTACATTTCCCATAGGGCTCCACTGTAACATTTATGCTTAAAACACATTGAAAAAAAATTCAAGCATATACCTGGGCTCAAATTATTAACTGGTACAAGATCTGCAATTATAAAGAAAAAATCATATATTAACCAGGTTTTTTAAAAAAAAACACAACAATGGTTTTGTGATACCTATCAATTTCCAAAGTAATAATGTGACAACTATTCGCCCACGATGCAGTTCGAACCAACAATTCTAAAATGACAAAGGAATGCCTAGAAATCTGGTATCAGCATCAGATGTTCGGTGGTGGTCTCCCGGCAAAACACTGACCGTTTAACAATTGGCAGGAAATAGTAATGCTGAAAAGCGAAATTGTGTTGAGATGAAACATACTAAAACTCTGACAAGAATTGATTAAGCATCAGTGCGCAATTTAAAAGAAAATATTAATCATAGAATATCAAATATCTCCTCTGATCAGTTCAGAAAAGAACTAAATTGTTGCATACGACTAGGGGTTAATAAAAAAGGTGACCTAATGCATTTAAATAGCTAATGTGATTTTAAAGAATATATATGTAAATTTATTCGGGTTTATTTTCAGTTATTTTCGTACAATGTGGTTTCCTGCTGTTATGTGCAACATTTTCAGGTGAGTTTTCTCCACTTTTTTGGTCTTAAAATTATAAAAGATATAAACAATCCCCGAAAACAAATGCCCCCTCCCCCCTCTTCAAATAAAAAAATATTTACCCCCTTCCCTTCCGTCAACATTTGAATTATTATCAACAAAAAGAAAATGGCCGCATAGACGTGTTATATATTTGTATCACATTCTGTCTATCAGATAATGGTTGACAATTCCAACATATTAATCAAATGGCTTATCGTGTGATTGTTTGGAGTAAATCGTAAATTCAAACGCGTTTTCAGTTATAGATGGAGCCCAGTTCTATTGTTGGAGAACTTCAGATGTGATGCATATATACGCATTTTTCTAGTTATCTGAGTTGAACCACCGTTCTTCCATAAGTACTAACTGTAATTGAGAAACTTTATGATTAAGTGTGTGGATTAGAGCTGTTAGAGCTAAGTGATTTTAATCCAACCTCAATACCCGGCTCTTCTTGTTTAGAAGAGATGGTAAACATGATCAACTTGGGAGGTGGTTTGCAAAATGTTTAACAATATAAAAGTACAGACTGGTTTAAGCTTAATCATCAATCTTTTGGCAGGTAAACAAACTTATTTGAAATTAAGAATAAATAACATTATGCTGAAGAATGGAAAACATTAACGAGCAAAATGAATCGTTTTCTACTCTATATCTTATACTGTTCAGCTGTATTATAGAATCTTACATGAGTTTCGTTTATTATTGAATTTATTAAACGAGTTGACACAAATATATTATGAGAGATTCTGCCGAGCATCCTATCATTTTTACCAACGAGTTTAATAATGCATTTAATGATAGATCTAAATGAACACGAATGTAAGATTTCAGGAAAATGGTAAATCTACATTTTCTATTTTATTTTCAGATCATCTTTACAGAATGATAAACGAAAAAGTTATGCACATATGAGTTTTCGTCACTCAACGTATGGCGTAACGTCTCAAAATAGCGTTTTTATTTTATAACCATAACAAAACAATGTCGTTCGGGCAAGTCCGAAAGCAGCTCGGTATTTTACGTACGAGAGCCGAGCTATACGGAAAATGCCATCGATTAATTGGCAGTGATATAATTTCATCATAAATTATAATACTAGTGTAATAAGAAAATTATGCCAAGGGGTTATTACACTCCCGCACAATAAACGATGTGATAAAACCATTAGATATGGTGCATACATATGTATTGCTTCATTCACCATAACTTGATCCTCGTCCGCATACATTCTAGATGCTGTGATGTGTTATAAGTGTGACCATGTTGCCCACCCACGTGACTGTGATCGGATCGTTGCGTGTAATGACGGCGAGGTATTGTATGATATGCACGCTACCTTCTTTAAAAAATAATTTAATTGGGAGTTTAATAGGTTTATAATTAGGTAAGTATGTGAAGGGTGGCACATGTGTTTTCCCCAAATAGTATATTCAAATCTGGAGACAGTAAACTCGCATGTTCACGAAAACTAACTGGACTAAATTTTTCAAAAAATTCCCATTGTATTCGGAATTGGCAGTTATAGCATGCTTATAATTGTGGATATACAATAAACCGGTTATTGGGACCGATGCACGCTTATATCAAATATAAGAATTGACGTGGTTACATAATTATCAAAGTCAAAATGGCTGCTAATTGCCTCCTAGTCGATTGTCCCGATTAACATAATCGCCAGTATTCGGGATATTTTGTCTCATCTGTGAAACCAGAGTCTATCAACGAGAGAGAGAGAGAGAGAGAGAGAGAGAGAGAGAGAGAGAGAGAGAGAGAGAGAGAGAGGGAGGGAGGGAGGGAGGGAGGGACATACAATATTTGGCGTTTTCTAAATATTGAAAATACAACTAGGCTCCTCCTGTAACTACCAACATTTTTTTTGTGATTTTGGTATCAAAAGAAAGGGCTTAATTGTAAATATGGATGGTGAACTCTCTCTTTTTAACTGTTTTTTTTACGCTTACCTTCATGACCTTTTTTCATGACTCTTTCCTCAGGTTTAGCCGCCAGATATGTCATGTATTAAGTTATACACTTAGATGTACTGTGTAATAAATGAGTTCCCAGGTTTGTCATATAATAATTGCTATATATGTTTCCAGGTTTGCCACGTTATAAGTTATGCACAGCCGGATGGTCACTTTTACTACAACACCGGGTGTCTAGCGAAAAATGTAAGGAGAGTTTTGCAGAATATTGTTCAGTTAAAATGTTTCATATTCCCGGTAACAGTTGCATCGTTATATTCTTTGAATGTTGGGTTATCCGCAACCGAGTAGCTAAGGCTGTTGGTTCGAACCTATATCGGTCATTATATAAAACGGAGGTTTTCATTCACATATGGAAATGGTTGCCATGACTTATCTGTCAAAATCAACATATTATGTTTTAGTTACTCTTGTTTTATTTTATTTAATTCTAGTATTTCTAATACTGTTCTTTTTTCATATTTGTCTATTTCAAAACTCGCCGTTATTTAGTTTCCTCAGTCTGACATTGATCTATTTTGCTTGCTTCTAATTCTGCTCTAGTTTGCTTACTTCTAGTGTTGCTCTAGTCTGCTTACTTCGAATTCTGCTCTAGTTTGCTTACTTCTAATTCTGCTCTAGTTTACTTACTTCTAATTCTGCTCTAGTTTACTTACTTCTAATTCTGCTCTTTTTGCTTACTTCTAATTCTGCTCTAGTTTGCTTACTTTAATTCTGCTCTAGTTTGCTTACTTCTAATTCTGCTCTAGTTTACTTACTTCTAATTCTGCTCTTATCTAGATTGCGTCTAATTCTGCTCTATTTAACTTTAGATGTTTGTCCTACTTCCAATGAAATTTCTCAGATTTTTTTTCAAAACATTACAATCCATTTCACATGGAATGTCATAATCGTAAGAAACTGTTGACCTACTTCCTCAGCCAATGAAATTGTCCCAGGAACGAAAGTAGATCAGCATCTAAACCGGTTAGAAGTTACACGGAATTTTCTAAGCTAGCAGTATATAACTTATATAACATAAACTTACTTCTTATTTTGCTCTAATCTAAATTTTGTTTAATCCTGCTATATTTTGTTTGCTTCTAATCTTTCTCTATTAGCTTTCGTTTTATACTACTATATTTTGCTTTCTTCCAATTCTTCGCTATTTAGCTTGCATCTATTGTATTGTATGGTGTTTAGCGTCGCTTCCAACAATTTTTCAGTCATATCGTCTACTTGAGACAGTATTTTAAGCGCTGTCACACTGGGGTATCATGCCGCAGACACATGGTATGATACCCCACCCAGTCACATTATACTGACACCGGGCCGACCAGACCTAGAACTCTCCTCTAAATGCTGAGCGTCAAGCGAGGAAGCTTCTAGTACCATTTTTAAAGTCTTTGGTATGACCCGGCTGGGGATTGAACCCACGACCTTCCGCATGTCAGGCGGACGCTTTACCAGTCGACCACGCCGCGGTATTAGCTTGCATCTAATCATGCTATATGTTGCTTACTTCTAATCATTCTCAACTTAGCTTGCGCCTAAGTCTAATATTGTTACTATAATTACTTACTTTTAATCATAATCTATGTATCTTACGCGATTTGTCTCACTCCTGAACCTACTTTATTGTGCCTTTTTATAATCCTCCTGTTCCACCAATGTTTGTTTCATTCTAATCCTACTCTGTCAAACTTGCTTCTTATCCTGCTCTGTCAAACTTGCTTCTTATCATGCTTTGTCAAACTTGCTTCTTATCCTGCTTTGTCAAACTTGCTTCTTATCCTGCTCTGTCAGATTTGCTTCTTATCCTGCTCTGTCAAACTTGCTTCTTATCATGCTCTGTCAAACTTGCTTCTTATCCTGCTCTGTCAAACTTGCTTCTTATCATGCTCTGTCAAACTTGCTTCTAATCCTGCTCGGTCAAACTTGCTTCTAATCCTGCTCGGTCAAACTTATTTCTTATCCTGCTCTGTCAAACTTGCTTCTTATCCTGCTCTGTCAAACTTGCTTCTTATCCTGCTCCGTCAAACATGCTTCTTATCCTGCTCTGTCAAACTTGCTTCTTATCCTGCTCTGTCAAACTTGCTTCTTATCATGCTCTGTCAAACTTGCTTCTAATCCTGCTCGGTCAAACTTGCTTCTAATCCTGCTCGGTCAAACTTATTTCTTATCCTGCTCTGTCAAACTTGCTTCTTATCCTGCTCTGTCAAACTTGCTTCTTATCCTGCTCCGTCAAACATGCTTCTTATCCTGCTCTGTCAAACTTGCTTCTTATCATGCTTTGTCAAACTTGCTTCTAATCCTACCCTGTCAAACTTGTTTCTTATCCCGCTCTGTCAAACTTGCTTCTTATCATGCTTTGTTCTTATCCTGCTCTGTCAAACTTGCTTCTTATCCTGCTCTGTCAAACTTGCTTCTAATCCTGCTCGGTCAAACTTGCTTCTAATCCTGCTCGGTCAAACTTGAATCCTGATCTGTTTTGTTTAGTTCTAACTTTGACCTAGTTTGATTTCTTTAGACCCTGCTCTATTTTGTTCACAATAAATACTATTTTTTGGTTACTTCCAGTCTTGTCCAAGCAATCCGGGGGGCAGTATTGGACGCAGAGATATTGCATTTTGTAACCGTTGCTGTAATGGCCATTATTGCAATAAAGAACTTTGTGACGGACCGCGTAAGTTGTTTTTTTCTGTATTGATTATTTTTATTAATATAAACTTTGTATACATGAATGTATGTAACTATCATTTCAACCGGCTTAGATGCTGATATACTTTTTATGTTGCTGTAGCGATTTCATTAGCTGAGGAAGTAGGTTGATATCTATTAACGGTCATGACTTTTCATCTAAAATGGTAATTTGTCGGTAGTTTAATATTGACATTTACTGGTGGTAAGCTGGATATAAGGTGGGAAAGTTATCAGTTACTTGCGGAGATGTGGTGTGCTCGAGTACTGGTTAACATTTCAGGACCCCAGGAAAAGTGGTTAGGTAACTGATCGTCTGTTAACCCTCGATGGCATAAAATGACGCTAAACACTCAATAGTCAAATAAAACCACGTTTACAGCGAAGTGTTTGTCACTAAGCATAGGTTAAATGTTATATGGGATTTTACGGCATTTCCAAACGCATTAGACAATTCCATCTTACTTCTAACCGACGTAGATGTTGATCTGCTTTCTTATTGTATTCAGGTATACACTTGAATTGATACGACGGTGCCAGTTCAGTGACGATCGTGAATTCGTTTTTTATCTAATTTCAAATATATACATATGTTTAAACACCGATGATGTTATACTAATAATGGCATACGGAATACATACTAAATTTTATTTTACTAAATTTTCAGCCCCTGCCCCTCACGGTCCTCGCTGTTTACAATGCCAGACAGTGGAAAATGCCGCCGACTGCGGTGCAGTCACAGAATGTTCACAAGGACAGGTATTAATTACGCCTCAGGTCATTATAAATTAATTGCTAGATTATCATCCATTTTTTTAAAAAAAATTGGGAGGGCGGGAGGATTTTTTTAATTTGTTATGTTTTTTTAATAATAATAAAAAAAATGTTGTTTTTTTTTAATGCAAATAAAAAGGGTCGAGGCGGCATGAAATTTAGAGGGGCGGGCGGGGATGATAATCTAGCAATTAATTCATTAGGGCCTTAGCTGTTTCATTAACCAATAAATACAGGTATTAAGTAATAGACGACTGTGAATGTCTCGAAATGTGTGTTTCTTTTTTATTTTCGTTGAAGAAATCTAAATGATTTTTGCTTTACGCACAAATGCCTGTCACAAGTCTGGATGCAGCCATGACTTTTCCGTGTCAACGGTACTACGTTTTCAATTTAAAGGTGTCAGCCAATCATTGATGTTTGTTCTTTATTGTTTGTCAACCTGTGCACTACCAAAATATGATAAGATAAGTAGGGATCATGTGTCACCCAAAATATTTATTTTCTGTTCAGTGTGTGCACTGTTGACAAATTGAAAGTATACTTTCGAAATCATGCACTCATACCCCAATTTTCATGCATCAATTTTTCAACAATTAAAACACGACAGTGCTTTCAAAATGTTTAAAATACACCAATGATGCCATTCAAATTAAAAAAAGAGCATTGAAATCAAGAGCATGCATTTTTAAAGAAGAAGAAACAATGATTATTTATAACCGCTATTTTGCGAAAGCATTTCCTGTTTCCAATGGCGGTACTCCGTCTTTAGCATCATATTAACTCCCTTAGCTATATGTGAGGCAATAGAAAAGGCTGCCTTTTTCGTTGAATAAAAATCTAAATCTTTATATACGATTAATCCAAATATTACCCCACCCCCCTCCCCAGAAGCATTGTTTGTAATGCCCAAAGGGAGTATAGTATGGTATAGTCGCTATAAGGTATCACTACGCAGATGACTGATTCTCTATGTTCTTTATAAACTAAGGTTTGGATCTATTTTCATTCATCTCTGATTATAGAAACGCTTTTGCCATTATAGGCATGTATTCGCTCGTAAAAATGCACAATTACTGGTATGTTGATTCGTTATTTTTAAGGGCAGTACAGTGACCTTATATGCTCAGTACTGCCAGTTATACACTGGAAGATTTGTCTTAGTTGAAATAACTTGTTTCACAGTCGAAGTAAAATGAATAAATTTAAACTAAGTTATATCCTTTTTATGCAATAAAAAAGTTTAATTAATTGTAATATTTAGCATATTTTGAATGGTGGTGCAAAGTACCACTTTGTCACGACAAAAACATAAACTTGCTATCTGTATTATCGTCGACATTTGACCCGTGGATATCCTCAATGCTTTAGTGTATCTTTCTAAAATTGCTTTTTTTAGAACCAATGATGTTGTATTGCTGTATGTGCTATCAGTACGCCGGTCTTTTTTCTACTCGTCTGCAACAAGAAGATAATCTCACTCTATGAACCATAAAAACATTCCAAATTAAGGACTTTCTTTTAGTACAAGAACTATTCTGCTGCCAGAACACAAATGGCGCGACATTGCAGTGAGACGTCTTTAGGCCATCTCACCTCTCATCGCTTAGGTCCTGCGTTCAAGTCCAGTTCTGACTTTAAAAAGTTTGAAAACGTTCAGCAGCCAAATGACCTGACGCGAGAGCGACTACCTCCCTGACTACCAGCCACGTGGCGATGTTTGTTTGTCCTAGTAAATACAATGTTATACAATGTAGTGTTTACTTAGAGACCGCTAGGTTGTCTAAGGAAAATGTCGGTCCTGAAAATAATATCGATCACAGACAATCGTGAAACTCGGGTATTTCCGTATCCTCCGTATAATTCACCTCGAGGTCTATTGCGTAGCATAAAGGCCGAGGTGATCAGATTGGATCACTGATTGAATTATCGTCTTGTTTGGTTGACATCCCGCGTCAGTTATCTCGGAAGAACGGTGATTCTACTGAAAATATTGTTAGTGGGTTTTCCTCACCAATTACTCGGGGTACCAAAATACAACATGAAATGTATTTAAAATGGTGTTAAACCCAATTTATTTGCTTTAAAAATAGTTATTTCTCACCTTAGATATATTTCATATCATAAAACAAGTGTGAACAGTAACAGAAACGGGATTAGAACGAAAACATTTCACCTTCAATATAAAACGGTACAACCGAAGCACAGACATACATATTTTCAATGATTTAGTTTAGTGTGATGGTTCTTTTTATTGAATAACTATACAAAACACAGGCAATGGCATTTTAAGGATAACTTCATATATAATTATATAATGTTTTACACGGAGCTATTCCTCTTGCAGGTTTGCTTCACGAAGGAGAAATACGTATTTGGTGAAAGACGGTATCAGCTTGGCTGTGCAGATGCTGTAAGCAATATCTATTTTCTTCTTTATATTGTTGACGTCTTGTATGCAATCTATGTAGTTAAATGATATTGTCATTTAAAAACCCGCTCCAAAAATCCTTATTTGCTGAAGGACGGTAGTTCTACCCAGTCAGACGCAGTCTGAGGTCTTCGTCCACCAGTAAAACTGGATATGCCATATATAACCTGAAATGTGTCTGTCTGTCTGTCTGTCTGTCTGTCTGTCTGTCTGTCTGTCTGTCTGTCTGTCTGTCTGTCTGTCGGCAATTTATTGTGCTTGTACTTACTAGTAATGTTGTTGTTGTTCTCCTGCTTCTTCTTCCTTCTTCTTTTTCTACTTAATCTTGTTTTGTTGGTTTTCTTATCACTATCATTATTATTCTACTCTTATTTCTTTCTTTTAAGTTTTCTTTTCATCTTGCACATTTTTCTTTTAATTCCTCCTCCTCTTTCTTCTTCTTCTTTTTCTTATTCTTCTCCTTCTTCTTCCTCTTCTTTTTCTCCTCCTTCTCGTCCTTATATTAACTATAACTGTTCACATTTATGTATATCAGGGCTGTACACCATTGAGCAGATATAGAAGTTTGGGCAGCAAACGTTCGGGGGAATGTCTGCAGTGTTGTACTGGAGAGAATTGTAACAGAGATCTGTGCAAAAATACAGGTACCAGTAAATATTTAATACTCTATTCTATAATTTTAATTGTTGCATTTCCATCAGTCTGCCCGTTCGCGTTCATCCGTCTGATAAAACAGTATTTGAATTTGTTTTATTTCGGATATCAGGTTTGCCGTTAACGAGCGCCCCCGCGACAGTTGGCCACCACGTGCCACCCACAGCGCATGTTGTCCCACCACAGCAGACGACAATGAAGCCAGTACAACATCAGACGACACGTATGTTTAATTCTATTTTATTTACATTATGCGTAAATGGTGCAATGCCGAATTACAAGCTCGCGTCATGAAATACTTTTGCTAGTTAACATATAAACATATTCCTGTTTTTCAAATATCTGATTTTATTTTACTTTCTAAGAAAACTGGACAAAACTAGTGTTCTATCTTTTATACCAATCTTTAAGGTCTCACTACGGAGTTGCTATGTAGTCCTATATGTAATTTGGTTTCAACTACATGTATTTTCAACATGGGTCATAGGGGCTGTGATTTCTTGCTTCTGATTAGTAAAGCAAAAACTGACATAGCATATACTGCCATGTTGGTCCTGCATAGTTGGACTAAAAGAGGACCATCCGTATGGAAACAAGATACTTTAAGAACCACAGGAAAAGTGTTCAGTGTTCCAGAAGTGCATGTCTCTGTATGTAGAACAATACAACAGTACAACATCAATTGGTGAGTGAGACTTAAACAAATGCACAAAGAGAGTTCACCTTTGTGATGTATACTTAACTAAATTGATTCTGCTGCTGCTGTTACTGTTGCTGTTGCTTCTGCTGCTGCTGTTGCTGCTGCTGCTGTTGTTGTGGTTGTTGTTGTTGTTGTTGTTGTTGTTGTTGTTGTTGTTGTTGTTTAGCGTCGCATTCAGCAACGTTTCAGTCCAACATACCGCGACGGTGTCCACATGGGGCAGTATATTGAGCGCTGTCACATCGGAGTCATAATTATGCCATAGACACGGTATGATACCCCAACCAGTTACATTATACTGACACCGGGCCGACCAGACCTAGAACTATATTCTAAATGCTGTTCGCCAAGCGAGAAAGCTTTATGTACCATTTTTTCAAGCCTTTAATATCCCCGACCGGTGACCAATCCCACGTCGTCCAGCATACGTTTGAGTGGTCTACCACTAGACCGACACTGCGGTTTGAATAGCGACTGTTGATGGTATAACAAACATGTGATTAAATTCGACTGTGCCATACGAATCAAGTTTGCCCCGAAAATTTACACGCGTGCTCACATACAGTACCTCCTGGCATAATATCTAGACACGGCGGAATTCTCCGGGTCTGCATGTACGATTGTGATATATGTGTAACAAAACTGTTACACGTAATAAAATAAAATTATACTATTTATGGCTTAGAATAGATCTATATGATGTGAGACTTGACAAATTAATTTAAATTTGTATTTTCTTTTGCTCTCAAACATACGGTATTTAAGAGCCGAGTGCTGTCTCAGGATGTAGCGTAGTCTGACCCACTCCCTGATATCTCCTGAATCAGGTCTGTTCTACCATATGAGCAATGAAAAAGCAGAAATTCTATATCTGTCCAACAATTCATAGCTATTTAAAGCTAACTATACTGTGACGTCATTCAACTTTCCCTGAAGCAACTGACCAATCAACGTACTCAAATCGCATTGCTATGAAACGGAGACCAAAGCGGGAAGGCTGGGTCCGTTGCACAGACTAGGATTGAGTGATATTTGTATGGTTGATTCTTCGAGATGTACAGAAAGAGACAAATGAGCGAAATGATAAACGAATCATAATTAATTTACAGACGTGTATAACGTACACGGATGCCATTTCCGAGGTTCGACGTACAAGACGAATGAAACATGGGACGATGGGTGCGACTTTAGGTGCACGTGTATCGACGGCCATGCCGGACGCTACTCCTGCCAGGACATGTGAGAAAGACCTATATAGTTGTATTTATATTCATTCTATAAGCAAACTTTTGTTATACCTTTCTACAGTTATAGCATTGAAAGGTAAAAGAGTGTTTTGCTTTCAAAACAAATATATACGTGTAAAGTTAGTAAGTAGTACGCATTTGGTAGTTGGGGATTCGAATAACCAACTACCGACCAGATGCCAGTTCGGGATTCGATTTTTTTAATCGCTGTTCTATTATTTTAACATATCAATTAATTAAAAAAAACAAGTTAATGATAATAATTATATAACACACCATTGCCGCGTTGGTTCTTCAATATACCGAGTATACTCACCACATATCCAGTAGGGGATTCGCCGCGAATCGCTAACTACCAACCAGCTGCAAGATTCAATTCTGATTTGAATCTCGTTATCAAGTCCGTTTCCTTGGTAGAACCTGGACTGTGTGTTGTTTTTTTTGTGAGGCGATTGGGTCGATAACATGACCTCTGACTGGAGCGATCAGCACCTTATCTGCTTTCCTACCGCCCTGCTTAGAGAAGAACATCTTGTTAAGAATGTTTGTTATTGCTGACAATGTCATGAATTTTGTTTAAGATGTCCGACGTGGGTGAATGTTCCGGATGTTTGCACTCTGGTGAAACCAGATGGAGAATGCTGCTCCAAACCAGTCTGCCATGGCCACAATGTAACGACAACAAACGTCACGTCTACAAGTTCGATAAGTAAGTTAAATTCGTAAAGCGTTATGTTTTTTTTGTTTTTTTTTATTTATTGAAACGGGACATTCAGTATACAAGAACATCATATATCTTATTTTCAAAGGTTAAAGAAAATGATGACTTTTGACCATTACGTAATTTTACATGGTTTATTATCATATTTAACGGTTTTGAAGATGAATGCTACTTCAAAGGCCAGAAGTACAAGCAGGACGCCACATGGAGAGACGGCTGTGATTTCGATTGTCAGTGCACGGACGCTTCCAGGGGTTACTACCGCTGTAAATCATTGTAAGTCCAACTTGATTAGACCAGTTCATTTTATGGAAATCATATCATATACAGCAGATTATTTGACTTAACGCTATTAACGTTTTGACGGTTAGATGACAAGGCAACTGGTTTTATTGACGGAGGAAAGTCTCAAATCACCGTGGATTGTATACGAATCCGAATAGAATGATCGTTCATCCACAAGCAACTGGGTAAAGCTTCTCACATAAGGGGTTTGGACCAAGCTGAGCTCGGACTTCAGTGGTAGGACTGAGGTATTTTATTCCCCGCAACGCAATTTTGCGAGTAAAATTTAATTAAATACCGTCCACGCGTCCATACGTGCGTGCGTGCGTCCATCTGTGCTTTAGTCTGAAAGCTTTTCTGGAACACAATTTCAAAATCGTATAAATTAACCTCAAGTTTGCGATTGGGGGAACAAATTATGCCCTTAATCCTCCATCCCACTGCACACACCTCTCCGCCAACCATCTAAACTCTCCTCCATCCCACTGCACACACCCCTCCGCCAACCATCGAAACTCTCCTTCATCCCACTGCACACACCCCTCCGCTAACCATCGGAACTCTCCTCCACCCCATTGCTCACACCCCTCCGCCAACCATCGAAACTCTCCTCCATCCCACTGCACACACCCCTCCGCCAACCACCGAAACTCTCCTCCATCCCACTGCGTACACCCCTCCTCCAACCATCGAAACTCTCCTTCATCCCACTGCACACACCCCTCCGCTAACCATCGAAACTCTCCTCCATCCTACTGCACACACTCCGCCAACCATCGAAACTCTCCTTCATCCTACTGCACACACCCCTCCGCCAACCATCGAAACTCTCCTCCATCACACTGCACACACCCCTTCGCCAACCATCGAAACTCTCCTCCATCACACTGCACACAACCCTCTGCCAACCATCGAAACTCTCCTTTATCCCACTGCACACATCCTCCGCCAACCATCAAAACTCTCCTTCATCCCACTGCACACACCCCTCCGCCAACCATCGAAACTCTCCTTCATCCCACTGCACACACCCCTCCGCCAACCATCGAAACTCTCCTCCATCCTACTGCACACACCCCTCTGCCAACCATCGAAACTCTCCTCCATCCCACTGCACACACCCCTCCGCTAACCATCGAAACTCTCCTTCATCCTACTGCACACACCCCTTATCCAAACATCGAAACTCTCCTTCATCCCACTGCACACACCCCTTATCCAAACATCGAAATTCTCCTTCATCCCACTGCACACACCCCTCCGCTAACCATCGAAACTACCCTCCATCACACTGCACACACCCCTCTGCCAACCATCGAAACTCTCCTTCATCCCACTGCACACACCCCTCCTCCAACCATCGAAACTCTCCTTCATCCTACTGCACACACCCCTCCTCCAACCATCGAAATTCTCCTTCATCCCACTGCACACACCCCTCCTCCAACCATCGAAACTCTCATCCATCCTACTGCACACACTCCGCCAACCATCGAAACTCTCCTTCATCCCACTGCACACACCCCTCCGCCAACCATCGAAACTCTCATCCATCCTACTGCACACACTCCGCCAACCATCGAAACTCTCCTTCATCCCACTGCACACACCCCTCCGCTAACCATCGAAACTCTCCTCCATCACACTGCACACACCCCTCCGCCAACCATCGAAACTCTCCTCCATCACACTGCACACACCCCTCCGCCAACCATCGAAACTCTCCTTCATCACACTGCACACACCCCTCCTCCAACCATCGAAACTCTCCTTCATCCCACTGCACACACCCCTCCGCCAACCATCGAAACTCTCCTTCATCCCACTGCACACACCCCTCCGCCAACCATCGAAACTCTCCTTCATCCCACTGCACTCACCCCTCTGCCAACCATCGAAACTCTCCTTCATCCCACTGCACACACCCCTCCGCTAACCATCGAAACTCTCCTTCATCCCACTGCACACACCCCTCTGCCAACCATCGAAACTCTCCTCCATCTTACTGCACACACCCCTCTGCCAACCATCGAAACTCTCCTTCATCCCACTGCACACACCCCTCCGCAAACATCGAAACTCTCCTCCATCACACTGCACACACCCCTCCGCTAACCATCGAAACTCTCCTTCATCCCACTGCACACACCCCTCCGCCAACCATAGAAACTCTCCTCCATCCCACTGCACACACCCCTCTGCCAACCATCGAAACTCTCCTCCATCTTACTGCACACACCCCTCTGCCAACCATCGAAACTCTCCTTCATCCCACTGCACACACCCCTCCGCAAACATCGAAACTCTCCTCCATCACACTGCACACACCCCTCCGCTAACCATCGAAACTCTCCTTCATCCCACTGCACACACCCCTCCTCCAAACATCGAAACTCTCCTCCATCCCACTGCACACACCCCTCCGCCAACCATAGAAACTCTCTTCCATCCCACTGCACACACCCCTCTGCCAACCATCGAATCTCTCCTTCATCCTACTGTACACACCACTCCGCTAACCATCGAAACTCTCCTTCAATTTTTCTGTTACTTGTTTCGATGTGTTGTTCACAAACGAATTAAAATGTGTTTTTTTATATAAAGTTTTAATGGAATGTACTTTTATTTTGATCTAAAAGTTGATAGTTAAATTTAATTTATTTTTTTTCTATATCAAATTGATATATTCAAAATAATATTACAATGACAATGATAATGCTTATAGTGAAAGCGTTAATAAAGTTTTTTATTTTACGAAAGAAATCAATGAGGTTCTCAAACACATCTATCTTATATACGTCAATGCGTATAATAACACAATCGCATAAAAAACAACAATAAAATGATCTGAATATATTATAAATAAATACAACGTATAGATATTTTGATGAAAGAAAACCACAAACACAATGTTACCGTTCATATTAAATATTGTAGATGCTATACGTGGAATTTACCACCAAAGTGTTATCTCAACCCACCGGCGCCGGGAAAATGTTGCCAGACCCCATCGTGTCCCGCAGGATACAAGATCAACTACCCGCCCAACTATGTCGAGAATTAAGCCACAAGTGTAGCTGTACAATAAAGCTAAATAAATGAAGAGATGTGACACTTCTGTTTTCATTGATCACGCTCCATAAAAAAATATGAGAACGTATCAGTCATCAAAATATCGATAATGTGAAAATGGTCATAAAGTAATAATGATCACAAATGTGAAATAATTATACCACATGTATGTAGAATATAATATTCCTGAAAATGTGTAAACATATTTCCCCCCAGGAAATATCAAACCAAATGTTGCTTAAAAGTGAATCAAACTAGAATATTAGGCAGAAACTTTTCATCCATTTATGATTTTTTTTTAATTCAATTTGAGTTTTTAAGCATCATCTAGTCGTGACAATTTTCCTCTTCATGTCAAACTTGATTATATATGATATAAGTTATCCTAGCATCAGCAAGTGATTGGAGATTTGGCAAATCAAGGGGCTGGGATATAATGGGACCCAGTATAAGATGACATTTACTTCTACATAGGAATATTATTGCGGAAAGTGATTTTTGAGGCGCCAGACTTTCTGGCAATTCCTTCAGTATCGTAGGTTAGTTATCTGTTGCTCATTTCATATTCACCAAAGAACTGCTTCTTCATGGTTTCATACTACAAGAACAACATCGCTATTTAATGGAGCGTAGCGAGGCTGAAATGCAGGAGTGTCCATACAAATTAGCACAATGAAAAAAGTCCCTGAAGCAAATGTTACTGGCTTTCTGTTTAAAAAGTTTAACATGTCGTCAATATTGATTTCGACATTCTATTTAGAAATGTTTAACATTATCATTGTAAAGTTATGTAATGAGCGCTACATCGTATAGATTCAGATTCAGATTTCATTTAAAAGTATATTTGTATGTCATGAAGTCGCGGGAGATCGCCTCTTTCGTCAAACTAATTCTTTATTCGTAGTGTATTATCAAGGGCATTCATCTTGTCGCTCGTATTTCATAGTCTATGTAAATAAGCTATGCTTTTTCTAGTTATTTATCAGTCTGTCGGTGTATTTTCGACATGTATTATTTCGTTGATGACAAATGTTGCCATTAAATTCAGTGTTTAAGTATGTAGGCAAACACAATATTCCTGAAAGTCGAACATTATACAAGCAGCCCGGAGGAGGGCCACACGCCCTCTACCGGATATTTTGTTTATTCATTAACTCTTTAATATATTTGTTTCATTTTCATAAGTGGCTAGCACAGGATTTTAATATGCTTTTGTTGTTTTGTTATCTATCGCAAAAGAAACTTCGGAACCTCGAAATAATACATAATGTCAAAAATACATTGATAGAATAAATTAGAATATATTTTTTTATTTCTTCGATACAGTTTCTGTTCTATGTCAGTCTAGTTTTAGATTAGATTAAGCATTTCAAAATGATAAAACATGTAATAAACACGTTCAATCATATTTCTAGAGGGAAAAATCGGTTTCACACTTTTTGCATTTGTGGACAGTTTTTTCATTTGTGTTTAATTTATTTCGTATCTGTGATCATTTTCCCAATTCACGGTGGCAAACCACGTGACCTAATGGTAAGGAGTGCTGTAAAAAACGGAAAACGGTGCCAGCTTCAGGTAACAGTTTTGCAGATAACTTAATATTTCATATAAATACACGAAACAAAGACGAACTCCGTCTCTGTGAATCATCGCTGCAATCAAGTGTCAATGCAAAACTTGTATTTTTTTGGAAACAAGTGCAACGACAAATCACGTTCGAACATGTATCAGTACTTAACGTACGAGGGAAAGTGTCTCGCTTAATGACACCACATAGAGCCATGGGGGAGGATCGAACCCACGAACCTTGCATCCTGGTTCGATGCTCTGCTACTGGACCACGCGCACCATGAAACAGCATGATGACGCCGCCTTGTTATTGTAGTATGACAATCAATATCCCCATCGAACCTAAGTAAACGAATGATATTGACTCTTTTTTTCGAAATTATGCCAAAACTATAACTTAAAAAGACAAAGGATCTTAATTCAGTGCTTATTTATTATTGAATTTTTTTAAACGAATTGGGAAAATATACTATGCGAGGCTCTATATATCATACTTATGCAATTTACGTACGGGATCCGGGTTATACGAAAAACACCGAGCCATGAATCGGAATTGATATTACACTGGGTGTATCAAAATATGTCATGGGTTTATTACACTCCTGCACCGTAAACTATGTTATAATTCCAATTATGAACGTTTACATGAGGGCATATCTCCCCTCTTGTTAGCAAAAAGGTGTAGTCAAGTTTCGTAAAAATGTCTTTAATGACACTAAATTAAGTGGCCAGAAAACACTGAGACGGCGGCAAACAAATATGACTTTGATCCACGATCCATTATCCCAATATCTTAGCATTCATTGACCACACTTGTCCGTTGTACGGAACTCTTATGTGAATCATTGCCAAATCTCCAAACATTATTGGACCGCGGCGTGGTCTAGTGGTAGAGCGTCCACCTCGCATGCGGGAGGTCGTGGGTTCAATCCCCGGCCGGGTCATACCAACGACTTTAAACATGGTACTAGAAGCTTCCTTGCTTGACGCTCAGCATTTAGAGGAGAGTTCTAGGTCGGCCCGGTGTCAGTATAATGTGACTGGGTGGAGTATCACACCATGTGTCTGCGGCATGATACTCCAGTGTGACAGCGCTTAGAAAACTCTCAAATAGAGACCGTCGCGATATGACTGAAAAATTGTTGAAAGTGACGCCATACAACAACAACGAAACATTATTTCGCTGAGTTCATTGCATGGTGATACGTACACATATGGCATTATGTATTACGTTGTAAGACTTTGAGGAGTGTTACCAACTATACAGAAATGTAACAATGATGGAATTTAACATTATGATTTAAGATTAAATTCTGTAAATTGTTATTGATGACGACACCGATGGAAAAGTAATACTATATGTAAAAAGTCGTTGATATGTATGCAGGCGATACTACACTGTCAGTTTCAAATAATTCTCTTCCAAATGTTGTTAATGGCTTAACAGCAGATCTCAATAATGTTGATGCATGGTGTGTAGCAAATCGCATGTCTATCAATGCAGCGAAATCTAAAGTGCTGTATATTTCTTCCAAAAGTAAAGTTTACCGCATATGTAATGACTCTCCCCTAATTCATTACAAAGATGAAGCTATTGATATAAGTATACATGAAAAATTATGATTGATAATACGCTGTCAGGGCATACCCAAGTCGACAATGTTATAAAGAAATGAAATCCATTGCTTTATCTTTTATCTCGCATCAAAGTATTTCTTTCTGTACCAATGCGTAAGTTGTTTTTTAATGCTTACATTTTACCCCGTTTAGATTACTGTTGTGTTATTTGGGGGCATTGTAATGATTCACTTATAGATTAAATTGTTATGTTTCAAAAGAGAGCTGCTAGACTTATTCTCGATAAAAATTACGATACTCCTTCTACAGAACTATTCCCAGAGCTTAAATGGATGATGTTTTCTGAAAGAGTTAAATTTCAAAAGGGAGCACTCGTGTATAAATCATTAAATGACCAGGCTCCTGCATATATACTCTAACAGCCAATGTTCATACACGCACACTACGGTCATCCTCTAATCTACAGTTGATTTCTCCTAAGCCTAATTCTGAAATGATTCGATATCAGGCTCTTGTTTGTGGAACTCTATTCCGTCTAATATAAATTCAAATTCTATTAATTTGTTCAAAGCTTTATATTTATAATGGAGTAAAAATTCTTAGCAACTCTAATAAATCCGGTAGCTCTCATCAAAATTGATATACATTATTACACATATGTGTATATACTTGTTTACTTATTTTGTTAAAATGTTAAATAATGTTGAACTGTGTAAATATGTTGAGGGTCTCATGTTGATAAAAGTTTATTATTTTTATTATTATCATTATTATTGTTATTATTATTATTGTTATTATTATAATTCTTCAAATATGCAAGAGACAGACAGACAGACAGACAGACAGACAGACAGACAGACAGACAGACAGACAGACAGACAGACAGACAGACAGACAGACAGACAGACAGACAGACAGACAGACAGACAGACAGACAGACAGACAGACAGACAGACAGACAGACAGACAGACAGACAGACAGACAGACAGACAGACAGACAGACAGACAGACAGACAGACAGACAGGCAGGCAGGCAGGCAGGCAGGCAGGCAGGCAGGCAGGCAGGCAGGCAGGCAGGCAGGCACGCACGCACGCACGCACGCACGCACGCACGCACGCACGCACGCACGCACGCACGCACGCACGCACGCACACACAGACAGACAGACAGACACACAGACACACACACACACACACACACACACAGACACACACACAGACATACACAGACAGACACACACACAAGGAATAAAAAATTACCAAAATTAACAATAAAATTTTATTAAATCGTATAAAAAATTATTAAATAATCATTTTGTCATTTTTACAAACAAAACATATGTGCACTCTTCAAAAGAAGAAAAAAAACATATATATAAAGTGACGTTGTATAACAGTATATCTATACATGTGTATTATTTACAAAAACAAAAAGGACAAGGTGTATAACAGTAAATCTGTACAGGGTGAATATTTACAAACAATCACAATGTATAACAGTAAATATGTACCGGGTGAACATTTACAAACGAACACTATGTATAACAGTAAATATGCACCGGCTGAACATTTACAAACGAACACACATGTATAACAGTAAATCTGCACAGGGTGAACATTTACAAACGAACACTATGTATAACAGTAAATCTGTACCGGGTGAACATTTACAAACGAACACACATGTATAACAGTTAATCTGTACAGGGTGAATATTTACAAACAATCACTATGTATAACAGTAAAGATGTACCGGGTGAACATTTACAAACGAACACACATGTATAACAGTAATTATGCACCGGGTGAACATTTACAAACGAACACACATGTATAACAGTAAATATGTACCGGGTGAACATTTACAAACGAACACTCATGTATAACAGAAAATATGTACCAAGTGAACATTTACAAATGAACACTCATGTATAACAGTAAATCTATACCGGGTTAACATTTCCAAACGAATACTCATGTATAACGGTAAATCTGTTCCGGGTGAACATTTACGAACGAACACTCATGTATAACAGTAAATATGTACCGGGTGAACATTTACAAACGAACACTCGTGTATAACCGTATATATGTACCGGGTGAACATAAACAAACGAACACTCATGTATGACGGTAAATCTGTATCGGGTGAACATTTACATACGAACACTCATGTATGACGGTTAATATGTACCGGGTGAACATTTACAAAAGAACACTCATGTCTAACAGTAAATATGTACCGGGTGAACATTTACAAACGAACACTCATGTCTAACAGTAAATATGTACCAGGTGAACATTTACAAACGAACTCTCATGTATAACGGTTAATATGTACCGGGTGAACATTTACAAACGAACACTCATGTATAACTGTAAATATGTACCGGGATGAACATTTACAAACGAACTCGCATGTATAACCGTAAATACGTACCGGGCGAACATTTACAAACAAACCTTCATGTCTAACAGTAAATCTGTACCGGGTGAACATTTACAAACGAACACACATGTATAACAGTAAATATGTACCGGGTGAACATTTACAAACGAACACTCATGTATAACAGTAAATATGTACCGGGTGAACATTTACAAACGAACACTCATGTATAACGGTAAATATGTACCGGGTGAACATTTACAAACGAACACACATGTATAACAGTAAATATGTACCGGGTGAACATTTACAAACGAACACTCATGTATAACAGTAAATATGTACCGGTTGAACATTTACAAACGAACTCGCATGTATAACCGTTAATACGTACCGGGCGAACATTTACAAACAAACCATCATGTCTAACAGTAAATCTGTACCGGGTGAACATTTACAAACGAACACTCATGTTTAACGGTAAATATGTACCGGGTGAACATTTACAAACGAACACACATGTATAACAGTAAATATGTACCGGGTGAACATTTACAAACGAACTCGCATGTATAACTGTAAATATGTACCAGGCGAACATTTACAAACGGAAACTCATGTCTAACAGTAAATCTGTACCGGGTGAACATTTACAAACGAACACTCATGTCTAACGGTAAATCTGTACCGGGTGAACATTAACAAACGAACACTCATGTATAACGGTAAATATGTACCGGGTGAACATTTATAAACGAACACTATGTACGAGCAAGTATTTATATACAGTACTGATAGAATACAAATGTCAATTACCCCAAATATAGCATACAGTATTACATTTATTAAAGGTAGGGGCGATTTAGGACCTCGGTTTATTCGGAAGAACGGTGTTTAACGCCAATGTCATGCCAGGTTATATATGGCATATCCAGTTCCGGAATAAACCACCGTCACCGTGTGCAAGTAACATGTCAACTGTTTCACATAAAACATTATGGCCTAGTTCGACTCGATCACACGATCTCAGCGGTGACACGTAAGTGACCTTTATACCGGCGATTAGCACCTTTGACCAACCAGCCGCAGGTGACCCCTTTATTTTACGAGTATATATATATATATATGCTTTAACATTAATGTACAAAAAAGTGTTAACTTTGTACTGGTGCAATTATTTATACACTGTGTAACGTTCAATTTGTATTCTATTCCACAAGAATAATTGAGTGGGTGTTTACATAAACTCCTAATTAAAATCACTGATTTTTTACGCCTTTAAATCATTCTGGCCATTTCACAAAGTGATTCGATGGTGCATACTCGAAATTGTCTTTTCTATGAACAAAATTTAATGCATATCTCATTTATTAATTTTTCTTTACAAATCGTCAATATCAACCAACATTGAAACCTAATCCAAATATTTGCCTACTATTTTATCTATACTCAAGAATACATTTTTAAATGCATTATAGTCACCGATTTGTTATTCTGGATAAATCAGTCATATTTACAAAAAATCATTTAACCTGTCATAAATTGTCTTTCCAAATTGACAGCAATTCCACTAACTCCTGCGCAGACGGACGGTCAAGTGGACAGGCGTCCCAGCACTGTGCGTACAAGTCCTTGAAACTTAGTTCAAATGGATCCGTCTCCGAACAGTCCGGATCTGGAGGCCGTAAACCATTAGCAACGACGCCGAATATCGCCACGTGCTGATTCTGATTGGAAAATGGAGTCGCCCGACTTTTCATTTGCCACATTGTAACTCCGTACGAGTAAACATCTGCCTTAAAAGTCGGCGCCTCGCCGCGTAGTAGTTCCGGTGCACGATACGCAAATGTACCTGTAAGGATCGAGCGATTTGTAGGGCTGACAATTCCAGTGTCAAATTCCACTTTTTGAGAGCATCCAAAGTCGCCTACTTTGCAGTCGTCCGTACTGGTTATTAACACATTCGCCGGTTTTAAATCCAAGTGCGCAACTTTGTTTTTGTGGGCGTACGCCAGAGCACTGGCGATCTGAATAGAGTATTTCAATCGTCTTTCTGAGTCCAGATCCTCAGCTGGGTCGTTGATAATACCCGAAAGAGTGGATTGTCCCACGTACTCCATAACAATCCACGCACCGTCCTGAAACTGTGATATATTTGTTGCTGCCAGAGTCTTCACGATATTTGGGTGATTAAACCGCATCACATGTAGCTCGGCTTTGAAACTTTCCAGCTGTGCATCCGGGTTCTTGGTGAGAGTGTGCATCACTTTAATTGCCACTTTTTCATTCTTGAACGTGCCCAAATACACTGATCCAAAGCCACCAGCGCCCAGGACCCGCCCCAACTCGAAATCCTCTTTATTGATAATTTTTGCAGCTATATCGGCATCAAACTCAATATTATCAGATAGATAGTTAGTGGTTACAAGTTCATCACTTTCTCCACCAACCCTATTGTCAACGGTGGTGTCGCTGCTATTGCCACAGTGGTGTGTGAAATTAAGAAAACTTTTGATGAAGCCAAACTTACTGTGTTTCAATAGCAGGTGCTTCACTTTGGAGCTGACGTTGACCTCGCCGTTATTGTTGATAGCGTCGTCCTTCTTAGAATTAAGCAGACAGGCGGACGAACGCTGTCTCTGCAGCAGTGATGCTCGTGACTTCTGTCTCTGGAGGCAACTACGCCGATTCAAGTTTGAACTATGTCTATGCAACAAATTATTGCTGGAATTATGCCTTTCCAGCATTTTTCAAAAATAAAACAAATCCTAATAAAATAATAAAGTCCATATATACACTGTCCTTTGTTTGCCTTTTTTTTTACCACAAAAACACCTTTTCCCAATATCCTGTTAAGTTTATAGTTTATCTGACTTCTTCACCGGAGTGAAGTAGGTGTCAAAATGATTCTTTCAACGCACGAGAGTGAGTTAACTCACGACCTATGCACGTGATATTTACCATTCACTCTATTTAACTGTAATTATTGTGGTGACTATGTATAGGCTGGAAGTTATATGGACTTTTCTACGATATGTAATTTCAAACCGGCTTAGATGTTGATCTGCGTTCCGTTCCTGGGTACCAGCCATTGTCTTGTTACATAACATAAGCCCATGAAAGAACACTGATTGACAGACACAAACACGAGCGTGTGCCCGTTAGCACTGCAGTTTTTATAATAATTATTTCGCGCGTTCCTCTAAATTAAGTTTTCCAACATCACTTGGGTTAGGGTTAGGAAAATGAAATGTGAGTTTCAGCGATGTGATCATTTTGTAGTTACATGTGGCAGCGAATCAACGTGACCTGATACTATGAGTGGCGTAAAAATCGAAAGAAATGTGTCCACTACAGGTAACATATTTGCAAAAACTTTTCTTTATATTTCATGAAAAATTACCAAAAAAACCCAAAGACGAACGCTGCCTCTGTATAGTGATGAACCTATCGGTGCTATTGAGTGGAACGCGGATAGTCCAGCGGTAGTGCATCGGATCAATGGTTGGAGGATCGTGGGTTTGATTCCCCGTCACGGTAATGTGTGAAAGACACTATTTTTTCGCATATGTTTAGAAGGGTACTGGTTCTACCCAGGAAGACTTCGATCGTAACTTGTTTTACAATATTTGTATACATTTATTTATTTTACATCGATTATGAAAGAAAGTTTTATTATCTAGACAAAACATTTAATCGCGCTCGTATCATTGTTAGAACCAGTACTAAACATATGCGGATAAAGAGTCTTGCAAAGACAGCTCTACCACTGGACCACGCGTTAAGAAATTAACATGATAGGCATAGTACCACCAAAAAGGAAGTGCTTCCGTGGGGTAGTCGCATAATGGCGGTTATAAATAATCCCCTTTCTTCTACTTTAAAAATGCATTTTCCTTATTTTAATACCCATTTTTTTATTTGAATGGCATTATTGATGTATTTTGAACATTTTGATAGCATTGTCATGTTTGAATTGTGAATTTAGAAAAAAAAATTGATGCTTGGAAATTGGGGTATGAATACATGATTTTGGAAGTCTACTTTCACTTTGTTAACAGTGTACACACTGAGCAGAAAAAAAATCTCTTATACGACACATGGCCCCTACTTTTTCTCATCATATTTTGAAAGTGCAGAGGTTGACAAACAGTGAAATGTAGGTTTCATTTCTTTCGTTTGGGTTTCTCTATGAATGACAAGCCTTCAAACTTTTATTATTTACTATAGAATAAAGAACAAAAAATAAATGGTGGGTTTACACCTGATAGAGATGTAGAGTTGTTTTTATCTTTAGTTATTACTTATGTTTATGATAGATGTTTTTATTTAAGAAAGTTTTATTTGAATATTAATCGTCATTGTTTATGTCATCGAGGTCCAACAGACGTACAGTAACATGTAACTTAACCACGTTGTCCTGGGACCCTGAAAGGTTAACCAGCACTCGAGCGCACTCGTCGCCCGCAAGTAACTGATAACTTTTCAATTTGAAAAAGTGGTCAGAGATGTCGTATATCAATCATCAAGGAAACTGTGTCCGGACCGAGATTCGAACACGTGACCCATGGATTCGTAGTCAGACGCAATACCGACTGAAATAATTGGACACGACTCCTTTAAGTTGTAAACAGAATGGAGATATACAATGGTTTTGTGTTTATTGTTATTACTTATAGTTCGGATATATAACAATACATGCAGTTAAAACTAAATCAAAGTCAATAAATGACAATTGAAGGCAACTGAAGGCATTTAAAGGCAATTAAAGACATTCGAAGACAATTGAAAGCAACTACAGGCAATTGAATGCATTTGAAGGCAACTGGAAGCATTTGAAATCAGCTGAAGGCCTTTGAAGGCAATTGACATCAATGCTATAACTATGGTGTTGAGTACTTGTGGCAAGACTATTTTTCCTTATTTATTTTAATGGTCGCTTTATGCTTGTATTTATTTTAATGGTCGATTTATGCTTGTATTATATATATATGTAGAACTAAATTGTTAATTAAATATGTTTACACTAAAATCAAATTCATTTGTGTAGTGGAATAAGTGTTGGCCGCTTACTCTGTATGTCGCCGGTTCGTTCCCAGATTCGACCCGGTGATCTCACAAGAAAAACACTCAATACTGGTATTTCCAGAAAACGGACCGGTTCTTATAAACTTTGTGTTTACTTCAAAATAGAGCTAAGATAAATCAGAATGAATATGCTTACACATCCTAACCATTTCATCACGTGGACAATTGACCTGCCCCCGAGAATGACTATCGCTCCACCCACTGGCTACGAGGCATTGTTTGTCCAAGTACACTGGCCACGTGGTATTGTTTGTCCAAGTATATACAATGACGTGTTAACTTAGACATCGTCAGCTTTTCTAAGGAAAATGGCGGCATAGCAACCAATATCGATCGCTGACTGGATTAGCGACTTGTTTGACTGACAGTCCGCGTCAAGTTCATTGTGCTGAACAAATAAAATAAATTGTCGTGAAGTGCGAAAATCAAATATAAAACGATTTAATATCGTGATATTTATAATACTTTGTCAAGAGTGGACAAAGAGTAATGACCAATTAAAGTTAGCATGAATATGAGCATGGAACGTTAAAGTTATCATGAGCATGAAACGTTAAAGAAATCATGAGCATGAAACGTTAAAGAAGTTATCATGAGCAAGAAACGATAAAGTTATCATGAGCATGAAAGGTTAAAGTTATCATGAGCATGAAACGTTAAAAAATCATGAGCATGAAACGTTAAAGAAGTTGTCATGAGCATGAACCGTTAAAGTCACATGAGCATGAAACGTTAAAGTTATCATGAGCATGAAGCGTTTAAATTAACATGTGCATGAAATGTTTAAGTGAGCATGAACATGAAACGTTAAAGTTAACATGAGCATGAAACGTTAAAGAAGTTATCATGAGCATGAAACGTTTAAATTCACATGGGCATGAAACGTTGAAGTAACCATGAATATGAAACGTTAAAGTAAGCATGAACATAAGCATGACATTTTAAAGTTAGCATGGACATCCAACGTTAAAGTAAACTCGAGCATGACGTGTTAAAGTAAGCATTAACATGAGCATGAAACGTAAAAGTAAGCATGAGCATGAAACGTTTAAGTTAGCATGAACATGAGCATGACATTTTAAAGTTAGCATGGACATCCAACGTTAAAGTAAGCTCGAGCATGACGTGTTAAAGTAAGCATTAACATGAGCATGAAACGTAAAAGTTAGCATGAGTATGAAACGTTTAAGTCAACATGAACATGAAACGTTTAAATTTGCATGGACATGAAACGTTAAAGTTGGCATGAGCATGAAACGTTAAAAATATTATGAGCATGAAACGTTAAAAATATTATGAGCATGAAACGTTAAAATTATCATGAGCATGAAACATTAAAGTTATTATGAGCATGAAACGTTTAAATTAACATGAGCATGATATGTTAAAGTAATCATGAGCATGAAACGTTAAAGTAATCATGAGCATGAAACGTTTAAATTAACATGAGCCTTAAACGTTGAAGTAACCATGAACATGAAACATTAAAGTTAGCATGAACATGAGCATGACATGTTAAAGTAATCATGAGCATGTAACGTTACAATTATCATGAGCATGAAACGTTAAAGTAATCATGAGCATGAAACGTTAAAGTAATCATGAGCATGAAACGTTAAAGTAATCATGAGCATGAAACGTTGAAGTAACCATGAACACAAAACATTAAAGTTAGCATGAACATGAGCATGACATGTTAAAGTTAGCATGGACATTCAACGCTAAAGTTAGCTCGAGCATGACATGTTAAAGTAAGCATTAACATGAGCATGAAACGTTAAAGCTAGCATGAATATGAGCATGAAACGTAAAAGTAAGCATGAGCATGAAACGTTTAAATGTGCATGGACATGAAACGTTAAAGTTAGCATGAACATGAAACGTTAAAATTAGCATGAATATGAAATGTTACAGTAAGCGCGAACATGAAACGTTGAAGTTAGCATGAACATGAAACGTTTAAGTTAGCACGAGCATGACATGTTAAAGTAAGCATGAGCATGAGCATGAAACGTTAAAGTTAGCATTAGTATGAAACGTTAAAACTGACATAAGCATGAAACGTTAATGTTAAGATGAACATGAAACGTTAAAGATAACATGGACATAAGCATGAAAAATTAAAGTTAGGACGAGCATGAAACGTTAAAAGATAGCTTGAACATTGAACGTTAAAGTTCGCACGAGCATGGAACGTTTAAGTTAGAATAAGCATGACGATCCTTTTGCACTTTTTTCATCTTGAATACCGCGGACAGTTGATGGAGAAAGAAGTAAAACTATAGTTCTCTTTTTGTTGCCCTTTCACGACTTTCTATTCAAGGGAATCTTTTTACATGTAGAATAGCCAGTATCATAGAAAGTTGCCACTAAACATTTAAAACTGGTATGAGATTTGTTTTACAATGGTGAACAATATGCAAGCATTGCATCTTATATGCAATAATACAAAGTTTGGAATTATAGATGTACTTTATAACTTTTCATGACCGGAACTACTGTACTGGTCAAATTTTATATAATACAAATAGACAATATCATTTAAAGGCCACTCAATGTATCTTATTTATTCAATTTCATTGAATGACAATATTATGTACTGAGCCCTCCAGTTAAGGAGAGGTACACGACTGTAGACGAGTTGAATATGTGGTAATTGTTATTCCCTTATATTTGAACAGAATAATTACGCTAAATCGCAGCGTCTTATTGGAACGAAACAAACAACTTGACTTTTGTGGATAAAGGAAAACAACTTCGCCTGGAAATATTATTAAAATGTGCGAAAACCTACAGCGACACGATTCTGTCCCCTGTGATTGTTTGAAAATGTACTAAAGAATAAACACTAATGTTTAACATAGTGAACATTATGTACATTAAGAAGACTATATCATAAATTTAAACATCGTCATACGAACAACATGACAGTATTATGTAAACTTACATGCATATGATCACTTGCCATTTCTCCATGATTTCTATATTATATATGTTTGTCGATCTAATTAAGATAAACATACATAGGCCATGTTTGGATTAACTCTTTACTCCATATGCATTTTAACTGAACTATTCTAAACATAGTCAATTTCCCTTTTTTACCTATTATATTCTGAAAAAGATGACACAGTGTAGAACCTGTTCTGATTGCTCGTTACTGGTTCTTCACTGTTTACAAAACGCTTCTATATATAAACGAATAAAACATATCTTAAGTCATTCTAACATGGTCAAATGTTTATGCAGCAACTTGTATTTTTAACCAATACAAGTAGAAAACCCGAATATAAAATTGCATGCAATATATCCTTTTATTATTTACTCATATTTTTAATAGTGCCCACGTGCGCCTCCAACAAAAATTTTACCCCAATTTGCTGTCCCCGCTTCGAATATCTGAAACGGTGCTATGCATATACATTGTTAAGTTAATCAATGATAGTATTTAATTTTCCATATACACATGGTACAGGTAAATAACTACACTTGAGCTATAAATACCAACGATCTACGACCGATCAATAACTATTTATAACATGTAGATAATACGCGTTTAAGTATTGATTTATAAATCGTGATAAGTAATACACACATGTTGTTAAAAGGTATTTGTTTGCGGTAGATGTCCGAATATACCCGAATAAACCATTTTACGAAATAACAGATTTCTCTAAGGATTGATAATGTCGGACAAAGACATTCCGTACTTTTTGGGTAGAATTATGATATATATGTCGTTTGTATTGGCTGTTTTGCTGTTATCTTCACAACGTCTAACGGCAACGGAGAGTGTTATTGTATCCAAAATTGAATTTCCTTCAGGTATGTACTTAAATTGAACATGAAAGCTGATGTTGTGTAATTTAAAATCGGATATATCATGTACGTATAAATAGTACAGTAAGAATTATTTTGGGATAGTGTTTGAATCACGTGATTCTCGTATTTACTGATAAATAAGTGCGTGCGTGCGTGCGTGTATCTGTGTGCTTGCGTGAGTACGCGTGTATATTTTCTCATGAATTATACTTTATGTCATTTCGTATTTACCTGTCATGAATATAATATACCTAAACCATCGTCAAAATATAGTTGAAACAGAATGGCCGTATCTAATGTTGAGAGAACTTGCGGCCAGACCATTTTGCATTTAATTGTATTTGACTTATATGCATGATATATACTGTAATATGTGTTTATATGGCAATTAAATATGTTTAAACTATAACTATAATAAATAAGTGACCAGAATGTCTAATAACGCAAAAAATCTGACATAAAGTCCTTTTATCTGAGATGTGCGTGACTCAACGTTCTTTACACGCCCATAAATAGCAGAAAAATGAATTAAATCTGAAAATAGATAAAAAACACAAATAATGAAAGAATAAATAGAATACCATGTTTGTGTGACCCGACCCAATTGTATATTTATGGCAATAAATATATTTAAACTAAAAGTGCCTGATAGTCTAAAATTTCGTTGGTTCGGCTCGATATAATTAGAAATCGCCAAGACTCGTGCTAAACAAAAAATTCTATCTCACCTGATAAAGGTTAGACATTAAATTCCAGGCATTAACAACATAGTATTCTGTATATATCAACTTACACTGACGAAGGTCTTGAATCTACCGCACACTTTTTTTTTTACTTCTTCTCAACAGATTGTATGGACGATTCTGGGAATACTTACACTCATCTGAACACTTGGACTCAATCAATCGACGGGTCATCATGTAACAGGAGGACATGCTACAGCGGGGCACTGGAAACTACAAAATGGAAAATTTTAGAAAAGTAAGTAATTTATGATGTTTAAGCATATTTATTTTCTATTTATATACATGTATACATAAATGGGGTTGGGCCACAAGTTCTTCAAACCTTAGATTCGGCCCTACCCCCTACAGTTTAACAAATGACATATAGAGTACGGCAGTTGTAAACAAATAAAATAAATATGAAGGAGAAAAAAGACATAATAGTAAGAAAATAAGAACAGAGAAAAAATACTTATAACAAACTTTAAAATACTAAAATGTGTATTTAACATAGTTAATGAAACGGGTTTTTTATAAGAAGACGACAGCGTGATCCCATGATTATATATATATAAACATTCGACACTGCATAAGTTTATTTAGGCTATTTGTCACATTTTACATGTACCTTTGTCATTTTTTGGAAAAATTATCAAATGTTTTCGGAATGTAAGATAGCTTAGTTTGTAATCCATCCGGTTTGTACTTAACATAATCATGGACAGCTTGGAATATTTGAATGTTTTCTTCCAAAGTTAGGTGTGTTTTTTTCCAAATAGTAATACATTAATATCAATTACCTTAATTTTAATGCTTTAGGCTCTAAAACCTGAGGTTAAATTTTGTTGTTGTTTTTTTCTCTCCAAAAATCTGTTTTATTTTTCAGTACATTCATGTTTTAGTATTGAGTTTTTGTAAAGTGTTCACCAACATGCTTAAAGAGTTTACATCACTGACCTTGACCTACTTAATGGACTTAGACAAGCGTCTGCACCCGCTTGCTTCTCTTGTTAATAAATTACTACAGACCTAATCATAGATATGTTGGAATGTTTCAATTTTTAGCTAGGATATTACGGTCTTTATTTCTGAAGATGTTGATTCATCTTGGGTATCATACTGAACATATACTGTGTTTGTCAATAGATATAGTGCAATCTACATATTTAAAATGTACTGTCATTCCTGTATGTATTTGTCAGAACCATAATATCTAGCTCATCCATCCAAAATAAAATGTAGAATTAAAAAAAAAAGAAGAATTCTCTCGTAGATTGGAAAAGTGAATAAATTAGATTTCTGTAATGACTGCATTGAAAAAAGAAATGTTCAGCATTCTCTTCTCCATTGGAACAATCAAATAACTATAGCGTTTGGTCTTAAGTGATTAAGAAAAAGGGCATTATTAAGTTCGATGCAATTGTTTCTAAATCTAGCATGGATAACCGATAAATATCGATTGCCATAAAAAAAACTAACCAGGGATCTCATTCGTGCCAGAGGAAGAAGACAGCAAAACTTTCTAAAAATCAGAGTAAGACACTGATTGTCTTATATCAGTTCCTAATGATTTCCATAATGATATCGAGGATGGGATACAATAGTTTTTAAACAAAGCAGTTTGTGTAAGGGGAAGTTCAATATCAGTTCTGTTACGTTATGGATAACGTGTAATATCACCAACAAGGGGAGGCATACTATCATTTCTGTTACATAATGGATAACGTGTAATATCACCAACAAGGGGAGGCATAATATCATTTCTGTTACATAATGGATAACGTGTAATATCACAAACAAGGGGAGGCATAATATCATTTCTGTTACGTAATGGATAACGTGTAATATCACCAACAAGGGGAGGAATAATATCATTTCTGTTACATAATGGATAACGTGTAATATCACAATCAAGGGGAGGCATAATATCATTTCTGTTAGGTAATGGATAACGTGTAATATCACCAACAAGGGGAGGAATAATATCATTTCTGTTACGTAATGGATAACGTGTAATATCACCAACAAGGGGAGGCATAATATCATTTCTGTTACGTAATGGATAACGTGTAATATTACAACAAGGGGAGGAATAATATCATTTCTGTTACGTAATGGATAACGTGTAATATCACAAACAAGGGGAGGCATAATATCATTTCTGTTACGTAATGGATAACGTGTAATATCACCAACAAGGGGAGACATAATATCATTTGTGTTACGTAATGGATAACGTGTAATATCACCAACAAGGGGAGGCATAATATCATTTCTGTTACGTAATGGATAACGTGTAATATTACAACAAGGGGAGGAATAATATCATTTCTGTTACGTAATGGATAACGTGTAATATCACCAACAAGGGGAGGAATAATATCATTTCTGTTACATAATGGATAACGTGTAATATCACCAACAAGGGGAGACATAATATCATTTCTGTTACGTAATGGATAACGTGTAATATCACCAACAAGGGGAGACATAATATCATTTCTGTTACGTAATGGATAACGTGTAATATCACCAACAAAGGGAGGCATAATATCATTTCTGTTACATAATGGATAACGTGTAATATCACCAACAAGGGGAGACATAATATCATTTCTGTTACATAATGGATAACGTGTAATATCACCAACAAGGGGAGACATAATATCATTTCTGTTACGTAATGGATAACGTGTAATATCACCAACAAGGGGAGACATAATATCATTTCTGTTACGAAATGGATAACGTGTAATATCACCAACAAGGGGAGACATAATATCATTTCTGTTACGTAAGGATAACGTGTAATATCACCAACAAGGGGAGACATAATATCATTTCTGTTACTTAATGGATAACGTGTAAAATCACAAACAAGCGGAGGCATAATATCATTTCTGTTACTTAATGGATAACGTGTAATATCACAAACAAGGGGAGGCATAATATCATTTCTGTTACTTAATGGATAACGTGTAATATCACCAACAAGGGGAGGCATAATATCATTTCTGTTACTTAATGGATAACGTGTAATATTACAACAAGGGGAGGAATAATATCATTTCTGTTACGTAATGGATAACGTGTAATATCACCAACAAGGGGAGGCATAATATCATTTCTGTTACATAATGGATAACGTGTAATATCACCAACAAGGGGAAGCATAATATAATTTCTGTTACTTAATGGATAACGTGTAATATCACCAACAAGGGGAGGCATAATATCATTTCTGTTACGTAATGGATAACGTATAATACCACAAACAAAGGGGAGGCATAATATCATTTCTGTTACGTAATGGATAACATGTAATATCATCAACAAGGGGAAGCATAATATCATTTCTGTTACGTAATGGATAACGTGTAATATCACCAACAAGGGGAGGCATACTATCATTTCTGTTACGTTATGGATAACGTGTAATATTACCAACATGGGGGGGGGGGGGGGGGGGGGGGGAGAATAATATCATTTCTGTTACGTAATGGATAACGTGTAATATCACCAACAAGGGAAAGCATGATATCATTTCTGTTACTTAATGGATAACGTGTAATATCACCAACAAGAGGAGGCATAATAGCATTTCTATTACGTAATGGATAACGTGTAATATCACAATCAATGGGAAGCATAATATCATTTCTGTTACTTAATGGATAACGTGTAATATCACCAACAAGAGGAGGCATAATAGCATTTCTATTACGTAATGGATAACGTGTAATATCACAATCAATGGGAAGCATAATATCATTTCTGTTACTTAATGGATAACGTGTAATATCACCAATAAGGGGAAGCATGATATCATTTCTGTTACTTAATGGATAACGTGTAATATCACCAACAAGGGGAGGCATAAAAGCATTTCTGTTACGTAATGGATAACGTGTAATATCACCAACAAGGGGAGGCATACTATCATTTCTGTTACGTAATGGATAACGTGTAATATCACCAACAAGGGGAGGCATAATATCATTTCTGTTACTTAATGGATAACGTGTAATATCACAATCAATGGGAAGCACAATATCATTTCTGTTACGTAATGGATTACGTGTAATACCACCAACAAGGGGAAGCATGATATCATTTCTGTTACTTAATGGATAACGTGTAATATCACCAACAAGGGGAGGCATCAAAGCATTTCTGTTACGTAATGGATAACGTGTAATATCACCAACAAGGGGAGGCATAATATCATTTCTGTTACGTAATGGATAACTTGTAATGTCACCAACAAGGGGAGGCATAATATCATTTCTGTTACTTAATGGATAACGTGTAATATCACCAACAAGGGGAGGCATAATATCATTTTGTTACGTAATGGATAACGTGTAATATCACTAACAAGGGGAGGCATAATAGCATTTCTGTTACGTAATGGATAACGTGTAATATCACTAACAAGGCGAGGCATAATATCATTTCTGTTACGTAATGGATAACGTGTAATATCACCAACAAGAGGAAGCATAATAGCATTTTTGTTACGTAATGGATAACGTGTAATATCACAATCAAAGGGAGGCATAATATCATTTTTGTTACGTAATGGATAACGTGTAATATCACCAACAAGGGGAAGCATGATATCATTTCTGTTACGTAATTGATAACGTGTAATATCACCAACAAGGGGAGGCATGATATAATTTCTGTTACGTAATGGATAACGTGTAATATCACCAACAAGGGGAGGCATGATATCATTTCTGTTACGTAATGGATAACGTGTAATATCACCAACAAGGGGAGGCATAATATCACTTCTGTTACGTAATGGATAACTTGTAATATCACCAACAAGGGGATGCATAATATCACTTGTGTTACGTAATGGATTGCGTGTAATATCATTAACAAGGGGTGGTATAATATCACTTCTGTTACGTAATGGATAACGTGTAATATCACCAACAAGGGGAGGCATAATTTCAGTTCTGTTACGAAATGGATAACGTGTAAAAGCGACAACAAGGTGAAGCATAATATCATTTCTGTTACGAAATTGATAACGTGTAAAAGCACCTACAAGGTGAAGCATAATATCATTTCTTTTAAGTAATGGATAACGTGTAATATCACAAACAAGGGGAGGCATAATATCATTTCTTTTAAGTAATGGATAACGTGTAATATCACAAACAAGGGAAGGCATAATATCATTTCTGTTACGTAATGGATAACGTGTAATATCACCAATAATGGGAGGCATACTATCATTTCTGTTACGTAATGGATAACGTGTATTATCACAAACAAGGGGAGGCATAATATCATTTCTGTTACGTAATGGATAACGTGTATTATCACAAACAAGGGGAGGCATAATATCATTTCTGTTACGTAATGGATAACGTGTAATATCACAAACAAAGGGAGGCATAATATCATTTCTGTTACGTAATGGATAACGTGTAATATCACCAACAAGGGGAGGTATAATATCATTTCTGTTACGTAATGGATGACGTGTAATATCACAATCAAGGGGAGGCATAATATCATTTCTGTTACTTAATGGATAACGTGTAATACTACCAACAAAGGGAGGCATAATATCATTTCTTTTACGTAATGGATAACGTGTAATATCACAATCAAGGGGAGGCATAATATCATTTCTGTTAGGTAATGGATAACGTGTAATATCACCAACAAGGGGAGGAATAATATCATTTCTGTTACGTAATGGATAACGTGTAATATCACAATCAAGGTGAGGCATAATATCATTTCTGTTACTTAATGGATAACGTGTAATATCACAATCAAGGGGAGGCATAATATCATTTCTGTTACTTAATGGATAACGTGTAATATTACCAACAAGGGGAGGCATAATATCATTTCTGTTACTTAATGGATAACGTGTAATATTACAACAAGGGGAGGCATAATATCATTTCTGTTACTTAATCGATAACGTGTAATATTACAACAAGTGGAAGCATAATATCATTTATATACTCAGGGACGATACAATTAACTGATTTAAACATAAAGCAACGCTTTTGACCTTTTCTTCCTTGGGATAGAGTTTCCCAACCACATTCTTTATATAGATTTACTAACGAAACGGATCGTGTAAGCACGGTGACAATATGAGCTGCTTGGTTTTGAAGCTTTTCAAGGGATTCAGATGGGAAAAAACTGTACAACCGCCCCATACAATAGATGCATACTCGAACATATGACAAGTTTATTTGATTTAATGCTGCTTTGTTATGAGAAAATTTCATTTTCACATTATACCAATTATTCTAGATGAGGAAATTAAAATTTCTTTTATATGTTGTGTACATTTTCCATTTCCATTAAATGTAACTCCCAGAGGTTTATGGTTTTGTAAAAATATTATCTCAGTGTTATCAAAAATCAAATGTGGATGAAGATTATCACTTTTAATTGTAAAGAGCATTGCTTCAGTTTTATTTGGGTTGAAATTAACTAACCATTTTTTACCATTCCGTTATTGTAATTCATTATGCCTTCAATGTCTTGAATGGTTGCAGATGAATAGAATAAAGAACTATCATCAGCACATAATCTTGTAAGACTAAGAAGTGAACCTGAAATATCGATAACGTACATAAGGAATAAAAGTGGACCAAGGCCTGAGCCTTGTGGAACCCCTGCGGTGACCGGTTTAAGATCAGATAGTGCCGAGTGAATGACAACTTTTCGTTGTCTATTTGATAAGTAATTTGATACCCAATTTAATAACTTTCTATTTATTCCGTTTTTGCGTAGTTTGAAAAGCAGTCCAATATGCCATACTCTGTCAAACGCTTTTGAGATATCGCAAAACACCATACACGAAAACTGATTATTATCCGGCGTTTGGCAGATATGATGATATATGTCGACTAATTGATAAGTTGTACTGTGACCAAGTAAAAAAAAGACTGATATTTATACAATAGTTGATTTGTCAAGAAGTTATACATATTTTTAAAACTAATCTTTCAAGAATCTTTCCACAAAAGCTTAGAAGTGAAACGGGTCTATAATTAGAAGTTAATGTTTTATCTCCCTTCTTGAAGATTAGAGTAACTTTAGCTATCTTCCACGAGTTTGGGAAAATACTTTCTTGTATAGAAGGATTAAAAATAATAGCAAACGGTTCATGTCATGTTAAATAGGATACAGTAAGCAGTTGTTTAAATACATGTGTAATTGCACATATTTCGTAGATATTTAATGTTAAATGTCTCATTTTATATGCTATGCATATTCATTCAATAAATGCTACATGCTACATGTATGCATTGGAAAGACATAAATAGAGGATCTTACACGAGTACTCATTCATTATTGAAGTTTTTAAACGGGTTGGCAAAAGTATATAATGCGAGGCTTTGCCGAGCGTTATATCATTTTTTCCCGACGCGTTTAATAAATCAAATATTCAGTGAACACGCATGTAACATTCTTTTTATCAAATAACTCGGAAAAATAGTATATATACCATTTATTTAACATGTCTAATGAGGAACGAGAAAAAGTATGTCATATTTGTTTCCGCCATTTGTCGTATGACGTAACGTCTCAAAATAACGTCATTTTACCATTTGTGACTCTAAGTTCTCGAGTCCCTCCGCCAAGTAGTCCCGGTGTATTTTTACCATTAAAAATCGTCGTCATTTATATATTCGTGGAAGTCGGAACGAAGTTCGGCATTTTGAAAATGACAGCTGAGTTATACGGAAAACACCGAACGACGAATCGGAAGTGCTATTACACTAAATACATTATATGCATATGAAGGGTGGGAGTGAGGGGTGGGGGGATGAGGGAATGATGCGGTTTGGGTGGCATGCAGCCAGCAGTCTGACGGCTATAGACATACGCAGTAATATGTAGTTTTGGAAACATACATCCTGACATTAAAACACACATACATCTGAAATACATTTTGAGTTCGGTGAATGAATGGACGTACGGATATGCTTACGGAAGAGCCAATGGACGGGTCATGGAATGACGGGCGATCAGTCAGACTGACGGATGCACGGACGGACGGACATTCAAAGAGACAGGCAAACTTACGTACACATACAGTCCACCATTTTCTAGGTACGGCATTATACATTGATGTTGTAATTGCAGCTGTATAACGGAGATAGACATTTTTGATACAACCAACTGTCAGTACGTGAATGATGACTCCCTGACGTTCCCAGATTGTTGTCCGACACTCCAATGTAGCACTGGTGCAGCCATAGTCGACGATTCCGCAGGTAATTTTTTTATATAATAATCTCTTAATATGTAAATACCCCATACGTTATTGAAAGGAATCGCAATTTTGATAGATACATGACATTGAATTGTGATTAATTAAAACACTTTCATTTTTATTCTTGCTCTGACTTTTCAAGACTCTAGGGGTGATATTCACCAACCACGCATTCTTAAAAATATTCTTAGACTTGAACTCAAGAATGAATTTTGAAAAACGCACTTGGAGACCATTTTTTAAAACCTTATATTATAGTCAAAGAAACTGTCACTAATATTATATCTGTCATGATAAATTGTATCTTTAAGGTTGAAATTTTAATTTCCAAGCTTAAGTGTAAAAATATTCTCAAGTATGGTTGGTGAATACAACCTCAGATGACACTGTTGCAGAGCCCAAGACAAATGATTGAGCTGATGAGTAATTATTCATCAAACTTAGAGTACATGAGTATTCGTGAGTTTTTTCAGTATAGTGATGAGTATTGTGCATATGATATACAACCAAATATGTGTAAAGCTGTAGTATACAGTGGGGAAGTACTTTAGATCACGTGGTTGTTGAATATAGACCAAGTTTGGCTGTAAATATAAAACTAATATATTTGGCTGCTTAACACAAGAGGCTGCATAACAGGTAATTGCAAACTCCTGTTAAATCTTCTTCTTTTTTGTGAACATAATTTATTTTTTTTATTTTTTGCGTCATGTTTACAGTTTTTTTTGTTGACAATCACATGTCAGTTTATCGACACTTTCTTTTCAAAAATATGATGGGGTGATACTAAAACTTGGCCATGTTCCTACTGGCCCGAACACATTCCCGCTGCAAGGAAAAGACAAGTTTGACTGATAAATTTCAATACCTACATCTTATTTCCTCCAAATATTTTCTTATCAAATATGTTAATACAATGTATAATGATTGAGATAAGTGCATTTAAACACCACAAGATTTCACGATTACAAACACCACATGTGTCGTTCTCTGAAGCCGGAATATGGCCGAGCTGTTGTGAACCCGGATGGGTTTTAGTATCAATATTAAATCAGATCTCTTAGCGACATTGTTTATCAATTACACAAACCGGATTACTATTATAACCGGTAAATTTATAACTGAAGCCAGTTGAATTGAAACCATTCAGCTATTTTTTATTTACGCGGACAAGTTAATAAATTAGTGCAATGAAGATCGATTTTCAGAGAATGTAAACTTATTTACGCATATAATTTATTTTAGCTTCAACGTAAATGATACGCACGTAAAACAACTTTGATGCGTATCCACCTAACTTTCAGTGCGTCATATACGCAAGTACGCATTTTATCTGGGGTTCTGAAAATTTAGTCTGTTGCTTCCGATGTACCATGTGTCCCATTTCCCCTTTAACTGTTAAAATGATAAAAAAAAGAACCTACGTTTTTATTTTGTTCACTTTTCATTCTGCCATTTTGTCATCTCCAAACAGAATGAAAGTGTGCCATTCTGCCATTCTGCTAACAGTATGAATTTCTTTCGTTTTGCTGCTGGAAAAAAAATCTGATGATCTACTTTTAAAATGTTTGTTTCTTCAATCTGTGATTTTGCCATTCAAGATCGCAAATTTCGCCCATCAGGCTAAATTTTAACTTAAAGGGACGCATGCCAATATTGATACTTTTTTTTTTCATTTAACATCATTTCTGAAAATGTTTACATCTGCATGATGTAACGATGACATTACAACACTCCAGTTGTGTGAAGCCCATTATGTTCGATACTAGTTCAAAAAGGGGGGGGGGGGATTATCCTAGTAACCCTCAACGTTAGTAATTACACCATCTTCCGTTGCCTAGTGGTTAAGGCGTTCGCCTCGGAAGCGGGAGGTCGAAGGTTCGAATCGCGGTGGAAGCACTTTTTCTGATGCGGCCGGTTGCTCACCGAGCAGGTAGTTAAATTGATGGGTACCGACTGTCTAACAGTCTGACGCCTGGCAATGATAGCTTTCGGAAAGTTACGTAACGCCGGAGCTGTCTTACGTACAGCATTGGCATCTTAATTGGTCAATATATTATCATCTTGGGTTATCGTGTCTTTGTCTTCGGTTAGGAGGTTATTGTGCTGGGTCGTATAAACATTGTGTTGAGTAGTCATATCGTTATGTTGGGTTGTAGAAACATTGTATTGGGTTGCCAAAGCATTGTGTTGGGTTGTCTCATCATCATGCTGGGTTGTATAATCATTGTATTGGGTTGTCATTGCATAATGCTGAGTTGTTTCATCATTATGTTGGGTTGTCATAACACTATGTTGGATTGTCTCATCATTATATTGGGTTGTAATACCATTGTGTTGGGTTGTCTCATCATTATGTTGGGTTGTCATGACATTGTGTTAGGTTGTCTCATCATTATGTTCAGTTGTCATAACATTGTGTTGGGTTGTCTCATAGTTATGTTGTGTTTTCATAACATTGTGTTGGGTTGTCTCATCATTATGCTGGGATGTATAATCATTGTGTTGGGTTGTCATAGCATTGTGGTGGGTGATTATAACATTGTGTTTGGGTTGTAACATCATTATGTTCTGTTGTTTTATCGTTATGTTGAGTTGTCATAATACATAATATAATAACAACCCAATCTAATGATGAGCAACCAAATACAATGTTATGTCAACCCAATATAAAGATGAGACAACTGAACATAATGATGAAACAACCAAACATAATGCTATGACAGACCATCAAAACCCTCAAATACGGTCGCAAATATCAACATTACAGTATACTTAACCCTATAATATTTTCCCTAGCTTTTGGCATGTTTTTAATAGTTTTATGACGTCATTGTATGTACTATTTCATCTACCAGATACTTAATTACCACTAAATAAAACAGTTTATACGAAATATAACTGCGGATTTCCTCTGGGATATTTCCTAGTGCCTATCGTTGCTTGGTTACCGCTATAACACATGGCGATTTCAGAGTTTGCGAATGCATTTCAAAACACCTTTCATTAAAACCAGTAATTTATATATAAGTTCATGACTGAAAACAGTGAAATTATCATCAACTTTATAAGTTCACATTTTAACATTGGAATTATGAAAAATGACTCAATATTAAAGCACAAAATAACTATAAGCGTTTATCAACCGTAGCATGCAGAGATCTGTCTTCGACAACAGCGTGCGAGACGTGGAAAAACGAGACGAGCTGTGTAACGAACGCCAACCCTATTTACGAAGCAATGTATAACCTCACCCTGGACTTTTGTCGGCTGACATGCGGGTGAGTGAATCAATTAACGCCTGTTCTGTCTTTTCTGTATTCATATACTTTTCTTAAGTACAGTCAAACCTGTCTTAAGCAGTCAGGTAAGGGAAAAAGCAAAAATGGTGCCCTTTTAAGACAGGTTGTTGCTTAGTACAGATTGAATTGCCTTGATAGCATAGATATGGGAAATACTAAATAAGGCCGCTTAAGACAAGTGGCTGCTTAATAAGTGACCACTTAAACAGGTTTGACTGTAGAGACCTAACATTTTTAAGATATTTTGATTACTAATTGGTGTAATAAACTGACCTTTTGGTAGACATGTTAACTGCTGTTTCACCTTTCAACTCATATCAGATTTGTAACAATCGAGGTAAAATTCATTGATTGATTGATTGAATATTTAGCGTCATTTTTATGCCATCGAGGACTAACAGACGATCAGTTAACCTAACCACTGTTTTTGGTGATTAACCAGAACTCGAGCACACCCAATATTCGCAAGTAAATGATAACTTTCCCACTTGAATCAGTGGTTAGAGACGAATGATAATGAGACACAATGTCGTACATCAGTCACCACGGCTACGATTGCCGGGCGGGGGGATTCGAACTCACGATCCCTGGATTGATAGTCAGTCGCGTAACCGTCTGAGCTATTCGGGCCCGGCTCAAATTCATTTAGCTGCAAAATTGCAATCAGGTGTGCGAATGTGAGGTTGAGCCAGTGTCCAGGAAATTATGTTGGCTAACGTTAGCAAATGTTTAATTGAAATGAACGCAGCCCTGATTGTTATTGTTACAGTTCAATGGATTTAACCTCGATTGTTACAAATTTGATATAAATTAAAAACAAAACATCGATTAAGATGTCAACGAATTTCAGTTTATTATATCCATCAATTATCGAAATATCTTAAAAAATATTAGGGGTGTATACGTAGAACAGATGGCCAGTATAGAACAAAAATGTACTTGTGATAAAGATTTTAGTATATAGGACTCGGTCAGAGTATTTTGTAAGCACGACACTATTGGTTAGCTATGTTAAGTAGCTTACGACTAAACATTTTTCTTGACCATAGCATACTTTTTGATTTGAATTTGGATAATACATGTTACTTAATTGGTAAACATAAATGTAATAATCTTGTGGAGGACCTATAAGAAAAATGGTCGTAGTCCCGTGCTTAAATCTATAAATACTGTTTGTCATAATGATTATGATGATGATGATGATGTTGATGGTGATGATGATGATGATGATGATGATGATGATGATGATGATGATGATGATGATGATGATGATGATGATACATGTGTATAACATCATTTTATATTTTCAGATATTGCACTCCTTGAGGAAAGAGAAAACGGAGACCGGCATATTATGAAACGAAACATTGTGTACGGAAAGATACTCATTTGTTAATCATTTTACATAATTTTTAATTTTATAATTGTTTTTAACCAGCCAAAACTAAAACATTTTTGTCTTACTTTGGTGATCTCTAATCGTTCGACAAGGCAGAGTACCAGCATTGAAACCCGGAAATGCGTCCGCATAATGGCGGCTATATATTATTCGTGTTTCTTCTTTTTCTAAAATGGATTTTCCTTATTTGATACTCATTTTTTATTTGAATGGCATTATTGGTGTTTTCTTAACAGTTTGAAAGCATTGTCATGTTAGAATTGTGTGTGTGTGTGTGGGGGGGGGGGGGGGGGGGCAACGACATCCCATTCTTAAAATAGACAACACTTAAATACTGTTTGACGACCATCGTATCGTCATTCGGCGGACACTATCTAAGATGAAACAATTTTTTTTCTACGTGTTAACCTGTATACTGGACCAAATTGAAAAAAATGTAATCACGTCACTCATTTAATACGTCACAAAACATGTTGCCATTTCAAACGGAAAATCTATTATAGTCTAACATAGGCGCGTAGCTTAAGTTAGGAAAACCCTTTTCAATACATCATTTTTGCATGTGAAATAGATTCCGTTTTGGTAAAGCGGGGCGAATGAGTATGTATAGACATGATATAAACAAAATGTTTCAGCCAGTTTTATTTTTTTAATACTCCTGATTAATATCGTTCCACAATTTGTAATAGCTTTCACTAAAAACGTATAGTTTCGTAAGCCTACGCAATTTTGCTTTCTTGTAGTTTTGACCATACTAAAATTTCATGAAATTTATATACGACATTACGTCTCGTTATCATTCGTCTCTCACCGCTGATTCAAGCGGGAAAGTTGTCGGGAAATAGTAGTTAGGTTAACTGATCGTTTGTTAGCCCTCGATGACATAACAATGACGCTAAACATTCAATCATAAAATTAAAGAACAAATTTCTATTTTGTCATGTTTACCGACGCTGGTCGCCATTAAACAAACTGATCAGAATATATTGTACTTCAGTGTGCTTTCTTTTACACCCAATATTTACACATGTTTCCTTTCCATAAAATATTTTTATTTTCAAACTTTGCTTTCGTGTTATCTTTGTACACTTAATTTATCGTCATGTTATTCCGGTTTAATGCCACTTTCAACACTTCACATGTTGTCTTTAGACGCCTCGTCATATAGCTGCGCTGTGGCAACCCTTAGTGTAACAAAACCGTTTAGTGTAACAAAACACCTTAGTGTAACAAAACCGTTTAGTGTAACAAAACACCTTAGTGTAACAAAACACCTTAGTGTAACAAAACCCCTTAGTTTAACAAAACACCTTAGTGTAACAAAACACCTTAGTGTAACAAAACCCTTCAGTGTAACAAAACACCTTAGTGTAACAAAACACCTTAGTGTAACAAAACCCTTTAGTGTAACAAAACACCTTAGTGTCACAAAACACCTAAGTGTAACAAAACACATTTGTGTAACAAAACCCCTTAGTGTAACAAAACCCCTTAGTGTAACAAAACCCTTAGTGTAACAAAACCCCTTAGTGTAACAAAACCCTAAGTGTAACAAAACCCGTTAGTGTAACAAAACACCTTAGTGTAACAAAACCCCTTAGTGTAACAAAACCCCTTAGTTTAACAAAACCCCTTAGTGTAACAAAACACCTTAGTGTAACAAAATCCTTTAGTGTAACAAAACACCTTAGTGTAACAAAACACCTTAGTGTAACAAAACCCTTTAGTGTAACAAAACACCTTAGTGTAACAAAACACCTAAGTGTAACAAAACACATTTGTGTAACAAAACCCCTTAGTGTAACAAAACACCTTAGTGTAACAAAACCCCTTAGTGTAACAAAACCCTTAGTGTAACAAAACCCCTTAGTGTAACAAAACCCTTAGTGTAACAAAACCCGTTAGTGTAACAAAACACCTTAGTGTAACAAAACACATTTGTGTAACAAAATCAGTTTTTTTGTTATACTAATGGTTAACACTGCAATCCTAAGCCTAACAACAATATTTTGTTACTCTAAGGGATATATGTAACATTATGTTGCAACTTATACGAAATTTAGAAAATCATCTTCTCCATAATACTCTTTTCATATTATGGTAAATTACAGTTTATACGTGACAATTTGTCTGTTTAATACTGATACGTATTGTTTACGCAACCGCCTTGAAATGGTGGGGGTTGGGGTGGTGTGGTGAAGGGGATATAGTATTACCAGAATTATTCAAAGATAGTTTGTTCTACTCTGGAACTTTAATATGGAATAGTATACCGGTTAATATCAGAAACTGTACAATAGTCAAAAGCTTTACAACCAATTGTGTTAAATGGTTACAAGCAGAATGAACTACTTCACATGTCCCGAAGATAATATTTGGTAATAATTAAACAATTTTTATCGCAAGTGCTACAAATAAGTCACCATCTCCAATGTACATGCATATATTATCAACTGTAAATAATCATACTTTTGTTGTTGTTGTTGTTGTTGTTGCTTATTTTATTGTTGAAACAGATGTAGTGATATTCACTCTCTTGGTTAATCATGTATATATATAGATATTTTAATCAAAGAGACTTTCAAAGGATTGCTTAAAAAACTAAAAAAATGATATATATGTAGTATCATATTCCATGTACAGTCAATTTGCTTGCAATGCTTAAACTGTTTTTATTTTGTTTTGCTATTGTGTTTTGTAAATAACATGTAAATGGATCATTAGAGGGCCCCAAGGAAGATTAGTTTCAAACTAATTAGGCTACCCTCTTTAAATAAAGACTAACATTCCATTCCATTCAATTCCTATATCCGTCTGTCGTACCGTTCTTCTGTACGTCACGATTTTCTGGTCAATGTCACTGTTACTAAAATAGAAAATCGCTGTCGGCGTTTACAGGCATTATTTCCCATCCGAAACAAGTTACACAGATGTTACACGGATGTTCAGAACGGAGATATTCCGGATGCGTTTGTGTTTCACGATATTCTGGCCAAGGCCAATGTTATCGTTATTGGCATCCATGTTGTTTCGATATTTTTCTCTCTTTTTTTTCGTGTCTATTTTAACCAATAAATGTGTCTGTACATATGCTGTGGAAGATCGAAAAAAATTGCTAATTATAAAACAAAAGGTAAGAAGTCTTACAAACAAAATTTTATTTCAGTGAATGTTTTGTTTATTTGGAAAGCAATTAGTCATGAACCATGAGGTATTACTAAATAATGATATTTTAAATCTCTGATGAAATCAAGGAATTTAAATCACAAAATGTATATATATCACATTACGTACTGCTACTCGTGTACAGATTTTACAAGTGATGGTTCTTTTCGGAAGCCATTATAACTCTTTTCAGCAGAAAAAGCTTTTTTGGTTTGATCGCATGAGCGACCGAACCCTATATAAAGGCCAGTTTAGAAATTGACTCTGGGCGCTGCCATATTGAAACGTCACGATCACGTGTTAAAAACACGGCATTCGCCACATTGAGGTCGCCATTGTTTTTCTAAACAGTGCATCATGGGAATGTACAAACCGCTATTTATATTAAAACCGACAGTCATGTTCCGACCACTTTCCGGCTAAAAGAAAAAATCAAATACGGTGTGTGTTATAATTGATTGTGACATTTTAATGCACTAATTGAGATCACTATGAATTGTTCTTTGCATGTTTAATCAGGAAAAAATGATAATGCCTTAAATCAAGGAATTTTCTAAAATTCCTTGCTTAAATGAGGCCTTGAAACTTTTCTTTTTTGACAATTTATCGCCGTTTCTGACAGATTCCTACCAAGTTAATGTCAATAATTTTCAAAAAACGATGTGTTTACTCAATTATTATAATAATATGTGCTGAACCCATAACAATGGAACTTATAACAAAATTAAACAGCTACAGTTGTTTATTTTATTCGATGAAGGCATAGTACCACTATTGCAAAAAGGAAGTGCTTCCGTGGGGTAGTCGCATAATGGCGGTTATAAATAATCGTCATTTCGTCTTCTTTAAAAATACATTTTCCTTATTTTAATGCTCATTTTTTTATTTGAATGGCATTATTGATGTATTTTGAACATTTTGATAGCATTGTCATGTTTGAATTGTGAATTTATAAAAAAAAAATGATGCTTGGAAATTGGGGTATGAATACATGATTTTGGAAGTCTACTTTCACTTTGTCACCAGTGTACACACTGAGCAGAAAAAAATCTCTTATATGACACATGACCCCTACTTTTCTCATCATATTTTGATAGTGCAGAGGTTGACAAACAGTAAAATGTAGGTTTCACTTCTTTCATTTGGGATTCTCTATTAATGACAAGCCTTCAAACTTTTATTATTTACTATAGAAGAAAGAACAAAAATCAATGGTGGGTTGACACCTGAAACAGAAATTTAGAAGTTTACCGGTGTGACATATTTTCAGCACGTCGTCAGAATCAGATATACCGCCGAATGAATAAGTTTTGGAAAAACAGTAATTTTTAACTGTTGTTTTTAAATAATATATCCACAAATTATTTTAAAATATGGATACGAATTATTTCAAAATTTATTTATATCACTGTAGGAAATTGTATAGAATATAGCGGTAAGTACGTTAGAAAATATATAAAGTAAGTTTCTATAAATATGCAAATGGCAATACATCGTGAATGATTGAGATCAGTACATTTAAACATCAAAGTTACTATCAGGCACACCTGCAGCCGGGAATTCGCTGTGTCAGCCGGAACATTGTCGAGATTTGGTATCATCCATGTATTTATGCTCTGTACATGGAACCAAACTTAAACATTCATTCACTTTAATTGCCTCATCGTTTATAAGACCTAACCATTGAATGCTTTTAAAAGCAGCCAACTTGTTTTAAAGATGAATAGATATTTGTATTAAGTTTCATTCATATCACTGACGCACATGATATATTACACCATTACTGATAACGTCTTAATAGGTTTTATCATTTATCTCCCAATGCGGATGTTGCCATATTGCTACTTGAAACCTCGTAAACTGCTGAGTTCGTAGACGCAAAACAAATCCTGTCCAAGGTCACGTTATAAACATATAGCTTTCGGATATTTCCGTATTCTCCGTATAATACATTTGCGTAGCATAAAGACCGATGTGATCAGATTGAACATATAGTATAGGCCTACAATGATTTAAGTATATCCATATCAAACGGAGGTGGTCACTGTAACCACGTACAGCGGTAGGGAGCCATGTTCCACTTAGAAGTCTGGAGTGTGTCAAGGAGACGGGCGCGTTTTAACTTTCCCAACTGGTTTGTTTACAACAGAAAGAAGAAGGGTTATTTTTGTCTGTTTATTCAAAATACATGTGAATACTTTAAACATTTTTATTAAATAACATGGGCGTAGACACGGGTGCGGCATGGTGTGGCATTGACGCATCAGTTTTTACTGTTGAAGCGGCATGCCGCACCAATAATTTCAAAATATTTATACATTTTTAGCTAATTTCCGAACTATTTTACATATAATTTGTATGCCGCAGCTATAAATACTCTTTTTTATATACTTTATAGTTATCTTAATTCGACGATGAATACATTTGTCATTGTTGACCAACAAATACAAATAACTGTATTATAATTTTATGTTGTAATTATTGTTGGTACGCCGTAAAACATTATTCGTTGTAATTATTGCATAATGTTCTATATTTGTATTTTACAATGTACATTTTGTATAAACCGTGCCATGGTTGTAAAGCGATTTCATATTGTCATGTTTATTAAGCGATTTCATTTTGTCATGGTTATTAAGCGATTTCATTTTTACCATGGTTTTTACGTGATTTCATGTTGCCATGGTTATTAAGCGATTTCATTTTGTCATGGTAATTAAGCGATTTCATTTTACCAAGGTCGTTAAGATATTTCATTTCGCCATGGTCATTAAGTAATTTCATTTTACCATGGTAATTATGCGATTTCATTTACCATGGTTACTTAGCGATTTCATTTTTACCATGTTTTTTACGAGATTTCATTTTGCCATGGTTGTAAAGCGATTTCATATTGTCATGGTTATTAAGCGATTTCATTTTACCATGGTTATTGAGTGATTTCATTTTTTTTCATGTTTTTTACGTGATTTCATTTTGCCATAGTTATTAAGCGATTTCATATTGTCATGGTTATTAAGCGATTTCATTTTACCATGGTTATTAAGTGATTTCATTTTTTTTCATGGTTTTTACGTGATTTCATTTTGCCATAGTTATTTAGTGATTTCACTTTATAATGGTTATTAAGCGATTTCATTTTTGTCATGGTTATTTAGCGATTTCAATTTGTCATGGTTATTAAGCAATTTCATTTTGCCATGGTTATTAAGTGATTTCATTTTGCCATTGTTATTAAGCAAAATCATTTTACCATGGTTATTAAGTGATTAAATTTGCCATAGTTATTAAGCGATTTCATTTTACCATGGCTATTAAGTTATTTCATTTTATCATGGTTATTAAGCGATTTCATTTTACCATGGTTATTAAACGATTTCATTTTTACCATGGTTTTGCGTGATTTCATTTTGCTATGGTTATTAAGCGATTTCGTTTTACCATGGCTATTAAGTTATTTAATTTTATCATGGTTATTAAGCGATTTCATTTTACCATGGTTATTAAGCGATTTCATTTTTACCATGGTTTTTACGTGATTTCATGTTGCCATGGTTATTAAGCCATTTCATTTTGTCATGGTAATTAAGCGATTTCATTTTACCAAGGTCGTTAAGATATTTCATTTCGCCATGGTCATTAAGTAATTTCATTTTACCATGGTAATTATGCGATTTCATTTACCATGGTTACTTAGCGATTTCATTTTTACCATGTTTTTTACGAGATTTCATTTTGCCATTGTTGTAAAGCGATTTCATATTGTCATGGTTATTAAGCGATTTCATTTTACCATGGTTATTGAGTGATTTCATTTTTTTTCATGTTTTTTACGTGATTTCATTTTGCCATAGTTATTAAGCGATTTCATATTGTCATGGTTATTAAGCGATTTCATTTTACCATGGTTATTAAGTGATTTCATTTTTTTCATGGTTTTTCACGTGATTTCATTTTGCCATAATTATTTAGTGATTTCACTTTATAATGGTTATTAAGCGATTTCATTTTTGTCATGGTTATTTAGCGATTTCATTTTGTCATGGTTATTAAGCAATTTCATTTTGCCATGGTTATTAAGTGATTTCATTTTGCCATTGTTATTAAGCGAAATCATTTTACCATGGTTATTAAGTGATTAAATTTGCCATAGTTATTAAGCGATTTCATTTTACCATGGCTATTAAGTTATTTCATTTTATCATGGTTTTGCGTGATTTCATTTTGCCATGGTTATTAAGTGATTTCATTTTGCCATTGTTATTAAGCGAAATCATTTTACCATGGTTATTAAGTGATTAAATTTGCCATAGTTATTAAGCGATTTCATTTTACCATGGCTATTAAGTTATTTCATTTTATCATGGTTTTGCGTGATTTCATTTTGCTATGGTTATTAAGCGATTTCGTTTTGTCATGGTTATTAAGCGATTCATTTTGTCATGGTTATTAAGCGATTTCATTTTGCCATAGTTATTAAGTGATATAAATTTACCATGGTTAGTATGTGAATTCATTTTGCCATTGTTATTAAGCGATTTCATTTTACCATGGTTATTAAGCTATTTCATTTTGCCATTGCTATTAAGCGAAATCCTTTTACCATGGTTATTAAGTGATTAAATTTGCCATAGTTATTAAGCGATTTCATTTTACCATGGCTATTAAGTTATTTCATTTTATCATGGTTATTAAGCGATTTCATTTTACCATGGTTATTAAACTATTTCATTTTTTACCATGGTTTTTGCGTAATTTCATTTTGCTATTGTTATTAAGCGTTTTCATTTTGTCATGGTTATTAAGCGATTCATTCTGTCATTGTTATTAAGCGATTTCATTTTGCCATAGTTATTAAGTGATATAAATTTACAATGGTTTTTACGTGAATTCATTTTGCCATTGTTATTAAGTAATTTTATTTTGCCATAGTTATTAAGTGATTTCATTTTACCATGGTTATTAAGCGATTTCATTTTTTCTTAGTAATCTTCTGCTTACCGATTCACCAGTGGTTCACATATTTTGTCAATTACCTATGACTTACCTTGATAAGTTGAGAGGCAGCATCAACATCACCCTGGTGAATCTAAGGTACCAGTATTCACTCTCTCTTTCAGTCGGTACCAATTTCTCTGAGTGCTCGTTTCCCAAGGCGTTGGTGCTAAAGTCTTATTTCATTGACAGATTATTCCTTCAATAAGAATAATGTACTGAAACAAAAATTTTAGTCAGTAAAGATACATAGAAAAACCCACAGGGTATACTTAAAACCGGATGTGTGCCAAGATATGGAAAGGATATTTTGAAGACGCAGTCTGAAATTGAATTTGGGGGTGTAACAAACAGAATCAGTGATTAAATAAAGTATACCAACTTTTATTCTGGTGATATTCTTCTTCGTAAATTGTTCTTATTTCAATGTAAAGGGAGATAATATAGGTAAAAAGAAAAACAAACTCAGAAAAGTTCGCTAAGCGTTTCGTATTATTACAAACTTCATCAGGCAAACTTTATTAAAGGATTAAATCTGTTTTTATGCATGTGTTACATGTTTTTTTATGCAAGTGTAACACATGCATAAACAACAGAAAAAAATGCATTAATTAATCCTTATAATTCCAATCCTGATGATAATATTTAATTTGAAACTCCTCAAGTGAGTGAAAAAACAAAACAAAAATAACTATACGCTGCAAAGTAAACGCGTAAGAATACATCACCTCTGTCCTGGCTGACATCAAATTCTCGAGATCTAATATACAATAATATCGTAACGGCTATTGTTTCCATTATCAGATGAACTCTGTAACATGAGTTGGTTAATTGTAAAATGACGAAATATTTTGCGGTGAAAAAATTAAACACCCGCCTTTTATCTCTCGATTTAGACAAATAAAAGATCCAGGAAATACCCACACAGTGTAGACGCTGACGTCATTGTTTAGATTTTTGTCTACACGCTTAATTTTAAAAACATGTGTCAATATTTACGAAGGTCATATAAATCCACGCTCATTGACGGAGAATCCGAATTTGGAACATTTTAAACGACTTTTACGTGCAAGGTTTGTGTATTTACATTGTCTCACGATCGTCTGCTTCTGAACTTCAACTACATGTACATGTTTTTATTTCATTTTTCCAATAGAATAAATTGGTCTGTGGAAATTTTTGTCAACGACTAGTATTCACGTTTGGTAAACCAGGGTTATGTTCAATGGTTTACTATACATCTCAAATGTGAACATTTTATAACCTACTTCATTGTTTCTCAAAACAACATATGGTCTGATTGTGACGCTTGGTTCAATCGCTGAACCAAAGAAATTTATAAAACAATAAATCGATGAAAACAGTTAGGACTAGATCTAACATTTGTTTTTGTTGTATTTTATTATTAAAATAAGTGTGGAACCGTAGTGAACGTCATTTAAGTTCGTATATTGTAAACCGGTCATCAAAATGTCGATGCTTCTTTGTTTACGCGAGAAACGTAAAAGTAGTCCGGTTCCAGGGATTTATTGAAAAATAAAATTCTTTAAAAATTGACGTTGTCCAATGAAAATGCTTTAAATACATTTATGATAATGAGATTGGAGTTATATAATGTTGTTTACATTCAATTTGTATACAAACATCTTCCAATTTCAATGGCAAGATCATGTGATGAAAGTCAAAATTAAGTTCTACACTTTTTATTAAAAATACAATTCACATATTTGTCCAGTACAAAAATATGTTTGTATTTACTATAATGTTCTAATTTCCTAGAGTTATTGATATTAGAATACCAATCTTGTTTGTAAATATCGAGAATTCGCTGTATGATAAGTTTAATATCAAAAGTATCAGTATCAAATTGGTTTTGCCAGATGTACGTCTTCCCTATTTTATCAAAAATGGTTTTTATATGACAAGCCCAGTTCATTCCACTGTAAGTAATGTTATTATACGCATCACGTTTTAGTTATTTATATATATTTAATAGAATAGGGTTAGTTGTTTTTATAAGTTTTATCCAGTATTTCAGCATAATAATTTTTCCTTGATATAGGCAATGGATATCGACCAAGTTCCCCATACAGGCCATTAAGGTTTGTAGATTTTTTTACATTAAAACTTTTCTTAAAACTTTTCTCATCAAAACACTGTCTGTCACATGTAGTTGTATATAATCATGTACCAGATGGACCTGTGTGCCTATATCGGATATTGAAAATAAACTACTCTAATTCCACTATAAAAAATATATCATCTCTGTACCGTTAATTGTGCGACAAAACTGTTATTTTGGTGATATAAACACGTTATATATTTTGCACATTGAAGACATGTCGGTTGTCGGTTACCAGTAGTTTGGATTGCTTGGCCTAGTGGTAGAGCATCGGATCCAAGATCGAGAGGACGGGAGTTTGATCCTCTGCATCGACTAAGTGTGATGTCCTTGAGCAAAATATTTAACCGCGTATCCTTAGTACTGCAGCTTCTTTCAAGGAAGAATTCGAGCGTAATTTGTCTACGTTTTAAGAACTTGTTTCACAATCGATGTAAAATAACTAAGTTTAAAACATAGTAGTGTGAAAAATTAGATATGTAAGTTTGAATATCCGTTCAGGTTTCCATAGTGAATAATTAATATGTTTACATTATTTACATGGTTGCCATTCAAGTAATTTAGGTGTACAGCATCAAGATCTCATGGACAATATCAGTTTGTATTTGTGCTGATACGTATCGCTCAATCAGAGACTGGTACATGTTTATTGGTTCTCACTGAAAAACAGAAAAAACGTGGCCGGTTTTAGTATTGTCTCACTTTGCTGTTGAGGTCAATTAACAGCGTCCAGTTAGCCACAAACGAAAGTGACAAATCTCAATTACGGATTATGTGAAATATACACTCCTTTTCTTAACATATTGCATTGAACCACGGCGATGATCAAGTGGTAGAGCGTCAGTAGCAAACGGAGTATTGTAAGTTCGATCCCCGGCCGGGTAATAACCAAGACTTGAATGTTTTAACCAGACGCTTACTCGATTACCGCTCAGCATTAAGTGGAATTTTAACTGATAAGAACTGTTTACACTTGTACATGGAGACCTATTCCACGATCGTATTTTGTTTGATAAGTATAACGCTTCCTGACGCATAGAGCTCCTGACGCATAGAGCTCCTGACGCATAGAGCTTTCTGACGCATAGAGCTTCCTGACGCATAGAGCTTCCTGACGCATAGAGCTCCTGACGCATAGAGCTTCCTGACGCATAGATATTCCTGATGCATAAAGCTCCTGATGCATAGAGCTTCCTGACGCATACAGCTCCTGACGCATAGAGCTCCTGACGCATAGAGCTTCCCAACCTTTAGAGCTCCTGACGCATAGAGCTTCCTGACGTATAGAGCTTCCTGACGCATAGAGCTCCTGAAGCATAGAGCTTCCTGACGCATAGAGCTGCTGACGCATAGAACTACTGACGCATAGAGCTTCCTGACGCATAGAGCTCCTGACGCTTAGAGTTTCCTGCGCATAGAGCTTCCTGACGCATAGACCTTCCTGACGCATTGAGCTTCCTGACGCATAGAGCTTCCTAACGCATAGAGCTCCTGACGCATACAGCTTCCTGATGCATACAGCTTCCTGACGCATAGAGCTTCCTGATGAATAGGGATTCCTGACGCATAGAGCTTCCTGACGCATAGAGCTCCTGACGCATAGAGCTCCTGACGCATAGAGCTTTCTGACGCATAGAGCTTCCTGATGCATTGATGCATAGAGCTTCCTGATGCATAAAGCTCCTGACGCATAGAGCTCCTGACGCATAGAGCTTTCTGACGCATAGAGCTTCCTGATGCATAAAGCTCCTGATGCATAGAGCTTCCTGACGCATACAGCTCCTGATGCATAGAGCTCCTGATGCATAGAGCTTCCCAACCTTTAGAGCTCCTGACGCATAGAGCTTCCTGACGTATAGAGCTTCCTGACGCATAGAGCTCCTGAAGCATAGAGCTTCCTGACGCAGAGAGCTGCTGACGCATAGAGCTCCTGGCGCATAGAGCTTCCTGACGCATAGAGCTCCTGACGCTTAGAGTTTCCTGCGCATAGAGCTTCCTGACGCATAGAGCTTCCTGACGCATTGAGCTTCCTGACGCATTGAGCTTCCTAACGCATAGAGCTCCTGACGCATAGAGCTTCCTGATGCATACAGCTTCCTGACGCATAGAGCTTCCTGATGAATAGGGATTCCTGACTCATAGAGCTTCCTGACGCGTAGAGCTCCTGACGCATTGAGCTTCCTGACGCATAGAGCTTCCTGACGCATAGAGCTTCCTGACGCATATAGTTTCCTGACGCATTGAGCTTCCTGACGCATTGGGCTTCCTGACGCATAGAGCTCCTGACGCTTAGAGCTTCCTGATGCATACAGCTTCCTGACCCATAGAGCTTCCTGATGCATAGAGCTCCTGACTCATAGAGCTATCTGACGCATAGAGCTTCCTGACGCATAGAGCTTCCTGACGCATAGAGCTCCTGACGCATAGAGCTTCCTGACGCATAGAGTTTCCTGACACATAGAGTTTCCTGACGAAAAGAGCTCCTGACGCATAGAGCTTCCTGACGCATAGAGCTCCCCGTAGCTTAATGTGCACATATAATATATAATCACTTGTTTCGCACATATGATATATGACCCTTTGTTTCGCTATATGTGCACATATGATATGTGACCCGTTGTTTTGTTATTTGTGCACGTATAATATATAATCACTTGTTTTGCTTTATGTGCTCATATGATATATAACCCTTTGTTTCACTATATGTGCACATATGATATATAACCACTTGTTTCGTTATATGTGCACATATGATATATAACCACTTGTTTCGCTATATGCGCACATATGATATATAATCACTTTTTTCGTTATATGTGCACATATGACATATAACCGCTTGTTTCGCTATATGTACGCATATGGTATATAACCACTTGTTTCACTATATGTACGCATATGATATATAACTACTTGTTTCGCTATATGTGCACATATGATATATGACCCATTGTTTCGCTATATGTGCACATATAATTTATAATCACTTGTTTCGCTATATGTGTACATATGATATATAACCCTTCATTTCGGTTTATGTAAACATATGGTATATAACCACTTAATTCGCTATATATATACGTATGGTGTATGACCCGTTGTTTCGCTTAATGTGCACATATAATATATAATTACTTGTTTTGCTATATGTGCATATATGATATACATGTATAACCACTTGTTTCACTTTATGTGCACATATGATATATAACCACTTGTTTCGCTATATGTGCACATATGATATATGACCCGTTGTTTCGCTATATGTGCACATATAATTTATAATCACTTGTTTTGCTATATGTGATCATATATTCACTTGTTTCGCTATACGTGCACATATGATTTATATTCACTTGTTTCGCTATAAGTGCACATATGATATATATATTCACTTGTTCCGCTGTATGTGATCATATGTTCACTTGTTTCGCTATACGTGCACATATGGTATATATTCACTTGTTTCGCTATACGTGCACATATTCACAGTTCGTCCATCTCCGGCCAATAACGTGATCACAATAATTCACCACGACAAAACGATGTGTCCCGTATAGGATCAGGCCGTTATCGCTTCAGGACTCAAACCACTATTATCTCACTATTATATCACTTGAGTACTCTGGACAGATAAACGAGTTAGAAATAAAACTTAAGTTCTCTTTTTCTTCTTTTTCAGGGTTTTGTACTGCAGTAATATATATTTTTAGCATGAGTTAAATGGTCAGTATTTTAGAAATCACTACTGAAAATTTGATGCTGATACCAGCTTTCTGGGCAATTCTGTGTCATTTCAGAATTGTTGGTTGGAACCGCATCGTGGGCGAATAGTTGATATATTATCACTCTGGAAATTGATAGGTATCACAAAAGCATTGAATTTTAAAAAAAATGGTAAATGTATGCTTTTTCACTTTATAATTGCATATCTTGAACCAGTGAAGAATTTCAGCCCAGACACATGCTGCAGATTTTGTGTTTTTACTGTGTTTTGGACATAAATGTTACAATGGAGACCTATGGAAAATGTAATAGTGGGTGTAAGGCGTTTAAACGAATATTTTATGCAAAATGAAAAATGCGTGTTTTTTTTGTGATCGATGGTAGAAAAAAATTCACAAGTCATGTAAATGTGTTCTGTAATGATGCCGACAGATGCCGATTACCAACGAAATTTATCATCGAAAATTTTCCTTACGTTAGTTGTTTGTTTTCTTGGGTCTACTTGTTATTATATATTAAAGATATTAATAAAATTTTGTTTTTACGTCGATTTTAAGGGAATGGGCGTACCTCATAATGTGAGAACTTTTGGTTAGACCCTTTTATCTGTAATCGTGCTTGTTTTACATGCATAATATAATTATATTTTCACAAAATCATGATCATCTGGCTACTTTTCTTAGATTTCAGTTTTTAAGTATAAGTACATTTAAACCAATATATAATAGTCTGTAGAACGAATCCAGCTCTCCCGATTGGTTCCGTTCAATAGCATTTGTTACGAGCGCGCTGATTGGTCAGTTGCTTCAGGGAAAGTTTGAATGACGTCATAATTTAGTAAGCGTTCAATTGCTATGAACTGTGGACAGGAATGGAATTTCCTGCTTTTTCCATTGGTGGTTAACAGACCTGACTGGGAGATATGAGGTTCTGGGAAAGACTAAATATATAATCAAGTTTATTGAAAAAATATGAAATTTCACTGGAACCAGTCTAAAAACGTTTTGTTGTTGTATGGTGTGTAGCGTCGCTTTCAACAATTGTTTAGTCATATCATGTCAGTTTTCTAAGTGCTGTCACACTGGAGTATCATGCCGCAGACACTTGGTATGATACCCCACCCAGTCACATAATACTGACACCGGGCCGACCAGACCTAAACTCTCCTCTAAATGCTGAGCGTCAAGCGAGGAAGCTTCTAATACCATTTTTAAAGTCTTTGGTATGACCCCTCGGGGATTGAACCCACGACCTTCCGCATGCGAGGCGGACGCTCTACCATTAGACCACGCTGCGGTCATTTAAGTTTATACTTAAATGTGCTTAAATACTTAAAAGATTAACTAAATTTTGACTGCTTCTTATCTATTATAAAATCAATGTCAATGAAAATATTTTGCAGTGTCACTGGAACCAGTCTAAAGTCATATTTCATCAACATTTCACTTAAATACTAAAAAACTAAACTTAGTTTCGACTGTTTTATATATATTTTGTAATCACTATTAATAAAACAATATGCAGTTTTACTGGAATCAGTCAAAATCATTACATGATAACCTGACTGCTTTTCTTAGATTTAACTTCTTAAGTATTTAAGTATATTTTGGTAAAAAAGAGCCTGGTGTGTTTTGTCTTCGTGAAATAAGTTTGAGAAATAATAAGAATAATAAAAGTATATATGTGCTAACTTTACTTAATGAAACTAAGATAACATATGCCTAGGCTAAAGATTGATTGATTGAATATTTAGCGTCATTTTATGCCATCGAGGTCTTACAGACGATCAGTTAACCCAACCACTGTTTGCTGGGATCCTGAAAGGTTAACCAGTACTCAAGCACACCCCATCTCCGCAAGTAACTGATAACTTTCCCACTTGAATCAGCAGTGAAAGACGAATGGTAATGAAACACAGTGCCGTAAATCAATCATCACGGAGACTGTTGCCGGGTCGGGATTCGAACTAAAGACCCCGAGCCTTAAGAAAATAAAAAAAAAAGACATCGGTTACATTACTATACAGGGCATGTTCATAGTTCTTCTAACCCTGTAGACAGTTCCATCTGGCGTTACCACAGGAATATTTCACGGTGATAGGGGCTCTCTGATTGGCTAGATCTTAACAGAAAATCCATTCGGTCTACCCTCCTTATTCATCCGTGTACACACATATTCACTTTTCTATCTAGATGCGTACTTATAATGTCTTAGTCATAGCAAACAACAAACATGCATACTAGTAGTCTGATCACGTTTCTCAAATATTCATTGAAGATAGAAATTTTTAGAGAGAAATTCACTATTCGGCCTAGTTTGTTAAATATATGCTGTTGTATAAATATATGATAATTGAATGTACATTGTCATCAACCAAATTGTTAGTATCAATTACATCCAGGTTTGAAACGGATTTGAAAATCCCTTTACTGTTATACTGCTTTTGTGAAATGTATGGTGTACAACATGGTCAAAATAACTGGTAACGGTGCAGCGGCCTTCTTTAGTTAGTTTAAACTTACTTATTTTACTTCGATTGTGAAACAATTTTTTACAACTTAGGCAAATCACGCTCGAAGTCTTCTTGGTTAGAACAGGTACTAAGCATATGCGGAAAAGTGTCTTGCTCAAGGACACCACACATAGCCATGGCGCAGGATCGCGCACACGACCCTCCGATCATGGGTTCAGTGCTCTGCCACTGGACCACGCGCTCCGCATTTTTTACATGTTCATCTGTAAACTATACCCTTGTACCGTCAATAATGGCATGAGACTAAAACTAAAACTATGGAGATGTACTGAAATATCTACCGGTCTACCCAATCTGATCACCTCGGCCTTTATGCTACGCAAGTGTATTAAACGGAGGATACGGAAATACCCGATGTTTCACGATTGCCTGTCTATATTTTATCAGTGTCCGACACTTGTAACTGTATTTAACACTAGGTAGGTATAATGTCTTTGGCAAAATATGTGTCTAAATAAACATAGGACACTATAGCAGTTTACCAAATCATGCGTTAATAGTTACTCTGTATCTGTTTTTTTTTCTTATGGTGCGTTTAGGTAAGAGCCTTCTATAGTGAATTTGCAATTTTGAATAATACGTCATAATGAGAAATTCATATTAATACATGCACTGCAAAGCATTGTTACTGCTAATCACAATCAGAATAATTAGTAATAAATGTTCACATACTTGATATAATTGTGCTTGTTAATGCATGCACGTGCATATGGCCATTGTAACTTACACTTGTATATACATGTTATGTATATATATATATGTTAATTTTCTCGCATTTGTGATTCTTTGAATGTACAATTGTGTAAACTCTATGTTTTCATGCTGTAATCTTCTTATTGAAGGAAATAAACATAGTATTTTATATCATAATTTACCCAGGTTTAGTAGTTTCGTGCGGTATATATAGCAACAACTTTAAAAAAACGTCCATGAAATGTTACCGCTGTAAATAGTCCCGACAGTTGAGTTTTAAATCGCTTACTTTACTAATCCAGTTCGAATATTAATAGTTAAATAACAAATAGATAACTATTTTCGACTTTGCATGTAAATTTGACCCCTCGGGTGAGATTTCTATCCTAAATGGATACTTATGATGGATTCTTATATTCTATTTGACCATTGTTTTTCTAGAATTTAGTACTTTGATTATCGGTGCATCGCTATTCAAACGACGAATCGCCAATGATATTACCCGCCTGATACACCGTAGAAATGACTATTAGTTATATATAAGTTGTTGTTATTATTCAGTTCCGGTCGCCCTTTCATCATATGAGATGAGAAAGTGGACAACAGCCGTTTTTGTTCAATTACAAATACGAACTTGCGGGTCATATGACCATCCATTATCCACCCACATGATTAGAAATTGTTTAATTGTTCAGTTTTGTAATTTAACCATTCACCAATTCACCGGTTCTTTGTGTATTTAATTTGTATGCATATTTCTATCAATTAGTTGGATTTGAAGGAGCTTATGCTGAATTGGTAAGTGTTTTAAATTGTTTACGTGCTAGAAGAGTTTGTAATCTTAATTCACTTTTACATTTTTGTTATAATGTCAACCACCAACTGTCAGTTCATGTAGTGCCATTATTATTCATTATACACACCATTATACGATAATGAAGAAGTGAACGCCTATTTGATTTATTTATATATTATTGTTTGTGACATTTAACGCTATAGCTGTCATCTATATAAAAGTGTTTGTTTATAATAGTGTCAGGCCGGCCACAAACGGTTTATGAGACAACATTATGTAATACACAGTTACTTCCCGAAAGCTAACCTTGCCAGGCGTCAGACTGCCAGACATTCGGTACCCCTCAATGTAACTAGCAGCTGGGTGACCAACCTGTCGCATCAGAAAACTCCAAGTGCTTCCACCGGCATTCGAGCCTTCGACTTCACGCTTCCGATGCGGACGCCTTAACCACAAGGCCACGGAAGACGGCGTATAATGCGCGTATGGGGTACAGCATCGCCGGATAACCCCGGGTATCAAATCAGATATTATCCATCAGTGATGAACGGAAAGTATCGTAAAGGAAGATTACCTGCGGGTATTCAGCGATCGATGAATAAGTAGGAGGGGTGTTCAAAATGTATTGTGTATTTATAAGTTGCGCAAAATTCACTTGAAATTTTACATTGCTATTTATACGCATGGATAGCTCTATTAACACCTGCACAATGGTAGGCATATAAACATGCTTCCGCTGAAATACGGGATTCCAGAGTTATAGTCATTTCAATATAGGCACTCGTTGATCACTGTTATAAAAATGCTTGGGAAACGAGTTTCAAAGAATGAGGAAATTCGGACTTATATTAAAGTGCGTACTGAACTCGGCTGTAGTCTAAAATATATTTCTAATGAAATAACACGGGTTTATGGGTTGACGAAAGCGTATTATGAGACAGGTACTAGATTGAAAAAGAAATTTGATTCTGGTGTAGTATCTATTAAAATGTAGCAAAATTCGTTCGACTAAAGACACCAACATGCAAGAAAATCGTGTTTAAAACTAAAGAACTTGTTCTTAATGATGCACGATATAATATATGTGATATAGCACGCATTGCAGGCGTTTCACTATATTCAGTTCATTTTGTTCTAAAATAAAAATCATGAAAATTTGGAAAATTTCTATTAGGTAGAAGGCACATTGAAACTGCTAAAAAAACTGCTTAAAACGTTCTCTGAATATAACCAAAGGCAATATGCAAATTTTGGAAAACCTGAATACATCATTAGGAACAAAATATGGGCCACCAAACAAGTCATTGACAAACGGACATAGAGTGTAAGATAGCTTCTTTATGCAAGTTTCTTGTAAACTAGGATAAAAGTGTGACTGGAAGGTACTATCGTGATGTGGTACTAAAACACTGAAAAAGTACTACAAAAAATATTGCCACGTCACTGGATTCAAACATGTTCGCCTCTTGCATGACGATGCCCCAGCGCACACCTCTGTCCCATGTTCGCCTCTTGCATGACGATGCCCCAGCGTACACCTCTGTCCCGGTAACGGATATCTTTAAGTCTCATACAATTACAGTACTACCGCATCCCCTTACTCCCAAGACCTTGTCCCATGTGACTTCTTTCTCTTTACAAAATCCTCTGTGGTCATAGATACGGGTGTTGGTTCACGTAGATATGGGTCACGGTTTTCCCTCGGTACTGCCGTAAACCAGTGCCTTCAACGTAGTATACCCCAATCAGCCTGCCTGACGCTTTCTATAAATAAACCCACAGACTCAAATTGTGTATTTATAACCGGGGAGAATACTTCTGTGGGTGTGAAATGATGACATTAGCGATTTAGTTAGTGATTAATGGTTAGGGAGCAAAAACACAATATACTTCGAACACCCCTCTTAAGAAGGTATATTTTCGGTTGTGAAATGAATTTGTTTTATATTTTTTAATGGTATTTTACGGCACTAGATATGACCCCCAAATGTCCCGTATGAAATGTTGGATTGTCTGAGGCGCGTCATGGCTACCGGTTGTCCTACATATATTTTATACGGGTCTGGTTAAGGCGTTCATCTTGCTTAATCTATTGTTTTCTTTAGATAAAAATCTAAAATAAAGATTCTTATATTATTTTTTTAAAATCATCTTAATTTGTTTTAGCTCAGTTGCATAGAGTGCGACGAGCTTATATGGGCCTGCTTCCTGTGTAAAACCGCTTCCTTGGTAAAAACCGCTTCCTGGGTAAAACCAGTTCTGAGTGTGTTTTTAGAGAAATCGGGTCGAGCCGGGGATTCGATCCCGCATTCTCAGCGGCCAAAAACTCTTTCTGTTACAAGTAGTCTCGCTTGTAATAACTAAAATGCATATAAATGATAACATCAATTCAAATATGTCAGGGCTATTTTAAACTGAATATAACTGAATCTGACCACGCTCTTCATTTAATCTAAATATACACACGGCCCACGCCCTCCTACCCACCCAATCCCACCAACATGCACACACACGCACACACACACACACACACACACACACACACACACACACACAAACACACACACACACACACACACACACACACACACACACACACACACACACACACACACACACACACACACACACACGATACACACACACACACACACACACACACACACACACACACACACACACACACACGCGCACACACTTGCACGCACCCACACGCACCCACACGCACCCACACGCACACACACGTACACGTACACACACGTACACACGCACGCACGCACGCACGCACGCACGCACGCACGCACGCACGCACGCACCGCGTCCTCACGGTAAGATTCCCCTTATTGTCTATATAAATGATAAAAATGGAGATGAAGTATACACAGTCAGCATTCACGCTAGCTAGTTTTGAAAGAATTGATTCTGATTTGATTTTTTAGAGTGCTCCATGATGCCGACTTTTCACTTGAAAATGTTTTTTTTCTGATATATCTGATAGAGTTTCAAGGAGATGACCCGCCGATTGCTCAGATTGTTGAAAATAACGGAAAATGCGGGTTCTTATAAGATAAACGCCGGCGTTCCCCTTCAGAGAAACCGTGAGTAACACTTGAGAGACAAGGGCCGACCAAAAACACTTGTCATCCTGACCGTTGTATTGTAAAGATAACAAGACGTTTGTCAGAAAGCGGTGAGTGAACATCCTCATTGTATTAAGCTATATGTTACTATTATCATTATTGTTACTACTATCATTATCATTATCATTATCATTATCAGTATCAGTATCAGTATCATCATCATCATCATCATCATCATCATCATCATCATCATCATCATCATCATCATCATCATCATCAACATCATCATCATTATTATTATTATCATTATTGCTATTATTATTATCATTACTATTATTATCGTTTCTATTATTATTATAATCATTTTTTAATATTTTTTATAATTGTAATCATTATCATTTTTTTTAACGGCAAATACGTTTATATATGACTTACTGAAATGTCGTTAATTTAATTTACGGATATTCATTATGTATTGGTTGTTAAGTGGTTATGAGTGGATTACACATTATCGTCTGCTTCATCTTCTTCGTTAGGTAGCCTTTGTATTATAAATACATCCTGTTTCAGTAGATCAATGTCAACATCCTGTATATAGTACTACTGTAATTGCTGTATAGGGTTTTCCGGTATATATATTAATTTTCATTTGATGCTACATTTTTCGGTGTTGGCATATCCTTTATATATTTTAACAAATAATAATCTCCATATGTAAACAAGTATCATAAATTGTAAATGTGCATCTTAAAATATCTAAAAAAATCTCAAATTATATATATAAATATCAATCATATGTTATAAAAATAATGTTAAACACTGTTCTGTTCTTGTTTGATTTTGTTGTTGAGGACCTCAGGTAAGATTGGACTTAGTTCAACAGAATTTCTCGCAATATAAAGTCATTATTATTAATATTATTATTACTATCATTATCATCATCATTATCATTATCACTACCATTATCATCATCATCATCATCATCATCAGCAGCAGCAGCAGCATAATCATCATTATTATTATTATTATTGTTATCATCATACCTTAAAGATCCATGGATCAAGATGTCACGACGACTGACCGCGGGCCTGAGACCACCACCAACAAAACGTCACGACCCAATGATCCAACACCGATCAGCAACAATCAGCAGCAGGTTGGGGACTAAACATGGCTCAAGCGTGGGGTACAGGTGCATCTGGGGGTAGCAAGACTAACATAATCAACACTGTACGGATATCCACAGTTAACGTATCCCAGGTCACCAACATACGCAGCCCCAGTATGTAGTAAGTGATTTGAGTAATATTATCAACATTCCATCAGACCATATAGAATAAAATTTAAAAACGTTATCGATCAATTTTTAAAAGGGCACACCGCAAGCCTAAAATATTAAGCACTAAGTTGAGCTTATTGTTTTTTATGACATTTGTTGAAAAAAAAACGAGAAAAAAATAGTTTTATGTTACAGGTAATAATAGATTTCTAGACTTTTTACATTCATATGTCTGTAGAGGTAGATTTGATATTTTAGACAGTATTTAATCAATGCTGCAGTGCGTCTTTTTAACGGAATATAATTTGAAAAGACTTTGGATAATTTTTTACTTTGATTTTTGTGTCTAAATTAATTAAAAAAGCTATCTTTTGTTGAAGCGGCATAACCAGAACATTATTTCCCTTCAAATAAAAAAAAAACAAAAAACGAAAGTATAATTGTAACATTTAGCATAAGAGTTTGACTTTCTGGATCCCGTCTGGTGCAAAATAACGTTGTTTATCGTTATTTTTTGTTTGATTCCAACTAGCTATCATCGTGATATTTGAATTAGACATGAGTCTGGGAAAAACGTATTTTTCAGTATATTTGATTTTAGACATATCCGCAAACGTCCGGAAATTTCTGGGTATTATCATTTAAAACCGTTAAAGTGGTTAAATTTTAACTTAGATTCATACCGTCAATTTTGTTATATTCCCCATAGCGTAGTGGTCAGATCTGCGGATTGTCAGCCGGCCATCATTTTTGTTCACTTCCTTAGCAACATTTTTTTTCCTACATTCCTCTATAACGTCTTTTCAAATCCAAAAATCTTGATGGAAAAAATATCTTTGCACATATCTAGCGACCAATAACACGGAATTGGCCGAGTCTATACGATTGAATCGGGAATTTTACGATAATTTCCGTCAGCAATGCAGCTATTTTGCATATAAGAATACTGATCAGTAAACATATTTAAAACACAATTTATTCACGGGTAAGAGAAGTATTGACGGTTATAATTCCACGAAAGGACACGGTAATTTACGAAATTGTTTGTCATTCATAAGTAAGTTGATTATTTCTTTATACAATAAACAGCCTTAATTACTGGTTGTGCCGCTTTAAGCACCCTTTGTTTTTATGTTTCCAATTACTATAAAACAATACCTTTGATGTTATACGAAAATTAACATCATCCTTTATATAAGATATTTTATAGAAAGCATTTCGGTTAAAACTTTACATTTTTATCTAATTAGTGAATTTCGTGTCTTCAAAGATATCTAAAGAATGCCTGTGTGCACATTGCTAGCTCAGAAGCCATACAGTTTAGGATGTTCTGGACGACTCTGTTGGGAAATATCACAATACAGAATGCATAACTGTGACAAATCAAAACTGGTTGCATCGATGAGAGGAAAGGATCATTTGTATACCAAAGGAAACATTTTAACCTTATACATTCAAATGTAGTTCAGCCGAGTTAGAATTTGTATTTAATTAGAGCACATGATTTGTTAAATCTGAACAGCATACAGAACTTGAACTGAAGAATCGCCCGAAATGCATATGAACGAAACGTTTGACAACAAAGATTTATCCCATATTTGTCACATAATCTATTTGCAAGTAACCATCTCCTTGGAGCATTTCAAGGGTCCGCCGACTTAGGCCGTAGCATATGTGCCATTTCCAAAAATGAATGTGCCGGAACTCGACCACGACAGTGTTGTCGTCTGTAATTGACTTTATCGCAAGCGTTAACAAAGTCATTACGCGGGACTCAGTCGAGAATATATGGCGTTTAATTAATTTGATAATAAATGAGCACAAATGTAAGATTCAATTTATCATCTTACAAAAAGTTTTCATTGACAGTCAATATTCTTAGGTCCTATGGACAAGAAACGAGAGTAAAACAATATATTTTCAATATATTCTCCAATATGCTATAACAACACCATGCGTATATTAGTTTCGACCAATCATTGCATATCGCTAACGCCATTGTATGACGCCAACTTCTCAAACTAACGTCATTTATATTTAGATATTCGGTAAAGTCGGAAAACAATTCGGCATTTTACGAACGGTGCCGAGTAGTACGGACAAAAGTTCCGCTTATTTGAAAATAAACAACAACACATGTTAAGTATAGACCATAGAACATCTACATTACACATGGAGCGCGTGGTCTTGTAGTAGAGTAACGATCCAAAGATCGGAAGGTCATGAGTTCATTTTTACATAAACAGAAATCAATATAAATTCAACCGATGTTTTTTAATAAATAAGTTTAAAAGCTCTGAAATACATAATCAAAGTTTGTATGCATTAGTTAATCAATATTTGAAACGGATTTGATTGTGTGATAGGTGAGTATTGTTTATATGAAATGTATGGTGAGCAAACTGGGTCAAAAACACCAGTAGCGGTGCATCGGTTATATATACTGTTGCACCATAAATCTTGATTATCTGCGACACTTTATTTTCTAAAATACTTAAGTATATACGGAAAAAGTGTCTTGCTCAATTACACCATACATAGCAGTGGCGGCGGATCGAACGCACTATTTTATTTCGAGGAAAACGATTGCAAATATCGTGTCTGAGATATTTGTCACATAAAAATTCTAATAGGCAAAACATAAATACTGAAATAATTCTGATATGCTGTGAATTCCACAGAACTAGCTTGGTAGTTTCAATCAACCAATCAGACACTTTATCACAGTTATATTACATTTTTTTCAAAGAAGACATTGTCATAATATGTTTTATGTTAACGGGGAGGGCCGAGTGGTCAGTGGCTCTTTCTAACGATCATTTACCTTTCACCGCTAGATGGCCTGTCACACACTATTGATGTATCTCGCCGGGACTAAACCGGAGCAAAAAATTAACAACGGCGAGAAAATCGGCGGAGCTCCGGCGAGAAAGCCGCCGATCCATTACGGGGCGCTACCGGTGCTCTACCGACATTAACGAAGCCATACCGGAGTACTGCCTTGTACTGCCGTTGTAGTCCTGTTGCTCGCTCCGGCAGCCCAACGGCGGAAATTTTTGAGCATGTTCAAAATTTTCTACCGTCGCCTGCCGTTGCTAGATTTTTCGCCGATGTTCTGACGATGTCCTAACGATGTACTATCGTTCTTTAGCTATGTGATATCGTTGCGCTGCCGTACTAGTACCGATCCCCGAAAATCGCCAAATGTGTGCTCCAGTATAGCTCCGGCGACCCAAATCGGCTAGATATGACAGGACGTTAAGAGTCAAGGTAGGTTAGCTCGCTCCAAAAACTTAATGTGATAAAGTTAGTCAGTTAGTTGCGGAAGGATGATGATTCTACTCAGAGGTCCGAGGTCTTCTTCCACTATTAAAACTTGATATGACATATATAACCTGAAATATGTTGAAAATGGCGTTAACCCCATTAAAAATGTATCGGTGCACTTGCAAATTTAATCGGTGGAACACTTTTATTAACCTTGGATAACTTACGATCCTGTTTTCACACCATATATATGAGAATCAATTGTTATTGTTTAGTTCCTGTCTTCATGTCTTACGCTACACATGCGCAAACTGAATTTATCAGAAAAGAAAGAGACGGGTTCGTGGAACCGCCTTTGCCTTAACGGATTAGTATGGATACACGCGTATCTAATACAGGAGTGACTTTTATATGGATACACGCGTATCTAATACAGGAGTAACTGTTATATGAAGAAACAAACACTTTTTAAAATTATATGCGAATGTTTAGGAGCGATTCACCGCCTAACTGTTTACTTTGTTGTTATGTTTAGTTTTAGAATTTTACTGTTAACCAATTCGCTGGGTGTTTTGTAAATACTTTGTATGGAACTTTCCATCAGTTATTTGGATTAGAAGAATTTATATGAACGTATGGTGGAAAGGTAAGTTTATGTTAATTTGATTACAGTCATGTTAAAGTGTGCAATCTTCCAACATGTTTATGGCATGCACATGACACATTGTACGGCCTTCATAAATGTGCTTTATTTTAAACAAGCACTATTGCAATCGTTGATTAACACATGTGAATGAATATTTTATAAAAAAAAAATGTTTAAACTAACGATATAGATTATACAAAGTCCACCCATCGCGCAACCCTCTAACACATTCGACCCATTACATTCACGAACAATAACTCTGCGGAGAGATTGCCATCGCGCAACAAGAACAATGGCGTTGCATCTGGTTTATTCAAAATTATTATTTTATTCAAAATATTCTGCACTATTTTTTTTTCAAGTGTTGATTTTCCACCCACTATTTTCTACTGAAAAGATAAAAGAAATACTGCTTGAATTTTAGAGTCACATTATTAAACTATTGTAGACGACATTTACAGTTTTAGAATATGTATGAAAAGGTATTGCATTGATGATTTTTGTCAATATTAGTATTATTATTATTATTGACAAAATCAATAATGGAATACCTTTACGTACATATTCTAAAACTGTTTACATCGCTTACAATAGTTTGCTATATTGTCTGTGAAATTCAATGTTTCTTATCCGTTCAGTATATAATAAGCATATGCACCCGACGTTATAAAGAGTGCATCTTACTGTAATTGATTATTGAGTATTTAATTGTTTTCTTGTTATATTAATTAATTATTAATTAGCGAACACTACCTTGGTGAATTTAGATATTGATCTATGCAAATTATCAACATTATGCTGATCCGGTCAATATCGACATATGCTGATCCGTTCCGCTATCGACATATGTTGATCCGGTCAATATCGACATAATTATGTTGAACTGGACAATATCGACATATGTTGATGCGGTCAATATCGACATATGTTGATGCGGTCAATAACGACATATGTTGATCCGGTCAATATCGACATATGTTGATCTGGACAATATCGACATATGCTGGTTCGGTCCGATATCGACATGTGTTAATCCGGTCAATATCGACATATGTTGACCATGACAATATCGACATACGTTGATCCGGGCTATATCGACATATGCTGATCCGGACAATATCGACATATGTTGATGCGGTCAATATCGACATATGTTGATGCGGTCAATAACGACATATGTTGATCTGGTCAATATCGACATATGTTGATCTGGACAATATCGACATATGCTGGTTCGGTCCGATATCGACATGTGTTAATCCGGTCAATATCGACATATGCTGACCATGACAATATCGACATACGTTGATCCGGGCTATATCGACATATGCTGATCCGGACAATATCGACATATGTTGATCCAGGCAATGTAGAAATACGTTGATCCGGGCTATATCGACATATGCTGATCCGACTGCTATCGACATGTGTTGATCAAGGAACTGTCAACATGTGTTGATCCGGGCCACAATCGACATGTGTTGATCCGGGCAATATCGATATATCATCCGGGCAATATTTATATATGTTGACATATGTTGTACTTACATTTTGTCACGATTTGTTGTTGTTGTTGTTGTTGTTGTTGTTGTATGGTGTATGTCGTAGCTTTCAACAATTTTTCAGTCAATCGCGACTGTCGCTGGCCTTGAGACAGTATTCTGTCACACTGGAGCATCACTATGCCACAGACACATGGTATGATACCCCGCCCAGTCACATTATACACTGGGGCGACCAGACCTAGAATTATTCTCTTAATACTAAGCTTCAAGCGAAGAAGCCTCTAGTACCATCCAGTACCAAGTCTTTGGTGTGAACCGGCTGGGGATCGAACCCATGACCTTCCGCCTTCGAGGCAGAAGCTCTATCACTAGACCACTACAGCATTTCTTTGCCACCATTTACCTGAGAGTTAATTGTTATCCGTAAATTTCGCCAGGAAATATATATAAGCTTATTACCAACAGGATTAATCTATATAATAGATTCAAGTAGTGCATAAACCACGTAACAATCAACATTTTAAATCTATTTCTTTTTTTTTTTAACATACATTTGTACATAACTGACAATTCGAACTCTCTCTCTCTCTCTCTCTCTCTCTCTCTCTCTCTCTCTCTCTCTCTCTCTCTCTCTCTCTCTCTCTCTCCATACAACACAACACAACACAACACAACACAACACAACACAACACAACACAACACAACACAATACAATAAAATATCCTTTATTCACTCAGTTCACATATACATGGAATCATGAGGTCATTCAAAGTTGTAAAGTGTTTAGGCTCATATAAGATGGTTAGCAACGTATACAGTATACCCTGTGTACAGCATATATTTCAAAGATATTTCAAGTTCATAATATAGGAAAAGGAACAATATTTGTCAGAACAAATCCGTTATCATTGGTAAAGGATAACAGGCAAAATGATACATGTAAATCAAGTTATAGCATTTCGAAAAATTTAGTTGAGATAAATGTCAGCTTGAGATGTCTATTGTCCAGTATGTTTGATAAATCAGACGTCTTCATTAAATCTTCTATTACACGTATCTAGTTCAATCACTTTATTATCTTTTCCTGTGTTAAGAAAGCATAAGCGGTGGTAAGATCAGATAAAGTGCTGTTGAAGTGAACACAAACAACCATCTAGATATAGATCGAACCCATCATCCAATAACCCCCGTATTTTCTACTGAATAGGATGTTCATGAATAGATATCTAATCTTCATTTCAGTCTTATAATATCATACAATATATCATATTATATACAGCCATTCAAATATACGAATTGAAAGAGACAATTAACTATTCACAATATGTGTAATGCTGCAAATTGATTTATTAAAAGTGTGTTAAGATAAACAAAATACTAAAACTCTGACAAGAAAAAAGAGCACAATTGCGCAATACAAAAATTATCTTAAAGTATCGAGTATCCCCTCTGATCAGACCAGAAAAGAACTGATTTGCAGCATACACATAGTAGTTGATAAAAAGGTGACATCATAGATAAACAACAAAAAATATATTATTTACAAAGGTAAAATGCACTTCTTTGTAATACATTAAAACAAGTTTTAGCAGAAACACGAATCAAAGAGGAGTGGGAAAATAAGAATACTGTCTTATCAATATTTTACAAATTCTAAACTTATATGACTTTCATCTTCCACTGTGTTACTTAAAGGATAATTTCTATCTTCTAACCTAATATTATCATATCTACCGGTCTCAATTCTTACTGGGGCAACACCACAACGAAACTCACTAAAACTAGATCTGTGCTTTAAAGATTTTTATTGGCAAATTACAAATACACGCTGTTAATCCAGACTTTTCCTGTATGCTGTGTGCACAAAATAATGCTTATGTATCGACTTCCATCACAGTTTTGTCTATTGCAATACAGCACGCAACAGATTACATTACATCACAGATTTGTTTCTATTGCAATACAGCATGTACTAGGTTGCATTATAACACAGTTTTTTCTATTGCAATACAGCATGCAACATTTTGCATTACAATACAGTTTTGTCTATTGGAATACAGCTTGCAACACATTGCATTACACCATATAGTTGCATTATATCACAGTTTTGTCTATGTTACTTTACATCACAGTTTTTTTTCTATTGCAATACAACTTGCAACAGATTATATTACAACACAGTTTTGTCTATTGCAATAGAGCATGCAGCGTATTGCATTACAACACTTTTTGTCTATTACAATACAACATGCAACAGGTTGCATTACAACACAGTTTTGTCTATTGCAATACAGCATGCAACAGGTTGCATTACATCAAAGTTTTGTCTGTTGCATTACAGCTTGCAACATATTGCTTTACGTCACAGTTTTGTATATTGCAATACAGCTTGCAACATGTTTCATTTCATTACAGTTTTGTCTGTTGCAAAACAGCATACAACAGGTTGCATTACATAAAAGTTTGCAATAGGTTGTTTTACAACACAGTTTTTTCTCTTGTGATACAGTATGCAACATGTTGCATTACAACACAGTTTTGTCTATTGGAATACAGCTTGCAACACATCGCATTACATCACACTTTTGTATATTGCAATACAGCTTGCATCATATTGTATTACAACACAGTTGTGTCCATTGCAATACAGCTTGCAACATATTGTATTTCAATTTCCAACCTTACTTTTAGAATTGGCCAAAACATCTCTTTTCCAATATATCCAGCTTGCATATAATTATTGCACTCTTATTGCCTAATAAACAGCTGGTGATGTCTGGTTATTGATTGTGATATGGGAATATTGATTGATTATGATTTAGGATTATTGACCGCGACATTGAATTATTTATCACTGACCGTGATGTGGAATATACTCCCTTTAATTAAAGGTAATAGAATTTTACAATAACTTTTAACTTCAAAATGAGTTTTAAATAAGCGGTAGGTGCGTAGTTTGTTTCGTCCTTTACCAGAGATACTGTCCACTCGCCTAATAATTGAAAACCAATCACTGGTATAAATATCCAGAACTTTCTTTGTGACGTCATCAACAAGAGTACGCATAGGGATGTTAACATTAATATTCGAAAACTGTTGAAGATTAAGTGATATAAATTGCTTTTTTACAATATACATTTAATTTTTACAAGAAATATTTGCTTTTAAGTAAGACCAGAGTGCAATCCGTTTATTGAGTTTCTTTCATTCATAGAAGATATGCGATACCAGTATTTAGAAATAGTTTTCCATTGACGAACAATAGTACTAGGTTGCCAAGTTATTTCACCAACAATAGCTGAATTTGGCGTATATTTGCCAACACCCAAAAAGTATCTCACAGCGCGGTTATGAACAGCATCAATACATGAAAATGATTTACAACCCCATATTGCAGCCCCATTATTAGTTACAGGCCGTAAAATGAGTCAGAAAGTTTTGTATTTTCGTTATAAGAAACTCCTCCAATTATTTTGCATTTAGCAATTAAAAGTCCAAGGGCACGACTTCCACTCTGCGCGACAGCTTTGGCTGTAACATTAAAATCCAAATGTTCTTGTAAAACTTAGTTTATATCAGTGTATTAAATTTTACTAACCATGTGTAAGATTTCATTACCGCACTAGAATACAAAATCAGTTTTAGCAGTTCAATTTGGTCAAAAATGTATAACATTACTCTTGTTACTATCAATAGATATATAATTTAAATCACACCAATCAGATATGGCAGATAATATGAATGGAGTTTCAACTTTTTAAATAATGACCAACGAGTTTTTTTTTAAAAAGTTGGCCTACTTGATTAGTAAGTAATACACATTGAGTAATTTATAGTTGACATAATTGACCAATTGACCTATTGACCTATTGATTAAGTTTTGCGTTCACTCTGCCACGGTTGGTTACCGCAAAAGTATAAGTTATAAGATCTAACCTATAGCACGCTTATCAGCAACTTGTTTATTTCACTTCATTTGTGAAACAAGTTAGTACAACTTGTCACAATAAATCCCACTCAAAGTCTTCCTGGGTGAAACAGTGTTAAGCATACGTTAAAAAATGTCTTGCTGAAGGACATCCCGCATAGCAGTGGTGAAGGGTCGAACTCACGCCGCTACCGTCACGGGAATTTCGTTGTTACTCATATGATAAAAGTAAATACTTTACAACAATTGCCGATATATAATATATATATATTTATCAGGTGTTGATTTTATCAATTCGGAATATACCCCCCCTCCCACCCCCCACAAAAAACAAACAACAAACGTTCGCTACTGTATATTGACGTCGACACATTTTCATTTGACCTTGACACATTTTCATTTGACCTTTTCATTTACATATTTACTTTTTTGGCTACTAATACCACACCACATCACACCATCCACGTCACCGTACGTGGTTACTGCATACATTTCAGCCGACGTACACGTTTTTTATTTAACTGATTTGTTTATTCTCTGTATCTTTTTAACATTTAACTTATAAACTCGTTATTTCAAAGAACATAGGTCCCAACATACTTTTCTATTTGTACCCGATCATCGTCGGTCTTATATGCACGTTTGCATAACATGTGTAACGATTTAAATAAATCATTTACATAATTCTTCTCTCAGACTGTGTGATTGTGGAATTAAAATGCAACTCGAAGAGTCCAACTTTTTCCGTCTACAAGAATTTTTCACCCGCTTAATATAATTATTATCTTGAATAAAAGCAAGAACATAATGAAAATTTAATTAGATGCGTTCATAAGTTTATTAAAGAGAGTGGACGCTTTCGACCACACATATCGAATGATTAATGTTAAATTACAGAGCAGTGATGTTTGGTTGACATGTACATGTATATATCTTCTCTCACATCTTTTCACTATTATATTTTCAAATTACTGTTTATCCTCTGCTTGATCAATGTTCTAAACAGTTCGCACTTTACTTATTCTTCCCAGTGTTTACATGTATCTTGTATACTATTCAGAGAATCAATATGTTTGATTTCGCTTAAGTATTGTATTTGTTTATAAAAGTAAAACTACTAATAACATTTTAGCCATGTATTAATTTTATGTAATATTATATTTAGCGAAGGGTCGTATCTGTCGTTGTAAGAATTTGTGAGCCGACCCAATTGTAGATTTATGGCAATAAAATAGGTTTAAATTAAACTCAAAATATCTGCTAAATTCCTGAGCGCCAGGCGAGGAAGGTTCTTTCTTCAAATATTTGGTTTAACACGCCCATGGATATTTAACCTACGACCCTCCCCGCTGTCTGTCTGTCTGTCTGTCTGTCTGTCTGTCTCTCTCTCTCTCTCTCTCTCTCTCTCTTTATCTCTTTCGCCAATGCATGTACGCACGCACACACTCGCGCACATACTGAAAGGTGCAGACAATAAAGAGTGTATCTGCATTGTTCAGCTTGTTGTCCATATGTACTTCACCATGTAGAAGTTGACTTACTATTGCCATATGAATATATTTCCAAATATTACTTTTTAAACGGTTAAGGATAAATCACCATCGATATGTATATATTTTCGCATGGGCAATTGTAGCATATTTCTCAAGTTTTCGTGCAAAGCGCAGGAACATATATTCCAGTCAGTGTAATTTGCCTTAAGTGCAGAGAAACTTGCCTTTATAGCCAGACCTCGTTTCCTCTATATTCTTGTTTTTGAAACGATTCATGTCGCATGCAATGCTCATACCAGATTTATGAAGATGTCTTATTAAGCTTTGACAAGATTTCAACATTATTGGTTGTCAGGTTCAACATGATTGGTTGTCAGGTTCAACATAATTGATTGTCAGGTTAATCAGAATTATTAAAAACAACATACACTTTGTTTTCATCATTTTTGGGCCGCTTATACTTATTTGTTTATGAAGTCTTTATTACGTGTTTTGATATTGGCAAGGGATTCATGTCCAATGTGCCAGAGTCTACCCTTTGACAGTTATGCTTTCCTAGCTTCACGTTCTGCACTGTGTACACGATTACCAAACAACCTTGTCCCAGTACGACTTTGCATGTTTATTTATATTAAAGATTGATTTAGGGAAAACCTCATTTGCCGCGAATTTAACGACTCAGTCAATCATATCCTGAAATGTGTTTATAATCTATTCATCAAGTTGCGATGATAAATTGCTTCAAGTTTCTTGTTGCGTTATATTTGATTATCATTAATTTTTCCAATGCAAATCTTCGCTAGTCTTTATTATTCCATCTTCTAATTGAGCCAATATATGCGGGTGATCTTGCACGGTAAATAAGTCATATTCGAGTCTTGTTAATGATTTTTACTTCAAGTACTCGGTGGCAAGTGTAGAGCTCTATGTATGTAGAGTTGGCCTAGCATTTTTCTGCAGTAAAATTGCATTGTAAGCACGGACCTGTATTTCAACGCATGACTTTTTGGTGGTATGTTTTCATTGAGGAATATCTGAAGTCAGAACTTAAGAGACATCAGATATTTAACGGTTTTTCAAAAACATCATATATCATATATTCAAATGGCCGCTAAACGGTTGTCTGATCAGATGTGTGATATGTAAATAAATTTCAGTCTGATAAAAAACGTAGATTGTATATAATATAGCATTTTATCAAGTATAAGGTTGCAGGAGATTTTCTACGTAGAAAATGTCATATAGCAGGGATCTCCCTGGAAATTTTGGTTGATGGGCCATTTAGTTCTATTAAAATTCATACTATATCATATATAAGTTGCAAGAAACTGATGATTGTGGAACTGACGGAGGCAAATGAGAGGAAGAGAACCAAGTACAACGATCTTGTCCAGCAGTGTAGAGAAGAGGGTTGGAAAGTGTGGAGCTATCCCATAGAAGTAGGGACGCGTGGAATCCCAGCTCAATCCCTGTGGAAATTACTCCAAGACATCGGAATGTCAGGACTTCAGAAGAAGCTGGCAGTTGGAAGAATCTCCAAAGCTGCAGAAAAGAGCTCCAGCTGGCTATGGCTGAGAAGAGAGGCAAGTAGCGGGAAGCCTACCACTGATGGGTAGTGTTTGGCCAACACTATCGCTCCACCACCACGAGCTTGTCCTGGGAAAATGTCATAAAGCGTCTAACAGGCCTAGATGTTGATCTATATTCTTGTTTCTGGAGCGATTTCATTGACTGAGGAAGTAGGTCAACGTTTAGAATTTCCTGCATTGGGAGACATCACGTTCTATATATAGATCAAAATAATGCTGATAAAAATGTTGTCTAGTTCTAATTATCAATTACTTAATATTTTTCTTCTGAATTAAAAGTATTACGGGTAGATTCGACAAATGTAGTGTACTTGTTTTAACTAATATATTTTAACAACTCATAAAAAAATAAAATCTTATGTAAAAGATGAATATATAAGTTATCCAAAGGTGGCGAAAATTTCATATCAGTGTTTACAGAAGATCACTTCTTACTTTAAAAATGGGCTGAAAATGAGACAATAATCATGTAGTCGTATAATATTAATAATAATTATAATAATAATAAAGACTTTTATTAACGAGAGAACTCATTTGAATAAATTCAATCTTCCATGAGGCCCTCATAATATTTACAAAGTACAACATTAATTTAAAATATAAACAAAAGAAGTAAACAAGTAGATTTAAGCTCTGTGAATAATTCTGTAGAAGGGGTATCGTAATTTTTATCGAGAACAAGTCTAGCAGCTCTCTTTTGAAACCTAAAATTTTTATCTACAAGTGAAACATTACAATTTCCCTAAATTACACAACAGTAATTTTAATCTAGTAAAATGTAAGCATTAAAAAAACTTACACATTCGTACAGAAAGAAACAACTTTGAAACGAGATAGGACATAAAGTAATGATTTACATTTCTTTATAACATTGCCGACTTGAGTATGTCAAGACAGCGTATTATCAATCATAACTCCAAGTCATCGTTCATGTATACTTATATCAATAGCTTCATCTTTGTAATGTATTAGGTGAGTGTCATTACATATGCGGTTAACTTTGCTTTTGGAAGAAATATACATTAATTTACATTTCGCTGCATTGATAAGCATGCGTTTAGCTACACACCATGCATCAACATTATTGAGATCCGCTGTTAAGCATTTAACAACACTTGGAAGAGAACTATTTGAAACTGAGAGGGTAGTATCTTCTGCATACATATCAACGAGAGTATTTTGCACAGATAATGGCAAATCATTTATGAATATTAAAATAAAAGGGGACCTAGGACGGAGCCCGAACTCTGAAATTCTACACGAAACTTGAGTATATTGAGTTCTATTTCCAAATATGAGGAAAGCCATTTTATCGTTTCTCTGCTAAATTTGTACGTTTTCAATTTATGAACAAGTACGTCATGGTCAACTAAGTTGAAAGCCATGGACAAATCAAGATGGAATGCACCAACAATTTCATTTTTATATATAGCTGTAAGCCTGTCATTCAATTTTTTTGTGCGCGCAGTTTGACAAGAATGGTGTGCTCTAAAACAAGATTGACAAAAATAGAACAGTTTATTTTCTTCCATGTATTTTCTAAGATGCATACTAACGTGATGTTCTAAAATTAATGATATCATCGGAAGAATTTATATAGGCCTATCAATTGATTTATCATTTTTCGGCTCCTTTTTGTAAATTGGGACAATTTTTGCTCGTTTAAATAATTTAGGAAATGCATTGGTGTCTAAACTACTATTAAATATCTTTGTTAGTATTGGAACTATTACCAAGGCTGACATTTTAAGATACTTGTCATTCAGGCCGTCTGACCCTGTAGATTTTGCTATGTCGAGAAGTTGTAGTTCATTTTCAACAAATGAAGGTGATATCAGTGGAATTTGGAATTGTTCAGGATTAAATAACTTATCAGAATTGATATTTAACATATCGGGATTGGCACATGATGTGTGTGCTGGTTTGTCCCGATATGACGTTTCATAAACCGTGAAAAATAATTGTTAAAAACATTTGCTGTTTGAGTCGGTCAAGTTATACGATTTCCATTATCATCATCTAAATAGTGAGTTTGAATTTGTGATTTTAAGCCAGATAAATCATGAAGGCTGTTCCACAACTGTTTTGGATTATGTTTGTTCGAGTTAAAAGTTTCATTGTAATAATTTTGTATAGCTTACAGTATAAGTGTTTAAACCTTCTGACGCTAAATAGTGTAACTATCAGTATCTTTTTTCTTATGAAAACTATTTCGTTGTTTTATGGCATCTAGAATTTCAATGAATAATTTCTTCATTTCTTAAAATTTAAAAAGGAAATGTTTACTAACTTATATTCCAATCAATCCCGTTCTTTTGATACCAAAATAAAAAAAAATATGTTGAATGGTTCCAGATGAGTCGTATTTCCTAAATTTGGAAAACGCCGAAATGTGCCTGCTACTCGGAATTTAGACAAGCGGCTGTAGTCACTTATTTCGGTTTATATGTCTCTGATATTTGTTTAAAGATCACAAGCTATGAAATTGTGTATAGTTGCAATTGGTCATTTTATATTTCAATAATATCATTATTGAACATAAACATTTTCGCCCATTAGCACCTTTGCTTCCGAAATGCTTTTTATCGATTTTCAAAATTAGCATGTATCACACTGCGGTTAAAAAATGCAAACTGTTATCTCCCTTGATTTGTGGCGCAATACACGAAGCTTGCGCTAGATTGTATAAAAAGTGCTTTGGTCCAACACCAACAAGTTGGTGAGGAAAGATGAAAGATGTTTTGTAACTATAAGAAGCTTTAGAAAATAAGGACGGTTGAGACGGAACTACATAAAGTGTTGCAACAAAAACATTCCAGATTGACGTAATATGTTATTTGGGCTGAGTGAAGGCGCCCCCACTGCCTATGGCAATAACAGAAGGACCACATAGATTTGCATTAATGAAATAAGCCATATAAATACTAGACATGTTATATTTGACAACCAGTTCTTTTTTTTTGGGGGGGGGGGGGGGGGATCCTACTTAACAGATACATGCACATGAGTTCCGTTCTTCAGCAAGTAACTTTGTACCGAATGAGACTCAACCCCACAACATCAGTTGTGGGAGGTAAGTGACCCTGAAGCAGAGCAGATACCACTTGACCACGGCACAGAGGATTTCCCACAGTGATTGTAAAGAATTCATATATGCAGACATGAATCATGTCCTATTTTTATTATCATATATCGTATTTTCTAAATTTCTTTAACATGCTTACCGAAATATAGATTTTGGTATTACGACACGTTATATTTCAGTAATTATAACCCCATACTGATGAACAATTGATTGATTCGCTATGGTTTGGCCAGTATCTGCACTGTACTGTGTATAGACACAAACGAAATATACGCTATTTATATAATGTGCATTGTAGCCATCTCGCGTATCGGAAGAATTCGTTCCAGGCAGATCCTTAGGGTCGCAGTCACACGTTAAAAATATTTGGGAAAATAGCAGCGAAGACATGTCTATCTATAGAGAATCCGACTCTTAAACATAATTTGTAATCTCTACGCACTGACACACACCCGGCTATTTACATTTATACACAAACGCTTGCATTTTTTTTTTTTAAAAATCTCTCTTAGTTATAGTGTATTATGCTTTCGTTAGTGATATGTTTATAGTTCGGCCAGTGACGAAAATATATGAAGTGAAATTATCTTTGAGATTGCAAAACTTTCAAGTTTGTGAAGTTAATGGTACATCGAACAGCAGTAAATTTTCGGATTATCACATTTCGGCAATGTTTTAATGGTATCTTTAGATTTTAGTGCCGAGTACTTTTTTCATTGCTTGTGACCTTTAATGACTCGAGTAATACTTAGCGTTCATCAGCTTATTCAAATAGCAGTTGAGAAAAGTGTTCCGTACTTTCGATACATATATTATATCACATAATAACACGTGTTAAGTTGTTTATGATAAACACATATATTTTTTAAAAAGTTAGCCATGTTTACAATACAAACACTATCTACACGAAATATTATCTTAATATATATGAAGACCTCTCAGTTTATAAATTTGTGTTATTCAACTTCAATGCAGAAAACGCCATATATTTTGTGAATTAAAAACATTTACGATCAATTTTAGCTTAATAAGTGACTGTGCTTGGAATTTCGGTCGCCATCTTTGTAAAAGTTGGTTAATCATAAAGAAACTCCGAATGAGGAGGTCAAGGTCGCTAAGCTCGTGTGTAACATTTATTTTTAGAGTTGAAAGTCCGTTTCAATTTCACAACTCGGTTTTTCGTTTTATGTTATGTTCATGCATATTTGACAATAAAAAGAATTCGAGTTTTAAGTTCATGTTTTTTATTCTGGCTGTAAAACATGCATTACAGAAACAGAAAAGAACATACGTTTTTGAATAATATGTAAAAATAGCTTTATTTATATGACAGCGTTTACATAATCAGTGTTAAATTATATCCTAAAAATATTGGACATACAGGTGGTGCCTCTTTAAGCCTGTTGGATGATATCAATACAAAGTTAAATTTATTTAACCGATTAGCTCAGTCGGTTACGCGTCTGACTATCAATCCAGGGGTCGTTAGTTAGAATTCCCGTCCGGCAACAGTCTCCGTGATGATTGATATACGACATTGTGTCTCATAATCATTTGTCTTCCACCGCTGATACAAATGGGAAAGTTATCAGTTACTTGCGGAGATGTTGTATGCTCGAGTAATCGGGTTAACCTTTCATGATACCAGGACACAGTGGTTTAGTTAACTGATCGTCTGTTAGCTCTTGATGGCATAAAATGACGCTAATTATTCATTCATTCAATCAATCAATCAATCAATCAATCAATCAATCAATCATTCAATCAAAGCTTTCGTATATAAATGGAGATTTTTCATATACATGTATATATATGATATTCATTAATTAAAATGACTTTAATCATATGTGTAGTCATCAAAATTGTTTATGCTTCACATGTTGTTTGGTATAAAACCATATAAAAAACAGGAGGGATATGACCAAAGAAAAAAATCTTTTTTAGGAACTAAAAATATGTTAATAGAGAAAAACATCGTACCAAGCGTATTTTTCAAAAATAGACATTTGTGTTATCCATTTTGTTATGATACACCCATTTTTATGATCAGTTTCATACATATAATTGATCGACATCGTAATGACCTCAAAAGTATAAAAAACAGTACAGTTTAAAAAATAACATAATATTATATTTGACCTATGTTTCATCTTAAAAATGAAAAGCAATTAAAACGAGCATTACATCATACCTTTTCAATGACCTTTTAAATATTCAAATATTTTTAATTTAATAAATGTAATAGCTTTCTGTTTATAAGCCGCTATCCTTAATGATTATGTTTGCTTTATCTTACTTATCTTGATAAATATAAATGTTGATAATTTCCACCGGATATACCGTATTGTACACCAACCCGGACGCATGTAATTTTCAGTACATATATGAGGGGTGTTCCGTAAATATTGCGAATGCAATTATTGCACGAGAACTATATTCATTTTTTATATATTTTTTTGGCAATTTCCTTCAAAATATTCCCGTCAGCTGAAACATATGTTTTTAACTACGCAATCCAATTTTGATAACATTTTTCGTATTTTTGAACAGATATACCCTTAATACACAAGTAAATAGCAGATTCTGGGGGCATTACGCGAGTTATATATCATCCCAGACAAGTAAGATTTTAGCTTTGTGCAGAGAAAGTAGTCACAAGGGATTAGGGCATGGGGGTTGAGGGAGATAGTTACCATCGCTGATTGCAAAAGGTCATTCACAAAACGGGCTTTGTGCGCGTTGCCATGCTCAATTTTAGCATATTCCAGACTGTTATGGGGACACGCTGTAGTAGTACTTCTTTAATTGTTTAAATATGACATTTGTATGAAACTTCCTGTGAATGTTCTATATTTTATCACCGCCGTCTTTATGCAGGACTATTGCTAGTGAAAGAACCTTCTTAGCAGATCGCAATCATTTGGCAATACATGGACGTCTCGTATATTCTGTGGCCTAGATTATGTCAGTTATTTTTCATTTTTGCTCCTTATGATGAACCCATGTTTCATCACCAGTAACTAAATTCTCAAAACAAGTTTTGCCATACTTCGGATACATTTTCAGAAATCTTTATCGCTATAACAACCCTTGACCTTCTTTGGTCTTCTGTCAACAAATGCGGTATCCATCCTGCATATATTTTCCTAACTTTTAGATGCATTTTCAAACTTAGATGACCTCGTACTAACGACAGGTTTGTCATCCGGGTATATTTAAACTTTTGTTGCCTTAACTGAAATTTGCCTATCACAATACATACCCTAATTTTAAACACATTTCCAACTTCTTTGCCAGTCATTTTGCATGGGTACAGTGTAAAGAATACGTCATGTATATTGCACACAGGTCAGTGAAAGTTTGAGGTTGATCTTTACACATGACACGCACCAGTAATCAAGCTAGCGTCACGAAGTTGTTTCATTCATATGTTGCTTGATTTCCAAGAAATAATACAGCAGTCATATTATTTTCGGAACACCCCTCGTATGTTTACATTTGATGATTGTGCATATTATAACGCTAATCACCGTTGAATCAGAACACTTTGCTGTCGATGACACGTGCGGCTTGAAGTCATGCTTGTTTTCTGAACCAACGCAGTGGTTGTCTAGGGGTGAAGTGTCGCGTCGCATGCGGAAGGTCGTGGATTCGATCTCAGGCCAAATCATATCAAATACTTAAAACTGGAACAATAAGCTTCCTCATAGTTTTAGGTCTGTTTTTTTCTTCGATGTCAACAATATGTGACTTGCCGTGTGTCTGCGGCACGATACTCCAGTGTGGCAGCGCTAAGAAGACTGTCTCAAGTAGACACTATCGGGATATAACTGAACAATTGTTGTATTGCTAAAAGAAAGCGATGTTTAACACCAACCAGCAGCGATATCAACATCGTTTTAATCCAGAACCAGTGGTAGGCAATGAAGATGTCTGTCACCTTTCTATCAAAATATTCGAAGCATTCGTAATAAGCTGGAATTTATTTTAAGAAACCGTCCTAGATTTTGATAGTTTATCATTTACTGAGACCCATTTGTCTTCTTATGCATGTGATGGCATTCTGAATCGCAAATACATCCTTTGCCATTCGACTGGTTTCGTAGTGTATGTCTCAGCACACTTAAAACACCTAAGAGTATACTAGAACTAGATAATGTATTACAGCAATTACTGTGAACAAAGACAAGCGTCAATTTTATTTAGTTTGTACCATTTACATACCCTCTCTCCACTCTCAGTTTATTTGGGATAAAGCATTCGATAGAGTTGAGCACAGAGATCTAATGCTCAGAAGCTCTTGAAACTTGGATCAAACAATTATCTAACAAATCGCAAACAAAAAGTCTTTGTTAGAACTGAGTTTTCAGATAAATAACGTTTAGTGGACCGCGTGGTCCAGTGGTAGAGCATGGAATCCATGGTCGGAGGGTCGTGGGTCCGATCATCCGCCACGGCCATGTGCGGTGTCCTCGGGCAAGACACTTTATCCGCAAATGCTTAGTATTGGTTCTACACAGGAAGATTTCAGCGTGATAACGTGTTTCACAATCGAAATAAAATAAATAAGTTTAAACTAAACATTTGAAATGGCGGTTATGTGTGCGCGTCTGTGAAAGTGCGTGATGAGAGAGTGCTGTGCATTATTTGGCCAGTGCGTGTATTATAAGGAAATGTCAATACTCTTTAAAAAAAAATTTTTTTATTGTGATTGTTTCAGAGAAAATTGTATCACGTGACTGTATTCGCAGTGTTTGCTTGTCACCATGTCCACCATGCTACAAGCAGCCGTTATGTTCTTGATAGCAACAGCCGGTCCAGTACAGTGCTGTAAGTACTATCAGTGGTCGGGTTGCATGATGTCTCGTTTAAACATAATATAAAATGACAAAAAGTCGTATGGATTCCAAAAATCCAACGCAGTGTTATTTTTTTTACCTTATAACTGATGCTTGAATATAAAACCATGATTCCATTATAGTTCGTGCCATATGGGAAACCTACTTGAATGCATGTTTTAGGTCATGTTTGGTATGACTGTTCGGAAACAATGGAACATGCACGTTGACATTCATACAACCAGTATGATCTCGTAGAATATGTTTTTTGGAGCAAGCTGGACTCGAACCACCAACATTTGCGGTGAAAGGTAAATGGTCTAGGGACGGCGCCTTAGACCACTCGGCCACTGAGGACCCCTTGTTCCTTATTGAAAACCCTCCGATTTTGACATATTCGCTCATATTTAACGCCTGAGAACGAATACCTTCAAAATATAGCCGCCCAAACCGGGTTATACAGTTTTATTGGTGATTGGATAACTCGCATTGAATCTAAGTAGAACCACCGTCCGTCAGCAAGTAACTGGCAAACGTTTTAGTATTGCTTTTTTAACCGAGTTGGACTCGAACACACAGCGACCCTTCTACCGACAGAGAAGCTAAGTTGATCGTTGTCATGGTTGCTGTTGTATGGTGTTTAGCGTCGCTTTCAACAATTTTTCAGTCATATCGCGACGCTGTCTACTTGAGAAAGTATTCTGAGCGCTGTCACACTTGAGTGTCATGCTGCAGACACATTGTATGATACCCCACCCAGTCACATTATACTGACACCGGGCTGACCAGACCTAGATCTTTCCTCTAAATGTTGAGCGACAAGCGTGGAAGCTTCTAGTACCATTTTGAGAGTCTTTAGTATGACCCCCTCGGGGATCGAACCAACGACCTTCTGCATGCGAAGCGGACGCTCTACCACTAGACCACGCTGAGGTCTCCGATGTCATGGAGCCCTGGTGGTATAAATGAAGTAAAACTACTGCTATGTGTTAACAGGTTCTTCCACATTGCCAAAGCTGGTAGTCGTGACGAGCGGCAATAATGACCACACGTTATCCGTAACCTGGAACACGTTAGACCCGGGGGAGCCATATATTGACAAGTACAACATTGTATACTTTAAAGCCGGTAAGTATCAACCATATCTATGCTTGGTTATTTAATACTGATGTATTGTTAATGCTCGCGGTATTTACCTTTTGATGTTGTCCAACGTTGTCAGCCAATACAATCACTCAGATTTTTTAAAACTAAATCATTATATTTTACATAAGATGTAACGAGCGACAGTAGATGTTGACCTACTATCTAATCCAATGACATCGCTCCAGGAACGAGACAGTAGATCAACATTTAAGCCGGTTAGACGTTACATGGAATATTCAATACAACTTTTAACCTATGCATGGACGACCGTGTTTGTTGGCTCATAATTTTATATGTGTAAAATTTAGATATATTGCAAAACGCAAAATACCTGTAAATTAGAGATGACGGACAACCATGTTTGTTGGCTCATATCTTTTTGTGTGTAAAATGATAAATGGCTGTGATATTAAAGCCCAATGTGCAACTTGCTATACTAAATAATGTAAATAAGTGCACAATTTATATATACTGCAATTATATGTCTCCCTACACAGTTGCTCCCCTTTCTTGCCACGGTAACATGAGTCTTTTACTTCAAAAAAGTCCTATACATTTGGTCATTGGCCTGTGATTTCTTGCTACAGATGAGTAAAGCAAAAACTGGCTGGCATATATTTCCCTGGTGCTTGAAAGCAACCTGTATAGGATTTTAACAGATGCATGTATTTATGAGCATTTGATGACTTCTTTTTTAAAAAATCTCAGAGTGAAAAAAGCTGGTCAACATACCAGTTATTGTGAATTTTATTGTGCGGATACATTTAAAATAACAATACGCTAAGTACTCGTTCCACACAGAAGTATTGGTACCAGTTTCAACGTGATATTTTAAATGATGTCCCAATGCTGACCAAATCATGGTTTCGAACAATTACTGCAGCAAAAGTCAAACGATTAGGACATTGGCCATATTTAGAAGGACGGAGTTTGTCTTACTTACATATTTTATTGCCTTATGCATATTCCCGGGTCGGGTAACAAGTTCTTACAACGTTAGTTACGAATACAACATACTGAGAGACTTTAAAAACGAAAAACTCCAATTGAACATGTCTGGGTAGACCCATTAACGCTCGTCGGCTACCACTAAGAAACGTTAATGGGCTTTCCCCCGCCTTGGGTCAGGAGTTGAACAACATTTATCAACACTGTATTGCAGATATTGTGTTTTCAACGAGGCGTGTATATGTTGTCTGCATTGCTGTAAATGGTAATTACAACCGCTACTAATTGCAAAGTTGGTGATTTAGGGTATCGTTGTTTAAAGCATTAATTCTCACGGAATTGATGATTTTATAAAATTCACACACTTTGTGTGGTTTATATTTATGTTAATTATTGCCAAATTTTACTAAAATTGATAAATACAAAACGTGTTTATTTTTACGAAATCTGACTTTTGCATTTTTAAAGTCCCTCAGTGTATTACATAGAATTAATGCATGGTTTAAATACTTGAACGTTATACTGTTATCAACAAATCCAATGCTTAAGCGAAAACATATTCTCTGAATAATATGCATTGTAACTGTTCACACTGGGAAGAATAAGTAAAGAAGTGCGAAATGCTTAGTACATTGATCAAACAGAATATAAATACTATTTTGAAAAAATAAGAGTAGCAATTTAGAAGATAAGAAGATACATACATGTACATATCTGCCATTGCTCTTTGATTAAACATTGAGTTTAATCGTTATAGTGGTTTATCCAGGGGACGTTAAAGCTGTTTACTCAGATTGGACGTAGTTTGTTTGTCTACGGAAAATGCCGGCGTAGAAACCAATATTGATCGTTGATTGAATAATAGTCAAGATGTTTGACTGGTAGTGTATATGGCCATGTGGAAAACACAAGCGAAGCCAAACTGCGATATAAAAGCCTCAAGATTGCTCTTGGGGTAGGGTTTATATATTTTTTTACAGTCAAACCTGTGTAAGTGGTCACCTCTATTAAGCACTCACTTGTCTTAAGCGTCCACATTTGCCATTTCCCATTTCTATGCTATCAGGGCAATTCAACCTGTATTAAGCAACAACCTGTCTTAAAAGGCCATTTTTGCTTCTTCCCTTAACTGACTGCTAAGAGAGGTTTGACTGTATATGAATCAAATAAGATTAGATCTTGTTTGAAAATGTCACCCAGTTACCAGTGCATTGTTTGTTTGTTATACTTGTACATACTAGATTATTGTTATTACATTTAATTGTTCATAAAATCCCAGAAAGTGACATGCCATTGTCATTTGATTAGGCCTTTTCCTAATTGTATCGTCTCTAAACACCTTAAAAACTAATTTTTATAAACATACTAAATAAAAGAATTTCCTGTCTGTTTATATCCTAATACTGTATTCTACAGGTCTCACTACACAGTTGAAGTTGAATTTTGTTCTTTGTTCTTTATAAACAAAAGGTCTAGGATTTAACACGGTAAAAAAAGGATTCCACATATAATTTTTTTGTAAGTTTTTTTTCATAGCAGGAATGTAAAGCCACATAAAATGCACAAAACAACTGGTAGGTTGATCACGTTAGTTTTTTTTAAAAAGAGGATGCAGTGACACCCTGAGATGTTTTGGAAAAGAGAAGTCCTCAAATGCTCATAAATACATGCATATATTGAAATATTATAAAAGTCACTTTTTTAGCACCAGTGATGTCTTATTGAGTATATGCTATACAAACGTTTGCTCTACTCATCTGCAACAAGAAATCACACCTACTATGAACCATTTTGAAAATATTTCACATATATAACACATATTCACATTGGAAATTTCTTCTAGTTTTATAATATGCTAATTTAACCACTGATTTAGAAAATAATTTAACCTTAATCAACTGCTGAAAATCTTATGGAAAACGTGTAGAATTATGCAATATGTTGACGTCTTTTTTGACGTAGGGTGGGGTTAAATAATTAAAAATAAAAAAAAATCTAGTTTGTCAATTGTTCTAAAAATCTCACAATCACTGTGAAGCATATTGTTAGAAATCAAATAAAAATTATTCCAAAATCGCTCGGTTTGTTTTTTTGTAATTTTGATTTGAAGCATTTTTTTCGAAAAAGTCGAGAAAATAATAATTTCCGTTTTTCGCTAATATTTTCAGAATTTGGCGTTCGTCGTAATTATTGCATATGTTAATTCATATATCCGTTGAATGTGTACGTGGTGATATGTGTTTCGATTCTGTACATTCGGTATAACTTGACTGAGGTCGACAAATACGCGATTTTGCTGCTATAAATCGGGACGTCAAAAAGACCAAACATGGCCATGTTTACGACGTCATAGGTAAAGAAGTGTTATATTAACCGCAGATAAAAAAGCATATTCAAATTGGAAATTACTTCTAGTTTCATTACATACCAAATATTCCACTGATTTCAAAAATAATTTAAAAGGTATATTCCTCCTTAAGCGTAAAAATTATAAGAATCGTAAGAAAAAAGGGGCGTAACTGTGTAGTGAGACGTTAAAGATGTGTGTGATTAATTTTATCAATAACAAATGATTCTGCGGGTTTTTTTTTAGTTTGGTGTAAAATCTTTTTCTTATACTTGCTGAATAATTTTTATTTATAATTTTAAATGTAGGGTTTGTTTTATTCGAGTGCTCACGCTGGTTTAAAGGTTTAAATATACGTTTTCTTAATTCGTTTTAAGACTAGCTTTTACCTCTGTCGTTTTCATTCTGCCATGTCTGGTGTTCTTGAACTTTTAAATAATGTTTAGGCAAACTGTTTACTCGATACGTGTTTGTACTGTTAGCTGTAAAATAGTTCTACGTTATACCTTTATAATAAATATTAACATAACTATAGCTATGTACGAGTACATATTGTTCGATAATTCTATTCAAACGTTTCTTCTTTTTTTTTTTGAAATTGAACCCAACCTATAACTTCATGTTTACACCTTTATTTTGTTTTTGTCTTTATATGAAGACGAGGCAAAAACTGTTTCAGTTCCGCCAGATACAAACACTGTGATTCTGTCAGATCTTGATGCCGGTGTAAAATATGCGGTAATCGTACAGGGTGTGTCAGGAGGTGACGGATTACCGCCAGGCACCCCTCAACATATCAGTGAACCAGCATTTTGTACACCAGTCGATTGTGGTAAGTGATGGGTACAGCTGACTTGCAGCACTGATGATTTGCACCACAGATGACTTGCACCACTGATGGCTTGCACCATTGATGACTTGCACCACTGCACCACTGATGACTTGCACTACTGATAACTTGCACCACTGATGACTTGCACCACATATGACTTGCCCACTGATGACTTGCACCACAGATGACTTGCATCACTGATGTACCACTGATAACTTGCACCACTGATGACTTGCACCACTGATTACTTGCACCACATATGACTAGCAGCACTGATTAATTGCACCACTGATGACTTGCACCAATGAAGGCTTGCATCACTGATAATTTGCACCACTGATTTCTTGCACCAAAGATGACATGCATCACTGATGACTTGCACCACTGATGACTTGCACCACAGATGACTTGCATCACTGATGTACCACTGATGACTTGCACCACTGATGAATTGCACCACTGATTAATTGCACCACTGATGTCTTGCACCAATGATGGCTTGCATCACTGATTACTTTCACCAAAGATGACTTGCATCACTGATGACTTGCACCACTGATGATTTACATCACAGATGACTTGCACAATTGATGACTTGCACCACTGATGACTTGCACTACCGATTACTTGCAACACTGATTAATCGACGCCCCGATGACTTGCACCACTGATGACTTGCACTACCGATTACTTGCAACACTGATTAATTGACGCCCTGATGACTTGTACCGCTGATGACTTGCACCAATGATGACTTACATCACATATGACCTGCACCACTGATGACTTGCGTCACTGATGACTTGTACCACTGATCACTTGCAACAATGATTACTTTCACAATATATGACTTGCACCATTGATAACTTGTACCATAGATGACTTGCACCACCGATAACTCGCAAAATGATAAGCATCTATATTGTCTATATTATTACATTCGTATATCTGTATAGACTTGTAAAACTATTTGTAGATGCAAGAATCCGCTGGGCAGCTAACCAGTAATAAACATACATTTGATATCTCTACAATTCACAAATTCTTGAATGCAAATTCAAAGGTGGGAAAGTCATTGCCGTGGAATGAAGTTCATGTCCAATCATCACAGGTGTTTGGCCGGGCGTTGATTCGAACTCACGACTCCCGAATAATTGATTGACAGTCAAATGCGCAACCGACTAAACTGACCTGGACTAATTTATTATTTTTTTAAATCAAATGACTGACAATCAAATCAAATCACGTTTATTTACAGGAAATAAAAGCCACCGGCTCATAATACACAAATCATAGATGGCATTTGAAATACGAAATCTGTATCATTCAGAGCAAAGTGAATATATTTCATTCCACATAAGCATGTTCCACTGAAAGTTTACTTTAGTATGATTGGATTTTAAAATTTATATGTTCGCGATTTTTTCTTAAATAATTAAATCAATCAAATACATTTCAATTATTTCTTTCAAATAACGTTGGTGGACAACACCTTAAAAAATGTAATATCTCATTATCGCAATATGAAAAATGTCATCAAGTACCATATAATAAAACAATGACCATAAACATACATATGTTTAATGCAATACTAACCATTATTTTTCATCTTGACTGTTTAGTATGACTTTATTGACGAGTCGTTTGTTTTCGGGACATTTAGTATATACGTAATAAATTGCGTGTTCCATAATGACCGTTAAGTTTGTTGTTATAAACCACAAATGTCTGTAACCGGAAATTATGTCACTTTCTCCAGTGAATAGACCTGATATCTGTCCTTTCGCGCCATTTTTAAACATAACATTTTAGGCCGGGACCCGTGGTAAATGTTACACCGGGACACGGGGAAAATGACGTTAAATGTGACTTATTATTAAATTAAAATATATATATCATATCAATAGCATAGTTTATATCCGTCAACTAAAAATATCGTTCCACGACCTTTAATTTGATATATAGTAAGTATAATTCCAAAAACGATCAAGTATTCGGGTACAGTTTTATATATTTCTGGTATTAGTTTTATAATGCAAGTACCATTACCGTGCACGGCGTCAGTGTCATTTGTAAAAGAGTAATGTCAGACATATTATAATTGTAAAGGTACTACATCAATATTGGTTTCTGAATTGTACATTATGTTGTATACATATATTGCAATCTTTTTAATTTCATAATCGGCATTAGTGGCCATTAATCGATAGAAATGATATAAGGATTTCCCAGAAAAGTACCAGTTAAATAGATTATGTGCTCGAATCGTGTTATATTTAGGACACTCAAAGAAATCATGATATTCACGTTCTACAAAAGATATATTCAAATTAGTTATGATTAGTAAGTAAATATACTACAGAAAAAAACATGACACTTCTACTACTGTCATTGAATAAAAACAACCATGTTATTGCGAGGAAGTCCTCTTACTCCAATGTTATGCCTCGACGAGGTATATAATGTATCTGCAGGTATAAAATGGAAAATTCACGATTTACATACAATTTAAATATACCTTTGACAGATGCAGAGCATCAGACCCAGGCTAGGAGGGTTTTTGGTCCGCTACTCGGCCACGTCCTTGTGTGGTCTTCGTGATCTAGACACTTTATCCGAATACGCTTAGTACTTGTTCTACTCAGTACACTAACTTGTTTCACATTCGAAGTAAATTAAACAAGTTTAAGCAGTCAATATATCCGTTATCAGCTTTAATTACACACTCGATCAAGGCTACACATGCATATTGGCTTGTACTTGTGTGTGTCTGTCCGCGATAGTGTAAACAATGGACGAATTTGAAAGCGTGATAGTAAAACTATAATCTCGAATTTACATAAATAAGAGAAGTAAAATTTAAAAACTTCTAAATTAGGTTGCAAAAACTATCATTTAAGTATTATAGCAAGTGAAGTATTCATAAATTAATTGTCCCCGACCGATCTCATATCCAGATAAACTTCATATTTTAACAGAAACAATTTTTAATAAAATTTATGGAAACACGTCAAATATAAACGAACGAGGTCGGACGTGAAAACAGCAGAACTCTGTGCAAAAAAACAACCGTTTTCAAAATGTCTTGCTTATATTAATGGCCATATTTATGGATATTGAAATATGAAATATGTGTAAGTAACGTTTAGCCCTTGATACTCCTTTGATTTACACTCTTTTTGTAAAAATAAATGACTTAGCATAATAAGCGCGCCTTTGATATTTGCCAAGTAGCTGATACTGCAATATGTACAATCATATTTAATATGGATTATTATAACTGTTATATCAATTGTATATTATTGTTATTTAGGTTTAAAAACAGGTGTTACCACGGCAGTAGGTGTTGGGTGCGCCTCGTTCTCGATATTTTTAGTGTGGGTGTTTTTCAAAATACGGTAAGTAAGGCCATTATAAATCAATTGCTAGATTATCATCCAATTTTTTCTTAAAAACGGAGAGGGCGGGAGAAATTTATTTTTTATTTTCATTTTTAAAATTTTTGATGTTTTTTATGAAAATAAAAAGGGCCGCGGCGGTATGAAAATTAGGAGGCGGATGGGGATGATAATCTAACAATTAATTTATTATGGCCTAATGCACTTTTGTATTGTTTGTTACACAGCTGGAGTTTATTGAATCCTTCGATTAATGTCTCATTGCACGGTTGCATGTTGTATACATGTAATAACGTTAAGGAGTTCCACGATGAAACAAATCCACATAGTAATGTATTTTTAAACATTTCAATATATCCGCTCCTAAAATTGCAAATAAGTTTTGAGTTAGTCTACATCGGCTTGTTTTTAAAGAAAGTGCAGTAACAATTTTTTTTAAAAAAAAAAAAGAAGTCTCCAAATGTACTTTTATGCATCCGTCTGTTAAAAACCAATATAAATCACTTGTTGATAACCAGTGCTGTCTTATTACAGTACATGCGTTGTCAGCTAATTAATTATTGTAATACATGAAAATTAAAAGTGAAATAATTACTATTTTAAAGTTATGTTTTTTAGAAAAGGACTGGTACAATCTACAATCTATAATTGTTAACAGTTTTTCTTGTTTTTCTTATCTAGGAATAGTTTATTGTTCATCTGGTGGTTCTTTTTCTGAAGACAAAATACTCTTGCAGAACAAGCTCAAAGGGCAACTATTTGGACTTAATAAATATTACCTATATTTACAAACTCGACCTATTTGATTAACTAGTTCCTCCTTTCTTAATTACAGTATTAAGTTTGAGGATTAGCACAGGCTCAAGGTATAAAAAGAGTTAATATACAGTTCTGTAAAAAGACTTTGAGAGAACTTTGAGTGACTTTTGAGTGTTAAAAAGAGAAATCATTTTTTATTATGGAGAACTTTGGACAATATGTTATTTGTTTTCTCTAACACATCTCGTACTTGGGATGGAAACTTTTAAAATTCAAGATATTGAACGTACAGAATAAACACAACATAAATTTTACTTTACTAACACATAGTATATCGTCATATATCGAACATATAATACAAAATACCATTTAATCACTTGAAATAGATATTACAGTTTTATAGTAAAACTAGGCTATTAAAGAGGATGAAAACAAATCAGTTAGGTAAAGCATTTTTAATAAAATAGGCCAAATCAGCATTTTTTTCTGTTATCAGATTATTAGACTTTAGTAATTCTATAAACTTAAACATATTTTGGTTTGAGTGAAAATTATGTATTTTTTTTTTCGTATATCAGAATAACAAGGAAATATTTAGATAAAATGAAATTCATCTTCCATGATATTTGTATAACAATATTGGCAACATCGTTCATTTCTAGAACTCATATTTCTGGCAGCATAAAAACCTGTTTGAATTCTTAAAGAATGGGCTGAAAAACGAATTTTGCAAACATAGGTTTTTAAGTCTCCAAATATTGATCATCAACAAATTTCACTTTAATAGTACGATATAATTCCAAAAACAGCACTATGTTCTATATAGGTATGCAATTCTTGATGGACACAATCAATAACTCGTTGTTCAAATATTTGAATAAATGACTTAGTGACTGAGTGACTTAGATTTCAACAAACGGAAACTCAAATCAAACATAGGTTTATTTATGACGAATATTTTAACTATGCATACATGAAATCGAACCAATTGCAACTGTAAAATTATACAACATGTTTATGAGAAACATATTTGGTCAGGAAGCGTGTATCCCAAACAATAAAGTAGTATTCACATTGTATATGTTTGCATTTCAATTAGTGTTTGCATTTAAGTGTTTGCATTTAAAATGAATATGAGCATGTTGAATATTTGAATGGCCAAATTTTTATGTTATATCAAGGAATTATATATAGAGAAGCATAAGCAACGTGCTGCTAATTTTAAATCCCATTTATCTCGGGGAAAACAAACTTAATGTCCTACCTTATAGAATGAAACTCTCAATAACAACAAAACAACAAGACAATTCCTAGCAATTTGTGTTAAACATTGTTTCTGTACTTCTGATTACAAACTTTGTATATTACAACCACTAATGTTTTGAACATGCAAAATGATATTGAAAGAACTATAATCAAGTTTCAGGTAATTTTGTTGGGAAAAAAACGTCTACAGTAACGTACAATTTACATTTTGTGCACAAAATTTGGCTTGCTATTTTAACAACATTTAGTCAGCATATGCCATCTCTATCATTCTCTATATAAATCCTTGGCATTTTGAATGGTTTTATCCTCAAACATTAGGCACACCTATTTTATTTTATTTCAGACGTTTTTTGACTCGTGTAAAAAATGGAGCTAAAGTTGATGACATTCCAATAAATATACACCGGGAATTTCACCATGATAATGTAATTCACCTCCATATCTACTTGTCATGAACATACGTCTCCATATGCATTGAACATATGTAAACTACTTTTGATCTGTAATATCGTGCAGTTAACAATATAATTTCATGTCACCTCCATATCTATTTGTCATGAATATGCATCTCCATATACATTGATTATATGTAATATAGTTTTGTTGCTGGAATATCGAGCAGTTAACAGTATACCTTATGTCACGTCCATATCTATTTGTCATGAATATGCATCTCCATATACATTTATTATATGTAATATAGTTTTGTTGCTGGAATATCGAGCAGTTAACAGTATAGCTTCATGTCACCTCCATATCTATTTGTCATGAATATGCATCTCCATATACATTGATTACATGTAATATAGTTTAGTTTCTGGAGTATCGAGCAGTTAACAATATAGCTTCATGTCACTTCCATATCTATTTGTCATGAATATGCCTTTCCATATACATTGATTATATGTAATATAGTTTTGTTGCTGGAATATCGAGCAGTTAACAGTAAAGCTTCATGTCACCTCCATATCTATTTGTCATGAATATGCATCTCCATAAACATTGATTATATGTATAATAGTTTTGTTTCTGGAATATCACCTCCATTTCTATTTGTCATGAAAATGCATTTCCATATACATTGATTATATGTAATATAGTTTTGTTTCTGGAATATCATGCAGTTAACAATATAGCTTCATGTCACCTCCATATCTATTTGTCATGAATATGCCTTTCCATATACATTACTTATATGTAATATAGTTTTGTTTCTGGAATATCATGCAGTTAACAGTATAACTTCATGTCACCTCCATATCTATTTGTCATTTATATGCATATCCATATACATTGATTACATGTAATATAGTTTAGTTTCTGGAATATCGAGCAGTTAACAGTATAGCTTCATGTCACGTCCATATCTATTTGTCATGAACATGCCTCTCCATATACATTGATTAAATGTAATATAGTTTTGTTTCTGTAATATCGTGCAGTTAACAATATAGCTTCATGTCACCTCCATATCTATTTGTCATGAATATGCCTCTCCATATACATTGATTACATGTAATATAGTTTTGTATTTGTAATATCGTGCAATAACAATATAGCTTCATGTTCACCTCCATATCTATTTGTCATGAATATGCATCTCCATATACATTGATTATATGTAATATAGTTTAGTTTCTGTAATATCGTGCAGTAACAATATAGTTTCATGTCACTTCCATATCTATTTGTCATGAATATGCCTCTCCATATACATTGATTACATGTAATATAGTTTTGTTTCTGTAATATCGTGCAGGAACAATATAGCTTCATGTCACCTCCATATCTATTTGTCATGAATATGCATCTCCATATACATTGATTACATGTTATATAGTTTTGTTACTGTAATATCGTGCAGTAACAATATAGCTTCATGTCACCTCCATATCTATTTGTCATGAATATGCATCTCCATATACATCGATTATATGTAATTTAGTTTTGTTTCTGTAATGTCGTGCAGTAACAATATAGCTTCATGTCACCTCCATATCTATTTGTCATGAATATGCATCTCCATATACATTGATTATATGTAATATAGTTTTGTTTCTGTAATATCGTGCAGTTAGCAATATAGCTTCATGTCACCTCCATATCTATTTGTCATGAATATGCATCTCCATATACATTGATTATATGTAATAAAGTTTTGTTTCTGTAATATCGTGCAGTAACAATATAGCTTCATGTCACCTCCATATCTATTTGTCATGAATATGCCTCTCCATATACATTGATTATATATAATATATTTTTGTTGCTGGAATATCGAGCAGTTAACAATATAGCTTCATGTCACCTCCATATCTATTTGTCATGAATATGCATCTCCATATACATTGATTATATGTAATATAGTTTTGTTGCTAGAATATCGAGCAGTTAACAGTATAGCTTCATGTCACCTCCATATCTATTTGTCATGAACATGCCTCTCCATATACATTGATTATATGTAATATAGTTTTGTTGCTAGAATATCGTGCAGTTAACAGTATAGCTTCATGTCACCTCCATATCTATTTGTCATGAACATGCCTCTCCATATACATTGATTATATGTAATATAGTTTTGTTGCTGTAATATCGTGCAGTTAACAGTATAGCTTCATGTCACCTCCATATCTATTTGTCATAAACATGTCTCTCCATATACATTGATTATATGTAATTTAGTTTTGTTGCTGTAATATCGAGCAGGTAACAATATAGCTTCATGTCACCTCCATATCTATTTGTCATGAACATGCCTCTCCATATACATTGATTATATGTAATATAGCTTTGTTGCTGGAATATCGAGCAGTTAACAATATAGCTTCATGTCACCTCCATATCTATTTGTCATGAATAAGCAACTCCATATACATTGATTATATGTAATTTAGTTTTGTTTCTGTAATATCGTGCAGTAACAATATAGCTTCATGTCACCTCCTTATCTATTTGTCATGAATATGCCTCTCCATATACATTGATTATATGTAATATAGTTTTGTTTCTGGAATATCATGCAGTTAACAATATAGCTTCATGTCATCTCTATATCTATTTGCCATGAATAAGCATCTCCTTATACATTGATTATATGTAATATAGTTTTGTTTCTGTAATATCGTGCAGTAACAATATAGCTTCATGTCATCTCCATATCTATTTGTCATGAATATGCCTCTCCATATACATTGATTATATATAATATAGTTTTGTTGCTGGAATATCATGCAGTTAACACTATAGCTTCATGTCACCTCCATATCTATTTGTCATGAATATGCCTCTCCATATACATTGATTATATGTAATTTAGTTTTGTTTCTTGAATATCATGCAGTTAACAATATAGCTTCATGTCACCTCCATATCTATTTGTCATGAATATGCATCTCCATATACATTGATTATATGTAATATAGTTTTGTTTCTGGAATATCATGAAGTTAACAATATAGCTTCATTTCACCTCCATATCTATTTGTCATGAATATGCATCTCCATATACATTGATTATATGTAATATAGTTTTGTTTCTAGAATATCATGCAGTTAACAGTATACCTTATGTCACCTTCATATCTATTTGTCATGAACATGCCTCTCCATATACATTGATTATATGTAATATATTTTTGTTGCTGGAATATCGAGCAGTTAACAATATAGCTCCATGTCACTTCCATATATATTTGTCATGAATATGCATCTCCATATACATTGATTATATGTAATATAGTTTTGTGTCTGGAATATCGAGCAGTTAACAGTATAGCTTCATGTCACCTCCATTTCTATTTGCCATGAATAAGCATCTCCTTATACATTGATTATATGTAATATAGTTTTGTTTCTGTAATATCGTGCAGTAACAATATAGCTTCATGTCATCTCCATATCTATTTGTCATGAATATGCCTCTCCATATACATTGATTAAATGTAATATAGTTTTGTTTCTGGAATATCGTGCAGTTAACAGTATAGCTTCATGTCACCTCCATATCTATTTGTCATGAACATGCATCTCCATATACATTGATTATATGTAATATAGTTTTGTTGCTGGAATATCGTGCAGTTAACAGTATAGCTTCATTTCACCTCCATATCTATTTGTCATGAATATGCATCTCCATATACATTGATTATATGTAATATAGTTTTGTTTCTGGAATATCATGCAGTTAACAATATAGGTTCATGTCACCTCCATATCTGTTTTTCATGAATATGCCTCTCCATATACATTGATTATATGTAATTTAGTTTTGTTTCTGGAATATCATGCAGTTAAAAATATAGCTTCATGTCACCTCCATATCTATTTGTCATGAATATGCCTCTCCATATACATTGATTATATGTAATATAGTTTTGTTTCTGGAATATCATGCAGTTAACAATATAGCTTCATGTCACCTCCATATCTAATTGTCATGAATATGCCTCTCCATATACATTGATTATATGTAATATAGTTTTGTTTCTGGAATATCGTGCAGTAACAATATAGCTTCATGTTACCTTCATATCTATTTGACATGAATATGCATCTCCATATACATTGATTATATGTAATATAGTTTTGTTTCGGGAATATCGAGCAGTTAACAGTATACCTTATGTCACCTTCATATCTATTTGTCATGAATATGCCTCTCCATATACATTGATTATATGTAATATAGTTTGTTTCTTGAATATCGTGCAGTTAACAGTATAGCTTCATGTCACCTCCATATCTATTTGTCATGAATATGCATTTCCATATACATTGATTATATGTAATATAGTTTTGTTTCTGGAATATCGAGCAGTTAAAGGTATACCTTATGTCACCTTCATATCTATTTGTCATGAATATGCCTCTCCATATACATTGATTATATGTAATATAGTTTTGTTTCGGAATATCGATCTGTTAACAATATAGCTTCATGTGACCTCCATATCTATCTGTCATGAATATGCCTCTCCATATATATTGATTACATGTAATATAGTTTTGTTTCTGGAATATCGTGCAGTTAACAGTATAGATGCATGTCACTTCCATATCTACTTGACACGAACATGCCTCTACACATACATTGATTATATATATATTCGGTGCTGTTTGACAATACGTCTTCAAAAAAATATTAATATGTCAAATACACCAAAACGTGGCAAACTCGATATCTAAATTGGACTCGCAATCTTGAAAGAAAATTTCCATTCTAAAATTAGACAGCACTTGAATACTGCTTGACGGCACCTTCCCATCGTCATTAGGACTTATTCTATTATGAAACATTTTTTTATTTGTGTAAACCTGTAGAACTGATTGAATTGAAATCAAAATAAAATCACATGGCTCTTTTAATACGTCACAAAATATGCTGTAAAGCTATTTTAATCTACCTTAGACGCGTACCCAAGTTAGGAAAGTCTATTTCAGTATAGTTGAAATAGATATCCGTTTAGTAATAAGGGACCAGATGGTAAATATTGGAATATAATGTTTTCACCAATTTTAAAATTTTGAACGATCCTGATATATATTTTTAATGTTGAGTTGTAATGCAGCAGAATATTTGTTGTGGTATCAGGGTACATGCAGGGCTGGGTGTGACCTAGTTCGCATCACTCGCTTGTCAATTGGTGACACTCGTAAGCTCACTTACTTCACATATACATAGAAAAATACATTGTAAACAAACAATTTGTTCAAGGTAAAATACAAAATGTTTAATGTGTATATATGTATAGAAAAGCTAAATTGTTTATTGCATATATGTTTATTAAACATTAAATGTTTAATGTATATATGTATAGTAAATATAAAATGTTAAATGTAAATATGCATAGAAAACATGGAATGTTTAATGTATATATGTATAGTAAAGCTAAAATATTTAATATTATATATATATATAGTAAAGAAGAAGTGTTTAATGTGTATGATTATGTATAGTAAAGATAAAGTGTTAAATATATGTTCATTAAAGATAAAATGACTAATGTATAAATTTATAGTAAAAATTAAATGTTTAATAAATGTTTATTAAAGATGAAATGTTTAATGTATAAATTTATAGTAAAGATTAAATGTTAACTTTATATATTTTTTTTAAAACTAAAAACTCTATACAGTAAAGATATTTTTTTTAATATATGTTTATTAAATATAAAATGTTTAATGTTTCTATATAGAGTAAAGTTAATATGTTTAGTATCTGTTTATTTAAGCTAAATATTTAATGTCAACTTTTGTAAAGCTAAACTATTTAGTATATATTGTTTAAAAAAATAGGAATTTTAATGTATACATCTACTGGTACTTTTTTTCATTTCTGTGTCTATTTAGTAAAGATACACTATTTGACAAATATGTCTGTTTATTTCAGTATACCAGCTATGGGGTTAATGACAGTGATTTAAATATGTGTACAATAGCTCTTGTTAATAATGATTGTATTGATGATACTGCAAAGGATGTTCACCGAAAACTGTTACAAAGCCTGGAGAAACTAGTTCCCGATAAACATATTGGATCCATCCAAGATACTGATATTAAAACATTAATTCAAAATATGGATGAAATAAATGAGTCTGGTGCTTTAGCTGTAAACGAGTCGGATTCTAACCATGTTATACACAATGTTTCCAATAATAAGCAAAAAGAAGTAGTCGGTAAAGATACATTGTTGAAAATGAACAATAGAAATTCGCTTGAAAGTATCTTTGAGGAAGGAAGTATTGCTGCAATGGACCAGCTTAAAGATAGCAACGGTAGTAAATATTCATATGTGAATGCGATAAAAGTATCAAGTCAATTAGAATCAGAAGTTAACGAAAAACACGACAATATCGATACTTTTGAGCATTCCATCGAAGCTTTTAAATGCCCTACCCATTTATATGCTAAGAACACTGATCAACCTGATAGTGTGTGCATGGCTGATGAAACAGAAAATGCACTTAATCGAAATTGGCAAGTCAACAACAACCTAACAACTTCAAAAACTGTATCTTGGATACCTTTAGTGACCAAAGAAAAAATGAATTGTGTACAAAAAGCACAACCTGTTGGACAAATAACTGATCGTGTCTTGAATAAATCAGGTTTCGTTTCTTCGGAGATAAACGCCACCCTAGTTACCTACCTCTCTTCTATATTACCACAACAAGGGCACGAAACCATTGTCGATGACTATGTGCCTGTTGACAGTTTACTAACATTACAACAATCCTACATTACCAAACAAGGTGAAGACTTGGACTTTAAAGTTACAAAATGACAGTACACCTAACAAATTCAAAACCTGGACTTATAGATAATTACTTATCATTCCTTTAAAGATACAAAATGATAAGATGGTATCTAGTATATAGCTACACAGTACAACCACACCAAACAAGGAAGAGACTTATAGATAATCACTTATCATTTCTTTAAAGATACAAAATGATAATATAGTTTCTAGTATATAGCTACACAGTACAACCACACCAAACAAGGTCGCGACTTATAGATACTCACTTATCATTTCTTTAAAGATACAAAATGATACGATAGTATCTAGTATATAGCTACACAGTACAACCACATCAAACAAGGTGGATACTGATCGATTATCAAGTATCACTCCTTTAAAGATACAAAATGATAAGTTTTCACCACTTTATAACTATGAATTGCATTATATTTCGATGGCTTAGTACTAGTAAAATGAAAATGCGTACATAAAAAAAATGATACAGACATACATTGTAATTCATATAATTAAAAAAAAAATGATGAAGCTTGTACGTCATACGAGCATACCTAACTTTCCCAGTCTTCAGTAATGGCGCAATGCACACTTAAATTTGAAAAGTCGAAAAGTTTTAATATCAAACAAACGTCTAACTGCTAACATGGAACTATACAGAGGAGGATAGGCAACTGATTGAACGCTCGCGTCTTCACGCCAAATGTCGCAATATCTCGTTTTCAATTATCTTAATTTCCACTTATACCAGGAACACAAATCAAACTTCTTATATTGCATAATGAAGTTATCATCAAACACAATACCATTCCCAGCCATTTGTGTTTAAAATTGTGAAATTACTTTTAATAACAAAATGTGTATGCTGCTTCTAAAATAACCAAAATAAGTACGAGACATTTTACTTCCAACCTCAACATATTTATATCTAGATAATTGTTTCGTCATCGAAACATTTTAGATTATCTAAGAGTACATGCAACTTATATTTTATTTACTAGAAATCAGCCGACTATAAATTACGTATGATTATTTTACCAATTTCTTCATGTGCTATTTTTATCAACATTTAGTCAGGAGCTGCAAGTTTCCTATCCTTCTATATAAGTCCTTACTGCTAACAACAATGCAGATAACAAAGACGATTAAAAATCAATAAAATATATTGTATATGACATCTACATTATGCACTTTTAAATCTTACATAATCCAATTATAATAAAATCGACCGAACTATTGGATATCTGAAAGCGGTATGCACTGTAAGTTTAATTAATCAATTATAACAACAATATTTGTTCATGTTTGCCACGTTGGAGTGTCACACCCACACCACAGCGGAAGGCATACTCAGTAGTTTGTCATTGAGTGTGGCGTAATGATATTTGACGTAAACTCCTTTGGGCCGTTTATGATTTATGCGTGAGTTGACATTCTTTACACATGTATAAAAAGGCAGGAAAATGAATTTAATACTATAATAAACTGCGATGTGTATGGTGAAAGTCGGTTCTCTTCCGATCTGATCAGTTATTACTTATACATTTGTTGTTGTTTTTTGCATAATTGTGCTCTTTTTTAATGTTATAGTTATAGTTGTTTTTGTTTTTTTTTTCATTTTAACACTTTAGTCATATCAATTTTTAGCGATATGCCAAATTATTCCCTTAATAAGGAAATATTTCTAATTGAAAATTTAAGACCATGATAGCGTTCTGAGCGATGTCACACTGAAGTATCATGTCACAAACACATGGTTAAATCGCATTATATTGACGTCGGGGCGCCCGACCAGACCTAAAACTATCCTCTTAATGCTGAGCACCAAGCCACGAAGTTTATAGTACCATTTTTTCAAGTTTTTGGTATGACCCGGCTGGGGATAGAACCCTACCACGAGAGTGTAAAGAAGTGGTTATTTTATCTATATATACACAGTTAACATTTGGAAAATCTAACTATTAGTATGTAAATAGTGATTGTAATATGTATCACGTGATAATATCTTGTAATTCATTTATTTGAATGGTTATGTACATGTGTTTTATAATATTGATGTTGCTGGTATTGTGGTGTGCGACTTTAATAAAGATAAAACTGCCAATATTATATGAAACATGACAGCACGTTACAAATTACAAATAAAATTGTATCACAAGTCCAAGCGGACATGCTTTTTACTAAAACAGAGACAGGTAGCGTTAGAAAACGTCTAGATCAGCACAGATTCGAGATATTGAAAATACAATGCTATGCATAAAGAGTGATATTGAATGTCTAAAAGAAAGTACTGAATCAAACTTGTGCATCTTAAAAAGTAGCTTATGTGATATCCGTGTAAGTACCAATACAAACAAAGATATGTTACATATTAAACAAAGTATGCTAGATTTATACCAAAGCTTGAGAACTCTCCAAGACAATGTGATTTTGCTTGGAAGTAAGTTTTGCAATGATCAATAGCTCAAACATTAAACTGTAGTAAAGCGGTGGTGATGCCAACTGCAACAGGTACTGTCCATCAAGCAGCCAATGACAATGAATTGTATAACAGAGTTTTCGAGAAATAATGTAAATACCATGGTAAATACAGATATAGTTGACTATTGTGACAATGGTAATAGTGGTAATCAAACAACCGAAAGTGGGATGCCAGCTCCTGTAGACGGTGATGAATTGTAATTTATGTCACTTACTGAGTTTCCGAATTTACCACCGCAAGATTCAGGTGTATCCCAGTTAATTCCTCCTCCATTATCTGAGTCACCGATCAGCGGCTCCTTGTCTCCGCTCATTGCGTACAAAATGGCCGACACACTGTTTGATGACAGAGAAATGGAGGACGAATTTGTTTATGGAAATGTTCCTATTCCAATAAATGTAAGCACTGTCCCGCGAACGGAACAACCTGCATCAGATATATCTTACAAGGATGCTGTCCAAAGTAAAAATTACGGCAACAAATTCAGACCAAGACAGGTTAAACTTAAAAAGAAAAAATCTCTAAATAACAATATTGACTTTGCGCACATTTATTCTACTATCGGGAAACCATCAAATATCTCGGTTAGGATCTCGGACCGTAATGCCCACGACAGGCATTTTGATGCAGGTCAGTCTACTGAGGACTCAGACTTGTTTCAGTGCGTAAAGAAAAGACCCTAAAGGTATTACGTTGGTGGTTTTGACCAATCTGTAACTGAAGCAAAATGTACTCCTATGTTAAAGTTCGCGGACCTAAAGTAACAAGGGTTACTCTATTTAGAAACAGAAAGTACAATTCTGTTGTCGTGCGTCTAAATGTAGAGGACGATGATAATGCGTCACTAGTAGAACTGCCGTACTTCTGGCCCAGAGGTCTCATTTGCCGCCCATGGTTAACGAGGCGTGGGTACAATTCGGATAAACAAAACGGTCCGTCACCAGAGAAAGGGTATAGTCACTACAAAAACCGTTATGCAAATAATGGCTTTGTGAGTGATAATGACTACTCGTACCACGGTGTCAATGATTACAATCCGTACGAGTATTTAGATGAGTGTATAGATTAGCACACGCAATATATCGGTGTGTAAGATTATCAAAACATAATGGCTAGTCTGAACAATTTAAATTTAATGACATGGAATGCTACAGGCATAATGTCCAGTTCAACATATCTCGTAAATATGTTAAATAATAGTAATATTGATATTTGTGGTATATATGAACACTCGCTATATGATAAAGATTTGCATTTTTTAGACAGCGTTATAACAATTTAGTGCTCATGCAGTTTCTGATGCAAATCTGATTTTACCAAGCAGACGCAAAGTTGGTAAAGGTGGTGTGGGGATTTTATGGCATAAAAAATAGATCATATGATCTCATCCATTTCTACAGATGATGACAGAGTAATTGGAATAGAATTAAAATTAAACCCACGCAACTGATCGTATATTTTTCAAGTATACTTGCCATGCCGAAATCACTCTATTCAGAAATATAGGGATTATATTAATAAACTTGAGGATATCTTAAGTATGTATAGTGATAAAGGACTGGTAGTTGTCATGAGTGACATGAATACCGAATTTAGAAGTTCAATCGATAAGCCCGTAGACTCTAGAATATATAGTTTAAGCAAGTTTGTCTTAGATAATAATCTTTTATCTGTAACTTCAACGTAGACGTGCACAGGGATGTCCTCATCACATGTTAATTATAATGGAAAATCTGAAACATTAATCGACCATATATAATTTCCTGTCGAGAATGAAGATCTTATTAACTCATGTTCGATACAAGATGATGATGCGTTAAATGTATCAAACCACAGACCAGTGCTATGTAATATTACATTACCGTTTAATTCAGAACTCGATAACAGCAATATGCCACTTAGAGTAAACCGTCGTAAAATCCGTAAAGAAAATGTAACGGAATATAAATATTATATTGAAAATGATGTACATTATAGTAAAATCCTTAATAATGCTATTAGATCGAACTCAGATATTGATAGCCTATATAGAACAATTGTTAATTCCCTCAATAATGCTACTGATGCATGTATCCCTAAGACAAAATTCAGACACTTTTTGAAGCCTTACTGGAATGAAGAACTAAGAAATGCACATAAGTGTATGAAAACTAAACGTAAAAGTTGGATTGCGGAGGGCAAACCTAGGGGAGTATTATTTTTGTCTTATAATGAATATTAAGGGGCAAAATGGTTATTTAGAAAATTGCACAGACACAAAGTTGAATTCTATCTACAGAAACAAAATGAAGAAATAGATAAAGCTGCGGAAATTGATAGTGCCTCATTCTGAAAGCTTATTAATACCAGAAAGAGAAAATCAAACATGTTACCTGGGACAGAAATGAAATTTAATGGCACCACATACCGGGATCAAAAATCAAATACAATTCAACGGGGGTATTTTTTTAAAGAGCTATGCACCCCTGATAATCCTATCTTGTATGATGGATTAATAAATGACAGTTACAAAAGTGAATACCACTTGATAAATAACTTATTATCGCATGTAACATACACAAATGTTCCGTCTATAAGTACTTACGAAGTGCTCGTAGCCTGCCGAAAAGCAAAACAGTTTAAAGCTTGTGGGTGTGATAATGTTTATTACGAAAATATTACCTATGGTGGTGAAATAGTACTGAAACTCTTAGTAAAACTATTTCAAAATATGACTACATATGCGCATACGCCAAATGATATGAAGAAAGGTATAATCATACTTTTATACAAATGTGGTAAAAAGGCAAAGACTGACCCGAATAGTAATCGAGCAATTACCCTCTCATCAGTACTGTTAAAATTATATGAATCTGTACTACTCGATAGAATTGAACGCGATTGTGCGTATCAGAAAATTAATAAGTTACATGGTGGGTTTCAACGGGGTATTGGCTGCATGGTGACTTCTTTTGTTCTGCGTGAATGCTTTTACTTCGCTAAATAAAATGAGAGTCAATTAAATATTGCTTTTCTAGATGTACGCCGTGCATTTGATACCGTTTGGCATGAGGCTCTGATGGTAATATTGTTCAAATTTGGTTTACCGTTATACATTCTTAAAGTTGTTTTTAATTTATATACCAATATGACCAGTGTGACAGAAACCAAGGTCACTTTTTAGACTGGTTCCCAGTATTACAAGGTACCAGACAGGAAGGGATTCTCAGTCCTTTTCTGTACATCGTCTTTATAAATAATCTTATGGATAAGTTAGTAGCCTCAGAATATAATGTACATTATTAACTGCTCCTGTCCTTCATCAGCTGATGTTATGGTTTTATTATCTTTATCTAAAACTTGGTTAAGTCACATGATTGATATCTGCTACAAGTATGGTATCGAACATCATTATTTTTACAATGCTTTTAAATGCTCGGTCATTATATCTCATGAATCACGCATTAATATAAATTAAACACACGTAAATGGATTCTTGGGGACAGTAAAGTAGATGAAGTGGAGCAGTATACACATTTAGGTGTGCTTTTCAATAAATACGAGAATAATAATGACATTATTAAGGAAGCAAACTACAAAATTAGGAGTACCTTTTTAAATATAATAAATTGTGGCTTATATTCTGGGGGAATTCAACCAGCAACTGCGAAACAAATATATAAGTTGGTTGTCTTACCGAAAGCTTTGTACGGCTGTGAGCTATGGCATAATCTTACTAATGCCCATATACTTACTATTGAAAGAGCACATATGTTCTGTTTAAATTCATTCAGTCTATACCAAAGTATACAAGAACAGACGTAGTACTAAGTATGTTAGGTTGCCTATCAATGGAAGCTGAAATTGATAAAAGAAAACTTATATTTTAGGTCAACTCTGTAGGCTATCACCCTACTTCATAGCAAAGCAAATATTTGTTAATCGTTTATTTGACTATAAGTTAATACCTACTAAAGTTAAAGGTTTCATTGCCGATATAAAAATTGTTTGTAAAAAAAAAATGATATTTCATCGTACTTAGATGAATACTCTCAGACAAGTGTGTTTTCGTCAAAATTTCAATGAAAAAAAAAGTTAATTATGCTGTTTATGGCTTCGAAAACAAACAGTTAATAAATAGATGTCAAAATGATGAATCTCTCAATGGATTCAATCTTATCAATTGTAACTTTGATTTGTGCTTACTCTGGAAACTGGGTAAAACTGAAAGGATTTAAACATAATCATGAAGTACAATGGCATATCTAATGTGTAGATTTTTTTTCAAGACCATTTCAGCAAAATTGTTCCAAATGTGGATTGCCATCTTTATACTTAGTTGAACATGTTCTTCTTGGTTGTATTTATAACAATAGCAAACGGGATCATTTATGGCAAAAATTATATGTGAGGTTTGGTGTAAAATTGTTTTGCTATATAATGTATATGCCGACACGTGTTCAATTAATACATATGTTTACAGGAATGAAATATTTCTTAAATGAAAAAGACAGCTTGGACTGTTTCAAAATATGTGTTTTAGCATTTCATAACATGTGGTATTGCAGTGATAAGTAATATGTCATGCAGTTAATAAACTATCAAATATTAATCAAAACTGTGCAAACTGGCTTATTAAACCATTTTAAACGCTCTCTATGGTTACCTTATATTTCGTTTCGATAATGTAGCCATATTATAAAGAGAATATGTACCGATATGGATTCAAATGAATTTGATTTTCATGTTAATAATACTTAAATTTCGTTTCGATAGGGTTATTTCATATGAAGATAATTCATTTAGCGTTGTATGCGTGCGTGAGTGAGTGTGTTTGTGTGCGAGCGAGTTTGTCTGTGTGCGTGCATGATATTATAGCAATCAAATTTACTGTATATCGTTTTGTCAATTGTAAATCATCGATACTTTATATATGTTTTCAATCTGTATAGTATTACCTTTTTTCATTTGTCTTTTGTCAACAATGTATATTTTTGTTCGTATGCTCTCCTGTATGATTTGGAGGAAATAAAGATATATATAATATATTTATTTATCACGTGACACATCTTATGAAACCATACGAACATTTTTTTTAAATGTTTGTTACATAAAGTAGCATCTGCACATCTGTAGATTATATTTCAAAAAGAGGTTTGACTTTATAAGTTACACTACTAGGTTATAAATATCGCCATGCCTGTTCAAGTCCACTCATAATTACCAAACAAGCATATAATATAAGCCAATGTCAAACACTGCGTTGTTTGACGATATTTACTGGCGGGGTGCGAATGACGCAAAGAATTATAGAGGGATAACATTAAAAACTAGTAATATATTAGCAAAATATATTCTCAAATTTTGTTAAACGTGCTGACATAGTGAACCGAAAAAATATAATAAAATGTCTAGAGTAGAATATCGATCGCTCGAACTCGACAGGACTGGACACATTTGTTCGAGTCAGCGATAGTTCGAATCAAGCCTGGTATATGGTAATTCTACACATAGCTGCCAATTTGGTTCTCATAAAGGTAAAAGTACTTCATTGATTTTTAAAAAACTGGAAATACAAGTTTCCAATTGGAAGGTAAACGGTCCAATTGAAAGATTCTATTTTCAGATCAAGTTTCCATTTGGAAGGTAAAAACTCCAGTTGGACGATTCTATTTATATATCAAATATTTTGTGTGAAGTAGATGCGTGTGTACGTGAAGGTGGGCATGGTTTGTATGTGAGTTTAGCGTAAGTTCTTGTGTAAGTGCGTTTGTGTGGCCGTCTTTGTGTGCGTGAAGCGTACGTGAGTTTGTAGGTTTATGCAGCATGACCGTGAATTCTTGTGTGTGCATATATGTGCATTAAAACTAGAAGTAGTAGTGACAGAAGCAAACAAAAAAGTAGCATTTATATGTGTGCGCACGTGTAATGTACTCAGTGGTAGAAATAACAACAGCAGTACGACAGTACGAATAGTAGTTGTAGAAATAGTGAAAGTAGTAGTAGTAGTAGTAGTAGTAGTAGTAGTAGTAGTAGTAGTAGTAGTAGAAGTAGTGGTTGTGGTGATGGTGGTAGTAGTAGAAGTAGTAGTAGCAGTAGTAGTAGTGGTGGTGGTAGTAAAAGTAGTAGTAGAAGTAGTAGTAGTGGTAGTAGTAGTATTAGTAGTAGTTGTATCAGTAGTAGTAGTGGTGGTGATGGTGGTGGTAGTATTAGTAGTAGTAGTAGTAGAAATAGTAATAGTGGTGGTGGTGGTAATAGTAGTAGTAGTAGTAGTGGTGGTAGTTGTATAAGTTGTAGTGGCAGTAGTAGTAATAGTAGTAGAAGCAGTAGTAGAAGTAGTAATGGTGGTGGTGGTGTTGGTGGTAGTAGTAGTAAAAGTAGTAGTAGAAGTAGTAGTCGTAGTGATGATGGTGGTATTATTATTATTATTATTATTATTATTAGTAGTAGTAGTTGTAGTTGTGATGGTGGCAGGAGTGGTAGTAATAGTAGTGGTGTTAGTTGTAGTAATAGTAGTAGTATTAGTAGTAGAAGAAGTAGTAGTAGTAGTAGTGATGGTGGCGGTAGTAGTAGTAGCAATAATGGTGTTGGTGGTGGTAGTAGTAGTAATAGTTGTAGCCGAAGTAACAGTAGTAACAGTAGTGGTGGTGGTGGTGGTGGTAGTAGTAGTAATAGTAATAGTAGAAGTAGTAGAAGTAGTAGTATTAGTAGCCGTAGTAATAGTAGTGGTTGTAGTAGTAGTACTAATGGATGAAGTAGTAGTAGTAGTTGTAGTTGTAGTGGTTGTGGTAGTGGTGATGGTGATGGTAGTAGTGGTAGTGGTTGTAGTAGCAGTAGTCGTTGTAGTAGTAGTAAAAGTGGTGTTGGTGGTGGTAATAGTAGTAGTAGTAGTAAGTGTAGTAGAAGTAGTAGTAATAGTAGTGGTGGTTGTGGTAGTAGTAGAAGTACTTCTGGTGGTAGTGATGATAGTGGTAGTAGTAGTAGTAGTATGAGTAGTAGTATTAGTAGTAGTTGTAGTGGTGATGGTGGCAGTAGTAGTAGTAATAGAAGTGGTGGTAGAAGAAGTCTTAGTAGTAGTAGTAGTAGTAGTAGTAGTAGTAGAAGTAGTAGTAGTGGTGATGGTGGTGGTGGTAGAAGAAGTAGTAGTAGCAGCAATAGTAGTAGTAGTAGTAGTTGTAGTAGTAGTGGTAGTGGTGGTAGTTGTAGTAGTAGTTGTAGTAGTGGTGATGGTGGTAGTAGTAGTAGTAGTAGTAGTAGTAGTAGTAGTAGTAATAGTAGTAGTAGTAATAGAAGAAGTGAAAGTAGTAGCAGTGGTGGTGGCTGTAGTAATAGTAGTAGTAGTAATAAAAGTAGTGGTGGTGGTAGTTGTAGTAATAGTAGTAGTAGTAGTAGAAGTAATGGTAGAAGTAGTAGTAGTAGAAGTTGTCGCAAAGGTGTTTGTAGTAATGGTAGTAGTGGTGGTTGTAGTAGTAGAAGTAGTAGTAGTAGTAGTAGTAGTAGTAGTAGTAGTAGTAGTAGTAGTAGTAGTAGTAGCAGTAGTGGTTACAGTAGTAACAGTAGTGTTAGTGGTAGTAGTAGTTGTGGTGGTGGTGGTGGAGGTAGTAGTTGTAATAGTAGTAGTAGTAGTAGTAATAGTAGGGGTGGAAATAGTAGTACTAATGGTGGTGGTGGTGGTGGTGGTAATAGTAGTAGTAGTAGTGATGGTGGTGTTAGTAGTAGTAGAAGAAGTAGTAGTAGTGGTGGTGGTGGTGGTGATGGTGATGATGGTAGTAATACTAGTGGTAGTAATAGTAGTAGTTGTATAGGTGTTGGTGTTGGAGGTAGTAGTAGTGGTAGTAATAGTAGTAGTAGAAGTTGTAGTAGAAATAGAATTGGTGGTGGTGGTGGTAGTAGTTGTACTACTGGTGCTGGTGGTGGTAGTAGTAGTAGTTATAGTAATAGTAGTAGTGGTGGTGGTGGTGGTGGCAGTAGTGGTAGATGTTGTTGTTATCGTAGTCGTAGTAGTCGCAGTTGTCATGGAAGTAGTAGTTGTAGCAGTGGTGGTGTGGTGGTAGTAGTAGTAGAAGTAGTGTTGATGGTGGTGGTGGTAGTAGTAGTAAAGGTGGTGATAGTTGTAGTGTTGGTAGTAGTAATATTAGTAGTAGTAGTAGTAGTGGTGCTGGTGGTAGTCTCAGTAGTAGTTGTTGTGGTGGTTGTGATAGTAGTGGTGGTAGTATATGTTTTCTTTCGTTGCCCCAAAATATTAGAAATACTTACCTTTTCAAAAAAATAATGGCTAAAATGTTAATAAGCCACACATTTTTTATACGATTACATACCGGAACAGTATTCTAAAAAAACTTTGGAAACTATGGTGTCACACAGCATGAGCTAATCAGTGACAGTGCATTATTGTATTCTCTCGTCACAGGCTGTGAGACAATGTGGAATAATAAAAGGTAGTATCGATCCTAATATATATTTTAAGAAAATCCAAGTACTTTATGCTTAACTTATTAGCAAATTAAGCACTTGAGAACAGATAATAAAATGGAAATAATATTTTAAAAAAAGTACGTCTGAAATAAGTTCAAATCATATCATATAATCAGAATATGTGCCAAACTCTGCTATGAAACTTTAAAACTTATTGTATCAAGTAAGTTTAGAAAAAAATGTTTTAAAAATCCTTGATTGTGAAAATAAGGATGAGGATATCGGTTAAAGTACATATGTTTAAAGTGTAACGATAAAATACATTTTATAATCTAGGTATAGTATTTTACTGGTATATATGTTCACAGCTGTAAAGATGTATACTGATAATAAAAATACACATATATCCATAATCATGTTATCACTTACGAGGATGCTCTAAAGATCTGATAGTGCTTATGAAAAACTATAATAAGGACGAAAATGTTTTAAATATATTTCATCAAAAATGTTATACTTAAGTTTGTAATTAACTTACGCAAAAATAAAATTCGTAATTTAATGTGTTTATTTTGTTAATACAAAGTACGTTTCTCGTTGATACACAGTCATAACATACAAGGATTTCTATCTCTTTGTTATTCCTTGTAAATAGTAGGTTAACAATATTTGGTATATAAAGTTAATATAATCTTTTTTTAGACGTAATGCTGATAGGAATATCAACTAAGGAATTATATACATTGTAAAAAAATGTAACTTTGTAATTCTAGGATGATTTTAAAACTAACAAAAGTATTACAAATTAACTGTAAATGCAAACATTCTTTGATTCTTTAAATCGTAAAAGAAAAATTCATCCCGATTCAGTAGTTCAAATGAGTTATCTCGTGATTATTATTATTGTAAATAGTAGTAGTAGTAGTAGTAGTAGTAGTAGTAGTAGTAGTAGTAGTAGTAGTACTAGTAGTAGTAGTAGTAGCAGCAGCAGCAGCAGCAGTAGCAGTAGCAGTAGTGGTGGTGGTCTTTGTGGTGGTGGTGGTGGAACGTTAACCGTCTTCATAGTGGCTCTGATACATGTAACATAATTCTGACAATGTGCCACTTCTCTCAGTATTGACGGGCAGATAACAATGAACCGTAATGATGTATATAAAGCGTCAGGGAGACTGTGACTGTACCTAAATTACACAATTAAAGCACCAACGGCATGAGAACCACACGTTTGATACCTAAATTGCACACGAAAAGCCTTACTTGCATGATAAGCACATGAATGGTACGTGTATGGTACCTAAATTGCCCAAGACAAGCACTCACCTCATGGTATGCACACTATAGGTACCTAAATTACACAATTAAAGCACAAACACCGTGAAAACCACAAGATTAGTAACTACATTACAAAAAAACGCTACAGGCATGATAAGCACCTGTTTCGTACTTAAATTACACAAGACAAGCACTAACTGCAGGATAACCACACGTTTGATGCTTAATATACAACAAACAGGCACTAACGCCATGAGAACCATACGTTTGGTACCTAAATTACACAAGAAAAACACCAACGGCATGGAGACCACGCGATTAGTTCCTAAATTACACAAGACAAGCACCAATTGCATGATAAGCACCTGTTTGTACAAGATAAGTGTTACCTGCATGATATGCACATTACACGTGTTTGGTAATTAAATTACGCAAGGCAATAACCAGTTGCACGATAAGCACAAGTTTCGTACCCTTTCTCACTCGATACGCAACATCCTAACTTGACTATAGATTTTTCTTACTGGGCACTAGATTTTCTATTCTATATATACTCAGCATCCATACACAACATTCAAATTCCTTATTTGACACTTTATATTCATACGCGACGCTAGATTTTCTCTCTCAATACACAACATCCTCACTCGACTTTATATTTTGCTTACTGAGCACTAGAATTTCTAATCTATATATACTCACCATCCATACACAACATTCAAAATCCTTATTTGACACTATATTTTCATACGTGACACTAGATTTTCTCACTTGATACACAACATCCTTACTTGACTATAGCTTTTTCTAACAAGGTACTAGATTTTCTAATCTTAATATACTGAACGTCCTTACACAATATTCAAAATCTTTATTTGACACTATATTTTCATACACGACACTAGATTTTCTCACTTGATACACAGCATCCTTACTTAACTATAGATTTTTCTTACTTGGCACTAGAATTTCTAATCTATATATACTTAATAACATTACACAACATTCAATTCCCTTATTTGACACTATATTTTCATACACGACACTAGATTTTCTCACTTGATACACAGCATCTTTCTTTGACTATAAATAATTCTTACTGGGCACCAGAATTTCTAATCTATATATACTCACCATCCTTACACAACATTCAAACTCCTTATTTGACACTATATTTTCATACGCGACACTAAATTTTCTCACTCGATACACAACATCCTTACTTGGCTATAGATTTTTATTACTGGGCAATTTATTTTCTAATCTATATATTCTCAACATACTTACACAACATTCACCTTATTTGACACTATATTTTCATATGCGGCACCAAATTTTATCACTTGATACACAACATCCTTACTCGACTATATATTTTTATTACTGAGCACTAAATGTTCTAATCTATATATACTCACATCCTTACATAACATTAAAATTCGTAATCATAGTATTCATATGCGACACTAGATTTTCTCATCCTTCTTTGACTGTAAATATTTCTTACTGGGCACTAGATTTTCTAATCTATATTTACTCAACATCCTTACACAACATTTAGATTCCTTATTTGACACTGTATTTTTATACGCGACACTAGATATTTTCACTTGATACACAACAACCTTACTTGACAATAGGTTTTTCTTACTGGGAACTAGAATTTCTAATCTATATGTACTCAATAACCTTACACGACATTCAATTTTCTTATTTGACACTATATCTTTTTATGTGATACTAGATTGTCTCACTTGATATACAACACCCTTACTTGACTATAGATTTTTCTTACTGGGCATTAGAATTTCTAATCTATATGTACTCAACATCATTACATGACATTCAAATTCCTTATTTGACACTATATTTTTATAGGCGACACTAGATTTTCTCACTCAATACACAACATCCTTGAAGGTGTCAAATTAAACATAAATTACTCATCAAAGACACTCGTAAATTCCTTCAGCGTGTTAACCTTGGTTTGTCCTTATCGGTAACTTTTGGTCATATAATTTTTTTTGAAAACATTTTATTTTTGGAAATCTTTGTTTTATTTGATAGATATTGTAAGAAAATTAAGTCACACAGCATCCGCCATTGGATATTTAAAAAAATCATAAAAAAATGTGTTTGTTTACAACATATTGTTTTTGTTTAATAATCTTGAATAAATAATTATCATACTTTGTACGTTTTAGCGTAGGATGGCTTCGATTTCACTAGAAGTTTTACGAAGAAATAAGTATCTTCTTGTTTACCTAAGTAGTTAAGATGCTCAGTGTTCGGAATCATGGAGCTTGTTCAGGATTCTTCGAAAATAGAATGTTCTTTAGCCGGTGTTAGCGGCCGTGAAAGGTTTTGCGTATATATCATTGCCCGATCCCCTCCCATGAACATTGTACTTTTTTGTGTAGTTCATTATGCAAAATCACTATTAATCGCAAGGATATTTTGACATGAAACTTTACTCTTTTCGTAACCTGAAAATGTTACTGCGATAGAAGTTATACTTTACTGGAAGTTTTCGGCTTGAGATCATCGAATGCATGTACAGTTTGTTTGCTTTTGAAATAAATAAACACACCACAAAACATTTTTTACAAAAATGTATCCCCTACTGTCGTTTCTTCTGTATGTTTTCAACACCCCTATTATATACATGTATGGTCAATACACCTCTGTTTCTGGCCCGTCCAAGTATACACACATGATAACCTCCTTCCCAGTTTCTTGCCCATCTGAACACTGCGTACTTTCGTGTCAACATTTTTCATAAGCACGCACAGTCTCGAAATTTAAATTACATTTGTGAGCATGTTTCAATTTCCTACCCCATAGACATGTAATGTTTGTTAGCAGTTTAAATTGATGCGTGCAAAATAACTGCCTCATATGCTGGATATCGATATAAATACAATATGATTCGTGTACAGCATTATTAGTAATATTTGGTCGAGATGCTACTTCACACCTATGTATTCAAAAGTAATCACTAAAACTCTATGAATTTATCTCTCTTCTCACGATAATATGCCAAAACGTGAGCATGTGAGGTTTTCAACAATATAATATGTAGTTTTGTACTGTAGTGGCTGGGTGAAGTTATACAAATGGCACAATATATATTTTTAGATCTTAGGTCTTGGATGCTTTTAGGTATGAATCATGACAACAAATTTCTAATCAATTCCAGCAGGTAGCACCTCAGACAATTAACTGAACATACTGATTGTATACAATACTGAAGATACATATTGTGATAGCAATCATATTAAGGTCGCTTTTCTATCTAAATACTATATAACGTAGTTTATCGCATTATCAAACCGTTTATTTGTGCGCACTACCAAAGAAACAGACTGGTGTCTTAACCTAATGGCTGTCTAAAGTAAAACCTCTGGTTACAAAGTCAGTCTTTTAAGGTGTACGTCCACCATGGATTTTTGTTCTTATTCTTTATTATATTAAAAAGTGTGCAGTCTTAGGGATACCCAAATCGAAGAAGTGAAACCTCTGCACTACCAAAATATGATGAGAAAAGCAGGGGTCATGTAGGGGGTCATGTAGGAGTCATGTACCACCCAAGATAATGATTCTGTTCAGTGTGTACACAGTTGACAAAGTGAAAATAGACGTCCGAAATCATGTATACATACCGCATTTTTAAGAATAATTTTTTCCGTCTTCACTTTTCAAATATGACAGTGCTTTACAAATGTTCAAAATACATCAATAATGCCATTCAAGTAAAAAAAGAGCATAAACATAAAGAAAATGCATTTTAAAGAAAAAGAAACATGGATTTTTTTTCGTTTTGCAATGGTTGTATTATGTCTTGAAGGTATGTAATTCTATAGAAGTACAGTAATGTTGTCTTAACCTAAATCTAAGGTAGCAGTCCCGTTTTTAAGAGGAATGTTTTAAAGATATGCAATAACATAGAAGCATAATAATGTCATATTAACCTAAACTTAATTTAAGGTAACAGTCCCCGCTATAAAGTGGATACTTATAAGGTATACAATACTACAAAAACAGAATAATGTTGTATTAATCTAAATGTTATATAAGGTAGCAGTACTTGCTATAATACGAACATGTGATACAATACATAAAACAAACAGACTGATGTCTTCTTAACCTAAAGTTTATATAATGTGGTAATTGCTCCGGTTATAAGATTATCCTTTTACAGAAATGTAAGATGAACTGTTATTGGTTTGCAAAACTAGAGAAGCAGCATAATATAGTTAAGTATTTCCGCCCTAGTATTTCCAACAATAACAACAATGTTATAAGATTATCCTTATTTATGATTATATGTTAAAAGTCTTAAAAAAATGAAAAAAAAATGTTTTTTTCAAATGCACTGTAACAAAATAGTTAGGTTGTTGTGGCCTAATTTAGTACTGTCAGCTAGTACGTATCCATTGTAGGGATATAGGCTATATTAGATCAGGTAGCGTGGAATTGTTAAAACGTATTGATAGATCGATAGGAGCAACGTTTTTAAGATATTTTTACATTTTCATTCTTTTATTAAAGAATAAATCATTTTTGAAATTAAGTTCATCAATTTCCATCAAGTATTAAGAAAGTTAGAATAATTTAACGGGTTTATTTGTCATAAAACTAATTTATGTTAACATTGGCCTAATAGCGTAAAATACGCATCGTACGATGTTTTATGGTTTGCTGTTTCATGATTAACACCAAATTCACTAAGGTATGTGGACGGTTTTGCTATAAATGCTGACTCTGTTATGGAAAAAATGTCCAGTTAGCATAATCATCTTTGGGTGTAATTGTGACGAAAAAGATTGAGCATGTTACTGTTCCAGTACATAACGGCATATGGGTATGTGAATTTTATATTATGTTGTATTTAAATATATATAGTTTTGACATAATCAGATCTAAGTAAAGTTGTATAAATTGTTCATATCCAGGCGCCGACGGTAATGTTTCTAATTTAATTCATATCCACGGTATTGAGAAGCGTTTTGTTAGAATATGGGCCGATGAAAATGAGAATGAGATGTTTATTCTGATATTTATAGAGTGAATAGATACAGAGTTGGTCTGTAATTGTTAATATTATAAATGAGAAGTTATGTAGAGATATAATTGCTATGTTGAGATTGACGGAGGGTCGTATATGAGATGTTGTTTAAACTGCCATGAAACTGCAGATAGTAAGAGTTGAATAAAATGTTATCATATATTGATAAATCTACCATGAAACTGTTAAATGGTAAAAATTGAATGAACTGTTATAATATGTTGATACATCTACCATGAAACTATTAGATGGTAAGAGATGTATGCACTATTATCATATATTGATAAAAACACCATAAAATTGATAGATGGTAAGTAATAGACGCCATGTCATTACATATTTGAGTAACTAGTAAATCTGAGTTTATATATATATTGTAGCCGTTTTTAGACGTAAGCGTGGAATGTGCCCGCTACGTTAACGACGTATAGACGTAACTGGAAGTTAGTTGGTGGCAGTACAGTCATAGGACAGCAACCCCATATACGTCATATGGACGACTTGACGGTCGGAATACGATCGAAAGTCAGTACGGGGCGACGTAAAGCCATATACTCAGTAAAGAATTCTAGGGAGACAACCCAGTTATATAACCACCACCGCAAGGGACGAGTGATGCTAAATCTACGATATCCGGATGCGGGAAGTATCTAGTGCATTTTTATAAACATTCGAATGATAAAAGCAGTTTGGATGGCGATGTAGGTTACGTACGTGTAAAAGATAGAACTGTGTGAAAAAAAAGTGTAAATACCACCATAGGACTTTTTTTTAAAACCAGCTGTGTTTTTTTTTGTGTTGAGTAATTATCTTTAATTTGTTTATATTGTATACTTGTATATTCGTAATTTTATTCATGTAAAATTAAAGTTGTAAATTTTACTTTGTGTATGATTGTATTCTACCCTTGTGAGTTGTCGGCCTTTGGTCATTTTGCTACATGCACAACTATCAAAAACATGCTTAATAATAATGAATATGAAATATGATTATACTGGCATAGTTCTGCCACCAGTTATTCACTAAACTAACGTGGTAAGTTTATAGTTTACCACGTAATTTTCGTAAAAATTATCTAGTTATCTAGTTAGCCAAACACGATACGTTTCGAATTAAGATAAATAAAACATAATTAACTAGATAATTGGTGGCAGTAAATGGCACTAACAGTAATTTATCTTAGTTATGTAATTTATCTTAATAAGACATTTATCATGTTAGTTAAATAGATTACTAGATATTGTTTGCGAAAATTAAGTGGTTAACTAGAAACTTTTCGCGTTAGGTGAGTGGATAAAACTTCAGATGATTATGGTGGCGAAGTTTAGCCACCATAATGATTTGAATTTTTATCATTACAAACTTACATTATGATAACAATATACAAATGCAATACACTGAAGAAATGCGAATAATGGAATGAAGATATGTTAACTATACACCCTTGTACGTTGCAGAATGTTAATTACAGATAACATAAGCCAGGCCCTTTTTCAGGATTGGTCGATGTGTAGAAGTTATAGTTTTAATTAGTAAAACCACAGACTGGCAGATAAATATTTGTCTATTTAAATTTTTGATAAACTTTGCGGTTAAATACGATCATATAATAGATTACAGAGACATTAATTTACGGACAACATTTTATTATTTCTAATTTTGCACACCTGTTTTTGAGTATGGTAAAATTTCAACGTCTTTCTAATATATTGGTAATCAAATGCACCGCCGGTTAAAATCTAAGTGTGGTTCTGCTTCATTTTTCATGTTATAACCTATACAATTTGATTGCCTTTTTGGATATACTAGCGGAATATTGGCACGTCTATGTCTATTTATTTTGTAATAGTCCTGGCGCGATAAATAACTATATCTCCGCCCATTGGTCACGGGGCATCGTTTGTCCAAGGAAAACAATGTAGTTTCTACTTAGGCATTGTAAGCTTGTTTAAGGAAAATCGAGTTGTTTCATTGTCATCCCGCGTCATGCTAATTGTTGTTACATGCTTTTGGGAAATGAATTAGTTAACCACCACCTAAACAAAAAATTATGATTATTTTCTATACCATTTCAACATAACATTGGTATATATGTATCCCGTATAGATGTTTTTATGATGTACACTTGTTCAAATACTCAAAACAAACATCATAACTATTCATATATGTGTAGTGACGTGTATTGGAATTGCTGTAATTTTAGAATTACAATTAATGAACTTTAATGAATTATAGAAGCCGGTAGCTCTTATTTCAATTAGACTATACTGGTTTGGCCTGTATTAAACTAGACATCAGATGTATGGAGCTTAAATGACACTGAAGACATACATACAAAATACTTTAGATCAATGAACCTAGCAAGACTATATGGCGAACTAGGAAGCGTAATAATAATCATGAGAAAAATCAAATATGTTTCATTATTGGATAAAACTTCTAAAAAACTGACAATAATTCTGTAGAAAGACATGTGTATATCTTTTAAAAGAGGACGCAAATAATGACATTAATTATAACAAACAAAACTGGGCTTTGTAGATAATGTCAATGTAGGAAACACTAGGTTTAGCAAAAAAATGTGGATACACACAGATTATTGTGATATGATACTACCAACAATTAAGCAACGACTTTTTGACCAGTATTATCAATTGTACTATTGTTGTATAAATACCTCACGAAGGCTAATGTCATACTGTGCATTCATTTATATAAAGTAAAATACCTCGATAGTGTAAAAGATAAAAAATATAAAATTGCATTAAGTATATATTAACTATCCTCTCATAACTCAGAAATATACCAAGGGCGTTATAATAATGTTGCAAGAACTGAAAGATTATATAAATATTGTAATATGGGTTTCATTGAGAATGAATATCATTTCATATTAGCTTGGCCATTGCACAAGGACCTTCTTCAACTTCTATTTTAAATCTTATTATTAAAGATGGATAACAATTAATAAATTCAACAGATTTATGGTATCTGTTAAAAAAAGTGAAATTCTAGGTATTTCAAAGTATATATATTATGCTTACAAATTGAGAAAAGATTTAGAAAAATAATAATTATCCCTTATTTTCACGCAATATATTTTTAATATTTAGGCTTCTCTTTGTATTCAATTACTACTTTTTATTTCTGTATTTTTTCAATTTAATCTTATGTTACTATATTCAGTATACTATACAGTGTATTTCGGTAGGCTAAAATCAAAGTAATTGCTTAATTGCTGAATAAATGTTATAACAGTTGTTGTTCGACATTTTATTCAAGAAATATCCACAGGCAACACATTCTGACCTGGTCAATATTAAGATTGCCAAGTCACGACAATTGAGTTGCCCGCAGCAATTAACGTAGGTTCTGCACGTTTATTAAATGTAAGCAATTAAAGTAGTTGCGTACGAACAAGATTAGATCAGATATAATTTTAAGGCATAATTTATTGTCATATTTTTATCTTAGATTTAAGGGTCTTACATTTAACATTTTCTCTCACGTACAGACCCATAAAGCAAGCTGAATCTGCTTTTTTTCTTTTCTGGTCTTTTTTTTCGTTCTATGCTTCCAAATGTTTTTTTTATATGACATAGAGATTATATAGAATTTTATATAGCAGTCTAAGTCACGTGGTTGGTCGTGAATTGTTATCCCGCAGTTATATTCTAGTGTTGTGTGCTTAGTTAAGTTTATACTAGTTTATTTTAACTCGACTGCGATGAAATCACAGAGCTCATATGAACCGCTCTCGAACCCACAACCTCTAACGTGAGTGGCCAACACTCTATCAATTACACTACCGCCTCAGCTTTAAATTGTTATTATTATTTATGACCCCTGAAATCATCGATACATTTTATTTGATTTTTAAATATTAAGCGTCATTGATATGCCATTGAGTGCTAATAGACGATCAGTTTATTTAACCACTCTTTCCTTGAATCCTGGAACGAGTACTTGAGCACACCTATCTAAGCAAGTAACTGATAACTTTCTCACTTGAAAAAGCGGCGAGAGATAAATGATAATGAGACACAATGTCGTATATCAATCATTGGAGTAGTAAACTCGAAACAATATCCCCCATTCTTAAAATAGACAGCTCTTAAATACTGTTTGACAACATTCCCAGTATAACGGATCAAATTACAAGCAAATTGAAATCACGTGACCATTTACTACGTCACAAAATAGGGAGCAGCTTTAAGAGGGAAATCTATTTTAATCTAACCTAGGCGCGTAGCTCAAGTTAGGTTATCGCTTGTTAATATACTACATTGGCATGTTTAAATAAATAGTCTTTTGGCATTACGAGGTCAGTTAGTATATATTAGAAAATACTGTTTAAAGACAATTTTAAAAAATGTTTCTAGACAAAATTAACATTTTGAAAATTCCTTAAATTAACAATGTTATGTTATTCTATTGTTTACAATAATTAGTCTGTCTTTAAGAGCATTATTGTAATACACATGTATATATTCGGCTAGACCAATTATAATAGTTTTATTAGTAAATTTCATTAACTCCGAACTTAAACATAGAAGGAGGTAGTGATAATAATATACGTGGATAACAGTTTAAGAATATTTAAACATGTTCATATATAAACTGATATTCGTCTTCTAGTGCAGATTAATTTCAACTTAACTTGGAAACTTGGAAATATATATTTCAGAAAAACACACACACAAACCTAATTGGAAACCTTAATGCAGTAATACTACCAAATTTCAAGCATCACTTACTGAAAATGTTGTCAGAATACCATTTTATCCATGTCATACACACAAGTGTGATATATCGACCGACATGCCATTTGTGTGTATGCTACTAATTTTACAAAAAAACACACAAAAAGACAAAATATTTTTTTTATCCTTTAAACAAACCAAAATTTTTACTAAACCGGTCTCATGACACATTGAAGACAATATCTTACCAAAATTCATTATTCGATATTTTGTCAATAATACCAGCAGAACTACCTTAACTCAATAGTGGGTCGTTGCCAAGCAGCCATTTGAGCGAGCGAGTGCCAAATTCGATACTAATACTAATGATACAAATTTGCAAAAGTGAGTTTGAGTACCGCTGTCATTAAAATTACGATTTCCAAACAATTTTTTGATGATAAACAAATACGCTTTTCAGAAAACTGTCAATTTTAGGAGAGAAACTATATAAGAACTATTTTCTTTCATTTCAATCCCTTTACTATGTATGTTGTGAAATATGTTGTACATAACTTATTGATAAAATATGTTTAAACCAACATACTGTTCCTATTTCCTTCCAAAGTGTGATAAATTCTTATTTCAATTAGTTGAGATATCGACTAAAATCCGAGCTGTTTGGTTGACTGTTTTGTTTGGTATTTGACAGACAAACTTCTATCAATGTTAATTAAATTAAAGAAATCACTGCATAACACAATATTTTGACATGATTTTGGTGATGTTAAATACACACTATTACTTATGACAATTGTTTGTTTGAGATTCAGAACTGTAAACACATATTTATGTTATTGTGCTCTATATTGAAATGTTAGTTGATGTTTTAAAACTGGTCCTTTAATTTTGAATGTTAAACGTAATATGTATGATAAATTATGTATCAGTTACTAGTATTATAATAATGTAGGTAAAAAGAAAACAAACTCAGAAAAGTTCGCTACGCGTTTCGTATCATTACATACTTCATCAGGCAAACTTTATATAATGTTGTTTACAATTATATGTATTACGTCATGACGTCATTAAGCATGATATCATAACGTCAAAATGTGATGTTACGTTTGACGCACTTTCTACATTGTACAATAGAACAGAACATAAGTAAAAGACCATTGTGCCAAAAATAATTTCACAACAGCAAAACAGTGTCAATTTGATTCAATACTACTACTGGTAAGGACTGCAATAATGCAAACAAGATAAAAGTACCAGTAATAACTGAAATGCTTGTACATATGTTATTGTTTAAAACAGCTCAAATAAATATGTGGAGAAAAAGATACAATAATATCAAATAAGTTATTGCATATTATACATATTTTTGAATTGAGACCCTGTTGATGTACTGTACCTAATTTGAGCATCCAAAAGTTTCCTTCAATAGCCTCTCAATTTTATTATTGACACAGTCAATATGCATAAAACCAAAAATCAGAATAACTGTGGTCTGTACTATTAAAATGAATAGCTACATAAGTTGAAAAAGCTGGATAAACAAAATTGTTGATGTCAAATATATGACTATTCCTACGTCGAGAAGCTTGCTGGCTAGTTTCATCAATATACTGTACATTACATTTTTACAAGTTATTAAATATATAACATTGCTACTAGTACAGTTTACTTTATGCTTGAGTTTGAAAGAAGTGCGGTATTGCGAACAACTAAAATTGTCACTTTCATAAATAGTTAAACAGTGTGTGCATCTGCGTCTTTCACATTTACAAGAACTAAAATTTGGATATTAATTAGTAGACACATATTTTGTATTAACTAAGGCATCTTTAAGATTCCTAGTGCGTTTAAAAGCCATTACAGGCTAACATATATACAACTGTTTAACAGTAGGGTTACTAGATAGTTGTAACAAATCCCAGTATTTGTTAACTATGTTACCTATATTAGGTAATGACGGGTTGCACTCTATAACAAACGGTATAACATTATCACAGTCCCTGTTCTTTTTGATAAAAGCATCACTTTGTGATCAGCCCACAACATCATTCAGTGCTTTATTCACAACCTTTTTAGGATAATTTCTATCAAGGAATAAATTATGAAGCTCAGTAATAGACTCCTTAAATTCATCTGTCCTTGCATGGTTTAGAATGACATGAATTATAATGCATATATTGGGGTTGCTGCGTTGTGTCCCGAAGGCGTGTGTGGAGAACTTTTTTCTATTACTAGTATTTTGTATTTTTTATCATATTACTTTTTATTGTTTTTTTAAATATAGTTAGAGATTCTGAATGTTTTATTTCTGGAGCAAGTAGATTTCATATCTTAATGGTTGATGGAAGGAAGAATTTTGTATATAGCTGGGTATTACACTATGTTGTTATTATGTTATTTGTATTACGGAGGTTGTAGCTGAAGATGTCGCCTGTGTTTGGTTATAGTAACGATGTGAGGTAAAGAGATGAAAGGTCGTTTTGCATTTTGAAAATAATGTAAATTTGTATTTTCCCTGCGTGCTTTAAGAGTATGCCAATCTGTTTCGTAATATATCGTTCTGAGCTTCTTCAAGTATTTTTCTAGAGGTTGTACCTGGATTTTAGAACAGTTGTTCCATTTTACATTTTCATATTCAAGTGTCGGCCTAATAAATGCCATATACCTCATTTCTAGGAACTTCCTGTCTAATATGAATTTCAGTTTTCGCATTATTTAATAATGTCCATACTTTTCCTTTAATATTTTCAATATAATTATGCAATAGACATGCGTTTGAAATTGAAATTCATTAGCGAGTGTGTAAAATATTACCTAACCTGTTTATTTTTACATTGTTCATAAATAGAGGCGATGATATGGTTTGTTAATTTTCTTTTGATAAAACTCACTATCCATACTTCGGACCATTAATGTATTCGTTTGAGATCTGTGTTAAGTATATTAGCACTAATAGCAGGTTTGTCAACAATGATGTACAGCCTCGTGTCATTAGTATAGAGTTAGTAGAATTAATGTCCGTATTAATGTCATTTATATTATATACTAGAAAAAGGAAGTTGGCATAGAACAGAATTTGTCATTGATACCATTATTAACTCTATATATAATATGAATCTCTACCTATAAACGTGTCACACTTTAACAAACTATGAATGCATAGTTCTGTTAAAAATATTTTGTTCCAAAACAAGTATAAAGATAGAATAATAATTAAAGCTTGGATAAGAAGTTACGTCAGAACGCTTATTCAGTACGGATCTCTGACGCACGATTTGTTTAATTTGCAACAGGCTAATTGCTCTTGAATAACAAATAAATAAGACCCCGAGGGTGAATCACTTTGAAACGGTTTATTGAAATCACCGGTAGGGTATATAAGCGCATGTTTGGGCCTGAGACGGCAGTTCATAAATGAATCGAAACTGAAAGACACAGTTATACGTCATTTAATTAAAAAACAGTTTTGACAAATCAGATGATGTGGGCAGCCGGATTTCTTGTCTTGTTTGTCATCGCTGAAGTGTCTGGTAAGTTTTGACTGTTTTTTTATAGAAAAATATAGAAGTCGTTTTTTTTTCTCACGTTTTGTTATTGTTGGTGATTGTGTATTTGCTCTCAAAATTGTAATACTGAAGTGAATAAACTTATATACTATATATATATTATATATATTGTAATTTGTAATATTATATTATAATGTTTTAAATGTTGTTGCAGAAAGCCATATTGAAAATATGATGTGTACTTTGAATTCAGTTATATTATGTCATAATGTGTTACCTTCTATACATAAAGATATTATTTTTATTATATTATTATCATTATTATTATTTATTATTGTTATTAAAAGAAAATACGGGGAAAGAATAGAAAAAAGGAAAAAAAGACGTGGATAGAAGAAGGAAAAGCGACAGCTAATATTTTTCACCTTTGACTTGCACATTATTGTCAAGAATACATTTCATTATCAGTAAATAGAAATATCTGGCAATTTGAAAAACAGTATTTCTAAATTTTGTATTTAAACAATTCCTTAAATGAAGTTTATCAGGATTTTTCAAAATTTTAAAATGTGCTTCATACATTTTAATCAATAGTTTGGTTATATATACGCACTGACCACGTATTGACATAAGAATATATTTAAACATGCCAAAGTAATATATTGAAAATGGTTTTCCTAACTTGGTCTACGCGTTCGTATTTTGTGACGTATCATTTCATTTCAATTTCCAATTGATTCGTCATACTGATTTACAAACAAGTATAAGAGAATTTGTTCCATCTTAAAAAATAATCCAAATAATGATGTGAATATTGTCAGGCAGCATATGAGTGATGTCTTTACTCAGAATAGGGATTGCGTTTTAAGTTTACCACTCTGATTTAAATATCTTTTGCACGTTAGGATTTTGTTCATTTATGGTAATGAGATGCTCTGTACCTTTGTACCTACGTAGATGGCATGTTTAAAAGATATGGTTTATTGGCGGATTTAGTACACAGCATGTACGCTTTATTGAAAATAATAACAACTCATAAAGTATTTCATGGCGAGAAATGAAAAATAATAAACACGTTGGTCGTGCAAATAGCCGAATACCTACCGTCTCCCTGCCCCCTAAAATGGCGTCGATGTGCACAACTCATCAATACATTTTGTTAGTTTGTTATTCAATTTTCGAATTTCGTTACCCGTTTATAATATGTAACTCTTTATTATTTGTTAAAAAGCATATGGTAATTTCACGTCGAATACCAAGCAGATGTACGAGCATCATACTAGCTTCAGTTTGAAAGTTGTTCAGATAACTCAATACTATTCTCGATTTGCCACCTTTAACAACATGACTAAGACATTGCAGTCTTATTATTAGCTACACACATGCAGCATCCTTTAACCACACGAAAAAAAAAAGATTAAATGAACACGGCACTCGTTAGAAATATTCCTACCTGCTGCAGACATAAGACAGCAATGTTGCTATTGTTACCCCGGCCCATTAGCGGTACAACGGTAAATAATGGTGCATCGACATATTCTAAATGTTGAATCGCCATTTTTTTTATGATGCGCTGATATATCTTACGGGGTAAGCCAACCATTGATTTTTGTTCTTTATTCTATAATAATAAAAAAGTTTGAAGACTTGTCATTCATAGAAAGCCCCAGATGAAAGAATTGTTTGTCAACCTCTTCACTACCAAAATATGATGAGAAAAGTAGGGGTCTTGTGATATATATTTTTTTCTGTTCAGCATGCACAGCAGACTTCCAAAATCATGTTTTATACCCCAAATTCCAAGAATTATTTTTTTCTAAATTCACAATTCAAACATGATAATGCTTTCAAATTGTGAAAAATAGGCCATCATCAATAATACCTTTCAAATAAAAAAATGAGCATTAAGATCAGAAAAATGCATTTTTAATAGAGAAGAAACGATTATTATGTATCACCGTCATTATGCGAAACATTTTCTTTTTCCATTCATAGTACTATGCCTTAACGGTGCAACGGTATTTTTTATCGGTGTACCGTTTAAACGAAATGTCACCGCACCGTCTCAGGTATCCCCTACCGGTGCGTTTGACCTATTGGTACACTATATAGACATACCATTAAGACACAATAAGAAGACTCTGTGCATATTTAAAGAATACCAATTGTTGTTTGTAGGTGAAACTGTATATCTGGAAGATATAAATGGCGATCACGAAAGACGTAATTTAGAATTTGGACTTCCGGAGACGCTGAACTTCAATCTACGTCACAAAGGTGGAGCCGTTGAGCTTCAATTGAAAGAAAACAAGCGTCTGCAGTCCAATGCGCCTATCGCAGTCTCACGAAAGGATGCTTCTGGTAACAGTCGTATAGTGAAGGTAGATGTACCCGTCAGTCAGGTAAGCATTAATTACTTATAATATTGAGTTTTGCAAAAAAAAATTTTTTTTCTTTTATCCATACATCAAGGATTGTAGCGACCCTTTTTCTGTAATACTTAGATACCAAAGGGTTAATAGTTGACAAGATAAAGAGAGCTAGGATAATTTGTAAATAGTAGGGGCGGATCCAGGAGGAGGAGGGAGGGACTTATATGGGGCGCAAGACAACGTCTCAATTGGCAAACGTGTTTTTCAGTAGAAATATAGTATAACATTATGTTAAAAAATATGGGATTTTAAAGAGTGGATCCGTCATTGAACACGGAGACAGGCATTTTGAGTTGAGTTTGAGATTATAAGAATACATTATGAGTATCAATGTGGGATAGAAATAATAAACTGGACTCAGAGCAACGATAAGTGGTATTGGCGTCAGAAGTTGGCGAGAAGCTGCATGTAACACATTTGCTTATCAGTACGTTTGATAAGACTGTAAAACAGTTGGCCAATACTCAGAGTTAAGAAACAAACGTGGTGTCAAAATTACACGCAGAGACGAGGCACTGCCGAATTCCCTGCATGTCATGTAATTTTGACCCAGAGGGTGGGGTATTTCTATCTCACAAGGATGAACTCCTGGTGGTTTCTTTTCTCCCATTCGTCTGAGTCAAATGGTAGATCCTCGTTAACAGCCTCCAGAAAACTATTCTACTTTTTAAATGCGTGTATAACGCCCATATTTTCACATATATATGAAGAACATTTTAAAGTATATACTAACTAAAAGTATGTACCAGTTAGTACACCTGCTAATCTTTCCGCATATTGTTTGTTTCAATGATTCACTCCGGATATAATCTTTATCCTGACGTTGTTATTGTAGGTGAGCAAAACGTCAAACATACTCGTATATACGTTGACGTCATTATTTAGAGGTTAATACACAGCAGAGCTGGGCCGGAAGGTAATAATCGGCAAGGAAAACAAATAACGGTCCGGCTCTGTCGTGTATTCATGCTTCAATACATATGTTATTGACACGTCTTTAACACGTGATGTTCAGACTGATTAGTGACACTCAGTGCGTGAAGGCAATAACCTTCTTAAAACATGCTCTGTTTGTGTTACTTTATTTGATTGATTGATTGATTGATTGATTGATTGATTGATTGTGTTGAATAGTTTACTTTATATAGTAACATGTGTATTAATCTACTATATATAGTAACAAAAATGAGCATGTTTTAAGCAGGTTATTGCCTTCACGCGCTGAGTATCAGTTATCGGCCGAGTGATTGCATGTGCGTGAAACCAATGGCCACGGAAAACGTCATCATAGCCAGTGCGTTTTCATCATATCGCTATATGCTTAAGGAATCAAAATATTAAAAAATCGCAGATATGATATAAAGTGTTTGCGAACATTATTTTATTTGATTAATTCCATTTCTAATGTAAACAAATCAAAGAAGCAACCGTGTACCGACCCACATATTGAAACTGAAAAGTAAATATATATGTCTTAAAATAATGTATATCTTAAATACGGCGTCAATGTCACAATGGCACAATAGGTCGAATGGTTAACGTGCATGTCATACCATTTTGTCAGTGAGTGGTGCAACCGAACATGTGTATTAAAGACAATAATACACGACATAGTCGGTACGGATGGTGACAATCGGCCCGGAAATGGAATAATGGCCCGAGGGCTTAAGACTCTAAATAACGTCTCTTTTTAAAAGTTTCCTTCGACAAAATCAAGTTTTAATATATCAAGTTTCGTAAACGTGAAATTCCGAATAACCACAATCCATCTGATCACGGATGTATACATATGTGTCGTTATATACTGAACGCAGCAGCTAACCCACCACCTGATAGTGTATGTACCTGACATTTCATGTACCTGACATTTCATGTACCCTGACATTTCATGTACCTGACATTTCATGTACCTGACATTTTATGTACCTGACATTTTATGTACCTGACATTTCATGTACCTGACATTTTATGTACCTGACATTTTATGTACCTGACATTCTATGTACCTAACATTTCATGTACCTGACATTTTATGTATTTTTAAAAAAATATCAAACCAATTTCCTTGAAATTTGGACATGAATAAGAAATAACATTTTCACGGTGGGAATACGATCACTGGTCACGTGTTTCTTATGATACGGTCCACACACAAATCCTGATATCTTCCTATTTACTGGACCGACTTACATGCGACCAAGAGCAAATACCCCTTTAAGTGAGGCAAGTGTAACGATGTAATCCGATATCTCAAAAGATAGATAGTTTTCGAGATTACCTCGACCAACCGGGAAAAAAATGAGAGATAGGGCGCACACACACGGAAGAAGAATAAATGAAAATTGTAGTTTCACCATAATTTACGGTGATTTTATTTAGCAATATATTTACTTCTAATGAATAATGAATGTGCACCCTATCCGACAGATTTTCATGTGTGCACCCTATCAATTATCTCTACAATCATTTTATGGTTTATTATATAACTCAATTTTGAAACTAAACAATAGCAATATCGGCTATTTATAAGATATAAATAATATCAATCAATAATATCACCGTAAATTGTGGTGAAACTACAATTTTCATTCATATTTCTTCAGCGTGTATGCGTCCTTTCTCTTATTTTTTTCCATGTTGATCGAAGTAATCTCGAAAACTATTATTTTCACGAGAAATCGGATCAACCTGTTAAATTCGTTTCACTTAGGCGGGGTGTCTGCACTTGGTTGCATGTAAATCGGTCCAGTAATAAGGAAGATATTAAGATTTTTCTTACAAGAAGTGACGGAAAATCGCCGAATTTTTGTTTAGATCTTATCATAAAAACCACGTGATCAGAGATTGTATTCCCACCGTGTAAATCATAGCACATTTGCATAGCAAATTACACGTTGGAAAACAAATAAATCATCATTATCATTGTTATAAAACTGCTGTTGTTTTTCTCCAGAAAGTGAGGTTTTATCAAGATGCAAGGAATGGTGCTTTCTTCACAGGAGAGTGTTATACTAATCCCCACGGGCCATGCACACGGGTCCTGGTAAGACTATGTTTTTATATTTGTTTATCATCGCATGTGTTTTCCCGTACGTTGGTCCGTCCGTCCGTATGGAACGCCATAGCTGTCTTATACGGTCCATTTTATATGTATTATGTGCATTACTTATTATATCATGTGCATTCATCATTATATTATGCGCTTTGTTTATTATATTATGTAGATACGATATTACATTTTGTAGATACTTTATTATATTATGTAGACTGTTTATTACATTATGTAGAAACGTCATTATATTGTGTAGATACTTCATTACATTATGTCGAAACTTTAGTATATCTTGCGAAAGTTTATTATATTATGTAGATACTTCATTACATTATGTAGATTCTTCATTACATTATGTCGAAACTTTATTATATCTTGTCGAAACTTTATCATATTATGTAGAAACTTTATTATATTCTGTAGATACTTCATAACATTGTGTCGAAACTTAATTATATCTTGTCAAAAGTTTATTATATTATGTAGATACTTCATTACATTATGTAGATTCTTCATTATATTATGTCGAAACTTTAGTATATCTTGTCGAAAGTTTATTATATTATGTAGAAACTTTAGTATATCTTGTCGAAAGTTTATTATATTATGTAGAAACTTTATTATATTCTGTAGATACTTCATAACATTGTGTCGAAACTTAATTATATCTTGTCAAAAACTTATTATATTCTGTAGATACTTCATTACATTATGTCGAAACTTTATTATATCTTGTCAAAAGTTTATTATATTCTGTAGATACTTCATTATATTATGTCGAAAGTTTATTATATTATGTAGAAACTTTATAACATTATGTCGAAACTTTATTATATCTTGTCGAAAGTTGATTATATTATGTGCATTCTTCATTATATTATGTCAAAACTTCCTTGTAATGACGAGATCTTTTTGACGGGGTGATTTATATACTGACACCGTGTCAAAATAATGTTGTTGTTTTATAGCATAAATGTCTGTATACGAAGAGGTAATAAACTCTTTTTTCGCTTTTAGTATACAATATTATACCAGATATAAATTTTCAAAGATAATTCATCATAAAAAGATGAATGATACAATTATAATCAATGATTGATATATTATTCATGAATCATGAATTGAACACCTAAAAACAGGTGTTTTCCTGAATATAAGGTCAGTGTTTTCGTAACTTTGTTAAAGTGTTTATGTGACTTAGTGAAGGTTACAGTCCAAACTCTATTGTGCCAATCCAGGGGCAATCCTGGCGGAGGGACGATAAAACTTTAGAATTACATACATACGACTAAGTGAAGGACGGTTTACTGCTTCGTAATAAAGTAATAACATATTTAGTCTAGTTTCTTTCGACACAAGTTGCAAGATGTCTGCTTTAGACTTTCAGCGTCAACGTGTACTTTGAAACCTTGGTGGAGCTTAATTGCGTTGGGGTACACATCGACAAAGATTCTGTCTAGCGTTAGGCTTTGGGAAAGCTTGTTTAAAACTCATAGGAATATTTATTGTGCTGGAACTGGGAGATTGTTGCATGCACAATAGTTTAGTCACATACTTTAAGTTTGAAACCGTTCTCAAACATAACAGATTAGTTTTGCGCTGGAACTTTACTTAGTTCGAAAATTTAGGTTTGGAACAGTCTCCAAACACATAAATGTATATTTATGCTGGAACTGAGCATTGTTCCAAGCATACATTTTTGTTATTAGTTTGAAACCGTTCTCAAACAATAACTTTATTTTCGTGTTGAAGCTTGGTTTTGTTTCATGCACTTTAGGTTAGTTTGAAGACGTATGTTTGAAACAGTCTTCAAACATATAGGTGTATTTTTATGCTGGAGCTGAGCATTGTTCTAGACAGACAGTTTTGGTTTGAGCTTGAAACAAATTTTAAACAAATGCTGTTCAGACACGTTGTCTGAACAGCTGGTCTCATTATTAATAAAGTGTTGAGCACCATTCTTTACATGGCTGAAAATATTTTAGACTCGCGGTATTAGGTATGACCAGTATATACAAATAAAATCGTGTCTGTTTAGATATATATTTAGAAATTGGATAAAAACGCATAGAAATATAAAGGTTACAAATAAAGATTCTAAATCGTGGAGTACAAATAAGTTTTTTATTTGCATTTTGAATAATAAAATATTTTTGTTTGAATCGAGTATAAAAATATGATTTTATTTTTGCATTTTGAATAATGTGTCAAGATGTTGGGCGAGTATCTTGAACTATAAACGGGATCTTCTGTAAGGTGACTGTGTCTTCATTGGATTAACCTGTGAAACAGCCTAGCTTGAAACTGTAGTATATGTTAAACAATTTTGTTCAAAATATATAATATATATAAATTTTCCTCAGGCTTCTTGCCTCATGATTTGTAAACGTCAAACAAAAAATATAATAAAATAATCCTAATATTAAGAAATCTTACAGACAATCATATCAATCAACTATATACAGTATCATGTTTCAAACCCTGTATAGTTGAGCTAACTGTTTTTCAACACTATCTTAATAATGAGACCAGCTGTTCAGACGACGTGTCTAGACAGCATACGTTTGAGACTTGTTTCAAACTCAAACCAAAACTGTATGTCTGGAACACTGTTCAGTTCCAGCATAAGAGTACACCTATATGTTTGAAGACTGTTTCAAACCTTAGTCTTCAAACTAAACTAAAGCGCATGAAACAAAGCCAAGTTTCTGCACGAAAATAAAGTTATTGTTTGAGAACGGTTTCAAACTAATAACAAAACTGTTTGCTTGGAACAATGCTCAGTTCCAGCATAAATATACACTTATACGTTTGGAGACTGTTCCAAACCTAAGTTTTCGAACTTAGATAAAAAAATCCAGTTCTAGCACAAAACCTACCTGTTATGTTTGAGAACGGTGTCAAACTAAAGCATCAGACTAAACTATTGTGCATGAAACAATCCACAGTTCCAGCACAATTAATATTCCTAGGAAATTCAATCACAAGCCTTTCCAAATCCTATCGTTAGAAAGAATCTTTGTCGAAGTGCACTCTTTGTCGAAGTGCAACTTACGTCGAAAGAAACTGGAATTGCTCTATTACGAAGTTACTGATGCATCAAACTCTTACTTTTATATTCAGAAAAAACACCTATTTTAAAATGTTGTCCAATTCATGATTAATGATTAATATTTCAATCATTGATTATAAGTGTATTATTCATTATTTTTTATGATGAATTATCTTATATAACTTATATCTGGTATAATATTGTATAATAACAGCGAAAAAAAAGTTTATTTCCTCTTCTTATAATAATTGCTATATACAGACATTTATGTTATAAAACAACAATATTATTTTGACATGGTGTCAGTATATAAATCACCACGTCAAGTGATCTCGTCATCATAAGGAAGCTTTGACATAATATAATGAAGAATACACATAATATAATAAAGTTTCTACATAATATAATAAACTTTCGACAAAAAATAATGAAGTTTCGACATAATGTTATAAAGTTTCTACATAATATAATAAACTTTTGACAAGATATAATAAAGTTTCGACATAATGTAATAAAGTTTTGACATAATGTTATAAAGTTTCTACATAATATAATAAACTTTCGACAAAATATAATAAACTTTCGACAAAATGTAATGACGTATCTACATAATATAATAAACAAAGCACATAATATAATGATGAATGCACATGATATAATAATGAATGCACATATTATATATAAAATGGACCACATAAGACAACTATGGCGTTCCATACGTCCGGGTTAACAACTATCATACACCATTATTGTTCCATAGATTATAATTTTGAAATAAATTTACCAAAACGCTGATAAAATTGCAATGACCTTTAAGTCGACCAAACGGTGCTCCGTGGCCGAATTGTCATGCAGTGTAAAGGTCACATGGGTTCGAAAACCGTTCGGTCCAAAAATGTAAGAAAGTGTGTCCGTTATGTGGAGTCTTCCTTCGCCAACAAAGAAAGACGCCATATATAACCTGTACTATTCAATCCCAATTAGTCGGCAAATTGCCTGTATAATTATATTTAAATTTACTATTTACTTTACTATATTTAAGAAATTGTTATAAAAACAAAACAGACCATTATTCTTAATGTATTATTTGTATAACTGAGTGCATGCCTACCTTTCTAAAACATGGAACTGGCTTTTTTCTTGACTATGACAAAAGTGTTCAAAATCTTCGGCAGTCCACAGTTACATGTAAACTCTGAATAAGGTTATTTTCATTGCTCTCTTCGCTAGACACAAAAAAAGCGTTCACGCACACACGCACATAAACGCATGCATCAATATACAATCTCGATGCTTCAAAAATTCAAATTAATTGAGATAAATTTTATACAACAGACAGGTAACTTGCACATCGATGGTAATGAGTACAAAGTGGAGCCCATGGCCGATGGTAACGACAGACGCGGACTTAGCTCCCACCTTGGTACCGCCCACTCCATGGAACTTTTGGAGAGGACATTCCTCGACAGTGGCGGCGTGAATAGTGACGGACAACAAGTAGCTGTTTCCGCGCCGACCGTTCTGGACTATGTCGTTATACGTAAGTATTTACTGATACTTATCAAATTTTCTTCACGCCATTTCAACACAATTCAGGCTATATATGGCATTCCTTCCATCCGTTACTGGCAATATTTCTCACACAAAGATTTTGGAGCGAGTGCGACACAAACCTACTACCTTAGCGGTGAGAGGTAAGTAATGTTGGGACGTCGCGTTAGGCCACTTGGTCACAGAGGACCACCGATAGGAATCAAACAATATTTTTCAGGTCTAAGACGCTTTCGGAATATCATTTATTTCTTATCGTTTAAGCCCAGACCGTTTCAAACACTTTATGTTAGGAAGTTATCTTGTGGAAGGACAGTTGTTCTACTCAGATGCATTGATGTGCATCCAAAATCTGCATAATCTTACATAATATCATGTCAATTACAATGTGTTGAAAATATTTACAATTTCATATATATTTTAAGTTTTAATTTGCACATTTGAATTGTATGTACATCTTTGGTTAGTAACGCTTTATATTCAAGTATTTCAATTATTCTTTGAACATGTTAAACATAATTATGAGATTTTTTTATATATATTTAATGTACAAAATACAAATCATTAACGCATGCCATTCTTTTAAGAAAGTTTACGTTTCTTTATCTTTTCCCATATCACATTAGAGATAAGAAAAAAATGCTATTTGGCATAAGAAGTTGGCGTAAAAGCTCCATGTAGCACATTTGCTTACAACTACGTGTGATACGGATCATAAAACGACTGATTAATACTCAGAATAAGACAAAGTGGTACTTGACGTCAGAAGTTGGCGAGAGGTTCCATGTAGCACATTTGCTTACAACTACGTGAATTGTAAAGAGGCTATGAACATAAAATTGACTTTCCACGCTATAATTATTACCATAATTGACTTTCAGCTGAAGAAAAAAAAGAGTTAGATGAAACGAGGCAGAATATGCTTGAAGAACTTTTGGAGAAGTTAGAAGCGATAGCTGAAAAGAAGAACCGACAGAAGAGAGAAATTGTGGCGCACGGAATTGAAATGCTGCTGGCGATTGATCACGTCATATATAACGAGTAAGTCATTCATTTAGAGAGAGAACGAGAGAGAGAGAGAGAGAGAGAGAGAGAGAGAGAGAGAGAGAGAGAGAGAGAGAGAGAGAGATTAGATATAGACCAGAGAGAAAGAGAGAGATAGAGAGAAATGGGAGAGAGAGAGAGAGGGGGGAGATAGAGAGGGAGAGAGAGAGATAGACACAGAGAAAAATATAGAAAATGAGAGAAAGAGAGAGAAAGAGAGAAAGATAGAGAGAGAGAGAGAGAGAGAGAGAGAGAGAGAGAGAGAGAGAGAGAGAGAGAGAGAGAGAGAGAGAGAGCGGGGACAGCAAAATGGCCACGGCAGGACAAAAATAGATATGGAAATAGAGAGAAAGGTAGGGAGAGAAAGAGAGTGCAGATTCGGCTGTAACGTAAGTGTAATAAATTCATATATGTTTGATAATCTGAGTTTTATATCGTGCCGTGAACGCTTAAACATGTTTAACGTTAATCAAATCTTTCAGATTTGCTGAAAGATACACTGGAGAAGAAATCATCCTCCAGAAGATCCGAGAATACTATTCTCACATCATCAACGGCGTAAGTTTTCGTGTTATTTGCAGACATTGCGCCACTCGACCGTCGACTGGTGTAGATCATTAGCTATGCCTAAATGTTACTTTTTACTAGTCTATTGCAGTCCCGAATCAGGTATATTTACCTCAAATGAAAAAGCGGGGAATTCTATGCTTATCCCGCAGTTCATAACTATTTAACGCTTACCAAACTGTAGTCTGGTACTCTGTCCTACCTCATTCCGTTTGTCTCCATATGTAATGGAGAGTAAGGGAGTGAAGTTGTGCAGGGTACCATATTAACCAAACTGTGACGACATTCATTTTTCCCGAAGAAACTGACCAATCAACGTGCTCAAATCGCATTTATATGTGACGGACCCAATTTGGAGAGCTGATCCGTTCTACAGTCTATTTGATGTAGTCTGCATCTCTGAGTAATGTGACAAATAAAAACTTACAATCGGCTTGCTCATTTATTATTACATATATTAGCTCATTTTTTTATAATTCTCAGCAAATCCTTTCACACTATTTGATTGGAACTCATTTCATAATTCAAATCAAACTGATATATAGAAGTCCTTTGAGCATTGATATGGACACAGTATTTCCAAATTGAGGAAAGAAAACAAATATATATAATTCGTCACTATTGCCTGTGGTGCAGACGGGTTTTGTTTTGATTCTTTTGTTAACTGTAATGACAATACATGTAGTTTATTTTGACATATGAACATACATATTCGTCGATTGATTGATTGATTGATGTTTATTAAGGTTAAAACACAAATATACAAGTTACATTAAATATGCATACTCAATTACAAATAAAAAAAAAAAAGATAAATTAGTAAGAAGTAATTTTATAACTATCAACCATATTATAAGATTAATCAAGTATTGCAACTTATTAATTATAAAGTATCACATAATTCAATTTTAATACTACTGTTAAAAACGTTAGTGATGTATCGCAATAAAATATTCTATAAAAAAAACTATGGCAACTAAAATGAAATGAATGACAAGTCTCAAAGAAGTATTCAATTAACGTAACATTGGACATACATAATAGCGTGTTATAACCTTGGATTGCCCGAAAAGCCCGAAGGCTTTTTTTCAATTAGGTTCATGGTACTTACTATGTACGTACTTTATACATTACAAAGCTGCTATTAAATTTTAAAAAATAAACATAATATAAAGTTGAAGACTTTGGAATTTGTAAGTTACAACATAGAATGTTTCCATAATATATTTGCCGTTTGCAAATATATTATTATTATCACGAATTCTGTATAAAATATTACAATTAAAACATTGAGCATATCTAGTCAACAAGTGCAATAAATAAACTATGCTTTCCTAGCTCTGTCTAATAAATGGGTCTTGACAGAACTTTTAAAGTGGCTTATTTTATTAATTTTCTTAATGTCTTAATGTCACCAGGCAATACGTATGTATAGGTGGCAGTTACAACTATAATAACAACACGCCACGTATTTGATTTAAGAACTACCTCAAGGTAAGCGAATCAGTGACCGCGACATTTGTTAAAGTCTTATCCTTAAGACGGATGCGTTTATTAAGTTGGATGAGCGAGGATCGTACTTGCGATCCTTGGGTTCACAGTCTAAGGTCTTAACTACTGAACAACTAATCCGTTCTCATGATTAGGTTCTTCTACAATTCACAAGCATTCTATCCCAGGGTTCCTTGTGTTAAGCTCCATTTGCCTCTATCAATGTCTCATATTTTGCGATATCAAATCTACTCGCGCATTTGTCAAAGGGCAGGCATTGGAGCTTTAAATAATTTTGTTCAAACCAGTTCAACATTCATGGGTCCGCATTTGCTAAAAAAACAACAAAAAAACTAAATTTAAGCGTTTGATTATTTCGGGTAGAAGTAAATGTAAGTAAACTGCCATGTTTACGTAACATTTTTAAGTAAGGAGGTAGATTTAATTTAAAATGAATATCTCAAAATCGCCAAGTCTTATTTTTGGTATGATGTGGTTTTGAGTGTGATATAATCTTAATAAAACGTTCGACTTTAGCAGAGGTAAATGGAGCGTAGCGCATTGAAGCATGGGATACCTGTTGATTCATAACCAAAGGCATATCTCGTCAATGCATATGCTAAAAAAAATATGTCCGACGCTAAAAATGACTGTTGATATTTTTTGCATACCCCATATAAGGTCATTTATGTCTAACATATGCCATATGGGTATCCACCTAGAACTCTCCTCTAAATGCTGAGCGTCAAGCGAGGAAGCTTCTAGTACCATTTTTAAAGTCTTTGGTATGACCCGGCCGGAGATTGAACTCACGATCTTTTGCATGTGAGGCGGACGCTCTACCACTAGACCACGCCGCGGTCTTCTTAAAATAAATGAAACACGACTGTTGTGCTACGGATTCAATAAATTATATGGTTACCAAACTGTCAGCCAAATGGCGTTTAACACTAAGCCCTTTGGGTTTCTTAATTATTAAATGTTTACTAAATGAACACTAACTGTTACTTTAGGTTGATCTCCGCTATGCCAGTATCCAGGAAGATGACATCTCCTTCTACGTCACTATATCAGAATTTTTCATCTCCACGGTATGCTTTTTTATTATTTGCATTGTAAATGATAAATATCAAAAATTAGTATATCATGTAAAACTCACCGCTATTTCCCTCAATGTTCAACATGGATTAAAATTTAATAAGACTTAAAAATAACCACTCAGATACATTTTGAAAGTTAGGTTCGGTGCTTAATTATAACGGTTAAAGAGAGTATACTCATTTAAAAACTGTATAATGATATTCAGTATTGTCTTTTTGATAAGGTTTGAAATATGAATTCGCTTACATAATTATGAATAACGACATTGATTAATATTGTCTGACTTTACCTGTTTACTGTCTATATAGTGAATTATCAAATATATTTCACTCACTGATAACCAATAAAATTGATTGTGTATAATTTTATTCAATGGCAGTGATAACTGCACCATAAGAGAGAGAAAGAGTGAGAGACAGACAAACAGACAGACACGGACAGACGGACGGACGGACTCATGAGAGGGATGATATGGGTGTAGGTTTTGATCTGTTATAAAAACTTTTTTTCTTTCTAACCTTAATGTCACAAACCTTGAGATCCAACCCTTATGACACTAAAAACAGAATGAAAACTGGCAAAATATAGTAAAAGAAAAATGTGTAAAAAAATAGAAAAAAAGAATTAACCCCACAATTCCATTCCATACACATATGGGACTTGTGGGTTGATGTTTTTTACATCCAAAACTCCAACGCACCCCACAATGCCATTCTGTACTCACAACGCAACCCAAAATGTACCCCGGGCGCGTACGGACGGACAGACAGAAATATCGTTTTTTAAACAATCATATTTATATCCATTCTTAGAGAGAGTCCGAGTCTCCTTGGCTGAATTACTCAACATCAATTACTGACGGATTAGCCGGTCTCAAATATATGAGAACATGGAGATTGACGGAAGGACTTGAGGAACACGACCATGCTTGTTTAATTACTGGGTAAGACAATTCATTAATACTATTAAAGTTGCATTTTTAACTAGTATGTTAATATCAGAGGTCACTGAATGTCTTATCGCTTTTTAAACAAAAATTGCTTGGTATTTTTTTATGATTATTTTTCATCCTTTACGATTATCTAGGGACAAACCATGTAGACATAACTTGTGATCAAATACATTCGTTATGATATACTATTTAAATGCAATTTTATTTAAACAATCCTGATCAGGGACTGATACATTTTCAAATTTTATACCACGTGCAAAATTTGGTTTCTGCATTGCAAATTGCACTTATATGGCGTTATTATTATTATTAAATGGAGCGCATAGTCTAAGGTTGGAACATCATGAGTGAATGCTATGTCTGTGAGAAAAATGCTTACTTCACATAGTCCGTAGTATGGACCCAGCTCTCCTGGTTTGGTCCGTCAAACACCAATGTTGGGAAAGCCGCATTTGAGAACGTTGATTGGTCACAGTTTAGTAAGCGTTCAAATTGCTATGAATTGTGGGACAGGCATGTAATTCCCTACTTTTTCATTGGTGGTTAATATACCTGATTCGGGAGATACCAGGTTCTTTGGTAGACTATAATCCATATAGGCTTAGTACGGGGTTTTATTTCTTATATTAAATAATGACTCATGATTATTCAACGGCAGTTCCAACATCCAGTCAAGCGGAAGCTCAGGCGTTGTAGGACTTGCATACCTTAATGGTGTCTGCAATAGTTATCGTGTGTCCATTAACGAGGAATATGGAATGTTCCAGGGAGCCGGTGTTCTTGCGCACGAACTTGGGCACAAGTAAGTTTTATCACGTTTGAGTATATATCATTATGAATGCTTCAATCTGATTGGTTGTAAACCAAATTAAACTGGGCATTTGAAATTAACTGTTGACCACTTATTCCTTCAAAATGAACTATACATATTGATCACCTATTATGTCGAAACAGTTTTCATCCGTTTGGCAGAGTCAGTGGTTCAAACGAAATGTTTTATCCGTTTGTGTTGGGTTTGGTAAACTGTTGTTTTCCGTTACTGACAATAGCAGTAAATGCTATATATAGCATATTTATTTTATAGAATATGCATTGCATTTAGTTAATTAAAATGACACTGAAATACCACTTCAATGCTGAAATACATATACTTAATCAGTTTTTACATATATGTAAATAATTTCGTCACATTATTATTCACCGCCAAAAGGCGGCCCATATATTTGTGCTTATTCGAATAACCTTGCACACGGAAGAATGGATAGGGCCGATAATTCAGTATATATTTTTTTTGTCTCGTTTTAAATGTTGTGAAGGTTTAAATGGCATAAAACATAGCTAAATTAGATCAAAAATGTTTTACGATTTGTGTGCATTTTTTTAGCAAGAAGATATCAATATTTCTTTAAAATTATTTTAACCTTTACTTCATATGGACACCTTTGAACACCTCTAATATAGAAGAGTTTTGAAAACAGTGTAGCATCAGTTCTGATTGCTCGTAACGAACCGTAACCTCGTAACGAGCAATCAGAACAGGTTCTGCACTGGTTTCAGTTCTATCAGAATAAAAAGGTAAAATGTATCTATTCATGTAATGCATGGCTTTTGAGTTTGGAAAAGTCCAGTTAAAATGCATATGGAGTAAAGAGTTAAGTCATCCTTTATCGCGGAATTAAGTAATAGTATCACTACTGGAAAAAGAATGCGTCGCATAATGGCGGTTGTAAATACTGTTTCTTCTTTTTTTAAACATGTTTTGTCCTTATCTTAATTCCCATCTTTTTATTTGAATGGCATTATTTGTGTATTTTGACAGCATATTCATGTTTGAATTGTGAATATAGAAAAAAAACGAAGCTTGAAAAGTGGGGTATGAATATACAATTTCACTTTGTCAGCAGTACTAAACTGTACTGTACAGTCACCTGTACAGAAAAAAAGTATCTTATATGACACGGTGACATGGCCACTACTTTTCTCGACATGTTTTATTAGTTGACACACTATACAATTTATGTTTCATTTCTTTCATTTGGGCCTCTCTATAAATGACAAGCCTTCAAACTTTTTTATTACAGTAGAATAAAAAACAAAAATCAATGGCTGGCTTATACTTCAATCCTCGGGGGTGGTACTAAAACCCAGCATGTTGCGGCTTACCCGGCAATGATGGTCAAATACACTAATCGCAATTATTATGTATCAATTTTTGGATTTCTATTAAAAACATTTATGAAAACAAATCCTTTATTTAGATCTTGAAGATTTTTTTTTTCAATTTTGACAATTTTTCGGTGTTTTTTTTTTAATTTCGCCAGAGTGTGAAAGGCAAATTAAAGTATATTATTTGCAAATTACCATTGTTTTAATGAACTGTTACAAAATTTATGGAATGCTGGACATATAACAAAGAAATAGATGTTTTAATAATATATATCGATATAAGATATAAATGTTTATTTTGCACGATACAATCTTTAAAAAAACAGTGATTTTCCGTTGTGGTGTGTTTTCTACACGCTGTAAGAATTAGACAAAATATATTTCACTTTAGATAATGTAATTGTATTCATTTATTTTAGAAATAGTGCATTATCACTTTGTTCACATTGTCGGACACATGCTTGGTGTAAACAAGATTTGATTCAGTGGACTGATGGAAGAGTTTTAAATGTTAAACCGATCCTTAAAGGAAGAACTGACAGTCTTTTGTGGAGAAATGATGCCTTGCATCAAGTTTGTTTTTCTTTTATACGTATTGAGGCTGATAACTTCGCGTCGTTTTGCTCAAGCGTGGACCCTAGATGTATCAATGCAATTTACGCTGAATAATCAGAAGCATTTATTAAAATCAGCGAATTCCTCTTTCAGGATTTGTAGTAATACATTATGAGGAATACAACAACTGGTTTTTTGAGTAGAGAACAGACATTCAAAGGGTACAAAAAGTGTTAATAAATATGCATTTCACATGTCCATTTGGAAGCAGTGAACCTTTTATTGTGGGGGACTTCTAAGAACTTAATTTACTTTTTTACTGCTATTCAATAATAAAACAACTATCTACATTTTAGGCGGTCAATAGTTAAAATTATCATCCTCGGAAGATTACTATTGACCTTAAGAAGGGAACTATTACCGTCTCGGTTAATAGTTTCTTGCTTTGGGTCAATAGTCAATATCCGAGGATGATAATTTTAACCATTGACCGCTTAAAGTGTAGATAGTTGTGTAACAGTGTATACTGTTCATCAGAAGATTATCATGTCTCCAGACGTCACAATAAATACAACAATAAGTCAAATACCTATTTAAAAAAAAAATGCATCCAAATGAAGGCATATTTAGTTAGGAATAGAGTAATTATACATTTAATTTAAATGTTAACAGTAAAAATGTTAATACAATAACGTCTGTAAAGCAGTTTTTTTTTATCTAGATAAATGTTATAATTCAAATATGCTAAGCATTATGAATTTAACCTAGAATTACTTTTGTCTTTTCTCTCACGTTTTTTACGATTTTTATTTAAAATATATTCCTCTATTTATAATAAGCAAAGTAAACTAGACCGTTTCCGGCTGCATCCTGAAACTAGCCTCGATTCTATATCAAATCAATTACAGATGACGAACCGTTTTAAGATCTAGTCATTCAGGTACTCTCGGTATATTGTGACTGAGTACGTAATTATAAAATTATTGTAGGCTGTAGAACAGACCCAGCTCTCCCGATTGGATCTGTTACATAGCAATGTTGGGAAAACCACATTTGAGCACATTGCTTGGTCAGTTGCTTTATGGGAATATTGTATGACGTCACAGTTTAGTCAGCCTTCAATACTATGAATTGTGGGACAGGCATAGAATTTCCTGCATTTTGGCATACATGATTCAGAAGATATAGGGTTCTGGGGTAGACTTAACATTTTTGTGAATAATTCAGTCTTGGTGCGCCGCACGATGCAGGGACTTCTGATTCCGGATGCTACCAAGGTGACAAGTATATTATGCAGCCATACGTGCCATCGCTGTCTTCCGGAAGCACGACCATAAACCCTTGGAGATTCTCATCTTGCTCGATCAACTCCTTCCGAAACTATGTCAACACTGTGTACGTACTCCAGATATTTTTCACAGCGTTGCTATGTAATGTTAAAGGGAATATATCAGGAAAAACGCAATAAAAGTCTTAAAAAATAAAATAATCATTAAAACTGATTTATAGCATCTCATTATTATTGGTAGATACAATCCGGATGGTTTAGTATGCCCAATTCACAGCTCTTACATGCTGATTACCGATGTTCGTATCGTCATTTGGACTCTTTCTAAAATGAAACAAGCGACCCTGTATAACGGATCATTTGAAATCAAAATGAAATCACGTGACTCATTTAATACGTCACAAAATATGTTGCAATTTTAAGCATGAAATACAATTTGCACGTTTAAATAGATATCCTTTTGGCAATATGGTGTGAATGAATTCATAGGAATGATATATTGGAGAAAAAAAAACAGTTACACAAATCCTGATAAATTCCCTTTAATGTCCACAATATCGTAAAAATATATAATTTACAGCATGTCTGTTCTTCATTGGTCAAGATATACGCTTATTAACAGAAACACGCATGCCGTGATCATTGTGTTTAATACACGGGTTATGTAACCAGTGACACAATTTCATATTACATGATTACACGTCTTTATTATATATTTTGTCTATAACACGCCAAATGTTTCAGATTTTTATTCCTTATGACATTTTAATTTTATTTATGTTTGTATCCAGTTCTTGTACACTTGATCCTGGCAGCGTATATAACGAGACAGAGTTCAAAGAGCACACGAGTAGTCTAGCGGGCCAGATGTACAGCGGGGACGAGCAGTGTGAACTTTTAATAGGGGCCGGTGCGCTTCAGTGCACGGTATGTGGGTTTTCTACATTGTTAGAAGGGATGTAGTGACTATGTGTTTCTACATTGTAAGCGGGAACGGTGCGAGTATGTGCACGGTATGTGGGTTTTCTACATTGTAAGAAGGGACGGTGCGACTGTGTGCAAGGCATTTGGGTTTTACATTGTAAGAGGGGACAGTGTGACTATGTGCACGGTATATGGGTTTTCTACATTTTTATAGGGAACGCTGCGATAAAACGCACGGTATTTGGGTTTTCTACTTTGTAAGAGGGGACGGTGTGACTATGTGCACGGCATGTGGGTTTTCTATTTTGTAAGAGGGGATGGTGCGACTATGTGCACGGTATGTGGGCTTTCTACATTGATTCTCCGTGAATGATCTATAATTATATATGATGGTTTAGGAATCAAGGACTCCCTACAAGTCAATATAGTTCGTTGTTATAATCTACAAATGTTATATCAGTTGCATAACTCAACGTCATAGCTAAATATGTTTTACAGTTAAGTTAGTTTGTCTTAACTCTCTGAGCTACAATTAACCTCTCACGACAGAGTTACGTCCCTTGTGAACGGCGGAAGGATAATTCTTATGTAAAAAAAATCTTATTAAATTTGGTTTGAAATATTTTCAAAATGGATCACAAAGATGTTTTGCTACAGATCAGTCGAGCAAACACAGCACAAGGCAATAAAACGTCATTTATTGGTTCTTAAGATGACATTTATTTAATATTACCAGACGTGTGTAACTTAGAGAAGAAAATTATTATCTTCTTCAAAAATAGCATACGTCATTTAAAAAAAAACTGGCAACAAAATCGTTATTTTTCACTTTAATGAGCGGATATATTCTAATATTCGAAAAAAAAGTACTTTAAACACATTTTCTTTGAGGAAAGAATCAATAATTTATACAGAACATACGTAAAGTTGAACTGTGTAATAAGACGTATATGTATTTTAAAACTTCAGTCCAATAATAATACAGAATCGGTTTGTCGCAATTTCCAATGTAAGCTTGCCACTGGTACTTGTGGTTCCGGTTATGTGGCTGCTCACGGAACCCCGTGTGGTATGGATAAGGTAAGGTCATTTATTCAAAGTTCTATGAAAATTAATCTGAATTAGACTTACACACTTTCAAAACTCTTAACATGCCAGTATTCCGAATGTTTCAATGATTTTAGTATCAACTTGGTAAATGCATTTAACCTAAATTTTATCAATAACTGTCTCTTTAAAAACAGCACTCGCCATTTATTATATGAATTCAAAACAACAACAACAACAACAACAACAACAACAACAACAACAACAACAACAACAACAACAACAACAACAACAACAACAACAACAACAACAACAACAACAACAACAACAACAACAACAACAACAACAACAACAACAACAACAACAACAACAACAACAACAACAACAACAACAACAACAACAACAACAACAACAACAACAACAACAACAACAACAACAACAACAACAACAACAACAACAACAACAACAACAACAACAATTACATTAAGTACTACATACAGAAGTATAAAATTACTATGGTGACGCACTTGGTATCATTTTCACCACGCCTAACTGAAGACTGGCTTATTCAAACGAAATTCCTTGTTAAAAAATGTTACTTATGCATTATCATTATCATAATCCTCCTCCTCCTCCTCCTCCTCCTCCTCTTCCTCATCATCATCATCATCATCATCATCATCATCATCATCGTCATCATTTTCATCATCATTATTATCATTATCATGTAGTTCGTGTGGCATTTATTTATATATTTATTTATATTTCTTCCAGATGTGTTTCGAAGGACTGTGTCAAGAAGTTGGTAAGTGCTTAGACCTTAAATAGTGTTGAAAGTGACTATGACTATAACCTGTTCTTAATCATTCGTAATTGTGAAACATTCATTGCCCGAATGAATAAACCATACACTATGTAGTTTTTACAATAACACCGTCAGAGTTAGTCTAGATCATCAGCGACGCTTGCTTTTCTTAAAGACAAACTTCTTGAAAGGTTTGATCGGAAATAAAATGATAAAGTTTCGGACTACTTCGGATATTCAAAAGAGTGCCAAATGATTATCTATTATTCAATTAAATTGGGTGTTATTTTATTCAGGCATAAAACATTGTCTCTTAGAAAAACAAGCGTCGCCGATGACCTAGACTATGTCTGAGTTGACAATAGCAAAGTATGCCATTTTCTTACCACTAGGTGACGCTTGCGTACTGACCTGTGTCACAATGAATTCTGGGACTTGTTGTCATTAGAATTATTTAATATCGAAATGTTCCCGTAGCATCATCAAGAAAACCGCAGTCTTTCTCCGCCGAAACAGAATTCAACTACTCACTTTGCTCTGCTTTGTTGTTTTGATGAATGAATCCATTAGTAACTGTCGTTTCTTACATAATACGTGCAATAATGAGTATTACTTCCAGTACAAAAATGGTTCAGGGTGAAGTTTATTTGTTTGTTTGTTATAATTCATAAACTATATAACATTTAGAAATAGGTGTCTTTATTCAAATCTTATCAATATTTATTAATGTCAAATAAGGGACAATTATAAGCATATTTCTATTGAAATAATCGACACGTCTTCTTACAACCCCACGCTATCATAACTGATCAAAATCAGTTAGTGATTACGGTAGCTCCCTTTACGTTTCTTAATTGTAAGATCTATTACATACAGCCATATTAACGTGACGATAATAATTAAATGACGCCACATACCTTTTTGTCTATCCAAGCACATGGTCAGCTACCATCATTGATACGATCTCTTTGAGTGGCTCAAAAGGGGTATAGGGATATTCAGGGCATATATTTTGATAGTAAGCTTGTTTTTAGTTGGATGAAAGTATGAAACTGGCAAATGATCACAGTTTATATAAGTTTATATTATTTTGTGTCAATAAAAAATAAAGTTACGTTTCTTTGACTGACTTAATTCATTTTTAAGGAAACCGTATGGAAAGTTAAATTGGTAAAATTTAGTTGTTGTTTTTTTTTCATGCTGAAAGCGAGGAGGCCTTACTTCAGGGACCAAAACATGGTATATAGTGATACTTTTGACCCCATCGTTTTGGATATTTTGAGTATACGGTAGTACTTTAATATAAAACAGAAGTTTTCGGTACGAAATGTTAAATAATAGTGAAAATAGGATCAAAACGCTTTAATTTAAGTCTATGGAACTGGTAGTAGCTGACAACGTGTACTCAACTATATTCAAACGACTAGGATCAATCTATATATAGACTGTTTATTCTTAACGCAAATATCATTGTTTGTCAGAATGTATTGGACGCAATTGCGGTGAATCTACTTTAGCACCACCAAACACAACAACATCAACAACATCAACAACATCAACAACATCAACAACAACAACAGCAGCAACAACAACAGAATTTGACGATCGTAAGTGTCCTATTTCTTCAATTATGGTATTTGTTTCAACATATTTTACAACTTTGATTCGGCCCGTCCCTTAAGTATGGTATTAACCATAGCACCATTGTTATTTCCTGTTTTTGATTCAATTATCTTTAATATTAGTAACTTGTACATGTATATTTCAGATTATTTATGTTCAGAAACAAAGGAACCAGGAAGACTTCGGGCGTGATTTGCCTAAGTTGTAAGAATGTGTTTTACAATCGAAGTAAAATAAATAAGGTTAAACTTATTAAACAAAGTCAACAATTTGAAAAAAAACATGCGAAAGAACGTTTTTTTGATAATATCGAATTCACTTTAATCGATGAAGAAACTAATAATCCCAGAAAATACTGGAAACATTTAGAGAATTTTATCAAAACTAGTAAAAAAAATCAGAAATAATACCTCCGTTGAAAACAATCTTGCCAAATGGTATATTCCATTTTGGATAAAGTGAAGGCCAGTTGTTTAAATGAATTTTTGCATCAGTTTATGCATGATATGAAAGGCATTCTTAACCATGATTTATCCCTTATTTCAGAGTGGCCTAAACGTGTTTAGTTCAATTAAATGCTAATAAAACGAAAGTTTTGTTTTTATCTTTAAATAACCAAATCCGGCGACCAGGAATTTATCTTGATATTATTCATTTAACATTAATTGGACATCATAAGTACTTGAGTTCAACCCTAGATCAAAACGGAAAATGGCACACTCACGTAGTTACAATAACTGATTCAGCCTAAAAAATTTAAGGTTTAAGGAAATTATTAAAATTCAAATTAAATAGAAAAACACTAAGTCAAATTTAAATTTCTTACATGCGTCGAATTTTATAATAATTTTAGAGTATGCTGCTATTGTTTGGGATTGTTTTGCTAATTATGAAAAACATTTTTTTTTAGAAAAACTCCAATATGAAGTTGCCCGCATTGTAACAGGGTTGTATCGCTTTCAGTTTCAATTTTTAATCTTATGAAAGCAATAGGCTGGATTTCATTGTCAGATCACAGGAAACTACAAAAATTAATACATGTATTTGTTTATAAAAAAAAGAACGGTTTAGTTCCAGATTTTTATACTGGCCTTCTTCCTACAACTGTAAAAAATATAAATCCATATAATCTCAGAAACTCGGACAATTTTGAAATATTTCAAACAAAAACAGTTTTGTTTTCCAATTCATTTTTACAATCATCTATTAAACTATGGAACGAATTATCATCCGAAATACGTCATTCCGAATCATTTAATATATTCAAAAATAAACTTACAAACTTGTTATTTCAAAGAACAGAGATTCCAACATACTATTATTTTGGTACCCGTTCATTGTCGGTCTTACATGCACGTTTGCGTTACATGTGTAGTGATTTTAATAACGGCATATTTTTAAATCATTTACGTAATACTTCTCTGTGAGATTGTGAGATTGAGACTGAAAATGCAACTCACTATTTCTTTAAATGCAATAGATTCACAACTCAAAGAGTTCAACTTTTTCAATCTACAATACTCTTTCACTCGCTTAATATAAACATTATCTTATATGGAAGCACCGAATTAAAGCAAGAACATAATGGACATTTAATTAGATACGTTCATAAGTTTATTAAAAAGAGTGGACGCATTCGACCACATATATCGCCTAATGATTAATGTTAAATTACAGAGCAATGATGTTTAATTGACATGTACATGTATACATCTTCTTCTCTTCTATCTTTCCAATATCATCTTTTCAAATAACTGTTTAGCATCTGTTTGATCAATGTACTAAGCATTTCGCACTTTATTTATTCTTCTCAGTGTTTATATGTATACTGTATACTATTCAGAGAAAATGTTTAATTTCGCTTAAGCATTATATTTGTTTATAAAAGTATAACTTTATAATGACATTTTAGCCATGCATTAATTTTATGTAATATTGTATTTAGGGAAGGGTCGTAATTGCTTGTAAATACTTGTGACCCGATCCAATTGTATATTTATGGCAAAAACATATGTTTGAACTGGTGTTTTTCAATGGTGGGTGTCGTTTTAGACTTTCTTACAAAATTATCAAGTAAAATTTTCAAATAATGACGAGAGGTATATGCGTTTTTACGAGGTGGTCCGTACTCGCATGTCTGGAGGAACATTTACTTTGGGCAAATTAATACACTTATATAAAGTATTTATCTTTTATATTGAAGGTTTTTATTGTTACGATAGAGGCGTTGGCGGCGTTGCCTGTAGTGATATAGTTAAGCTGTTTAAGAAAAAGGGAAAGGTGTGTGCTAAGTTCAGTTTGGAATGTTGCAGCATGTGCAGTAAGTATCCACTTTTTATACTCTTTACAACTCAACAATTGCGTTACATCAACTAAATGCCAACGTTAGAACTGATCGACGCAACTCATCCCCCCCCCCATAAAAACAAAAACAAAAACAACAACAACAATATACTAGTACTGATAATATGAACAAACTATGATTAAGTTAATCCCCCATTCCAAACCCTCCTCCCTTCATTTGGGAGACAGAATGAAATAAACGTTCGCATCATTGTTAAATCCATATTGAACTAAACTAGTGCCCGTTTAAAGCCATCTTGGGGTATTTTTGTGGCAATGATATGTCAAGAATAATCCCGTCACAAGTAAATGACTTTAACTCATACTACAACAATGGTTGACTTTTCGATGACTGCGAGGGATCACATTTTCAAACAGTAAACAAAATAGTGTGCATTTTGCATTACTACTATTACAGTAACTACTAATGTATTATAACTATTATATTTGTATTACTACAACTACTAGTTCTACTACTACTACTACTACTACTACTACTACTACTACTACTACTACTACTACTACTACTACTACTACTACTATTACTTCTAGTACTGCTACTACTACTACTACTACTACTACTACTACTACTACTGCTACTACAACTACTACTACTACTACTATTACTTCTACTACTATTTTTACTTCTAATCCGCCACTGATACTTTTCATTGAAACCAATAATGTATTTTTCATTAAGCTCAAGGAAATATGTGCAAGGGCGATAAACTAATTAAAATCGGAAAGAACAAGTACACATGCACTCAGTTGATTGAAAAATATGGAGAAAACGGTGCCTGCTCATTGTTTACAAGGGAGTGTTGCAGTACGTGTCGAGAAACCTAAACTCGCCAAAAAAAAACAACAAACAACACGGTACGTAGTTAATGTTTCTTTATTGATTAAGGCTAAATTCCGTACTTGATACACTGAGACAAATTCATGTATACCTTTGCATGTTTAACAAAATGGTGTGTTATAAAGTCATGTTATTTCTACTTTACTCAGATGAATTGACCTGACGCTAGAACGACTACCGCTCCACCCGGTGGCCGTCACGTGGTGATGTTTGTCCTGGTAAATACAATGTAGTGTTTACTGAGACATCATTAAGTTGCCTAAGGAAAATTGCAACTAATCATAAACACAATTATAGTCATGTTTTCATAACAGCGATGTCTTCTTGCAGTATCAGCTCTACTGGCAGTGACGTTCCGCATCTGTAACAATAAATCACATTCTCAATGAACCATTCGGAACGAATTACATAGGATTTGTATTTAGCGCAAAATTGTCTTGCCGTCACTAACAAGGGGCGTAACTCTATAGAGAGATTTTAAAGACACTACATTTTATGTGTTGAATAAGAAAAAAATAAGAAGATATTCTATTTCCTCCAATGTTATAGGGGCATAAACATACTTATTTTAAACGACAGAACATATAAAACTTCATAAACCTCAATTATAGCATTATATTATAAATACAGTATGTGCATTACGATATAAAGTTAAAAACACACACACACACACACACACACACACACACACACAAAGAACCCAACACACACACTAAAAACTGTAAACCTATCTTAAGCAGCCAATTGAGGGAATGAGAAAAAGTGGCCTTTTAAGACAGGTTGTTGCTTAATACATGTTATTATGTCAATTTATTCTGAAAGCATAGAAATGGTTAATACAAAAATATGGTTGCTTAAGACAGGTGACTGCTTAATAAAGGTGACCGCTTATGCAGGTTTGACTGTATAATCATGTGAAATCTAATTGAATGAACATTCGCTCGTATTACATAACCTTATTGAATGTTTCTCTTTTTTCCAGGAGACATTTACCACCACAACAGCTTAATCGCCAAAATATCCGGCCTGTATCAACTGTACATTGCACCCAAACAGCTTTATTGACCATGTCAACTTTTGTCTTAAAGAGATTATATCCGGGAAAAAATTTTTTTTAACTAATTTGAATTTTTTTTAAAAATCCTGATATACTTTTTAGTTTGGAACGTTTAAGGAATAGTTAACGTTTCCGACACTATACAAGTGTTTTAACCTTGGTGTTTTTTTACGAAGTAAATTATACTTGGATGGTTACCTTAAACGGAAGAAATAGTTAACAGACCGTAACCTTTTGCGGTAAAAGTGATAATGTAAATATTTTACTTTTAATATTTAACTTAACAATACGTGGGGAAATGTATGTATATAAATATATATTATATATCGGGATAAAAGTAAAGTAATAAAATAACTACTTATTTATGTAATTAATTCACCACCATATACTTGTCATTTGTTGGGTTACATGTATTCAAGCTGTTATTAAAATCAGATAAATTATATGGTTTGTGTCGTCATTTCAACCTTTTTCATTTATAACTCCTGTTAAAGACCCAAAACTTTCTGCCGTGGCATAGCGTTATGTAGGAGAGACTAATGTACAACAGCTTTTTCCTTAACTTGTCATTTATGGTTCAGTATCCTAAACATACACCATTACCCGACTGCTGAAATGTGTAAAGACACAGATTCATGGGTATGTGTATACAATTTAGAGTACATGACCTCACAAGCCCCTCTCTAGCATTTTAGGCAGCTGCAGTTATACTCTTTTTTTTCAAACTGCATATAACATACAATTTTTGGAAAATATCATTTTGCCAATTAAATAAATAAACAATAGTCCAGCAGTATGTAAACTTATAACAAAAACAATGCAATGGTGACCATGTTTAGAATTATATAAAATCTGACCATGGGCCATCCTGCGACTATTATACCGCAGCTGGAACTTTAAGTAAACGGAAGTTTTGTAACGAACTTTCAATTATAATTACTATATGCAGATCTTCCATTAAAAATTTCTTCCTATTACAGGATAGGCACGTATGTATAAGTATTTATTTACCCTCGCACTTTGAACTAAGTCATTTTGGCGAGCCGGATAGGATGATTATTTAAAAAAAAAGATGATTACTTAAAAAATAAGATGATTATTTAAAAGATAAGATGATTATTTAAAACTAATGATGACGATGAAGACAACGATGATAAACGATGATTACCCACTTTGGAGTTTAAACACTTCTTATTTTATAAATATAGATATTCCTGTTTTTATTTAACCAGTTGTTTAATTGAATATTTTTATTTGCTAATATTGATGCAGACTTTATATGACTTTCTTAAACAGCCAAATGCTAACGATTAATTATTAAAACTTAAGTTATTTTACTCTACCTTGTGAAGCCAAAAGATGAGTTAAAATAGTAGTGTTTAGTGTATGAGTGTTATTATGGTTCTTTACTATATGTAAAACCTATATGTTAGGCCAGACACTTTTGCTTATAGTGCAAATAAATTTGCTTGAGAAATCATAAGTGTCCGACTCAACTTGAACCCTCAACAGGAATGATTTCTGTTGATTGTATATCTGTGCACACTAATTGTGCTCAGTTGCTATGGTAATATATTTTTATTTGTATGACATAATCGTTAGCAACCGTATATACCACATACAGACAGTAATTGTCAATATAAGAATATCAACAAACTAGAGTATGCCGTAAAACCGGCAACAATATTATTTTGTTGCTGGTATGGTACGTGACTTAAAAGAATATGGCTACACAGGTATTTATATGTTTTATATATTAGTCTATTTTCAGTTGATCGTCTTGCATAGCTCTATATTGAATGCCCTTGATACTAATAACATTACACAGTAGTATTTACTGTTAGTGGTGAACCATATAACCCTGTACACACGTATATTGTTATTTATATACTTTAAATTGTATATTTGTATGGTACACTAAAGAGTTGTAAGAACTTTTAAAAGTGTTCAACCATTTTTATTATTAATATATCGGCAGGTACCGTTATATCATAGCTTGAGCTACGCAAGTTGATGAATAATTAAGTTATTAATATGTATTCGTTAGCCTTGCAATATTTTATAAGTACACCACATTATTAAAATGTGACCAACCACCGCTAATCTCCCATGGTGTATCACATAGTGGTACACAATGGACTAAAAATATGTTAAATAATTGTTATTAAATTGTGATGTTTGTAAAGAAGCATCCGGCAGATTGCTCGTACTTAAAAAGCGCCATAATTAAAAAATATCTTAAAAAACCCATATCCCCTCAGATCAGATCTGCTGAGAACTGATTAGTAGAAGTTGTTCACTATATATTTATTAAGTAGTCTTGTGTAATTCAATAATGAGTATCCTGGCATTTCCTAACCATGATATTCCCTAGAACCGTACTCAATGCTGTGTAGTGAATACGGAGTTGCCATATAGTCCCGTAATCAACATGATATACGTTACTATTTAAATGATTATTAAAATTATAATCATTATAAGTTAATATAAACACGGTAAAAAAACGCTAAAATGTGTATAATACACCTCCATTACTAGGTATAAAGCGTTCATGTTCATATTTAATAATACATCTCTTCCCCAGATCAACATAAGTAGGGCCAAAGGCCCCAATGAAAGCCGGTCGCTGAGTGGTTCGATCGGAAATGAAACGCTCATTCCGATTGGCCAGATTTCAATCCGTTTTCGGCTTCAAGCTCAGGACATAAAACTGTGGAGTAAAAATAGAACTGTTCACTATTAGGTCCGTGATTGAAATCCAGCCAATCGGCGGCGTTTGACCTTTAATGGAATGTTGACCCGGGGAAGATGTAAACAAAAGATTGCACTTGATGACCAGTGAATTTTGGTTGGAATTACACAGGCTATATGATGTTCATGTGGTGTAGGATAAAAAGCCACGACTTCCTGTTTCCGGTCTGCGAGGTGGAGCCATTTTCTTAATGTGAGGAAATATCAAATCTAAAATTTCATAATTTTACTCACCGTCGAGGGATAAGAATATTTCACTAGGACATCGGAGATAACATCAATATCAGTACCAACGACGGTAACCATCTTCCCTACCTTTACTCTCGTTTAGACTATCTTTTGGCCACTCTAAATTCATTTGTTTACCTTTTTTATATTTGGCATTCCCCACCCATCTTTTACAGGCTGTGTTGTCAAAATGGCCCCATCTAAAATATTAACAAAGGAAACAACACAGACCTTTTAACATAGAATTTTACTGTTTGTTTGCCCTCCATTTAAACTGGTCAGGCTGGAAAGAGGATCGAACCACCCTAGAAAAAATAAATCGTCCAGATTTTTATCAATCATCAATCATCAATCATCATTCAATCATTCATCTTCATCACAGATATAATCATATCGTAAACATAATCAATCTATCATGTGTTCATCATGTAATTATCAACAGTGATGTTTTAATGACTATAATAATACAACAGAAAAAACAATTATGGATACAGTAAGTGGCAAAAGTGTGCATAAGTGTAATCTACAAGAGAACCGGTGTAACCGGACATCATACCTACATAGCTAGACCTGTGCGCCTTCAGACAACCACTTTGTCACGAAGAGTACATAGGCGCACAGGCTGGTAATAAAATCAGCCAGACCAGCTCCCATATTGAATTAAATTTCAATAGTGGCCTTTACCCCAGCAATCCACCGGGAGCTGGTAAATAAAGTTAATAAAATCATCCCTCTGACGTCAGGTGCCTACATGCTTGAGCTTGCATCGGCCGAGGTAGTTAACACTATATTAACAAAGAAGCCATTTACCATAGCCAAGATCCCCCTGGTGGCTTTTATCCCACACAGGGGAAATACGGTGGCTGGGGTTATTCATGGTGTCCTGCAACAAGTAAATTTTGAGGAGCTCAGACCCAACCTGAGACTCCAACAAGGGGATTCGGGGGGAAATTCTGAGATCCTTAGGATGGACAGATTGCGGGACAAATATGGTAACCCCTCGGGTGCGGTGAAGTTGTCCATATCGGGCAAGGTGCCCCCGGCTTCAGTCCAGGTGGCCGATACCCCTACCTATTTCTGTATTGAGGAATATTCACCGCCCTCATTGAGATGCTTTAATTGCCAATCATTCGGCCATGCGAGCTCGGTATGCAAAAAGGAGGCGAGGTGCGCTAAATGTGCTGGAAATCACAATATTTAAGAATGTCGATATATAGGTTTGCCGTACTGCGCGAACTGTGGGGGAGAGCACACCACTAGATTCAGGGGATGCTCGTCTTATAAAAAAGCGACAATTATAGCTCTACATGCCTTCAGGGACGGGATCCCCTGGGATGTGGAAGCAAAAAGGGTGGCAGATCTTGCTGCCACCTCCCCCCCCCCCCCCCACACACACAGTCGCAGCACAAAGAGGTAAAAATGTTACATTACAGTTGAACTGGATCAGAGGACGAAAACAAAGAGATTAAAGACAAAGAAATTAACTCCCATTTTACCCGGACCCCAGCAGGTCATCTAGTAAGAAATTATAAAAACGCTTCAGGGATCCGGGACACATATAGATATAATTTAGGGGGGGGGGGGATAATTCATCTACACAGTTTGATAATTCAGACTGCGTTAAAGTCAGTCCCACCTCTGACAAAGTCAAAATAGGTGGTATAGACCCCCAATCAATAGTCATTATAAGCCCAACCCCGGAAAAAAAAACAAAAAAAAAATAAGGGAAAAAAATTCTAATAACATATTCTATACCAAGGAGCAGTCCTCAGAAACAGTAGCTGTAAAAGAAAGGGGTCTGACAACACCGCCCCATAGCACGACACTCAGTACTTCCACTCCCTGTGACATTAAGGAGACTTCCCAGGGTGACGTGAGTGAAACTTCATCATTATCGCATGTTTCTTCATCATCGATTAGTGATGACAGTGAGTTCAACGTCACCGGGGAGGATTCATTGGTCTCGCTGCACTCGGACTTCTTTTACTCTGGGGAGAACAGCATGGACAGCTCCATATCGTCAGCCTCTTTACTTGAGGATAGATCCATTGCTGAACTCGCGGAGGAGGAGGAGGAACCAGTGATCAGCAGACCAATCAAAATATCCACGCTGGTCGACTTATCTCAACAAACGTCAATGATATTTTCTCCTAAACAAAAAACACAATCAGATATTCCTACAATAAAAAAATACGAAATAAAAATGAAATTTAACAATAAATTTAGATGACCTTGTAGGAATAGCCTAAAAATTAATCAAAAACAAATAAAAAAATAGCAGAGAGTCGTTTAAATGAATATTTAAAAAGAGAAATAATCTCTAATCTAACCAAAAATATAGAACTAAAATCCAGCGTGGAGACAATCATATGGGGAGTGGAAAAATCTGTACCTAAAATTCCAGCACGTGCACCTCCCTCAAATCTTGCAAAACAATTACCCGTGTTAACTGGTTTATTGAGACAGATAAAAACTCCAAAAAAATTACTGTCTCAAACAGCACGCCATAAAGTACTGACTGATCGTAACCGCCGCAACAATAAACTTAGTTTTCAATAGGGATCTCACTGTCATTTCTTATAATGCCCAGGGACTAACATCCCTCAAGCACACAGAGATAAAAGTTCTTTTTGATTTAAAACCAAATATTGATATTCTCTGTGTGCAGGAAACTAAATTAGCTGTAAATATAAGTAAAAAAATCCCTGGATATCATGTAGAAAATAAATATAATAATTCCAATACTATAGCTAGCGGTGGCTTAGCCGTATATTTTAAAAACAACATCAATTATGAGGAAAATTAGAGTGGATGTCCCTAATGATAATTTAGGGAACCCTTCAATTGAAGTTCAAATGTTCAGGGTCCATCTAGGGGATCCCCTTCCATTTTAATAAATCTATATTCCAGGGGGTGTGACCTCGAATCTTTAGATATATATAAGTTCATCTATAAATGCCGAGGATGGACTTAGGGACTGTATAATCAATGGAGATTTCAATGCACATCACCCATTATGGGGATCTCCAAAAGCGAACCGTCATGGGAGGGAAATTGTGGAATGGGCGGGAAAAAATAACAAAGTTCTACTCAATGACGGTTCCATCACCAGAGTAGACCAGGGCTCCGGCAAGGGCACCTGTATTGATCTAACATTCACCAGTCCCAAATTTTCGGCTATTTCAACTTGGTGGGTACATGAAGATAATATGGGATCGGATCATTACCCAATCTGCATAAATATTAAAAAACAACAAAATTAAAAAACTCAGGAAAAAATTAACCTAGATCTTAAATTTATATATGAAAAAGCAGATTGGGAACTTTTTATAGCAAATGCACTGAGATAACCCTAGATGAGGTCCACTCTGATGATATTAATACATTTAACTCCAATTTATCAGAGAGATTCCTATTGATTGCTAAACAATGCATACCCGTTTCTGACTCAAAACAAAAAACAGGAAAAAACGTCCCGTGGTGGAGTGAGACCTGCCAAAATATTATTAATGAGAGAAAAAGGGCACATAATAAACTAAAACGGCACCCTTGTCTAGGAAATCTATATGATTACAAGGAAGCCGAACGAGAAGCTAGAAACGTCATCTTAAATGCTAAAAAGCAAAACTTGGAAGAATTCTGTGAGACATGTATTCATAAAAACTCAAATTCTTAACAATTTTGGAAAAAAGTCCACAGTATTAAAGGAATTACACATCGCCCAATACCACTCTTAAGGAACAAAATAGCTTTAGCGGTCACCGAAGTAGAAAAAGCTAACTTTTTAGTTAAGCACTACTCTAAAGATAGCAGTGACTCAAATGTTAATTCAGATACCATAAAATATCAAAAAAATTTCGAGTCACTGTACAAAAAACACCTAGACACCCCAGAAACAAACAGGTCTCAGCTTAACAATAGCTTCTCAATTTTTGAACTAAGGGCAATCATTGACAGCAGGAAGAACTCTACCTCGGGATTAGACAAACTTTCATACCAAATGTTTAAACATATGCCCCTTTCTGCTCTGGACATATGGTTGGTCCTCTACAATAAGGTGTGGAGTGGTGGAGTCTACCCGGTAGCTTGGAAGCAGGCTTGTGTTATTCCAATATTAAAACAAGGGAAAAACCCAAATGAATCCCAGTCATAAAGACCCATCAGCCTTACCTCCCATCCAGGAAAATTAATGGAGGGGATGATGAAAGCACGTTTAGAACATCTGCTTGAATCAAAAACTATAATTAACCCCCTGTCAATCCGGTTTTAGAAAGGGGAGGAGCACTTTGGTTCAGCTCGCACGTCTGCAACATGATGTTATTACAGCCAAAAATAGGGGACACTCGGTCCTAGCAATATATTTAGACCTACAAGCAGCTTTTGATCTCACCTGGCACTCAGGTGTTCTATTTAAATTAAAAGAACATGGAATAACAGGAAACTGCTACCAATATCTTAGAAACTTCCTAGAGGGACGGATAATTCAGGTTAAAGTGTGTGTGGGGGGGGGGACCCTGTCAAATCCAGAAACGGTAGACAGAGGAACTCCCCAGGGGGCTATTGTATCCCCTCTACTTTTTTCTATTTTGATAAATGATCTGCCTGCTACACTAGAGGATACAGGCATGGTTACCAGCCAATTTGCTGATGATTCTGGCACATGGCGGGGGGGGGGGGGTGGGGGGGCGTCAACTTAAACCTGTTACAATCAAGAGCTCATACAGGACTTGACCTAATCTGGGGTAAGGCTAAAGAATGGGGATTCAAAATTAATCCGAATAAAACAGTGGGTATAATTTTGGTAACTCAAAAAAGCACAGCTTGGACTTAAATTTAGGCGGAACACCGATCATATTTAAAAAAATAGTAAAATTTTTAGGCATGCTTTTGGATAGGACTCTATATTTCCACAGTCACATAAAAGACATTGTGATCAGGTGTGAGAGGGACTTAAATTTGATGAAAATGCTAAGAGGCACAGATTTTGGCTCAGATAAAAGTAGTCTCTTACTTCTGTATAAGTCCCTCATACGTCCAAAGATAGATTATGGGGCTCAAATCTACTCTTGTGCATCCCCATATATATTAAAAAAACTAGATATACTACATCAAATCAAGATACCAAAAAAAAAAGCACTTATGGCTCTACCCTTCGGAGCCCATACACAGGATTTGGTGGAAGAGTACGGTCTCAGTGGGGTCAATCTAGCTGATTTTAGGCCCAAATTGGAGTCGCCTTGGATGCTTAAAAATCCTGATATTAGGTTATCCCTCACAGCTGAGTTCAATAAAAATGATTTGCCAACATTCATAAGATCCATTACTGCAAATCATGTTGACCAGCATTATGCTGAACATACTCAAATTTACACAGATGGTAGTAAAAATCCCGAGGACGGGAAAGTTGCAGCTGCTTATGGCATTCCGTCGCTTCAGATACAGTATTCTGAGAGATTCAGCAACAATTTGTCAATTTACACAGCTGAACTTGTAGCAATTCAAAATCTATGTGCTGGATAATAGAACATAAACCATATAAATCTGTTATTCTTTCGGACTCCTTCTCATCCCTCATTTCACTCAAAAATAATAATAGCAGATCAAGACCTGATATTTTGGCAAAAATTTATAAACAATATAATCAGTGTCTTAACTTAGGATTACGAGTTATAATGGAATGGTGTCCAGCACATGTAGATATATCAGGAAATGAGGAAGCTGACAGGGCGGCTAAAGATGGACTACAATATTCTAAAATAACAAATACAGTTCCCCTTGCACCTACCGAGGTCTATGCTATGGCCAGAAAAAAGGTTTTAAAAAAATGGAACGAATCCATAATCAATAAACCTTTTAAACATACCTTTCATAGATCCTCGGTAAATCTCAGACGACCTATAAACTATTCAAATAATAAAAGGATAGACAAATGCATAACACGTCTGAGATTGGGTGTGAGTCTCCTGCCCGGTAATGCCGGGCAATATATTCTAGATATAGGGAGAGATTGCACCCGATGCAAGGTGAGAAATTCAACTGAACATTTTCTGCTAGATTGCCCCATTCACAGGGTGAACCGGTGAAAACTCAGGACTGTACTTGCTGGAAATCAATTGGACTTTAATATTAACAATGTCCTAAACCCCGGCAAGGCGGTCCAGAAATCAGTATATAGGGCCCTAGAAAGCTATATTCTGGATTGTCAAATGTCTGACAAAATCTAGAGTATGCTCACGGGCCCTGTATAACAACATGAAACTCCCAAGGGTCAGCCAAAACTTTCATATTAAATAATCAAATATCAGCCTTTTGATATTCTCATAATAAAATAAGAGACTCAACCTGTGAACTAGAATCTGTTTACAGGAATGAGTTGTTTTTTTTGTGTATTTCTCTTCTTTTTTTTTTTTAAGTTGTTTTTAATAATAATTGTTCTAAAATAAAAAAAAAAAAAAAAAAAAAAAAAAAAATGAAAGAACACAAGTGAATCAGTAGGAGTCACTTTGGATCAATCTCACACCTAAATTCATAATTTTAATTAAATCCAGTATTTAAGTTATAAGGTAATTAATAACAGGTTATTACAAATACCAGAGATAGGTATTTACTTGATAAATGTTATGATGTAAGGAATAATTGTTTGTCCTTGATTACATATTCTTAGTCATAATAATACATAAACCATTTTATAAGTTATACTGAAAAATAACTTGGCTGACCTATGGGACTTGACCCAGTACCTACAACGCGGGTGATGAAGAAATAAAAGTTGTGGGACCCAGACACAGAGTATATGATTAGCAATATTATTTTGGCTTACGCCTTATTAGGCATAAGCAGTCAAATGCTCTCTTTTTGGTGCAATGATACACAATATTTTATTGTAAATATATTGTACTCTGTACAATTTTCTTTTATATCACTGTATGTTCTTTTAATAACCCTAAACTGGGCCGTTTGGTGTACATAGGAAACAGGAATTAAGATAAATACTTTGCTAATAAAACTATATACATATTCTTAATTTAATATCATTGCACCAGGGAGACTGATATTTGCCTTGCACCGCATAAATAATCACTAGCCTATGTAATTCCTACTGATCTTAAATTTTTTGTTGTTAAGTGTTTCTTTACCCTCGCACTTAGCTCTAGGCTTTTTGGCGAGCAGGATAAGAAAATAACGATGCCAGTGGACAGCATCGGCAGGTTCGCTACTCCTCCCGGTGTTGCACCACTGGCTGGATAAGATGATTATTCTCTAGGCTGGTTCTTGGCGATATGATGTTCAATCTTCCATGCTTGATCCAGTTGTTAAGATCTGTTGTCGAGTTTAAGGTTGCTGATGACTGGGTCAATCTCAACCCGCTGAGCTTGAAGCATTGCATTAAAGCGATTTGAGACCGAAGCTGTCAAACAGATGAGTAGCCCGACTATGAAGATTATGGAAGATTCTAGTAGATAAGTTGATTTAAAGAAGACTAAAGATGATTCTTGAAGTCCATTTTTCAGCTAAGTTGATTCTGATGATATGGAGGTTCCCGTCAAAAGATGTTTCTTGGAGATGTAGTACTATTGTAGCATGCTGATTCTTGTTGATTAATTAAAACGACCCTTTTTAACATCACGTTAAAAACATAAAAACGATGATACGTTAAAAATCCCTCCATGTAAAAGTGGAGGGACCGTGACCCACTTAGAAGGCTGGAGCTTGCCCAGGAGACGTCCGTCCTGCTCGACAGCCGCTTGAAGAGTGACTGATCTTAAAAGTACATGTCTTTGTTTACATTTCCCCAGCTCGACATTCCATTAAAGGTCATATACGGTCATTCTCCTCTGGTTGGCTGGATTTCAGTCTACATGTCCACACTGTGGTCCGCGCCTCGAGAGGAAATAAACCAAAACACTCAAGCTTGAATCGAAAAACGGATTGAAATCCAGCCAATGAGATTGCGCGTTACAATTTAGGTAGAGCCAATAGGAAACCGGCTTATTACTCGGTCCTGGATCATAATGTGCTGAGCTGGGGAAAGATTGAACAGAATAACAAATAAAAGACAACTGTGTAATAGTTAAACGTTGTTGTCTTTATTGTTGTTGTTTTTTAGGTGTGTGTTTGTGTTTTAAACACAAGTTTCAATTGATATAATTAATATAATATGGAATTCCACATATTACTAGATAGTGTAGTTTAAACTGAATATTAGATAAATCCGTATACAAGGTTAAACATTGTATATGGTTCTAGGGAATATTGTGTTTATAAAATAACAAGATATTCAATATAGAATAACAGAAGACTATTTTAATATTATTAGTGACCAACCTTTGTTAATCAGTTCTCAACAGATCTGATCTGAGGAGATAACGGATCTTTTAAAACATTTTTTAAAGATGGCGCTTTTTAGGTATGAGCAATCTGCCGGTTCCTTATTTACAAATTTCACAGTTTAAATATATAATATTTTAGTTTTAATTTTAAACCATTGTGTACCACTATGTAACACACCATGGGATATTAACAGGGGTTGGTCAAATCTTAACCGTGCGTTGTACTAAATACAATATTGCAAGGCTGAATCAGGATATGGTAAATTAAACACTATCGCCACTTATTACACTGGCGTAACTCAATTTATATATCGGATCGTGGGAAATGACTTGATAAATAGTCCACGGGAGATCATTTTTAGACAAACCCTACTACCTGCCGATAAAATATATAAATGTATACACATATAGTATATAAATAGCAATATACCTAGTATAGGGCTATATGGTTTACCAATATCAGTAAAAACTGCTGAATAATGGTATTAAGGAATGTCAAATGACGTTATTAGAGTCATTAACATTCAATATAGAGTTACGCAAGATTAGACATAAATTACACTAATTAATAACCAAACATATAAAAATTTATAATAGAATAATAGTGCTAAATAGATACTGGCATAACTCAATCTCCATATCGGAGTGGGAGAAAGGGATACACATACTAGTCCACTAGTGACTACCTATTGATACTCCTTAGTACCCCTATACTTAAAAGTTAAACTTCAAGAGAAGTAAATAGTACACCCCTCCATCTTTGTATTTTTTTAATTTTAACATAATAGTGTACTATAATTATATACACATATAGTATATAAATAGCAATATACTTAAGTATAGGGCTATATGGTTTACCAATATCAGTAAATACTACTGAACAATGGTGGTAGGTAATGCCATATGACGTTATTAGCGTCATCAGCATTCAATATAGAGTTATACAAGTATAAGCCCCAAATGGCATGGCTATATGACTTTTAAGATATTTGGACTTGATATGGTATCCGGTCCCGAAGAGTTTGTTCACAGGGTTCCCTTCTTTTCGGGTTTGAGCCCTGGCCAAGTATTTAACTGACTGGTCTTGTCGCCGCTACCATAATGGGGAAACACCTGCCTCTGCCTCTAGCAAATAACTTTCTGTGGAACGTAGTGCTCTGAGGGTTATCTTAAGGGCCTTATTCTGGATAATATCTAGTTTTTTTAATATTGAAGGTGGTGCACATGAATAGATTTGAGCACCCTATCTATTTTTGGACGTATAAGAGACTTATACAGAAGTAAGAGGCTATTTTTATCAGTGCCAAAGTCTGTACCTCTTAACATTCTCATCAAATTTTAGTCTTTCTCACACCTGATTATGATGTCTTTTATATGACTGTGAAATTTTAGTTTCCTATCTAAAAGCATGCCTAAAAATTTTACTATTTTTTTAAATATGATCGGTGTGCCGCCTAAATTTACGTCCAAGCTGTGCTGTTTTGAGTTGCCAAAAATAATTCCCACTGTTTTGGTTTGACTAATATTAGAACCCCATTCTTTTGCCCATCACCAGATTATGTCAAGTCCTGTTTGAGCTCTTGATTGTAACAGGTTTAAGTTGACCCCCCCCCCCCCCCCCCCCCCTAGCCATGTGCCTGACTCATCAGCAAATTGGCTGGTAACCATCCCTGTCCCCTGTAATGTGTCAGGGAGATCATTGATCAAAAGAGAAAATAGATGAGGGGATAAAATGGCCCCGTGTGTGTGTGTGTGTGTGTGGGGGGGGGGGGGGGGGGGTTCCCCTGTGTAACGTTTCCGTGTCTGACAGGGTATCGTCCACCTTAACTTGAATTTTACGTCCCTCAAGAAAGTTCCTCAGATATTGGTAGCAGTTTCCTGTTATTCCATGTTCTTTCAATTTATAAAGTACGCCTGCATGCCAGGTTAGATCAAAAGCTGCTTGAATGTCTAGAAAGACTGCTAGGACTGAGTGTCCCCTTTTTATTTGCTGTATTTACATCATGTGGTAGTCTAATGAGCTGATCCAAAGTGCTCCTGCCCTTTCTAAATCCAGATTGAAAGGGATTAATTATATTTTTTGATTCAAGCAGATGTTCTAAACGTGCCTTGACCATCCCCTCCATTAATTTACCTGAATGGGAGGTCAGGCTGATTGGTCTGTAAGACTGTGCTTCATTTGGATTTTTCCCTTGTTTTAATAGGGGAATAACACAAGCCTGCTTCCAAGCTACATGGTAGACACCGCCATTCCACACTTTGTTATATTATCTTAACCACAGATACAAGGCTAAATTTGGCATGTGTTTAAACATGTGGTAAGATATTTTATCAAGTCCCGAAGCTGAATTCTTCCTGCTATCAATTACTGATCTTAGTTCAAATATTGAGAAGCCATTATTAGGTGGTGACCTTTTTATTTCTGTTTTTTTAGGTAGTTTTTATGCAGTGATTCAAATTTATTTTGATAATTAAGTGTTTCACCGTTGACGTTTGAATCACTGGCAGCTTTAGAGTAGTGTTCAACTAAGAAGTTGACCTTTTCTACTGATTTGACTGCTAAAGCTGTCTTATTTTTTAGTAGTTGAATAGGGCGTTGTGAATTTCCTTTAATTCTGCGTATTTTTTTCCAAAATACTTTAGAGTTTGCGTTTTTATGTATACATGATTCGCAGAATTCTTCCCAGTTTTGCTTTTTAGCGTTTAAGATGACAAATTTTGCTTCTCTTTCAGCCTCCTTGAAGTCATATAAGTTTCCGAGACAAGGGTGCTGCTTTAGTTAATTTATAGCTCGTTTACGCCCTTTAACAGCATCGATACAGGAAGAATCCCACCACGGGACATTTTTTCTTGTCGTTTTGCCAGTGTCAGAGACAGGTATACAATTTTTTGCTACCAACTGGAACCTTTCTGTAAGTTTATTATTAAAAATATTGATATTATTAGAGTAGACGTCATCTAGAGTTATCTCCCTGCAAAGTTTTTTGAATAAATCCCAGTCTGCTTTTTTTAAATTTGAATCTTTCTTCTTTAGAATTTTCTTTAATTTTGTGGTGTTGAGAATTTATTGTTATGCAGATTGGGTAGTGGTCTGATCCCATTTTATCCCCATGTACCTGCCAATTAGAACTAGCTGAAAATTTGGGACAGGTAATGTTAGATCAATACAGGAGCCCTTTCCTGAGCCCTGGTCTACTCTCGTGAAGGAACCGTCATTGAGTAGAACTTTGTCATTTCTCCCCGCCCATTCCAAAATATCCCTCCCCTGACGGTCCTCAAATGGAGATCCCCATAATGGGTGGTGAGCATTGAAATCTCCAGTTATAATACAGTCCCTAAGTCCATCTTCAGCATTTATAGATGAACTTATGTATTACAAAGAATCTAGGTCACACCCCTAGAATATAAATTGATAAGTATGAAGGGGGAAGAATTTCAATCTTGGAGTTCCCCATATTATCTTTGGGGTCGTCTACTCTAATCTCCTCAAAATTAATATTATCTTTAAAATAGGTGATTAGCCCTCCACAAACATTGTTTTGGGCATTTTTATAAAAACTATATTCTGCATGATATCCAGGGACATTCCTCTCCTTATTTGCTGGTAACTTTGACTCCTGCACACAGAGTATATCAATATGTGGATTCAAATCCAAGAAAACTTTAATATCTGTGTGCTTAAGAGGGGTCAGTCCCTGAACATTAAAAGAAATCACAGTCAGGTCCCTATTGAAAATGTAATTTGGTGTTGCGACGATTACGACCAATCAGTATCTTGTGTCTTGGAGACTGAGACAGGATTTTTTTTGGTGTTTTGGCCTGCCTCAGAATCCCTGCCAGCACGGGTAATTTTGTTGCCATATTTGAGGCAGGTGCGCATTTTAAATTTTCTTCTGTATTTTCATCGACCCCCGCTGTACTTTGAACCACACTGGCTTTTTCTATTGTTTATTTTTTTTAGTTTATAAATATATTCTCGTTTGAGGTAATTTGTTAGTTTATTTCCTGTTATTTTTGATTTATTTAAAATGAATTCTTTTGTTATTTCCACAATACTATCCAAATCTATTGAAAAAAATATCCGAATTATTTATAATTTGTATAGTGGAATTTATTTTTGAAGTTGATGTTGATTTTGAAATGGGGATGTTTGTTGGCTTCTATCTTCCAGTGTGGTTACTTTTATTGGTTGACTTATCACTCCTGGATCTATACCTCCCACGAGGTCAGCAATGGACACAGATTCCAACAACAAATGTGATGAAACACCACCTGTATTACTGTCCTTGTCGGAGTGATATAAACTGGAGTGAATAGATACCAGGGACTCCTCTCCAGTGACATTAAAGTCGCTGCAGTCACTGCAAGATGACTCCGAAACATGAGTTCGGGACAATTTGTCGCAGTCTCCTATAGAGGAGTCAGGAGGTGTACTGGGGGTCGATGTGATAAGTTTAGGTGAATTTATAGGGGTTATGAAGCCACTTTCTGTTTTGATTTTAGTAGACGGGAAGTTAGCCACTGGCTGTGTATCTTTTAATCCTACTGTACCCACTATTTTTATACTATCAGTAGTGGGACTGATTATAACACAGTCTGAAGTGTCTGACTGTGAACTAGTAGTTGAATCCCCCCCCCCCTTTACTAAATATAAAGAAATCCCGTTCTCCAAGTTCTAACGAGATGACCTGTTGGAGTCCGGTTAAATTTTGAGTTTGTTTCTTTTGTGTTAATTGTCTCAGAGGGTATATGAGAGGAATTCTTTACCTGGTTTTCGGGAGTCAGAGGTCCTTGGGTTCTCTGAGCCCCGGGGGAGGGTAATTTATCCTTCCCCTGGTTACTTGTGTTGACTACTGGGTTTTTGTGGCCCTGTTCCTCTCTTTTTGGCCGTGAGACAACCCCTGAGCTGCTATTGTCCCAATTATTGATTAGGATTTTAGAGTCAGCGGCCACTTCCCCCGTTAACTTTAAAGACATAACTGGATTTTTAGTTTCTAATTTTTGTTGAGCGCCGGTATGGGCTCCCCCCGGTGTGACTCTGTGGGGGTGTAGTGGCGGTGACCCGATTATTTTTCTTCACCGCCACAACCCAGAGGATCCCGTCCCTATAAGCCAAACTAGATACTTTAGCCGCTGTAATGTAGGACGGGCTGCCCCTGAACCGAGTAGTGTGGCCATTCCCACAGTTAGCACACCGCGGTATTCCGGAATACCGGCACTCACGAATATTATGGTGTTCTGAACACCTAGCGCACCTGACCTCATTTTTGCAACCAAAGCTCCCGTGCCCAAATGCCTGGCAGGTGTAGCACCGAATCGGGGGCGGCGAATACTCCTCCACGTCCCAATAAGTGGGAGTGCCAGCCACTGTGACCGACAACGGCAGAGATCTGCCCGTGAATGTTAGTTTCACCGCCCCAGACTGGCGGCCAAATTTGTCCTTAAGCCTGTCGGCCTTTAGGACCCTCACAAACCCCACCATCTTTCCTTGGTTTAGGTTGAAGGTGGGATCGGAGGTCCCCAATGTCGACCCGCAAGGGTATATTGTGGATCACCCGGCTATTGAAGGTCAACCGCTGGGAAGAAAGGCCACCAGTGGGATATTAGCCAGGGTGAAAGGTTTTGTTTTTAACACACCCGCCAAACATTCGGCCCACGTACTTTTGGTAAGGTAGTGACTGTCCGTGGACACCCAAGGCTGATCATTGAATCGAGCCTCATTGTTGCCAAAAGTGGCCCATTTATTTTTCCTGGCTGCATCCATTTGAGAGAAATATCCAATAGTAAGTTACTGACGTTTGATGGAATGAGATGAGCATGAGAATACTTTATTCTGTAATGAACATGATGATGTTTATATATGATATGATGATTATATGATGATTATATGATTGATGATTAATAATACATCTGTGAATATCCGGTCGCCAAAATGACAGTTCAAAGATAAAGGGCAAACAAAATAGGGGTAAATGTGATAATATCTAATACACTGTATATACTATCCTAATAAATTTGGGTGGGGTCAATTTTGAATATACAGTGCGCCTAAAGAGGGTGGGGGTGGTTTTGATAAAAGTAAACAAAAGTATGAAATATTCAAAGGTCTAAAAATGGCAAGTAACACTAAAACTGGAAACATCGGAGGTTACCGGGTGGAACGGAAAGTGTGCCGCGTTAACGTATATATATTAATGTCTTTGTAACTCCACCGTTGGCAGGTTAAAACTAAAATTTTAGATTTTACTTTTTTCCACATAAACAATATGGCCGCCTCCTGGCTGACCGGAAACAGGAAGTGAAGTATAGGCACATTCGAATAATTTCAGTTTATCTGTATCAGACAATCAGTTTATCTGTCAGCCAATCACGCTTTATCTTAATCAGCCAATCACGGTTTATCTTTATCAGCCAATCACGGTTTATCTTTATCAGCCAATCACGGTTTATCTTAATCAGCCAATCACGCTTAATCTTAATCAGCCAATCACGCTTTATCTTAATCAGCCAATCACGGTTTATCTTTATCAGCCAATCACGGCTAATCTGAATTAGCCAAATGTGTGTGAGAACAGCCTCTTGTACCATTTCATCGTGATCTAACACAACTGACCGATTCAGATTAACTGAAATAATTAGAAAGATGTCTGTAGTGTAATACAGCGCCTTATACCACTCTCCAGCGGAGTGCACTGAAACCTATGACTGTACGTCTCACTACGCAGTTACACCCCTTCTTCCCCACGGTAACATGATTCTTACGCTTAAAGAAATGTTATTTTGTTTTGAAATATTTTCAAAATGGTTCATAGTGGTTGTGATTTCTTGCTGCAGATGAGTAGACCAAAAGTTGGCGTAGCATATACTGCAAAAAGACATGTTTATGTTTATCCATTAGTTGTTTCTTTGTTGGGACTCTACCGAGACTATAGGTGTGTGGTCTAGCTATTGGTGGAACACCTTTATGCATTTGTGGTAATTACCTGCAAATACCTAAAACTGTCGGATCTTCTTCAAAGTTTCGGGCGCGGACCACTTCTTAACAACTTCAACTAACTATGGATCAACATGAATACTATCGACAGATATAACATGTCCGACGTAGGTTGTCTTGATCTGACCGAAATCACATTTCAAGGTATGGTCTTTAGATTATACTAAAGCGTTGTTTTACATCTTTATGACATTCAACGTCTTCTGAGAAGACGATTATACTAGATATATTAGAGTTCACCAATACAATAATTCCCAAGTAATGTTCAAACAACATCTGACTACTCGTAGAATCCTAGCCCTTCAACTTGAACGGCTGATTCAGAGTTGCTTCAGTGTTCGATAGTGTCTTTCGTTAAAACCATGTCATTGTTTTGCTTCCATTTGGGCGGAGAACAAATATTTGATAGCCTTTAATGGTCTTCCGTAGTGGAACGGTCTAAAACACCGTCTCAAGATTAATCACCTCTCATCGCTGAGGTCGTAGGTTCGAGTACCGCTCAGACCAAACTTTTTTATTAGAAAGTTCGCCAGTTACTTTTGACCCTCGCCAACTTTACACAGTAGTCATATAACCACAATTTCTTGGACGAGTTCTTGAACTGACCAAATCAGGAAATAATGTCAGAGTTATTACCCGTCAATCTTCAAATATTGCACTATTTCATCTTGTATGAACTCCATTATTTTTTTTTTTCATTTGGTCCTCATCAAACTTACACAGTAATCATACAATCTTAATACCTCAAACGAATTGTTTAACTGGACAACGTTTGGTAATAACTGTCGGAGTTATTGTGCCTCAATGGTCAACATTTTATGTTATTTGATTTGTTCATTCTAGTAGTAGCAGTTTTCATTTAATATTTACCTAACTTACACAGTAATTATATAACTAAACTCTCTAAGACTAACTAAGTCGGAGTATTTAAATGTCATTCGTGTTGAGTACGCTAAGCACTGGCAGCTTTCGTTCGATCGTCACCAAACTTACACAGTAGTTATATAGCTATCATAATATCTTGAAAAAAATGAACTTGCTAATTATACACTACAACCGTAATAGCATGGAAAGGATATTTCGAACTGGCCAAATCGAATAATTATTGCCGGAGTTTTATCCTTAAATGGTCAAAATTGCGTTACTTTACACTGTGTGCACTCTGACTCTCATAGTTTGAAGTTGATGTTTAGCAAACCTACACAGTAGTTATATAACCAAATTATCTTGGGAAAAAATTTGAACTGATTAAATATGATACTTATTCTCCAATTCGAATAGGTGAATTCTCACTCTCGTGCGTGACGGGATCTGTGCGTGACTTGAGCTCATGGGAATCGCGTCGTCACACCATAACAAACCGCGGTGGTGTTTCAGACAGTAGTTAATTACAACAAAGTTACATCAAACAGCCATGAAAAGACAGAAAACAATTCAAGATATGAAAGAAAATAAAAATAAGTTTCTCATGATAAAATAAAATTACTTGTTATCGTTTTGTGCGTGTTTGTATACTTTAATCAATGCTTGATTTCTGGTGATGGGTGGGATAATTTGAAAACTTGAGAAGTTTAGTATTTAGTTTTTATCAATATTTCTACTATCATTTACAAATAGGGAATGGTTATATTTTATTTGTTTAATAACTCATGCGACATGACGGATTTTATTAATAATTTTTGTCTTTTTATAGATGCATTATCTACCAAATTTCGGACCCAACTGACGACATGCATGTTGCACAGTTAATGGGCATTTTTTGTTTAAATGTAGGTAAATGATTTTAAAAAAACAACATTATTACTATAACATATCAATATAACTTAAATGTAGTTTTTGCAAAAAAAAAAAACAACTATGATTTTCTTTTATTTAAGAGAGCTTTGAATGAATTACAGACGTTTCGTACACCCAAACTTAGGTTTCGTACAACACATAGGTCAATGCATAAACTTTAGTGTTTCACACTATGATTAGGTGTCACAATCATAAACTTACGGTATTTGTTTTTAATTAGTGTGTGATAGTATTGGATTGTAATTATTTAGGGTTGAAACGTAACTAAAATACATTTTATTGTGTTTATACATTTATTGTATTAACGAGAAATTTTATATATATATTATAAATTTACACCATATACTACGGACACAAATCACACAAAATAATATACATACAATTTTGATTTTATCATATTTACAACATTTACGTGTATCACATTGTAATGCATGACCACGAGGAGATATATTTGCTTTAATAATAATGTATTTGTGAAATAATATATAAAATCAGAAAATTTCAATTTGTGACAAAAAAACTGTAACGTCTGCATCCTTATATATTCTTTCAAGGAGATAAATAGAATGTTACACATTCATACCGAGGTACTATATAAAATGTAAAATAAAATGGTCATTTTGGAAAGATATACACGGAAATGGAACGTCCGTCCCCGTAACGTCCGCCTCCCCCACCCCCACCTGCATATACATTCTATTTTTTTTTATTTATAGAATAAATTTCGCTTTTTTTCAATGTATTAAGTATTTTATATTTGCAGAATGCAACTAAGATATGAATAATTTATCCCCCCCCCCCCCCCCACCCCTCAAATAAAAAAATAATGAACACAAATTTAGAGATTTTGTTTAGTGTCACTCTAAAATAGGGGATGAACGTTACAAAAAAGGAACGGACGTTACATAATTTCTAACCATTGGTATTGACCCCCTAAATAACTGAAAATGTTTAAATTAAGTTATTGTTTATAATACTATGCAATATAACAAACATCCTATCTTAAACCCTGGGGGTCATAAATCTCATTACCACGTGGTGTGACTGTAGTGTTGGTGAATTATGAAAGCACAGCAGGATGCCAGTAACTTTACAGTAGCAAACATTTTGTGCAATATGGCTGTAGGCAAATATATTCCATATGACAATATCCATCAAAGGTTTAAAAATCATATTTGTCCAGGTAACTAATATACTGGGTAACGATGTCATATGGACTAGTTATAGGTAAAATACACAATATGATAAAACAAAAAAACAGTGCAAGTTATGTAAATATTAAAAATACCACTCAACAACACTTCATCTAAATTTTCTTTAAAAGGGTATGAAATTAACATATTATCAGTCATTTCAGTGCACAGCAATGGATGCACCAGTTTGACATGGTAATGAATAAAAAAGCTGTCAAATATATTTTCTTTTTCTCGCTTAATAAGGTTTTATTTATTATTCTCTATGGGACCGTTAAATATGTATAATGGACCGTTTTTGCTTTAATTCCATTCCTGATTTGAAATGGTGAATTTGATAATTTACTAACTGCATAGCAAACAGTGCATACCTTGATAACACAGCTTGGATGTGCAGGCTGATCTGGGTCTACATCGACACTAACCTCAATATTATTTTTGTTTTCTTTATCAAGCGGAGGATTATTTTCATATTTTACAAATTCAATTATGCTTGCTTTTGTAATGACTGCCGGGTCCGATTAGCTCAGTCGGTAGTGTGTCTAAATATTAATCCATGCGTCACGAGTTTGAAACCCCACCGGTCACAATCTCCGAGATGGTTGATATACATATTGCATCTCATTATCATTCGTCTCTGATATAAAAGAGAGACTAATAAATGTTCATTTTTATGTCAGTTCTTTATTTCAATGTTAGTTTTATATAGGTTAAACAAGCAAAACCTATTTTTAAGAAAAGATAAAATTGTGATTAGTTTTGTTTCATTGGATTAGATGCGTAAAAAAAATCCATAAAGGTACATTTTTGAAAATGATTTCTATATATTAATTCAGATATCTCAGATGAATACATTGATTCTTTTTTTTAGACTTAAACATGAAAAACAGTCATATTCCGTCTGTTTGGAAATATGGAAGGCCGTACAAATTTTTCCAGACTGTCGACATTTGAGATGGAGGATAGTTGTGTTTTCTTCATCAGTTGTCTGTGTGTATCCATGGCTTAAGTTTGCCATTTTAATCCTTATAACTCCGTTTGATCCTAGACTGCCACTGTTTGGTTCTTTTGATATAGTGTAAAATGTAAAACGTGTTGGAACTTTACTTCTCTTGTGGTTACACAAGTACACACAACAATAGTCATCCGGCGGCATTTTAATTGAACTGAAATAAAATTCATATAACAATTACCTTAAGTCACTAATAAAAAGTTGATGAGTAAAAAAATTAAAATAAAAAAAAAATATTATGAAACATGTATAGTTTTATTTACACGGGAATGTTCGTTTCTGTGTTGAAACTAAGCTACTACAATTGGTACAAAACAGCCTCAGAGACGGAGTTTTAAACTTCTAACTCGTTTTTATATATCTATAATAAATTATGTTCTTGAAACAAATTAATTTATATCTTCTGCAAGAATAATTTTTCTTAACAATTTACACTTATATACATGTACCAGACACACTCACCATTTCACATTATGCTAACACCACCCACTTACAACAGTAATAAAAGTCACAATAAAAAGGTAATCATGGTCAACAACCGCATCATTTCTTAAGTTTATCATTGATACAAGCATTCTCTCTAAAATTAAACTTTATTAAACTGTTTTAATAAATATTTGTGTTGTTAATGTATGAAAATTCAGTTTACTTACGTGAAATCTACATTGTTTCAGCAGCGGCCGCGGTGAAACGAATTCCCCTGATCTCATAGTCTCGTGCGAAATCTCGCTCTCGCATGCAACGAGAATTCGGGATTTCAAAGAGGTCAATTGATACAATTATGAACATTGAATCATCATCAATTGTGTTACTTTCACCTGAGTGCACTCTATTGCACACAGTTTTCAGTTAATCTTTGTTAAACTTGCACAGTAGTTGTATAACCATTATATCTGCGACATGTGTTTAAAATGAAATAATTGAATAATTCATGACGTGTGCACAAATGCCGTTAGTAGTTTTGGAAGGCCGTGACCTCAGATACCTCGAGAAACCATCAGGAAACTTGTTTATTTCACAAGAAATCGGCTTGAAGATTGTCATTTCAATGACATTAGCCAAACACATTACTTAATGTTGCATTTTTTGTGGATATCCCTAGTATGTCGTAACAGTTTCTGTGGTTATATTCCTGTTGTTATGTTCATTTCTGTTGTTTGTTATACATTGTACAGTAAAACCTGTGTAAGCAGTAACCTCTATTAAGCAACCACCTGTCTTAAGCAACCATGTTTTCTATTTCTTAATTGTATGTTTTCAGAGTAAATTAACCTGTATTAAGCAACAACCTGTCTGAAAAGGCCATCTTTGCTCTTTCAGACAGGTTTGACTGTATATGGAATACGTTATTATTTACCTTTGTAATAAACATCATTTTTTATATTCTGGTGATCTGACCCTTTCACCCCGTGCTTGTTTTGCAGTGTAAGTTTTAGTTTAAAAAGGAAGTTATATAATATTTTACTACAGAACCAGCCCGGTTTACGGCACAAAGGACTGGAATTAGGTCCCCTGTAAGGGATAACAATGGTCCTTCTTGTAATATAATGACGTCATCTTAAGGTTCTATAAAATGCGTCTCAAACAAAAAGTTATGTGATACTAAAACGAATATATTGTAGCAATCTTTTATTAATTAAGAATCGATTGTTTATTATATAATAGCGCAATGATACAGTACTATTGGGGGCGATTTCGATGTGTCAAGATCACCTTTCAAAATGTACTCATATCTGGTTATTTTTAAATCATATGGTGCGGACACACAACTTCCATCATCCTCAGTTTCATAAACAATTTGGTTCATTAACCCTTTACTTCATATGGACACCTTTGAACAACTCTAATATAGAAGGCCTTTGAAAACAGTGTAGAACCAGTTTTGATTGCTCTATCAGAATATAAATAAGTGAACTGTATCTATTTATGGAAATTGACTATGCTTGACTTTTGAGTTTGAAAGAGTCCAGTTAAAATGAAATGGAGTAAAGAGTTAATAGACTAAAATATAATGTTAATTTTACAATGAAGATATTTTTTTTCATCCTCTGCCCTTTTTCAAGTAAAATAATAAAATTCTTAAAACGTTATTCAAGAATTCATACGGGACCTAAACAACTCTAATCATATATGGCCCATATTTTACCAACATATATTAAATATTTAAAATCTTATGTCTAAGAAGAGCGACCGGTTCCAGTAAATTGCATTTGGTTTCATCAATATTGATTATAAAATAGATGAATAACCAGTCAAAATAAAGTTAACTATTTAAGAAAAATGTTGGGAAAACAGTCTTCAGATTTTTTTTATCTATTCAATCAAAAACCTCATCATTGTTTTAAGATGAAAGGACAATCATAGCTAAATGAAAAAATGAAATAATAAAATTAACAACCTTTCAATTTTACAAATTGTTTTTTTCACTGATAATTAACGACTAACGATTACGGCAAGAAGTGTTAGATAGTTAACATCTGACAATGGCAAGAAAAAAAATAGTCATAATAATGATATTAATAATAATAATAATAATAATAATAAAAATAATAATAATTATAACAATAACATCAATAACAATAATAATAATGATAATAATAACAATGATGATGACTATGCTTATGCGTTGATACTAACAATAAAATGAATACTAATTATTATACAATTTAAACAATAATATGAAGAAAATAACATGATACATGATTTTTTAATTAGACCACGATTTTTATAAGAAGAAGTTCATTCCCAAGAATAAATTTTATATTTTACCAAAAATGAACATTTCAAATTATATTTTAGAGATTTTTAAATATCATTAAACGATTAGAAGTTTGAGTCGAGATTTCTCGTGAAGCAAAATTAAAAAAAAACACAACAACATACAAATCTCACTTGACTGAAAATTTAAGATTAAGTACCATGGTGAAAATTAAAAATACAGTTGTAATAATAACGAGATTAAAGTATAATTCAATTATACAAATTGTAAACGGTAAGCTCATTTTACTCACGTGCTTAAAAATGAATAAATGCAATCAAATCTTTGATACATATTTTATCACATCCCGGTTTCAAAATAAAAAAGCACTGTGAATTGGCACTGTCTTTGACATAATCTATAAAATACATAGTAATAAGATGTATGTGTTATATTATTCTATACCTGTAAGTGTATAGCCAATCACGTACTCTATATGTTACCACGTGATCGTACAATATGTAGAAGTTTATTAGATCCAATACCTTTTATATTGTGCAGTTCAAAATTCAAGATGGCGACTAAAATAGTAGAAATTTTAACGATAAAAACAAACAACCTACTAAATGTTCCACATGACTATGACGTTGGGAAAATCCGAATATTTGTCACTGCAGCTTCCTTCGTCTGCCGCTTTGAGCACCCAGTTTATTTATTTAAAAGGATCTTGATTTTTCTTTAGTCTTTTGATTGATTTCTTTCAGATTGAGGAATAAAATAAAAAGATCATTTTACAGTGTTTTGTACAATAGGGGAATTTATTGTACTCGTACGCATTGTTGTGAAAACTATATTAATACGTACTCGTATATTATATTTCAATATTGTACAAAACACTGTAAAATAACATTATATTATGTAACGACTATAAGAGATGGTGGTTAAAAGTTTATGCGATATTCAATTAGAATACGTAATCTATATAAAACGTGTTTGGTATGGAAGATAATCAATCATAAATGGATTTGTTTGTTCTGGTGGAAAAGAGTATACCTTGGTTAAACCGTTTTCGCGTCAATTTGTCAGTGACATGTTCCTGCCAAAACAGCTAACCTTCGGAACAGAATTTTCTATCCGAACTCAATATGCACATTACAAAAATGACACCTGCAAATATTCCAACATAGTTTTAACGAATAATTACGACAAAAGTAAAAAAAAACATGTAAACAACACTGGACTAACAGAAAATGTGCAATATCAAATGCATTTAATGAAATATAAAACAATTTGAATATGAATACATATTTGTCAGTTGTGATACAAATAAAGGTAAAGTATAGCTTATTCGTACAAATTGAGCAAGGATAAATGATATTTCAATCAAAGGTCTTGGACTGAACATATGTGTGGATTTTTAATTAAACGTTACTGAGAATCACACTTATATTTAAAAGTAATCAGACACAAGGAGACTGAATCCAACAAAGACTACAACTCTGCCGAAGAGGATAGAAGAGTTATGAAAAAAATATTTACGTTTGTACATGGATTTGATGTTAAATGCCGGGTCCTTAAGTCGGTAGCGCGTCTGATTATCAATTCAGGGTTCGTGAGTTCGAATCCCCGCGCAGTCATAGTCTCCGTTATGGTTGCTATACGACATTGTGGCACATTTTCCAATTTCTATCTTGGTGCAGAGTAATATTCAAAATAAACAAGATTTAGTATGAACAAACACTAATAGAGGAACTAATTAAATTAATTAAATGGATATGAGAATTTCTGACGAGCATTATATGTTTTTTTTCTAACGAGTTTACTACTATTGAATAATATATGAACACAAATGTACGATTCCTTTTATCATCTAACTTGGTACATTTACCCTCTTTTGTTCAGGTGATCTCTATGCAATACTAAAGTTTACCCATAGATGTTGTTAATAACACTTTTGATATTTTTGCTTCCGTTATTCATCATATGACGTTTACTTAAAACGATATACCGACATGTTCAATTATAAGCAGACTTCATTTGGATATCCAGGCAAGGCAGAAAGTAGCTTCGAAGTATATGTACGACAGTCAAATATATACGGACAACATCGAGCAATAAATTGGTATTACACGAGTTTGAAACAAAAGTCACGATTGTATTAAAGTCTGCGTCGATACTCATAAGAACTCTTACTAATTTACATATAGGATCATTTATGTTTGTCATGTCCTCAGCTCCACTTTCAACATACAGCATAAAATCACATTGAACCCGTTTGAATGGCTCATGTTGTTGTTGAAATGAAGTTTAAAATATTGTTCTCTAAATCGCCGATAGCAAGGTGCATAACTTTTAAATGATACACATAATTATATTCCATAGTGTTTAGAACGCGAACGCTAATTAATATCATAGTATATACATTGGCTTATACAATGTCAACTTCCGTCATAACGCACTTCTCTTTAATTCCCATCTCCTCGTTGCTATGGTTACTCATTGTTAATGGCATTCTCAGATAACGACAGTTCTCAAGTTGTTTTACGGTATGTGACGTAAACATATTCTTATTACTGCTTGTTGTTTTCGGTTCAGAACTACCCTTTGCAATAACTGTTTTTGTGTTGCTTAGACGTTTAAAGACGTCTTGTAACAAATAATTCTTAATTACTTTTGTCCGAATTTTACTTTTCCAATATTCGTGTTTCGGTGTTGCGGATTCCGCCTGTCCTGTAACGGTATGCGTTTGATGGGCATGTCTAGAAAATGCAAACGCTGTAAGGTTAGTGTTGTATTCGTTAAACTCAAAACTTTTGATATCATTTGTTGTATCTTCGGGTTCTTGATGTTTTTCGGTAGAAAAAGACTTGTTTAACCGTATACCATGCTTGACGTATTTAGTTACATGTTTGAACGATTTAGTGTCAGTCTTTACGCCGCCGTGAATGCTTTCGTGTTGTGCTCTCTCCCCGTGGCTGTATTGCACTCTGTTTAGGTTTATTCCTCTACCTACTCGTGGACTTGTTTCCTTTACTCCAATACACAGATTTTGAGTTGTTATCTTCCCTGATAAACACTTGTTGCAAACATTATCACTGCCTTTATCTCCAACTGTTTGTCCGTCCGTTTTGGAGAGTATCTTGTCTCCATCACCTTTCCGTGAAGGTAAATTATTTTCACATAATTTCACTTTGTTGACTGTTTCGTCCATAGCGTGTCTTTTTAAACATATTTCTACATTTGATGCACACTTGTGAAACTCGACGTTCCCATTATGTAAAGAGTTGATTATTTCGTTTTGTGTTCTTTCAATTCCCAAAAGTCTATCTCCAAGTTCTTGTTTAAGATCCTCTAACCGTTTTGCAAGTAAACGCGAGTGGTTTTGATTTCGATCGAAAACAAATGCTTTTCTAGACATGCCAGCTTGTCACGTGGTCGGTAGTTATGGCTTCATAAAATGTTATTGTCTTAATTAAAGAGGATACAACAAACGTGTTTATAATTGCGTGACACAAGATAGGTGCACTTTTGTTCAGTGTTAAATAACATTGCGGAAATTAGAAAATCTTTGTCAATACTTCAGCTCTCGAATAATTGAGATCTCTTTTATGTTGCAACATCCGGTATAAGTAGTGTTTTGTTTATAATATAACTTCCGGTTTGCGTCAAAATGTGTTTTATGTTAGAATATTTTGTTTAAGTATTAATTTTTGAAAACATTGATATTAATATAGATAAGTTGTGAAATATAACTGAACATGCACAGTGCCTAACCTGTCTCACAGTTATCGAAATGAGTGTTTTCAACGTATACAGTGTGAAAAGTCCTTTTGTATTAAACAGCACTTGTTTAAAAAGTTTGAATCTGTGTATATAATTTAATAATCTGTCTTCCAATCCGAAGAAAATCTCTTTACTATTTCATTAGAATAATACAGTAGTGACGATATGGTATCAGCACTAAGATAATAAGAGCAATTTTATCGAAACGTGCCAATGTAGATACTCCTATAACGCAAGCATCACTGTTTTTATCATATTTTCTCTTCATTCGTCAATGTTTGTCACAACAGTATTATCTCATATCATTCAATTCAGCTTTTACCTCTAACTCCGTATTGATTTATACTTAAGGTATAAAATAGATTACCATGGTTACGGAATTACAGAGGACATAGCTAGTGCCTCGTGTTAACATAAGGTAAAGCAAGCAGATCGATTATTGAAATAATTATTGCATTTCTAGTAGGTTCACTTTATAATTACATGGTTGTGTTGAGAACTATAGATCTGAGATATTTAAGTCGTTTTTTTTTACATCTTATACGGAGTATATCGAGAACAATAGGCTATAAATATCTTAAAAAATAAGATTATTTTTTAAAAAAGATAAAAAGCAGCTCATTATATTTAATAAATAAAACCCGAATGGTTTGGTATGTCTAATCGAACGAAACGTCACCAAATCATTTAAATCAGATCTGTAAATCTAAAATTTCAAACTTAAATACTGTTTGACGACCTTCACGTCGTCATTCGGTTTCTTTATAAGATAAAACAATTTTAGGACGTGTAAATCTGTAAAACAAATTAATCCAATGAAATAACGTGACTCATTTACTAAGTCATGAAATATATTTGAGTTTTAAGCTGGACATCTATTTAAGTAAAATCTAGACGCGCAGCCCAAATTATAACATCCATGTTGAATATATTAGTTTGGTATGTTAAGGTATATATATTTTTGGCAATTAGTGGTCCGTGAGTATAAATAAGCATTATATTTTGGAAAAAAAAAGTTTATAGCCACTGTTTAAATTTTGAAAAATCCTGATAAATTCTTTTTAAGATGCAATCTGAAATTCCATCAAATGTGTACATAATTGTTAACCAACGTCAGCACACAATCTCATCTGTTTATTTAGATGTTCAATCTGGGTTTTTTTGTCATACAATTTTCATCAAATCAAATAATTCTATACCCAATGGGCCCGATAAGCTCAGTCGGTTACGCATCTGACTATCAATCCAGGGGTCGTGATTTCGATTCCCCTTCCGGCAATAGTCTCCGTGATGATTCATAAACGACATTGTGTCTCATTATTATTCGTTTCGCACTGCTGATTCAAATGGGAAAGTTATCAATTACTTGTGGAGATTGGGTGTGTTCGAGTACTAGTTAACCTTTCATGATCCCAGGAAACAGTGGTTAGGTTAATAGTTACTGACATTTTGATAGTAAACCGTCAAACCCTTGTAAGCGGTTACCTCTATTGTACGGCCACTTGTCGCAAGCAACCGTATAATTTTTGCTACTTTCAATATATATGTTTTCAGAACAAGTTCAACTATATTACGCAACAACTTGTCTTAAGGAACCACTTTTGCCCCCTTCTCTTGACTGGCTGCTTACGACAGGTTTGAATCGATATATATATTAAAGCACAAATACGGCAGCGGCACCTGTAATAAAAATTAAAAATCTCCAATGTGTGATGCAACGCATACCATAAACACACGAACCCACGCACTTCGTCCTACAATAGAGCTGAGCCAGATTAGCTTAGTCGATAACGCACATGACTGTCAATCCAGGGGTCTTGAGTTCGAATCTCCACACGGCCACAATCTCCGTGATATTTGCTATACGGCATCGTGTCTCACTATCATCGTCTCTCACCGCTGATTCAAGTGAGAAAGTTATCAGTTACTTGCGGAGATGTGTGCTCGAGTACTGGTTAACCTTCCAGGAAACCATGAAGGAGTGGTTAGGTTTACTGATCGTCTGCCAGCCATCAATGACATAAAATGATGCTAAATCAATCAATCCTACAATGGTTGCAGATAAGCTTCATATATTAATTGTATTATGATAAGTGGGAGCTACATCTGCTTTTAAAAATAAAACAAAAATAACAACATTTAATTCACAGTCGCAAATAAAAATATCATTTTAAATCAAAGAGTCTAGAACTAAAAAAAAGCCCAGGGGAGTAGCTATCGCGTGTTTTGATACACATTTGGACAGGTACAGTAAGATATTAAACAAGACATGTTCTCTGCCAATTTATATATAGAATGGAATTTAATACGGGTTCAAAGAGTATAATGAATATATATGTTTGACTGGGATGTAACAGATTTTGCTGATATATGACAATCGTAACACATTTATCGTCGAATACCCATGGGTAATCCATTGCAAGACTCCGTGTATTAATGAAAATAATATTCATCTTCCTCCAATTTCATTGAAAACTCATAGTGTTCTTGATAACGTCATGGTAACAGAAATAGACGTTGAAGATGTAATTCTCTCATTAAATCCAAATAAGGCAAGTGGGTCGGATATTATAAGTCATTAAATGTTAAAAAGAGTTTCCAAATCTTAACCATTAATATTATTATTTAATCGCTCTCTGTTGGAAAGTATTTTTCCAGATAGATGGAAGACAGCAAATGTAATTCCTATAATTAAAAAAGGGAGATAACTCGATGGTTAGTAATTATAGACCAGTGTCATTACTAAGCTTCACTGGAACATTATTAGAAAGATTAGTGTTCATATATTTGTATACTTTTTTTAAATTAGCAATAATTCATTATATGAATATTAATCGGAGTGTTTACCTAACCACTCGACAAATTTTCAACTCATTGATATATATATATATTATCACATATGCCAATCATTTGACAGTAAACAGCATTTCTGTATGATTTGTGTGATATTGCTAAAGCATTTGATATAGTCTGGCACAAAGGTTTATCATTTAAATTAAAATACAATGGTGTAAATTGCAATATGCTCAATTGGATTAATAACTGTCTTAGTGACAAAAAACAAAGAGTGGTGATTCAAACGAAACGTGTAACTCTGATCTCAAATGGCATGATACTCCAGTGTGACAGCGCTCAGAATACCGTCTCAAGTAGAAACCGTCGCGATATGACTGAAAAATTGCTAAAAGCGACGCTAAACACCATACAACTACATAACAACTGATCTCAAATCTATATAGTCTGGTGTTCCTCAAGGCTCTGTACTTGGTCCATTACTGTTTCTTATTTTTAGTCAATGACATAACAGAATCATTGTTAAGTTTAACAAGATTGCATATGGATGACAGTTCACTTTTCTGTCAAGCTGCAACTCTTCAAAGATTTATAAATCATGATTTGAAAGTGATCTCTAATTGGGCCAACCACTTACTGAAGCTATGTTATTTACTTTTAATCGATGATAGGCTTTGCCTCAGCTTATATTTAGTTTAAACAGTATTTAATTCAAAAAGGTACATCATTTTAATACATATAACATTTATCACAATAACAAGAGAACATATTGAAAGGGGTGCAGTATTAAGTCTATGACTTTTTTAGAGTCTGTTTCCCGTTGTTACATAACTTCTAAGTGAATAGTGACTCGACATTCTTCGATAACATATATTTTAACTAAAGATGAATCAAGTAGATTATGTTATTCGTTGTTATCATCATGGTATAAGTTTGTGAATAGCTATTTCAAAATATATGATACTTGTTTTAGAGATGGAGAATAATAAAAGAAAATCTGAGAGAGAGAAAAAGAGATGGTGAAATACAGAAAGAGACAGAGAGAAGGGGAGGGGAATAATTTATTTGTCACGGTTTAGACAGGACGTGTCGATAACCCGGCTGGTAAATGATCCTATGCACAGACGTTCAATTTCAGAATGTTTTGTGGGCTGATATGCCTATTTAAAATAGTACAAAATTCAGTAGACAATTATGCAAGCAATGCGGGTTTTAAATACAATAATTTCTAGAAAGGAGAGTAACAGTAATAAGCTGCACGTGCAGTACATAACTAGGTGATACCGCATTTAATCTTAAATCGCTAATCTATAACATTTAGATGTGTTCATAGTGTGACAAAATTCATAACGAGGAATACCAGTTTACGAGTAAAAATAGATATGTTTGATTTATATTAATCGTTGACCAAATAAATATTTGTCTTAAATCAGTTTTAATATTTAACATATAGTTGACGATTTGTACAGAATATTAATGCAATTCATTAAATACTTTATTCGTAGCGTTTACTTTTACTTATAAATTCCTGCACGATTTGGAATAAATAATTATTTGTTTCAGTATTAAAATTTTGGTTTCCATACAAAATGATGTCAAGAGTCGGATTGCATAGTTGAATTAATTTGTTCATAAAAACTTGTCGTTGTAATCTATAGTTATTACAATGGAAAAAAGTGATTAATATCTTCAATGTCACCACAACTGCAGTGAGGGTCGTTTATTATATTTTTTAAAAACAGTTCGTGGTTTAGGGAACTACAGCCAGTTCTTAGGTTAGTATGATAAGCTTGAGATTTACGATTGTACGAAAAATGATAATGTTCCGGAACCGAAGTAGAATGTCTTTTTTTTGTTTAAAAGGGTTAAGTGATGTTTTGTTACGAACAGAATTTGGAAGTGAATTCCGCTGACGAATTGTTGATGGTAAAAATGAGTTAAAATATAGTTGGGAATGGCAGTCAATTGTCTGGATAACATTTGCATTTCTTAAGTTATACCCTGATGAGTTTCCCACTGAGTTTGGTATTAATGATGCAAATGATTGAGGGACGAGATCATTTTTTATTTTATAAAACATGATTAGTTTATGAGACTAACGTTGGCTCATTAGTGATTCCCAGGCTGTTTCGTTACATAAATATTCAGTTGATAATAATTTAGTTGTTCCTGTAACAATACGAGCAGCCTCATTTTGGATTTTTTTCTAATTCTGATTCTTCCTGCTTAGTGCAATTATCCAAGACTATGTTTGCATCTTCACGTATAGGTCTAATAAATGGAAAGGATATTAATTGTAAAGATTTTCTATCTAGTATATATTTTAGTTTTCTCATGACATAAACACGTTTCCAAGCCTTAGAAATGATATACTCCATGTGTGTGTACCAGGTACAAGTATTGTTTAAGAAGACCCCTAGATATTTAATGGGACTCTACTTCGTCTATGATGTGATTATTCATGATAAGATGAGGATGGAAAGTTTATTGATCTTTCGAGAGGGTAAAAGATATTTCGTTTTCAGAGGATTAAAGGTAACTAGCCATCGTTCTGCCCAGTTTGAAAGTTTAGAGATGTCATTGTTCATTGTCAATGCAGTTTGGTTTGGTGATTCGACTATGAGATAAAGACTTGTATCATCAGCAAATAAACGTATATGGGAATTCATTTCAAGTACAATTTCATTTATGAAAATTAAAAACAGTAGAGGGCCTAAAACAGAGCCCTGAGGAACCCCTGCTGAAATTGATAACAATGACGATGATGCTTGTGGCAGCACTATCCGTTGTGTTTGACCGGAAAGATAGTTTGTAAACCATAATACTTATTTGTCTGATATACCAACAGCATGTAATTTTAATAATAGACCTCTGTGCCAAACACGAACAATGCTTTACTAATGTCACAAAACACAGCCCTTACCTCTAAACCATCATCTAGAGCTTAACAGAAAGTGTTATATATATCAACTAGCTGATTTACACACGAGTCTCCAGGAATAAAGCCTGATTGGAGCGGTGACAGAATTTTATGTTGATTTAAAAAGATAACTCTTTCAAATACTTTGCCTTTTGTGCTTAATAATGAAATCGGTGTGTAATTGGAGGGTTCTGTTGGGTCGTTTTCCTTTAAAAATAGGTGTAACATTTGCTTCTTTCCACATTCAGGGGACCATTCCAGAATTAAGAGATAGATTGAATATGCTCACTAGAGGCTGTGAAAGTTCGTTAGACAACTGTTTTAAAACATAAGTATTTATACCATCAGGCCCAGAATGTTTTTCGATCTTAAAGGTTTGTAAAATGGATTGTACTTCATGTATATAGGTTTGAATGTTAAAAAGTTTGGGACGATTTGCGTCTATATTTATTTCTGGTAACATTTTGTCATTTTGTGGAAGGTTAGACTGGGATTGAAAAAATGAGTTCAATATGTTTGCTTTATCACGCTCGTCATTGTGGATTTCATCATTATGTTTAAGTGGAGGTATGTGCGATTTGGATGCGGGTTGTATGAACGACTTCAAAGTTTTCCATCAGTCCTTGTTATTTACATCGTTTGAGTTTAGACTTTCTGCTACTTTATCAAAATACTGTTGCTTAGATTTCCGTACTAAATTAATAACTTCATTTCTCACTTTTTTGTAATTGTCCCACAGAAAATTAATATTATTTTCTTTTTTTTTTGCTTTATCATACGCGCGTTTTCTATTACTCATTTGTTTTCGAATATCATTATGTATCAATGGTGTATCAGACTGTCTAACTGTTAAACATTTGTTGGGAATACATTCATTAGATAATTGTAGAATTAGATTTGTTATGTTTGATGAGCAGCTGTTGATATTTTCGTTGTAGTGTGAATTCCAATCGATTGCGTTTGCTTTTTGTCTCGTAAGATCATAATTTCCATTTTTGTATTTCCAAATACGCCTCTTAAAGGATGAAATATGAGGTTTAGAAAAGTTAAAAACACCAAATATTGGACAGTGAAATCGTACATTTTGGTTCAGAAAAGGCTCGCCTACACCGCTAAGGATAACATTTGCATTATCTGAAACGAGTTTAACATTTATTAAAGAGGATGAGGATTCTGTAAAATGAGTCGGTTCGGTTGGTACCTGACTAAGGTTGAACTGTTGTTGGATGATATTTAGTTTGTTGCATGACGTGTCCTTTAAAAAGTCTAGACTTAAGTCGCCAGTTATAATATTACCAGAGATGGCGGAGTTGAAAGCAAGATCAAGTGAGTTTTCAATACTATCTAAGATGTTGGAGTTTGAATTTGGGGGTCTATAAAAAGTTCCTATCAAAATACGTTTGTTTTTAAGTATAATTTCAATCCAGACACAATCAATAGTTAAAATTTCGAAGTCCTTCCTACGTATGCAAGTGATATTATCTTTTACATTGACAGCAACGACCCCGTGAGGGACTTCTATAAACTTTAATTTCGATTTCCAAACCCATAGCATTATTTGTAAACCAAGTTTTGGTCAATGCTATGACATCAAAGTTCGATAGTTCTGAACCTAACAGGTCTATTTTATTTAGGACACTTTGTACATTATAATGAACTAACGAGATATGTTTATTCATTAAAAAACCGATTGATCATAACTTTTATCAGATAAGAGAGATGGCGTATCAGTACAAATTGGACCAGGATTTGATTCAATGTCACCTGCCAAGGCAAAAAGGGTACGCATTTGCATATAATAGTAAAAAACGTCCAAGCTAGAGATACCTTTAAGTTTGAGATGACGACAAATGTGCAGCCCTGTGTGCGCTCTGTATATTACGATATAACAGACATCGAGATACTTGTAGTAATACGTGAAAAAAGATTTTGCGAAAGGGCTCAGATGAATATTAAGCCGATATATCTCAAAGTATTTAAAACATAACCAGCCGTGTATCAGTGGATAATCGTAGGTTCGTCCAATACATACCGTGACAGAAGGACAGATAAATGTATATAAGCTGAAGAGAAATGGAGAGTGAAAGCACAAAATATGTATAACAAAATGAAGAGATACATATTATATATGGGTTATACATGATGGAATTTTTCTGAAGTGCAGTTTTTAGACAAGCAACAAAAATAATATTTAAGAGATCACAATTTTACGATTAACAATTAAATTGGTGTGGACAAACAGACAACAGATTAATTAATAAATAAGAAAAAGATAAAAAAAAAATAATACAATAATTTTACTATAATTAGTTATAACCCAAAAAAAAAATTACAAAAGAGAACAAGTAGAAGAAAAAAAAACACGCAACGAAATAAGCCCTTATCATTCTTAGAATTTTGGTAACTGAATACCGAAACGAAAGTCACTAGACGATAAGGGATTAACAACAAAATCAATATTAGATATCGCAATAAATAACATACTGGTAGACACGCAGTTTAATACATAAGACTTAAAATTTGAAAATAGTCACTTTAAACTATCTTAGCTTTTTAAAAAGTGTATTCGGTGAAAGAATTAATGATCAAGTAACTAATCGAAAAAACAAAATAAAACTTATGTTTGATAACACCCCAGTTTTGTTGATAATCATAAGCATCTTGGATTTACTTTAAATAACAATGGTAAATGGGATACTCATATAGAAAATATTAAAAAATGAGTATCTAAAGTGTTAATATAAGTGAGAAAATTGAAATTAACCCTTAAAGGAAATGCCCTAAATCAAATTTACTTATCATATGTTATCATTTGAATTGTAACCGGATTAACAAGATCAGTTTCTTTACAAAATATTTATGTGGATAGGTTTCTCTTAAAGAAAGATGAAAGCAACAACACGTATGTTCACGTACAAAGCCACATATAATATGGTCCTTTTCTATATAAGCGGCTTGATTCATCCCTTGATTCGCAACACTACTGATTATCAATTTAGAAATTCAGGTAATGTAGCAACTCCTTACTGCAGAACTGAAATAAGTAGGCAATCTTGTATACCTGCTTCGATAGCATTGTGGAACAAGTTAGACCCAGCAGTAAGAGCGATAAACTCAAGTAGATCTGCCTTTTACAACAATATTAGAATGTCTCCTCAAAAACCTCCAAATTATTATTCGGAGGAAAACAGATACTCTCTAGAATCAAAAATAACTGCAATAATTTGAATAGTAATATGTATTTAAACCATTTAAAAAAGAATCCCGTCTGTACTTTTGGATATTTGACCGAAGATGCTGAGCACTTCTTTTTTAAATGTGACTTATATGTAGCTTCAAGAATTGAGATTTTTTTTATCAATTAGAGCATTCTATCCAATTGGTTTAAGGTTAATATTATATGGCAACTCTAATTTTGTATACGATGATAATACTAAAATATTTAAGCTGCACAACATTTTATTAAACCTTCAAAATGATTTGAATCCTAGTACTAATTAAGAAATCCTTCATAAAAAGCATTGTTATATCCAATAAGTTAACAAAAAAAAAATCTTTCTATAACTATTGACAATCATTCATAATCAAAAGTGATATCTAGAATAATAACTATGTAATCAGTTACTTTAATGACAACAATGCTGATCATACCGGGTTAACTTTTTTATTGATGTTTGCAAGTGTGCATAGTGTCTAAATGCATCTATTGCACCTTTTCCAGTCTTCTACTTGTTTTAACCATATATGAACTAAATTAAATTGCTATTACTTAATTATTTTTTTCTATTATTTCAAGTGTTATTTACTGATGGATAATTGTGTACACACTGTGGTTAGTCTCTTTTCATTTTGCCGAATCTAATGTTGAGAGAACTTGTGGTCAGACCCTTTTGCCTTAAATTGTATTTGACTTATATGCATGATAAATATTGTAATATGTGTTTATTTGGCAATAAAATATGTTTAAACTAAACTTTCATTTTGTATTAACTTTAACCATTTATTATGTGTTTTGCCATGTCATGTTTTTTTCAATTATATGTAATATTTTAGTGGAAGGGTCGTAACTAATGTTGTGAGAACTTGTGGTCCAACCCCATTGTTGCAATTATAAATGCAATAAAATATGATTAAACCATACGAGACTCCGTGCATCACCGTGATGGGCGGAGAGTATCGCAATTGTCACCCGAGGATATCCGGCGATGCATATATATATAAACAATCGTGAAACATCGGGTTTTTTCCGTATCCTCTGTATAATACACCTTGTGTTTAGCTCTAGAATACACCAATGCTATTCGCCTGTTTACAAATCTGTGTTCATTCGCATGAAAGTAACAAATTATGTATCCGTCATTAAGTTGAATGTATAGCGTTATTATACAGGTATGAAAAAGAAATTTGATGGTTGTCACATTTAAAACATCCGTGTTTTTCTTCCCCCCAGACAGTAAATAAAAGTCTCTTGCACAACTTCCACAAAGGTGGCATAAGGGGGCCACCATTTTATTTTATCATGTGACTGAAAGTAGTTCCAAAATGGCGCCTTATTATGTCAGAGGTCTATTGTGTAGCATAAAGGCCGAGGTGATCAGATTAATATATTAAATCGGCCAAGTTTTGAAAGTGCGTCCTAAGTCGAACAATGTAACTAGTATTTGTACTGGAAACTGGAGTCATTTAGATTATAAGTACTGTCTATTTCGAGTTTGGTTTATGTTATCATAATATATATAGAATAATGAAAATGGCTGCTAGCTATACGTGGGACCGCCTTACTGAATATATGGAATAATACATTTTTGTATAGAAATAACAAAAAACAGACCTTGATGCAGTGTGTATTTTATTACCATAAGCCGTTTTAGGAGTACACAAATAGGAGTATAAAACATTAGTTTACATAGTAAATGTTTTAGTATTAAGACAAAGAACACAATATTAAAACTAATAATTTATCCATGCGCAAAGGAAAGAAAATCACGAATACTCGTGGCGAACCAGGTTTGTTTATTGTTGAAAATATATTGCATGTACTGACTGACAAGTGAAATTTATCTTAGTTATAGAAGTGAATTATTTCTTTTTTAATTTGCATTTACATTACTAATATTCAAGTATAAGTATTAAAGGGATCGTAGATTACACATACCGAACACTCCCATTTGCCATTTTGCAGGTGATCCTCGTGCATGCGTGTGATTTTGACCCAGGGGGTGACCTTTTCTCTATCAAACATGGATGAACTTATTACTGAGACCCTCAATTTGTTATCACAAAAATATTCTTATTTTCAAATGAGTGTTTGACGCCCAAAATATGTATGAAGAAATCGATATCTTAAAGTACATACAGTAGAACTTCGTTGACTCGAACACCACATATAGCTTGAATCACTTATATGGTCACGGCCGAATTTCTATTTCGATGTACATACATGTACATGTATGGTATGATGTTGAATAATACTTGGCTCGAACAACCTTTAACTCGAATTATTTTGTGCTGTCCCGTTGGGATCGAGCCATCGAAGTTCTACTGTACATAAAATGTATACGTAGATAAACCATTAAGTGCACATGTTAATCCTTCCGTACATTGTTTAAATACTTCAAATCTAACTTAACTCTGTTCTTGTTCTTGTAGGCATAAAGTATATACACTGACGTCATTATTCTAACGTAACGTCTACCTCTTTTTTAACGGTGCCCTACAGCAAAATCAAAAATTTAAAATATATTTTAAATATAAAATGAATAAATATATATATGATTACGATTTGTGGATAAGAAATAAATTTTAAAAAAAATGAGTTTCGTCAGAGAGCTGTCACGTGACATAGAAGACGAAAATAAGCGTATCTTCTATGACCAAGCCTCATTCCTGCAAGAAATATGTACCCTTCGGCAGATATTTTTCTATCCCACATGAATGCTCATGGTGGAATTTTACATTCGTCCATGGGGAAATCCATATATTCTATTGGTAGAAATGGGAGAAATTGCTTTCTTATCACAGGGTCGAGATAAAATGCATGTACAAACAAAAAGTACGCTGCGGTGTTAAGTGGTTTGCAACAAAAATGAATGAATTGTAGGTTTACATACATAGCTGGATGACGAGACTCTTAACCCGATTACGATTGTTTAATAGGAATCTTCAATCCTGAAGTTCCTTTCCTGATAAAAACAGAAATGTCTCCGGTTGGACTATCCTTCGTTTAACCGATGAGTACGAATGATTCTTGCATTATCATATAGGAATATATATCCAATTATTTTGTGAATTGATGAATTCATGATAGAACACAAATGGAAAATCGACGATGTACTAAAGCATATACGTATTTAAAGATAATTCCTGTACGCCATATTAGGAAACGCTTGTATTAGTTATCACGTGATATAAAAGTGGTCGATGTGTTATGTAATACAGATAATTTGGTTAATTATTAAATAAACTACCATAAACAATTGACTAATACGACGGTACTATCTTATGATATAAATTATAAAGTACGACAATATATGGTTGATAATTCGTATTTGCCTAAAATCGACAACATATACTGGTAAACCTGTGTATTAAAGAAACGTTACTTCCAGTGGTATGTTTTAAAAACGATACTTAAAGATCACTTTTAAATGTGAATTGTTTATCTTTATCGAAATTATGGTAACACCTGAGACGAAAAGAATACACATTTGGTACATGATGTACACTGTCAGTTAAAGTATGTTAACGGCTTAAATTGTGATATCATGTTATCAAAAAATAAAGCAAGATTCAACATCAAACTCACTTTAATATTTAGGTAAGGTTTCCAAATTCAAAAGGTATTTACACATACATTGCCTAGATATTGGATAATATATAACATATTTTTTAAAGTTAAGTGTGATAAGTACGTACGGTGACCTTTTGTACTAAACTGGTTAACGGTGAGAATTAAGAATTTTTGACGTTTTTTTTTTGTTGATATATATATAGACGAAATATGTGTTCATTTTATCAACATTTGTTTTAAACTTTTGTTTTCAATTTGTTAACAGGTATTATTTTCTTATCAGAAAAAAGGCGACAGGTGTAACTTAATAGCATTGGATTTATATATTATGTATATATTTCAGAAAAAGAAACAAATACTTCTATTTCAGCTTTGAGCTTGTTGGTGGGACAAAAAGATAATTCCATCAAAAGAATTTCAACAAAAGTTAAAAAGAACTATATGTTTCTAAACAAGTTAAATAATTATAGTTCTGTTGTACCTACATACTTCCAATTTATGGCCGATGTCTAATGATTTGGACGATAATGGGATAGCCGTCGCAGGATTATAAAATCATATAAATCTACAAATTTAAATTTGTAATAGCCCTATACTGTTAATAAGAAAATAGTTTATCAAATAACAAAATAGCAATATAAAAAACTGATCTAATTCACATATGATAGAATTCTGTGTTTGAAAAATATACACAATATTTATACTCTTTTACTACTTTATAATATTTCAGACATAATCATTGTAGATGTGTATAGATTTGTAAGATCAGCATCATTGCTTTGTACTCAGTGTTTGGTATCATGGATACGTGAAATATCACATTCTGACACTAAATACACACACACACACATATATATATACAAAGGGAGATAATTGAAATCACAATAACGGAATTTCAATTTTTTTTGTTATTCACAATGTATGGTCTATATATTGAGATAATTAATGGTGAATAACCAGACATGAATGTACAAATCTGACAACGGCGAGCGCGCCTAGCTAAAATGCAAACCACAGATACAATATCAAAGCATCTACCAAACCAATACATTTGGAGTCAGCCATGACTTATATACTATGGTTTTACATGTAACACACGAAACGTCCTCCAATATTCTTAGTCAGATTCGTATATTTATTCATACATTTTTGAATGGAACCTATCGTCATTTTAAACAGATTTTATTTGATGGCATATCCAGTTTGAGGAGTGGAGAAAGAGATCGCAGAATGAACCAACGACCTTCCTCAAGTAACAGACACATTTCTTCACATAAAGTTTTTGGACCGAGCTCGTATAGGAACAGTAAATACATTTGGGAATTGGCATTTGGCGTCCGTCTTATTTTCACACTCTATTACTAAACTTCCAAATGTTGTGTTACTAAACAGTCATATTAAAACCGTAATTTGCACAATTGGCCAAAACATTTTTAGATTTTGCAAATATATTTCTCTAATGTTCTAGCGTAGTTAAAGTCATACATTGGATGAAGGAAATATCATTATCATTTGGTTAACCTTGTCAGAATCAAATTAATACATTACGGAAGGAAACTTTATAACCTTCGTGTTCAGTCCTGATGCATGTTGGTATACAGTCCAAGGTTAATGTCTTATGTTTGAGTCACAATATAATCCTCCACGATCCTGATGCATGTGAAATAGATTATGATATATATAGACTTGAATTTCAATCGATATCACCAAGCAGTGTTTTATCATGCTATTATGACTCCTTATGAACTTCTATTGTTTTTACGTAACTCTTCACTCCATGTGCATTTTAACTGGACTCATCCAAACTCAAAAGCCACACATAGTCAATTTCCATGAATAGATACATTTTACCTATTTATTCTGATAGAGAAGAAAACAGTGCAGAACCTGTTCTGATGGCTCAATCAGACCTGGTTCTACACTGTTTTCAAAAGCCTTCTATATAAGAGGTGTTCAAAGTTATCCATATAAAATAGAGGGCTAAACAAAAACTCCTTCCATAACATTTTCTAAATTAAGATGACGTCAACGTTCAACGTTTGACGTCATAACTGCTATAAACAAACTAGATTATGCTAGCGTTTGTTTTGTCAGCCAATCGCAACAGCGGGAATGTATTAGTCATATAATATTGTAAATTAAGCCGTGAAACGTACTTGAAATTCAATCTGTTTAAAGAAAGGTTTATTGATATACAATCAACTTATATATTGCCATCTGGAGTGGTATTCACCAACCATTCTAAACAATATTCTTAAACTTGAACTCAAGAATGCATTTTGAAAACAAAACACACTCAGAGACTGTTTCTCGAGATCAAAATTTGCGAGCATGGAGCAACACCTAGCACATAGTCAAATAAACTATCACACTAATTCTATCGGTTATGGTAAACTAGATACTTAAGGTTGAAATTTAGAGTTTTAAGCTCAAACACTGTCACGGTGTTAACGAAGGTGGAATACAAGAAACATTTATAAAGGCAAAACATTACAGACGAACTTAAAACAACATTTTCAGAAATCGACACATTGTTTAAAAACACGGATCTGTTAAAACCAACCAATAAGATAACGAAAAATAAATAAATAATATAACATTATAAAGATATATACAGAAAAATTAAAAGGGGCAAAGTTATATCCGTATACATAATTATACTGTCCATAAGCATGTAAGTCTTCTCACACGCACACAAACATACATAATTATATACTTATATACATTACACACATTACATAGTGTAACCATAGTACATAGTATAAAACATACACTACATACATTACATAGATTACATACATTATGCTCATACATAGTACATACATAGTACATACATAGTACATCACACACACACACACACACACACACACACACACACACACACACACACACATATAGACGGTACATGACTACTTTTATCACATAATTGTACGTAGTATTGTCACATATTTACAATACAACTTTCATAAACGTAGTATCTAAGGGTAGTTCAGTTCAAACTTAATCACAAACTATCAATTTCATTTTACCTTTTTAAAGCCTCATGGCTCAGCGGAAGCAGTTAACTTCATGGCAAATATGAAAATACGCCGTTTATTTGTGTAATATATGTATATCCATTTTAAGCATATGATTACAATGCTCAGTGCGTAAGCGTACTTTACCAGCCTGTTCTATTCAGTGCCGGCAAGTTGTGTGGTCCTAGTTTTAATATGATCATGACACACTCGTCTGACTCGTTTAAGAATATATAGCAATAGAAAATGCCGACACATAGGTAGACAATTCGATCTATCCAATGTCTAACTGTTCGATGCTAGTGCTGGACAAACCGGACGTGTCACTTCTCGAGTCCTCGTCTGGCGCGAGAAAATTCGAATTTTTCCTTCTATTTCTTGTCACCGGGAGCATCAATCTTTCTAACCACGCCTTTTCTCCCACTGGTATCCGGCACTTGTTTGGTCGCATGGCGAGTATATGAAGAGCTTGATTTCTAAGGTATTTTTCCCATTTGACTTTTCTCCTGCAATGAGTGACATGATGCATTGTTTGTTAAATTAAGTGTAAATATTACTATAAAAAGGTCGAATATATTAACATCGAATGATATGCCGTTTGGTCGAACTTTCAGTGTTTCTTTACAATAACAATCTGACTTTTCATGTATATTACCAAAACGAACATACAAAATATTTGGCACCCTTCCTCCGTCGTTGTCGGCATATGCAAGCACATCCATTAATTTCATATATACTGTAGCTAGTACCCGTCCATACAATTAGACACAAAATGTTTCAATGCTCAATAAAATTAAGAACAAAACAAACAAAGAAATTACAACCAGTGATGTTCTCATGAAATCCTGCAGGATGTAAAACTTGTTCACTGTTATATGTATGTTCGTTTGGTTGTGTGACGTTTATAGGACTCTTTGTTAACCAGGACCACTGCTGTACAGACGGACGATATTTTGGTAATAAAGACAATAATGCTCCACATGGTGACATTTTATACTAAACTCAACTTAAAAAAATATAGTTGCAAGACTGAAGACGAATAATTTATTCCAGAATTTGAGTACATTTAGACGAACTGATCAAACGCATTAACAAACCGATTTGACTGGCTACGGTGACGGCTCAGCTGAACACAGGTGACTGTCCAAAACACAGAACGAACACATTATACAAGTGATATAAAATCTTATAGAAGTTGACCGTTTCATAACAGTTCTGAAATGTTTCGTGACTGTCACAGGTGGTAATTTTGTCGTTCACCAAGTGGTAATATCTGCCTCTATCAAAACATTTATTTAACCATATGTTAGGGGAAACTGTTTTCTCTCTCTTTCATTTTAAACAATCAGTGTACAGAATATATTTAGTTTATACTAATTTGTAAAATACCTGATAGGCGGAGTCAGGAAGTTTTTTACCGCAGATTGGAAGTCCACCAGAGTTCAGGAATTGTGTAGGTGGTTATCCAAAACACTCAAGAATCTTTTCATACACCAAGAGTACATCGTATTTTAGTCATATTTTTGAAAATTCCGTTCATGGGTCCTAACCCCCTGTCCTCATTTCGATACCATTAACAAACTAAATATCTAAATTTTGAATGGGTGTAACCCCATTTTTAACACAGATTATATATGGCATATTCAGTTTTATTGGTTGAGGAAGACCTCAGAATTAATCTAAGTAGAACCGCCAATTTCAACAATTAACTGGTAAAATTTCACACATAAAGTTGTTTTACCAAGTGGTGGTTCGAATCAAAGACCTCAGCGGCGAGATACATTTTGAAATGTATGCGACACATGTCCAGAACACGTGTGTTTTTGTGTATGCTACTGAATTCCAATAAGATGGCCTCCTAATTCCGTAAAAGATTGCGCGGGTTCACAACCCCGATTTTATTTGGTTTGGTTTATACTATTTCATTTCGATTACAAGGAATTCAGAGATTATATCAACGCTCTCGAGTCCTCTTCCTAGATAGAACCAGTATTTAGGTTGTTTTGAAGGGGCCAAAGAGTCGAGCTTTGAATCGATCCCGCAACTTTTATTGTGAGCGGCTAAAACATTATATACTGCACTCCATTCCCTCTTGTTAAGAAGAGTCGAATATTTTAAAGTGAGATGAGTTTGGATCACTTTGTATACCAACAGTAGCATTTTTAATCGCATTTGCTACACCTTTACGTCCTGTGTAAGAGAAAGATCAGTTCACATAAGGGTACGTCTTACAATACTGGTATTGTTCATTTATTTTAGTTAATGTTTTGGACTAAATTTTCTTCTTCAAAGCAGACATAGTGTGATCACATGTGTTTTTCTTTGACTTTTGTTTTAAAATTATATTTGTTGGTATTTTTTAGGGGTTGGGGTTGTATTTGTGTTTTCTTTAATTTAAACAGTTTATGTTGCAGTGTTATATATATGGATTTATAGGCAAAAGATGTGTCCATGTGTCAGGAATTGTTTTAAACATGTTTTTTCTTCTCTTTGTTGGCAGGCATCATTGTCTTATCATGAAAAACAGGTGATAGCTGAAATTAAATAGCACTGGATTTATGTATTTTGTTTAAAAGTAAAAGAAATAAAAAAAATGACTTTATACTTCAGTTTTGAGAGCAGTGATTGGAAAAAAGAAAATCACATCAACCTAATTTCAACAAAAGTTAAAATGAGCTATATGACATAGTGTGTTCACTGCACTGACAATGCAGCAGGAGTTTGTTTTTTTCTTCTTTTCTATCTTTGTTGCAGACAACCAACTATCTAAACTGCAGAATGAAAATCGGATATTAATAGTCGAACATGATTATTGTATTTGCAACTGTTTGTACAGTTTCAGGTGACACTGAGTACGTAATAAAACCTTGAGTGGGCAATGTTTGCAGAAATAGAAACCAATTTTCTCTTTTAATCAAGTTCGTCACGCCCTCCAATCGTCGCCTTATTTATCATACATATCTTTGCATAATGACATCTTTTATTTTACAATGTGTCGGTTTTCACCCAAGAGGTCTCTCTTGTGAAAGTTTAATATGCATGACATGTTATATAACTACTTTTTATAAACATTCATTTATCATTTTCCATTAGTTCGAGAGTTTACTCGGTGTTGACGAAATTGTAATGGATTATTTATACTTAGTGCATGGACAAATATTGATAATTCTGCAGGTGATTATTTAAATGACAATCAATATAAATGACATATTTTTTTCTCTAAAAGTATAATAGCTTTATTAATAAACTAATCCATGCGGAGCATATCGTCGAAGAGCTCAAATGAAAACGATATACGATAATGAAAAATGGGATGCTAACTTTTGAAATTTGAATGTCTGACCTGTGTATATATTTCGATCTGTCGAAAGACTTATATATACTTTTAAATATAACTATAATACATCATCTTCTGTAAGAAAATTGCTACAAAATGAATTTGATCACACTCTATTTTCAATATGTCGACAGAATGGCTCTTTATCAATGATGAAATACAAACAGGAATTACATCTTGTCGTTTAAAATTAAAAATATGAAAATTATGAATACTTATACATGTATATGTATATACTTATAAAATAAAAATGTCTAGAAAATCCATGAAAAAATAACAAATATTTTTTTGATAGACAAATAAGTTGAATAACAACGTTTATACAATTTTGTTGACAAATTTTAAATGAAGGTTGATAATAATTTTCTTTTAGGAATTACCCTCGTCCAGGTCGTGGAATAACATAACTGCTAATTTTATCTAACACAAACTTATTTATTTGAGGTTGTAACATGGTTTGCCCCTTTCCTCTTTGTATTTAGCATTGTTATCTTATTGACACGTTCCTACCTTCGGGGAAACATATTTTGTTAATATTAGAATCACCAACATGATATATTTCAGAAATAGTTTTCAAATTAATAAATAACTGTGATATAGGTTTTTTTCAAAGTCGTCTGCAGACATGTCGTTCCACCCAAAATAATCTGCATGTTGCCAAAACCGACAAATTCCAAATAGAGAATGATTTGATTTTAGTGATTTTCTAGTCACGTTTAAAGCAGTATATGTATATGCTGTCAACATGGTTTTATTACAAAATTGCATTACCCGCTAGTTTCATTTGCTTCATCGATAGCTGACGACACATGGTTAACATGAATTTGATTCGACTCTGAAAGTTTTGCATACCTGTAAAATAGTAATAATTGTTTGTTAGAATAGAATAGTAAGCGTCATATTTATGCCATCGAGGTTTAACGATCGGTTAACCTAACCACTCTTTCCGACTGTCATGAGACTTGGACTTGTTGACTGTGTTGATGTTTTAGGGCTATGTCTTTAGAATGTTACTTCTCGTTTTGTGTTTTTTTTATAGTATATTGCATAGTTATGTTAATAACAGTCTATCCGTCGCATTCAAGTCAGGTAACCAAATTAAAGAGCAAACACTTGATTATATATATTGTAGATGGCTATTATAGCGGCACTATCCTTTATTTATTTTCTAGTCTATCCCAGAACCTGATACCTCCCGAATCAGGTATATCAACCTCCAGCGAAATGACAGGGAATTCTATGTCTGTCTCACATTTCATATCAATTGAACACTTACTAAACTGTGACGCCATTTAAACTGTCAGTTGAGGCAACTGGCCAATCAACGTGCTCAAATATCTATCCCAACATGTGCTATCTAACGGACCCAAGAGCCGGGTTCGTTTCACTGACTGCTTAGTTTGTTTTATATCATTACTTGTTATTTGGATCTCATGGTAATTGTGCCAATACTCCGGTGCATTTATTTTATTTCCCGTGCTCTATTATCGAGCAAACAAATTGCAACATCTGTTTATTGTTGCTTGGGATTTCAATTAGGCTTGATGTCAATTGATTAACAATGAATGTATTGCTTTCCACGTACACCAAGCAATTCGCAAGAACACAACACAGTAATTATAAACTATAATCAATTTTCCTCAATGGTTCAATGACTATAAAACATTTTGTTTTGTAATATCATTTTGCATTGATGTTATACGTATATCAGATAGATGATCACGTTGTTTTGAAGGGTTGAATAGACACTTTGCCATCGTGATATTGTTTAATATGCGTGTTGAAAACGTATCTCTGAATACTTCGATAGTTCTTTATATCTGCCGTGACATACATAGAGCTTTTAAATTATATTAATGAACTTTACATTGTCCGGCAGATATATTCCACGAAGGGTCATTAAAAAAGCATTTCAGATAACAAAAGAACTAAACTGGTTTTAATAATCCGTTTCAATTTCAACAATTATTAATAATGTGCATAAGTAATGTTGTTTAATTTTAATTTATTATTTATTTTGTAATTTGCCATTGATACCTATCATAGACGCCGGATAGTGATACAACGAAAATCATAATTATATTACTCGCAAAAAAACAACAACAACATTATATCTACCCGTTATAGGGTCCATCCGGTGCATAAAACAACGTGTACCAATATTCAAGCGCTGCCTGTGCATCCGCCTCAGTTATCTCCCCTGTACGGTCGATGTCAAACGTATGGAAAACTCGACGTGCTAGTTCTACTTCACGAACGGTCAGTAAAGGCACCAAGGTAATCTGTGATTTAGAAATAACAAAGGTGGCTCATAAAGACAAGCGGATGCTTGTAGAGATGACCGTTTACACAGGCTTGACTGTATTATTATTATTATTATTAAATTATTATTATCACTATTTTTATTATTATTTTTTTGTTTTTATTACAATCATCAAAGTACGCATATTAACACAAATATGGAAAAAATAACTTTCAATATGAATTCATCAATAACACAAATATAAGATCATTTTAGCATTATATTTCCTGCCATATATGATAAGACGTCGTCATACAGTTTATCATATCAGAAACTGACATTATTGCACTTTGAAAGAATATCTTACTTTCAAAGTGCCTGGGATGTCCAAGCTTTTAGACACCGTGTAAAATAGCAGTCAGTTTATACTAATTTTTTATGAAAGCTCAGAGCTTATATAAACCGCTCTCGAGTCAGCTTCCTGGGTAGAACCAGTACTGAGTGTTGTTTTATGAAAGGCATCAGGACGAGCTGGGGATCGAACCCGCAACCTCTGAGGAGAGCGGCCAACACTCTATCCATTACATTTCCGCCCAAGCTTGTATTTGCATTTGCAAACTATGAACAAATACGCTTTGCATGTATAATGTCTGTAAGTTTCCGTCAAGCATTTTGAGTTTAAACATACTAGTTTATTGAGTTATAACATGTATATAAGCACAAGTCATAATGCCGCGAAGGTTACTTTATAAACTTTATAGATACCAACTGGGCTGCGTTCAGTACCTTTAAACAGCAAATATATTTTGCTGCCTGGTTCCCTAAATGTATCCATGTGATGCATGCAAATTTGAGACTGGGCAGGTGCTAAGGAAAGTGAGTTAGATAATGTAAGCAATCATTAAACTCTACCAACGAACCACATCTTGGATCAGAAACAAAACGTTAATCAAAAATTAATTGATGGAGCGTGCTGGTGTATAAGCATAAAATAAGTTCAAAGTTCGGGGGATCAAGGCTTCCATCCCTCGCCAGGATGTTCCATCCAATGCCAGGGTGTTAGGAGTTTTATCGTGATGTCCTTGACCATGACGCATTATCCGCACATTCTTAGTATTTGTTCAACGCAACAAGATGTCTTCAAGCTGATTTGTATAAATAGTAAAAAAGGTTTTTAGATAATAAATAAGTCTAAACTAGAGTAAATAATTTTGATAATTTTAAATAATATTATATATATATATTTAAAATAAAGTAAATAATTGATATAAATTAAATATAATATAATCATTAAATAATAATTTGAAAGTTATTTAAACCTTTACCTTTGCTCTTTGTTTCAGTGTCGATACACTTTCATAATTTAAAAACTGACGCCACGATATTGAGCCTTTCTGGTCGGTATCCATCAAACAAAATTTGAACTCCTCTTCCTCTATTTCAAGGTCACTCATCTCAGTAATGAATAAGTCTTTATGTAGGTTTGTTACAAAGTTGCAGAAGTCCTCTTTGGAAACGTTGGCATCTGAAATATTTTTTCCAAATGTCATTATTAGTGTAACAAATATGTATGTCAGTTTTGGAAACTAATACTGTGTCATTATTAGTGTAACATAAATTTATGTCAGTTTTGGAAACCAATGTTACTGGATCTTGTTCAATAAACATCTCAAACAGAGATTTTCCTCGACTCAGAATAAATTTTCAGTTTCTTCAATTAACAATTGCTTGAACTTATTAAGCTTTAAATGGTCACACGTAATCGAAGTGTGGACACATATTTACTCCTCGGTAGAAGGTAACATGCAATGCAAAACTAGCAATGCAAATGGAGTTAAAAACGTTTGGTTGAGAAAATCTCAAGTTAAGATGTTAAGTGAAATAGGAGCCTGGAGCCACACGAGAACATACAATATACAGAATAAAATATATGCTATTTTCTGATAAACATACGTATTATTTCATCGAGTTATTATTGTAGACATAAATGAAGTTAACTTTAGTCTTCGTAATTGAAATTAATTGATATGTTCACCAAAAACTACAAAATATAGTTTATTAAGCAGTAAAATACTATTTGAAATTTCACTATTCTGACGGTGAACACGTCCAAAAAAGAATTCATTGAAAAAGTTCGAGAATTCATCCAACTAAACATGAAGAAATCATGTTTTTTAATACATTTGACCTCATGTGTCGATATACTTAAGGGAATCTAATTTAAAGGGTTAAATCCTACTGGAAAACAGTTCAGCTGGAGTTATCTCCCCCATTAGCTGTTCGTCAGCTAAATTGTATTATGAAAAATCACCTGATCTAAAACGGGTACCTTTAATACCAATTGTCGGTATATTATACTGTCAATTGTGCAATGTATTACCATATGTTTTTATGGGTGCTGTTTCCTTTGAATGCCACGTCTCTGAGTGAACAACCTTTTTCGTATGTTTTTTTATATAAACAAATAGGTCAATTATGTATACAGTGTTCACTGAGTTGCTGAATACGACATTTACAAATACATGTATATAACAAGATTGGTAGCATTACAAGGCAGCCACGGTCATGGACACAATTACTATGTATGCTAACTATAGTATAAGGGTTGTTCGAAAAGCTCACGAAGATTTGCTATAACTTAGTAGAATGGGCGTGTATCTAAAAAACAATTACATATTAAAGCGAATTCGTTACCTCTTAAATAGATGTAAAAAAAAACAGTTGTGCACAGTAAACGTTGTTATCGTCACGGCGTAGGAAAACAAAACATGACTGTTCGTCACATGCTGCACGGTGACGAGTTTTATGACGTCATGCGTCAGTAACCGTTTTTAAAGTTAAGCATTAACGCATAAATATACCATTTACCCATAAATATACACGCTATAGCACAATCCTGCGAACTTCCTGAACATCCTTTGTTAGAACAATATATACATAGATTGACACCATGTAACCACCACCCTGTAACGGTCAGTAACAAAGGACGACACTTGGGTGCTTTATCGTGGTTAAAGGACGCACTCAACCTCGCTCTTTTACCGCCGTCACATCGCTTACAGGGTATAAATAAAATTATCCTAACCTGATTATTATCTTACAAATACATCAGAGACAGAAATGTATGTTGTAAAGAAAATAGCTAAGATAAATAAATATATAAAAGAATATGATACTATATAGTAAAGGTGAGAAACGACGGGGATAAGGCTTATCAGCTGGCATCCCCGTTTGTTAACGTCTTTGGAGGAATTCACCATCGTCGAGCCCCAGTCTTTCTGGGCGTCACGCTAGTGAAAGTGATGGCCACGGCAACTTTAAGGTGTCAACCACCAAATATTCAGCACGGAGGTCAATCAAAAGTCTCATGATAAAATTTTGATATGTTTATCGAATATGACTCGGAATCTTACACAGCGTGTTAATCACATAATAGATAAATTATGTCGTAAGCTGATTTTACACCAGTGTCTAGTAGTCCAAACTGAGACAGAAACTATTTCTCTAGCTGGCAGCAAATCGATTTTCATGGCAGTGCAACATTATAAAATAATTATCATAAAAAAGAAACGTTTTGAGCATCATACACAGTATCCAGTACGAATAAACCATGTTTTTTTCACATTCGATATATTGTTTATATACACAAGCCGGGCACGATTAGCTCAGTCGGTAACGCATCTGACTATGAATCTAGGGGTCGTGCGTTCAAATCCTCGCCCGGCAACTGTCTTCGTGGTGATTGATATACGTCATAGTCTTTCATTGTCATGCGTCTCTCACCGCTGATTCTAGTGGGAAAATCATCAGTTACTTTCAGAGATGGGGACGTGTTAAAGTATTGGTTAACATTTCAACTCCCAAAATGGTTAGGTTAACTGATCAACTGTTAGCCCGCGATGGTATAAAATGACGCTAAATATTCAATTAATAATTATTTACACAAATATAACGACGCGTCTGTTTATGGTCGTAGACAGAAATAAGAATGATTATTAGATATCATTATGAATGCTTCAACCTGATTGGTTGAAACCCGAACTAATTAGGTCAAATAAAATGAACTATTGACCACTTATTCTTTCAAAAATGAGTTATCGACCAATTATTCTGTCGAAACCGGTTTCACCCTGTTACCGAGTCAATAGTTAAAACGAAACGTTCTTCCGTTCTCATGCTGATATAGAGTTATCTACTCGATAAATAACAGTTAACTGAACTGTTTATGATATATTCCGTCAATTAAAACTGACACTAAAGTACCACTTTTCTAACGCTCAATTACAATCAAGAGATCCAGCATGTAGCTAAGTACTGCATGGTGACATTTTACTTTGAACAGTTGGAAATAGTTTAAGTCAGAGAATATATGAATGTTACGAATGTGATCCTTATAGCTGAATTAGTTAGTGGAGAACAGACATAAAAAGGCTACGAAATAAAATAAATATGCTTTTCACACCTCTGTTAAAACAGGAGTTGTCAAAAGATAACAAAGCTCGCCCCTGGGACATAACTGTGCCAAAATGCAATCCAGAGTTATGGTTCTTGTCTGAGTGTGTTCCATTGATGATGGTGAACACACATGCGAAATTTCATTCACATCCAATGAGTTGTTGCATAGATATCTTATACTTAAACGCAAAAGCTTAAGCTGGGTGTCTACAGACGACGACACCGGTGTCATGGCAATACCTCTCCTTGGACTTCGTCCCGGCGAGCTAAAAATGCATTGAAAGTATGAATGAAGTGAGGTGAAAAACATCTAATACATTTGTATGTAATAAGACTTCTTGACTTACCCTTTTTATTGTTATTCAATATAATAAAACAACTATCTACCTTTTAAGCGGTTAAAAATATTTATCCAAGGAAAATGACTATTGACCCAAAGCAGGAAACTATTGACCGAGACACAGTCGAGGTTAAAAGTTCACTATTTTATACTATTAAATGAGTTGTATAAACACGAACATGCAAAACACCCATCCACTGTGTCTGAATAAACCGATAAAGGAAAAGTCAGTGAAGTCTCGTTATCTCGTTCTCTTCTACAACTATTTTTCTTACTTGAAACATTCTAAATAAACTATTGTGTTTTTAATGTATAGTTGGCCATATTGGAATCAGTACGGAACACTATGATAAGGTCGGTAACGGAAAGTAAAGTAACTGTTACGGAAGCAGATTAACACAAGCCTCAAAAGCTTTTTTCTGTATCCCTTCAACATACTTTATTGAATGAATGATTGTATTGTTTTATTGTTTACATATGTACTTATGTAAATAAAAACTGTATAATTGAGAAATGTGTGTTAGCAAGGTTTTATGAAACGTCTTCGGTAATTTGTAATAATGGTAGCCCTGTTTTGCAAGTTGTTTTAGTAATAAAGCGATTATTATGTTTCCTCAAAATCCACAACAGAACTGCGTTCTCTAGTAAAACGAAACAGTTAAAAAACTTAAACACCATATGGCAATGCTCGGGACATATATCCAAATCCAAATGAAAAATTTGAATAATATTTAAATTTAACCATTTTTTGTCATATTTTTGTACTGTTACCTCAATTATGTATAGAGATGTATGTATAATGGCGGCTTTAGAATCAAATTATTTATTAAGCTTTGCAAATATTGAACTCACAAGTACAAATACTGATTACTATTTTAGTTTATATTTCGGTTATTAGTATATCGCCTAGGCCCAAGTTTATCTAAACATATCAACTTAAGATTTTCCTCAATTCATTTTTTTTAATGCTATAACTTCAATTGCATTGATCATTTTGCTAATGCGTTAAGATGTATTCCGACTTGAACTGTGTTTACATTTAATGTGTAAGTTTCGGGAAGGATTTAGAGAAATTGATATGTTTGAGTTGAGGAAAATTTTCAGCTTTAGATATTCAGTGAAACTGACCCAAGGTATGTAAGTGACTTATAGAAGGCATTTATGACAGTAGCTTGTTTATTTGATGAAGTGCTCGACATGAAAGGGGTGAATTGGGGTTTAACGCCATTTGCAACACTTTTCAGGTTATACATGGAATATCCAGTTAGATCGGAGGAGATAGACTTTTATAGGCATAGTACCACCATTGGAAAAAGGAAGTGCTTAATGGCGGTTATAAATAATCCGTGTTTCCTCCTCTTTAAAAATGCATTTTCCTTATTTTATTGCTAATATTTTTTTGAATGGCATTATTGATGTATTTTGAACATTTTGAAACCATTGTCATGTTTGAAATGTGAATAAAGAAAAAGAAACGGACGCTTAGAAATTAGAGTATGGATACATGGTTTCGAAAGTCCACTTTTATTTTGTCAACAGTGTACACTAACTTAGCAGAAAAATATGAATATATGACACATGACCCCTACTTTTCTCATCATATTTTGGTAGTGCAAAAGTTGGCAAACAGTAAAATGTAAGTTTCACTTGTTTCTTTAGGTCTCTTTATTGAAAACAAGCCTTCAAACTTTTATAATTTACTATAGAATAAAGAACAAAAATCGATGGTCGGATTACACCTAATAACGACAAACTGTCTCACATAAAGTGTTTGAAACAAGCGGGACTCGAACCTACGACCTAAGCGATGATCTTGTGACGGTGCCTTAGACGGATCGGCCACGGAGGACCCGGCTTGACATTAAATATCTCTGGTAGCAATGTTAAACAAAGACTGCGACAAGTGGTGCATAATTGGTACCCAGAGGAATGTTTACACTTTGTCGAAACATAGTATAATAATTCAATCGAATAAATATATTATTAAAAAATGAAATGAAAAGTATTCAAAAACTTATAACATCTGTCAGTTGTAGCATTTGTAAATATTGCTCTGTCGAATTTAATGGCAAGAAAGGTAGTTCTATCTGTAGTTAACTTATAGTAATTAACATTTGCGGTAAAGTAGTGCTTGGCGGTAAAGTAGTGCACAGCGCTAAAGTAGTGCAAAGCGGTAAAGTAGTGCACAGCGTTGAAATATCGTACCTGCTTGAAACATTCTCAATAACTGAATCATGTACAATAGAGATTGATTGAACAGTACTTACTGTTTCTTATATGGCTTCTATTATGTGTTTGCAACACATTTTTTAGATAAATAAGTGTTAGTTTTGTTATATCAAATAACCTGCATACTTTCTTTTCATTCTACACATTAATTCAATATGTTGCAAGCAATTATAAACATTTTCACATTTTCATCGAAACCCATTGTAACAACCGCTTCTTTCTTAGACAGTTTCATTAATATTCGTTAGGCTAATCGCGTAATACAGACAGTTCCAATTATGTATACATCTGATGTTGTTTCATCTTTCCCCTGCTAGTTTTAGTGTTAAACAAAAAGTAGGTTTGCCTTGAAGGGAAATGTTTAAATCAATATGCTTACGTTTGTTTTACGCAAATGAACAAGTCTACTAATAATAACAAGGGTTAAATTAATATCTAAATATTATGAAATGTCATAGTTAAGAAATTACTGACATGTTCAAAATGAAGTATATATTTGTGAACAACCAGACATAAATCTACAAACTAGACTACGGCGAGCGCACCTGGTTACAATACAAACAAAGGACTATCGAATCAATCAGAGCAACAGTTTTACTTTCAACCATAGCTAATATACAATGGTCTAACACGTAACACACACACATATACCAATACCATATTCTTCACGAACCTTTTTCGATGTCATATTTTACAAAAGCCTCCTTTAGCTGAATGAGTTCTTCTTCTGTCAATAGGTTAGTTAGATCATCCTGAAAATATTAAATTTGAAAGAACTTATATCATTATTACTTTACACGATGTTCTTTATCTCTCACTTTTCTGAGACATTTTGTAAAGCTTGAGATAGCGTCCGTCAATCAATCCGTCTGTCCGTCCGTCTTTCCGTTTATGTACCACAACAGTGCGGACGCCATGGTTTGACAATCAATCTGTGATCTCGGCGTTTTAGTTCTATGGTGTTAACTGAGTTATAGCCAGTTATTCTTGTAACAACTTAAATTTTACACAGCTCTTCCTACATTTTTAAACCGATTCATATTGAAATTGCTGTACAGAAGGTATAAGGTCTGAACCTGAACCTGTGGACTTGGTGTTCCTAATCAATTATTTTTAATGAGTGTACACCAACAAATTGCGAACACAACACCTTCCATAGTTGTTTACAATATTCAAACGGTCTAAACATGAGCCAGTGGTATTGCCCTTGCATTCAATAATGTGTTACTAGCCTTTTAATTTTTGATGTGAAATTACATTCATATTCATATTCGTATTCCATCCAATAACTATTGATTAAAGCTAACAACACCTACCGTCATTCAACTGCATATGGGGACATCTCTGTCTGATTCAATGTCTGATTTGCTCAGCTAAAAGCCATTTGTGAGTGCATGATATGAATTCACTGATTTTCTTACTTCTTCTTGAGTTGTTCCTTTGTATATATACTCTTTTTCTCTGTTCATACATTATCCTTAGAACATATCTTCTATAATTTTCTTTTTAAATTATTAACAAACAATTTACCAAACAAATGTTTACAACAAGTGCATACAAAACATTACTCTTTTTCTGTAATTAAGCCTAAAGCATACATACCCGCAATAGTTTTAACATGTATTCTGTTATTCGCAATGGGATTTAATTCTCAATTTTCCAATTCAATTCAAATTGATTCAATAGTTTAGTCACTCGATTTATGGTACACATGACAATATGAGTAATAACAAAATGTTTGTTTTTTTTGTTTCTTTTACATTTCTGATGTATATAGACAAACAACGTGATATATTAGTTAGCATCTAAAGTTCTTTTCCCCTATTATATCAGTATACACTTAAACAGCTACTGTCCCTGCATGTTCATTTACATTTCAGATGGAATGAAAAGCACTGAGAAATGGTCTTTTTGAGGTACTGACAATGTACTGAAATACTTTTATGAATATTTCATTCAGTTCATGTTAACGTCTTTCAGTACCATTTAAGACTTTAAGTCCATATATTGCTATTTTAAGCGTGTTTCAGTGTTCATAGTGATTTATATTTGCAACTTCATTTGAAAATGCGAGAATTCTGTCTGCAGTTCTTACTGATATATCAATGCCTTAGATAGATATTCCCTTCCACAATACATTGATATATTTCTGTGGTGTCGCACTTTGCACTCGGATATATGGTAGCTGTTTTCCACAATAGACCTTTTGTCGCAATGAAGACCAAAGAACGCAATCATATTGCCATGTGCATTAAACTTGAAAATTGAATCAATATGCAATGTAAAAACCGTTTGAATATTCTTTAAAATGTTTACTTGTTCAACGATCAGCAAGAAGGCCGATGATCACCATAGATATCCGGTTTTGTTTCATTGGTGTGACAAGAAAAGTACTGATAATTAGTTTACAGTGTGTAACGATGGTACCAGTGACATGAATTTCTTATCAAACGATATCAGAGGTAATTTAGTTTCGAAAACTCGAGCCATGCTATTGAAGCTTATATGTTTTTAAATCTATTTTAGTATTTAATACTGTTTCGAGCAAGTTGGCTCGGAGTAACTATTGTAATTTCCTTCATTTCTTCTGAAGTTAATTATAATTTAATCTACGCGAACATGTTAGTTAAGACACTTACTATTTCCCTTAGGTGTATATTGTTGCAATCATCTCTTTTGGCTGATTACTCTAGGAATCTAAGAAACATTTTTTTATTTTGTCTGATTATGAAATAAAAGTGTTGGATATAAGATCCACGAAATCTTTAGAAAAAAAAATGTAATTTTGTTTTTGAAATATATATTGCCACGTTCCCGTCTGAGGGGCCATTTAAACTGGAATTAATTTTGGATTTGAATTGAAAATCGGCCGTTATTTTCCCGAAGATATATATTAGATACAAATTGTAGTTTGCACAAAAGGTGTCAGATTTTCGGATTATCTTTTTCATTGAAACAGGTATATCATTTTCTTTGTTATTTTGCATATTTCAAGTACATGTATCTGGAGGGAACATAGCGTACTATAGATTGAGGAAAATATTATTAATATGAGTATAATAAAACGAAAATGTAATTATATCTAATTTTACATAGGTTATATTCCTTTGATATATGTATTAAAGGGGTTGCAATGCGAAACAACAATGTATACAAAGTCGCCGTCACTCTCTGTGAATATTTTCATTTCCTGATTAAAAACATTGCAAATTCATAAAAGTAATAGGAAATTATTACAATATTGGGTGTTGCAAAACCCTAAAATGTAAAAGTTGACGATCTCAAAGAGTAAACGATACCTCATGTGTGGAATAACATACGCTCACTTTATATGAAAAATACCTAGTTAAGTTTATACTTACATATTAAAGCTCGATTGCAAAGACAGCTCAAAGCTAATAGGATTGTTTTCTAGATCGCTTCTTGGTAAAGCCAGCTATAAGTGTTGTTTCTGAGAAGTCATCAGGTAGAGCATGGGCTCGAACCCGTGACATATGGGTGAGCGGCAAATACTTTATTAACTACCGCAATGGATATAATGAATTGAAAATAACTGTTAAAGCTTTTTTATTTATCCCAAATGGTTCAAAGTGTAACCTGTCTTAAGGAAACAGCGAAACTAAACGCAATACATTCTAATACTTCTCCTGAGCAACTTTTCGCTTTCTGTACATGTACCCTGTTTTAATTAATATCCTTTGTACATACAGACCCTAAACCGCTCAAGTACCCCAATTGCACGCAAACGGAGTGCACTCAGAGCGTAAGCGGAGCGCGAGCGTAGCGCAGACGGAGCGCGAACGGAGCGCAGATTGAGCGCAGACGGAGCGGACATGGACCGTAAGCAAACGCTGGATTTTGAATAATAAACGCACTCCTGAACGCATGAAATAGATCGAGTGCACTCAGACACGCTGAATGCACTCAGATACGCTGAGTGCACTCAGAAGCGCTGTATACGCTAGACACAGTAAGAAAACTGATAACAGAACTTTTCGTGCGCTACTGAGTGCACTCGTTCATTCGGATATACTCTTTTTTTATTATTTGATCGTGAAGTTGATACTTAAAATCGAGATAAAAATAAATTTTCTTTCAATTGAATATAAACCATGTAGTTAATATAAATGTTTTACTGTAAAACGCATGATAAAACTTATTTTGGTCAACAATTTATCAATTATAACATAAATATCAATATTTAGCTGATCAATACAATGATAATGTTTAAAACACCTATTATACAATAGACGACACATCATTGGTTATCTAAGGTTTCAAGGCTAATTTGCCGTGTTATTTCGATATAAATTAGTTATAGAACATACAAAACATGTACTTTATTTCGATTTAAGCGTATACTGCTCCAAATACAAAAATATCAAAGCATGCGTGAATCAAACAAAACATAGATATGCGTAAAATTATATGATTATGATTCTATTTGTTTGGGTATTTCGGCAAAATAAAAATTACCAATTTTCAATTTAATTTGGACTTTAGTTTTACATTTTCCCCAAACATAGTTACACTGAGTTTGTGCTTAGTTGTAAACAAATCTACGTAAACTGTTATATTGCAATTAAAGTGGAAACATTATACTCGTGCACATCTCATTAAAATAATAATAATAAATTAATTGTATTCTAAAATATAAAATGGGTCAGTAGTACAGCGGATAGGGTGCTGGCTTCAGACGGCAGAGGTCGCGAGTTTGACCCAGGCTTTACCCGACCTCTCGAAACACAATTCAGTACCAGATCTAATAAGGGAATGCACTGGAGAAAGATATGCATAAGCTCCGAGCTTACTTGACAATCAAGCTAAATTAAATTAATGTAAAATAAATGTATGTATGCCAAATTAACAAGACAGACCGAAATAACACATTAGACATAGGATATAAAACCTAGCAAACGTAAATTTCTAGGTGACCTTTTTGAGGTTGTGATTTTATATTGACTAAAGAACAGCTTTTGATCATGAGGAAGGTTTAAATAAACAAAAACGAACATGTATTCACTGCCTATAAAATAGTAAATATATTGTTTTCCCGCTTTCCTACAAAATCGATACGCCTGATCACGTGCACGTAAGCACGTAACAATTAAGCCACTATAAATGTTGTGAAAGGGGCAACAAGTAAGAAATGACAACAATGATAAAAATAATAATAATAATAATAATAATAATAATAAAGAAGAAAAAATACTCAGATAATAATAATATGATAATATAATAATAAAGTAATATAGCAATAATAACAATAATATTAGTAATAATAGTAATAAATAATAATAAAATATACAATAGATATTAATAATAATGATGATAATAATAAAATTATAAAAAATCTGCATATTTAAGTATTGATTTTGACTATATATTTCTTATCCAATCACATGCCGCGGGTTAAATAAAGATTCATTCATCTTGCACAAATTATAATCAAAATGAAAATTACACACCGGCAGGGTTCGTTGTGATCAATGGACCGATAAATCACCAATTAACTATTTATTGACACACATGTGGTTCTCATCATGCGTATCTGTTTTGATGATTGCCATGCAACTCTGCCTTCATTATAGTAATTTAATTGTTATATTAATTGTGAACGACTGACCAGATGCACATACGCACGTATCCAATTTAAAAGCTGTAAACAAATCAATAAGTCAATATGTATATTATAATAATAGCTCCAATGATAATAATATTTCAAAAAAAATAAAACAAATAATGAAAGTAAAAAATAATACAAATAAAATACTACATTTTTACAAGGAATTATTTAAACACATGTCTTTAATTTTTATTAGTTTTAAAATTGTAGGATTGTTTTATTTTGTAAATTAACAATTCTGATCTGTTTTTATACGAAATCGCTATGGCAGCTGTGGTAAAATGACAGCCCTGAATACACATCCCTTTATACGTGTATGTCACACTTTCTACCATTCACTCAGAGCTGGCGTGGGGTTTTCGGTTCGTTAATTTAATGATATTAACATCATAATATTTACATACTAAAGCGTTCTGAAACTTCGAATAACCAATATCTTAAATATTTTTTTTTATTTGCTGGCAGTTTTTCTTTCTTATTTTTTTCTTTTCAATCACATAATGTTGGCTCAATTAAAATTCATCCATCTGGCACGAATTACAATCAAAATGAAATCATACATATCTTCCGTGGTCAATAGACCGATAAGTCACCGCTTTAGCAAATAACCTAATTGACACGGCTCTCACTGGCATGTGACATAACGTAATTAACACCACGGTTGTGTTGCTGCGTGTCATATAATTAGTGGTATAGCACAGTTGGACCCAGGTGTAGTTTCAAACAAGTTAAATATAGTTTGTCATTTTAAATAATATATTAACAAAAAGCATACTATCAGTAAAATAATAATTTGAGAAACCCACTGAAAAAAGTTTATTGCAAGTATATTTATATACATAATAATAACGAAAATGATTATAAAAAACTTAAAATATCAGAATATCTTTTTTTAAGTTTAGTGAAGCCACATTTGGACCCAAATCGAGAAAAAACACTACAAGATTATTATTTTTCAAAAATCATTGATTATAATGTCGAATTGCATCGCACAGATTATAATAACTTTTTCATCACCCATGCAGTACATATTATTGATTATAAAGCTTATTTTAGTTTGAACATTAACAAAACCAGTGATATATCCACATGTTGTTAAGTCACTGCTTACACTGAGCAGATTTATGGATTATCATAAGGCCAATGAGGTATCAACAGTATGGAATTATTAATTAAATTTAATTATAAATAACAATTTATTTAGTTTATGTTGATGTATATGTAAATTTTGTGGACAAACTTTATTGCTTTCCTGTAACAAACAGCTTACGGTATATCAAAGAAGATACTGACGCAAACAAACGTCGGTGTCTGGATAACAGAAGCCGGTATAACGTGCGATATTCTTTGATCACCAAGACCACTGATCACATATCAAAACATAGACACTTCCGTTTAACATGCCTACTATCGATACTTGTTCAACCTATCGCCCAGCGGGTGACATAATCTGTAAACAAACAATCGGATTATGAATTAATTTACCTTGACTAAAATCCCATGGATACATTTAATTGCTCCATTGGAACAGATTAAATTAAAAAGTCAATATAGAATCAGTTTAAAGAGTTGAGATGTTGCGATTGGCTATGGGCCGGAAACCGAACTGAGCGAACTGAACGTTGAGTGAACGCTGAACGAAGCGAACGCTAAGAGGAGTATTAAATACAGCACTTAGCTATACAGCGCTCGTGAGCGAATACTTGCGTTTGTGAGTGCATTAAATTAACCGCGTTTAATCGAGTGCACGCAAACGGAGCGCGAACGGAGCGCGAACTAAGCGCGAACGGAGCGCGAACGGAGTGCAAACTGAGCGCAAACGGAGTGCAATTATGGGGTACTTGAGCGGTTTAGGGTCTGTATCACCTCCTTTACTGCTTGGGATCCTATACAGCAGACAGACAGATGTAACTTCTATTAAGCAAATATCATCCGGACCATAAAATGTAATAAAATGTGGCACGTGAAGATTGCATCATGTCATAAACTCGCACAAACCAATATTTTAAACAAATATGTAAATTATTCATACGATTTCACCGAGATTGCTTCATACAATTCAACGGTTACAACCAGATGAATTATTACATGCTCTGCCATAGTTCAATACTCGCATATCTAAGGATTACTATAACAAGTGATTCTGTTTTAGTGAGGGCTCTGTTACCAGCGATTCAGGGCGTTGTCTCAGATTTAGTAACCTTCTTTCATAGAGGTTGTGTGTTCTTCGAGAAACGTCTTATACTTCTTACTTTAGACCTCATGCGTTCGACCCTATATCGGTCCTCTTATAAGACAGAGAAGCTGGATATCATAATATGCAAGCGCAGCGGTAGTGTAGTGGATATATAGTTGGCCGCTCACGCAAGAGGTTGTGAGGTCAATCCTCAGCTCGACGCGATACTTATACAAAAACAACAACGCTCAGAACTGTTTCTAGCAGGAAGTGGACTCATTAGAGTGCTATGAATTGTGGGACAAGAAGGGAATCCTGTGTTTTAGCGGTAGGGTATACATGTGGCGTACCTGAATTGGAAGATGTCAGGTACGAGGATAATCATAGAGAAAGAGCCAGCGATAGACATATAGAGACTAGAACATGATATAGAGATTGTGACTGGCAGCAATTAGAAAACGGGGGTTATGTAAAATGTCAAACCTTATTTTATATCGCCAGCCATTAGTTAAGGAGGTCTCACCCTAAATCGACCAGTGAGTATTTGTTGTATAGGACTTTAAAGATCTAACTGCCATATAAGAGCCGAAATACTTTAAAAAAGTGTTTACGATATGCAGTTAACTCCAACTACTTAAAATTTAAAATTTGAGAAAGGAGCCTGTGAGTACATGCCTCTTTATTGTAAAGAAATGCACTTGGCTACTATGTGATATACAGGATTGAATCCATTGATGATAGCGATATATTTCAACACATTGTGCCATAACTGACAGGTGAAGAATACAGCTGTTGTGCATTAGCCACTCCCACATAATTCACTTCCGGGGCAGAAAGTGTTGGGAATTTAAATTATAAGGGTCACTGTTTAATCCAACAACGGTCAATCTCATTAAAATCAGATAAACTTTGAAGTTTCCATGCTCTACGCAAAGTAGATCTGACAGCGTCGCACAGAATGTCATCTCAGACTGGCCTTACCGCCAGCCAATAGGAGCATTCTTTTAAAGTTTTGAAGCAAAAGTAGAAGTATATTATAACCTAGTCTGTATAACGAACATAGCTCTCCTATTGAGTCCGTTAACTAGCAATTGTTACAAGCATGCTGACTGGTCAGTTGCTTCAGGGAAAGTTTGAATGACGTCATAGTTTAGTAAGCGTTCAATTGCGATGCATTTTGGGACAGGCATATAATTCCCTGCTTTTTTCCATATGGCCGAATCATCGCCAAGAAAACAGCATTTGGTAAAATGCATAAATCGACGTCATGTTTTAAATCTCAACGAACTCCAAATGTAACGATTAATGTTATTTGCTGAATTGTTATGAATATTAATTACATGAATCTCAGGTGACCTTTTATGCAATGCTGTCAGTTCTACGTAGGGTATGGAAGCTTAAAGTTGATCTGATTTAAAAGTGATTGAACAAGGTAGAAATAGAAATGTGTGTGACTAGATTGTTTAAGGTGATATACTCCATGTAATTTTAATCCATTACATAAATTGATATGCTGCGACCGTTAAAAATTAATATCTATCTTCATCACTGACGACTGTCATAAAGCGAAATATAAAGTAATTTTGAATGAAGTACATGTATTTATAAAATACTGTGTTGTTTCTCACATAAACAACGTCAATACATTACGAGGGGGAATAATTATTCCGATTTGTATCTAACTTAAATTAAACCAATGTGTTTTAACTCGACTGAGATGAAAGCATAGAAATTATATGAACCGCGTTCGAGAACCAGTATGATAGCGGTATTGGTTTTGTATCAAATAGTTAATGATATCGTGTAATAAGCTTCTACTATAGATACAAACATAACGTTTCAAGCATTTTTTTCTCATTTTTAAACACAACACATCCGCTTTGGCATTATATTTTGCACAATTCGCATGTCGTCATTACCTTGAAAAAAAAGCTTTATCAAAGTTCGAGCCTCTGAATCGAATGAAATCATTATTAACAACATTAATTTATGGCACCAGCACATGGACTGATACTCTACATAAATACATAATCCTGACACCGAGTTCATGGTGCCAGCAATTTACCCAGACTCTTACCCTACAAAACAAAATAATCCTGATACCGAGTTCACGGTGAAAGCACCTGTACAGATACCCTAAAAAACATAATACTGACACCGGGTTCATGGTGCCAGCACATGGAATGAAACCATACACAGATACATAATCCTGAAACCGGGTTCATGGTGCCAGCACATGGAATGAAACCCTACAAAAATACATAATCCTGACACATGGTTCATGGACCCAGGACATGTCTGATACCCTACAAATATATATAATCCTGACACCGGGTTCATTTTGCCACTACATGGAATGAAACCTTAAAAATCATAATATTGAAAGCAGGTTTAATGTTGCCAGCACACGGAATGATACCCTACTAAGATACATAATCCTAACACCGGGTTCATGGTGCCAGCACATGTAATGAAACCCTACAAAAATACATAATCTTGATACCTGGTTCATGTTGGCAGTATATCGACTGAATCCTTCAAAAATGTATAATCCTGACACCGGGTTCATGGTGCCAGCACATACGCAGTTGTACTCGACAACTTTGGAGCAGTCAGGGCAACAATGGAACAATGTTGGAGATAAGTATTCAGCGCCTTCATGCAAGGCTTAAGGAAGAACTTTCCATTCTCTATCCTCCATAACTCAACTTCCAGTCATTCGGGTGGTCCGCAATTTAATAGTCAAGTGCGATGGTCAACTGTACATGGATCAACACTTCTAGGGATTTTGCTACGACTTGTTCCAAATTTAAATAAACATTATATACGAAGCAGTGCTACAGCTTAATTGTCGAACACATTCCATGGTAATAAGAGCTCTCAGCATTTTTTCTCTTGACTATTATTTAGTTCGAAATAATTCATTACTTTTTTTCTAATAGTGCAAATGACGTTATAATGGATTGAACGTCGTCGCTATAAACAATAGCCAATCAATTAACTAAAATTAAACATGTGTTTAAATCTTTGCCAATTTCTGAAAATGAGCTCGCGAACGATGATTCACATGTTTTGATAGTTACATGTGGTATAAATGTACAATATATATATATAAAGGGAGATAATTAAATTCACAACAACGGAATTTACAATTTTAGGGATCTTTTCAGATGCTCATTCACAGTGCATGATATATATGGAGATACTTATTTGTGAATAATCAAGACGTCTGGTCTGTACATTTATGTATTGGTTATTCACAAATAATTATCTTCATATATTATATATATTATATCTAAAGCAATTTTCAACACATCACAGACGTCCAGTTTTATTGATGGAGGTCCAAGATCTCAGAATCATATTGATGAATCACAAGAGTAATGCCTGTCAAAGTCTTGACACTCTAGCACATAAGATGTTCCTTTTCTTCACTTTTTCTTTGACATACTCCCACAGGACCAACACAGACATAACATAAAAATTCGCTGGATAGAAGGCAGTTATAACAATATATCACTGTTGATCGGTTCTATCTGGGGACGCATTAACAGTGGCAATAAGTCGCGAGAAATTATATACACAGATCCTGTGTCTAGGTGACTGTACTTTTTAAAAACATAATATACCTGATGCACTGTGCACCTCGCACACCAAATAATTTTGTACTGTTCTACATATAGAGACATGCAATTCTTGAACACTAAACACATTGCAAATGGTTCTAAAAGTCTATTGTTTCCATAGATTGTCCTTTGTTAGTCCAAATATGCAAGAATGACTGATGTCATCTTTAACTTAGTGATACGTGTATAAACGTGTCAAACAAAAAAAATGAATTAATTGAAAAGTTGGTATAAACAAAAAATCATCCCTTAACTAACAGAAATCTTCAGAGATCTTCAAAATAAGTTTTTCATTCTATGTCTCGTCCTCCATTTACGGTATTTTCTTGTCTTACTAGCTATTATTATTAAACTACATATACAATCAAACTTGTGTAAGCGGTTATCTTTATTAAGCAGCCATCGGTCTTAAGCAACCATACTTTATATTTCCTATTTCTATGTTTTCAGAGTTAATTAACATGTATTAAGCAACAACCTGTCGTCAAAGGCCACCTTTGCTCCTTCCCTTGACTGGCTGCTTATGACAGGTTTGACTGCATAATGCTTCCCGTTGTTTCCCTTGATTTCCTGTCCGCCATTATTATTACACTGCCATTTGTGCTTCGTTCTTGACATTGCAATATCTTTACTGATACGTTCACGTTTTTTTGTGTTTTCCTATTTAATTTACATGTTTTTATACTATTATATTTACTAAAGATTCTACCTTTGTGTATATATTTATATATATATCGATGTATTTCTTTGATAAGTGATAAGTCACTGACCCAAACACATTTAATTATATAAGTTAAGCGCTTTGTAAAGCAATATAATGCTGTTTGGTGCTTAGTGCCGCTTTCAACAATTATTCAGCGACGCTGTTTACCTGACACAATGCAATATCATATCCCACCCAGTCACTTTATACTGACACCGGACAGACCAGACTTAAAAATATCCTCTAAGCGCCAAGCGAGGCAGCTTCTGATACTATCCTTTTAGTCTTAGTAATACCCGACTCGGGATGAAACCCACAGACGGATGCTCAACTACTCGGCCACAGCTGCAGTTTAAAAACGATATTCAATTAATGAAAAATACATGAATTTCACATCACCACGTTACCATTCATGCTTTTTTATTGATATCAAACAAACATTTCAAGTTGATTTATAACTGTTTCATTTTAGCAAGGCATTATTGTATCTTTTTTTCAATTATGAAATTGATATAATTTTCTCGTAAATATTATGTTCTTGGCTTGTCATATTGCGGACATTTCATTATAAAGTAAAATTCTGTTTCCATAATTACTTTGCAATGAAAACAAAACCACCTTTCTCCATTTAAAAACATACTGACATCAATTGACGTTTACCCCTATTCAAACCTTACAATATTTAACAAATATATAACGAACGGTACAGCTAACCCGTCACTTTTGCATTTCTTATATCTTCGTCAACATATTGGGTAGCGTTATTAAAATGTGTAGTGATTTACATTGCCCGATTGCGATTTTTTTTATACAATTAATCGATCGCACCTGTTGACACGAGATGCTTATTCTACACGTGCTGTACGAGCTTTGATATATTTTAAGGGAAATATATAAAACTGTCAAGTGACGGGTTAGCTGCTCTGTTCAGAATAATGTTATTAAAAAATTGATATTTGTTTAAGAATAATCATTGTTGTTTATACATAGTCAACAGTCAACTCTATTAAAAAGACACTTGTTTTAAGCAGCTGCATTTGCTATTTCCCATTTATATGCTTTCAGTGCAAATTTACCTGTATTAAGCAACACCCTGTCTTAAAAGGCCACTTTGCTCCTTCCGTTTAGTGGCTGCTTAAGACATGATTGACAGTATATATAATATCTAATAAAAGGGTTTCCTCGTAAACACTTAATACAACCTATACTGAAATGTTAATAGCGGACTCGGTTTTATCGAGTCTGTTCCTAAAGGATAAGCCAACACAATGCAATCCACTAGCATCGTCATAATTATGTTCATTATTAAATACTTTATCTTTATCAGCATACGCTAGTACTAGTTCTACCCAGGGAGGCTTCGAGCCTAAGTTTAAGTCGTAAGAACAATCAATGTGAAATAAATAGGTTTAAAACAAAACAAGTATTATTAAAATCAGAATCATAGTTTGTGTACAAATGTGACGAAACCTGAATATATTCCAAGTGAAGCAATCATAAGCTGATTGTTACTGGTATCAATTAATCGTTTAAAATATAAAGTGGTAACTGAAATTAAGTTATATGTGTAAGCCCACCATTAATTTTTGTTCTTTATACAATAGTAAATAAAAAAAGGTTTACCTGATTGTCATTCATTGAAGACCCAGATGTAAGAAGCGAAACCTCTTCACTACAAACATATGATAAGAAGTGAAATGGTCATGCAGCATATGAGATATTTTTCCTGTCATTTTTTTGTCTATATTCAAACATGGCAATGCTTTCAACATATTTGTGTATATCAGTATCGCCATTTAAATAAATCATGAGCATTAAAACAAGAGCAAGGAAAATGCTTTTATAAAAAGAAGAAACAAAGATTATTATAACCGCCATTTTGCGACTACTCCCGTTTCCAATGGTGGTGCTTTGCCTATATTAAATGATTTCAACTTTCTATAATAATTACAAAACATAAAATGCACATTTTTCCCAATGATCATTAATAATCTATTTGAAAACCTATAACGTAATCGTTGTCTTACAACTAGTCAAACTATACCGAGCCATCATATTTAGATCAACTACGCATTACGATTAATTGTCATACACTCATCTATGTATCTTTAAACAAGCAAATTCTGTGAATTTATACCCCCGCTCTTTTCAAAAGATTTAATTCAGTCATTTATAAGTTATTGCACGGAAATCCACAAAATACGATTTTTCACAAGCTAAAGGGGCATAATTGTAGTATGACAAATGCCACGATTGTTAAAATCAAACTTAGCTTGTGTTTTGTCATTATAAACATTGTATTTAAATTTCAAAAGATTTGATTTAAAAATTCTTAAGTTATTGCATGGAAACTAAGGTGTGACGGACAGACAGACAGGCAGGCAGGCAGACAGACAGACAGACAGACAGACAGACAGACAGACAGACCCAAATTAGAAAAAGGAGAAAGTATATGTCAAGCAAACGTCAAATCCCATACAATGTGTATCACTGCCTTGGTATGACTAGTAGCAAAACTGTGTAGGTAAACGAGTATTGGGGAAATTATTGAAATACAATGGGCGTTGTTATGATATCGTGGCTTGATATAACGAACATTATGTTAAAAAAATTCGTTATCGGATTAACTTTTGTTACGAAGGGTGGTTTCTTCAACTAAAGGGGCTTTAAATTATAATTATATTACCTTAATAGGGGTAAAACTTTTAGTATCTCAAAGATAATTCAAGAAAAAATACGAGTTAGTTTTTAATGACTATCATGTCAATTTCCTTCGTTATGGGTGTTCACCGATTTGTTTGTAGGTTGTATACGCCTGGCTAACGATCACTCTAACCAATTCCGGAAGCTGGTCACATTGTTTTACACAAATCATCGACGGTTGTTAAAGTGACCATTTCCCAGGCGTGTGGTAGTTTCCCACTAAAGTATATTTTGCTTACTTATATTTTTACTAAAGTTATGCTGTTAAAAACTTATTCACATTAAGGGTATGAACTCCTTGTACATCCATTGTTACAGTGTTTTTGTAGTGAAAATATGTCCGCAAGCTACCTTTGTACCATCTTATATTAAGACGTATCTGTTTGATATTAAAGGTGTGAACAATTCCAAAATGTTCAGTTTTGTGGTATATACTGTACGATTATTTGTCCAGTCGTAAATGCTGTTAAATGCGACAAATTGTGCCTGTCATCTATGAAAATTTACTGACCCACTTTAGAAAATAGGAAGTCACCATGTGAACACTCTTATCCAATAAAAAGGCAGGTTACGTCTTGAAGGTGAAATAAAAAAAACTACGTTGTTAAACTAAAAAATATACATATTCCAAAACACAAATATGATATGTTAGATGACACATTTGTTACATTTTGTAAACATCTAAACGTATACAATTAAATAGCAAATGTGGTTAAGTCCATACCACAAGTGGGATAGGTTAAATGACACGCTGGATATAATCTATAAACATGGACACTTACAGGACTGATTAACACATTTGGCTATAATCCATACGACATGGTTAATATGATTAGTATTGTTATGAATTAAAACACACATTTAAGACGTCACAACATAGATGATTATAACCGGAGGCTAGATTTAAAAAAAAAACACACGTTAGTTTAAACAATATTGTTTCACAACAAACATGTATTCAATGTACATATTAAATTATAAATGGAAAAGATCCAAAAGAAAACTATAATAACTTATATTTATTTGTTTCCTATTTATAGTTCGGTGCTATTATAATGTTAAATAATGGTTATATGGTGACATGTTTGAGAAGCGTTCCTTTATAACAGAGAGAGAGGGAAAGAGAAATAGAAAGAGAGAAAGAGAGAGAGAGAGAGAGAGAGAGAGAGATGGTATGAGGGTGTGTTTCAAAGCATCTTCAAAGCCAATTTCTTCATAAAAATTAATATCTATGTTGTCAAATTGAAACACAACTTTTTTGTACTGGAAACAAAGTCATGTACATATCTAAATATGAGTTCATTTATGAACATTGGAAGAGATTAACCACCAAACAGCATTATATCAACAGATACGTTGTGATATTGAAAAGCTGCTATCATTTTGTTTCTCTGAAGAGTGTGCAATGGACATTGTAAAAGATAATGACTTGTATCTTCAATACTTGCGCATGCGCATCAAGGAATATCAGTTATATGTTTTTTTTAATACAGGTGTTCTTTGATGTTGCGACATTGTGTCCGAAGACGTATGCGGAGAATTTGTACTTTTCTATAACCTGTATAATAGTATTTTGTATTTTTTATCATTTTACTCCTAATTTTGTATTTAAAAATACTTAGATAGTAGTTATGTGTATTACGAAGGTTGTAACTGGCGATGTCTCCTGTGTTCGATGGCATTAACGATGTGAGATAAACTGGAAAGGTTATTTTGTATGCGTGCTTTAAATGTAGTCCAACATGTTTAAAACTGACGTTGTTACATCTCACAGAAACTCATCGTAATCATTCATCAATACTGGTAACATTTATAATCACACATGTTAAGACAAAAATTTATAATTGAAATTACAAGTGGTAAGAATAAGATGTGGTTACATTCAACACCAGAAGATTACAGACTTAATACATTTTAACAAATGGTGCCTATGCATGATTTCACAGCGGTTTAACCACATACGACTCAATTCAAAAGGATTTGATGTAACATTAATTAACATACGTGGCTATATTGAACGCCAGAGGATATTATGCTCAATAAAATAGATAAGATTCCTGACACATGGGGAAGTCTGTAGAACAGACCCAGCTCTCACTAAAGGGTCCGTTAAATAACAACACATTTGAACACGTTTAGTCAAGTTTGAGTGACATCATAGTTTATTAAGCGTCCAGTTACTATGAATTGTGGAACAGGCATGGACTTCCTTGCTTTTAACATGAAATAATTTAAAAGGTAACATTGTATTAATAAATAACACAATATCACAATAAATCCCTAACATATATATGTGTTAACAATAATTTGCCTGTTACCATAAGTTCTACAGAAGACTATCAGAAACTAGAGCTGCTGATAGACAAAACCACGGTTCTGAACATACAAACAAAGATATAACATGAAAAATTAATTAAAAAAGCAGTATCTTTTTTCAGAAAGAATTCATCAATTAAGCGCTAGACATACAATGCTATTTATAGTTTTTTATTAATAACTTCTCTCTCACATAAATAACAGGACTTAATATATTATGGCATCAACAGTTAAAGTGGTTTTATTTGTAAGCTAATATATATATATATATCTAGCTCAATCCCTTTTATACGGATTAATAACAAAGTTACCGAGTTGTTTGTTTGTAAACCATGAGTGAAACAGAGAGATAATATTCTTTATATTTATAAATGAACTTGTTGAAGAGATGAATGGCATTGACCTTGGAGTGTAACCATCTTCGTTACGTGGTATATATTGTGTCTAAACGTGAAAAATATTATCGTCACATCCGATTTCCGTGCAATATTTCATTTAAAGTTTCATTACGTGGTAAATATCGTGTCTTAACGTGAAAAATATCATCGGCACACTCGATTTCTGTGCAATATTTCATTTAAAGTTTCATAACGTGGTATATATCGTGTCTTAACGCGCACTCGATTTCCTTGCAAAATTTCATTTAAAGGTTCTTGACATGGTATATATCGTGTCTTAACGTGCACTCCATTTCCGTGCAATTTTTCATTTAAAGTTTTATTACGTGGTATATATCGAGACTTAACGTGAACAATATCATCACCACACTCGATTTCCGTGCAATATTTCATTAAAAGTTTCTTGACATGGTATATATCGTGTCTTAACGGACACTCGATTTCCGTGCAATATTTCATTTAAAGTTTCATTACGTGGTATATATCGTGATTTAACGTGAACAATATCATCACCACACTCGATTTTCGTGCAATATTTCATTTAAAGTTTCTTGACGTGGTATATATCGTGTCTCACCTTGAAATAAATCATCACCACTCTCGCTTTCCGTGCAATATTTAAATTAAAGTTTCATTAGGACTTACACCTCTCTTGTTACTCCAACCCTACATTAAAAGGAGGTAGAAACAAAACTTAGTCATCATTTTCTTTTTCATTTCAGGACTTTGTACTGCAGTGATTTTTTTTTCTAGCATGAGTTAAATAGTCATTATTTTAGAAATCACCACTGAAAATTTTATGCTGATACCAGCTTTCTGTATCATTTCAGAATTGTTGGTTCTATCCGCATCATGGGCGAATAGTTAGCATATTGTTATTTTTATGGAATTGATAGTTCTAACAAAAGCATTGAACTTAAAAAAAAACACATGTTCAAGGTATGCATATTTTCCTTTATAATTGTATATCTTAAAGTAGTGAAGAATTTGAGCCAAGACACATGGTGCAGATTTTTTTTTTCACTGTGTTTTGTACATAAATGTTACAATGGAGCCCTATGGGAAATGTCATAGTGGAGTGAGACGATTACGTGATATATATCGTCTTTTAAAGTTAAAATTATCATCATCACACTCGATTTCGGTGCAATATTTCGTTTTTAGCATTCTGTTTTATTTTACTGAAAAATGGTTGGTTCATGTGAAATCTACCGACAATGTTTTTCGCGGTTCGGCCCTAGGCTCGACCAAATGGTCTCTTATTAAACACCATTTAATGCTTTATTAATCTAGAAAATAAACCGAAAAACTCTGGACATCTTTGCTGTCGAGGGAAAATAAATAAGTTTAAATCATATACAATAATATCTATGTTTACCATAAAAATTATATAAAAGATACGCAAATGTAAATGATTATATTTTGCTGGGGACCATAATATACTACCAGATATGTTAATTCAACACTTCTGTACTGCCGGGGGACCGTGTACAACTGACGTTCAGATGTAATCACTGTTTTTAAGATTTAATCCGGGTCATAAATTGTAACAGAATGTGACAAATGATGATTTAATCATTAACGCACAAACCAATATTTCAAACAAATATGTAAATTATTCAACGATTTTACCGAGATTGCTTCAGACATTATAACGGGCAAATCCAATTTAATCAATACATGCTTCTCCTCAATAAATTTAAGTACTTGTTCGTTTAGAAGTGATCACATGTTGAATTTTATTTCGGGTTCAGTCGTTACCGAATGATCAAAGAAGCCACTCATTTGCCGGTCTCCCTTAATGATGTTTCTGTATTTGCGAACTTGAAAGAGAGAAAGCGAGATAGAGATATACCGTATATGACACGTGGGTTACATGGTTTGATACATGAAACGAAATTTCGATAAAAAAGATAATGATGAATTCAATTTAAAAGGCTATTAATTGTGTTTGATATGTATAAAAAACGTTCATGGCTTCATCGGATCAGACAGAAAAACCCGTCCCGTAAAATACCCTTTTGAGTGGTAAATCTAACGATCCTCGCTAAAAAAACAGATGAAGTTGATTATAATTGTATTCATCGTCGCCATCGGTTTTTCATATGGGCATGTTGAACGTCCTCTTACATGAAATGCTTTATTTAAAAAATCTTGTATCCCATCATCGATATTTATATAAAATTCTTCAGAACCTGATATTAGCCAATCAGCATCTTACTCTGTTTTTAAGAAAAAACTGCTTTCTTCTTCATCTTGCACGAATGAGATCCCTGGTCACTTTTTACATGGCAATCGATATTTATCAATATTGGAAACAATTGCAGTGGACTAAAACCTTTTTATAAATCACTTAATACCAAACGCTATATGTGTTTGTTCCAAAGGAGTAGAAAATGCTGAACATTTCTTTTTTAACGCATTCGTTACAGAAGATATTCACTATTCCAATCTACGAGAGAATTTAATCCGCTTAATATTAATGTATTACTATTTGGAAATAAGAAACTAAAACTGGATGAAAACATTCACACTTTTCAAGCTATCCAGGACTGAATCAAAAGTACAAATCTGTTTTCAAATTAAGTTGCATTACATTCCGAGAACATCTGATAAGCTTTCCAATATGTACCTATATGATGTGATAAATAGCCAAATAAACTTATGCAAAGTTATATATATTATTATTTTTGTAGTCGGTCAATCTCGAATGTTTTTTCTATATTTAATAACAGATCATACTGTCGACTTCTTATAAAAACTCGTTCAATTAACTATGTTAAGCAAACATTTTAGTATTTTTAAAGTTTGTTATAAGTTTTCTGTTCTCTCTGCTCTTATTCTCTTACAGTTCTGTCTTTTTCTCCTTCATAATTATTTTTATTTGTTTACAACTGCCATACTCTATGTTATTTTTAAACTGTAAAGGGGAGGACCGAATCTAATGTTGGGATAATTTTGGACCAAACCCATTTCTGTTTATATAGATAGAAATAAAATAATATGTTTAGACCATATGAGCGTGTTAGTAATTTTAGAGTTTTGAGGATAGTGCAGATATACAGAAGACCCTTTTGTAGTGTCTGATGTTCTTACATGCCCGGTGTAAAGCGCCTGATGAGTATTTTTAGTAGGAGTAGCGGGGAATTCAACTTCCGATCCCTGGTTTCTTAGTCCAAGACCTTTACCACTGGACCACTGATCTGGACCACAATGCATGTATCTCCTGGTGCGGAATTTCCGAAGAGTGTACCCCCCCCCCCCACCCCACCCCTAACCGGGCAATTGTTATTTGCATCATAGGATCATAATTGTGAAGGGCAAAGTTTTACATGTTTTACAGTTTTATATATATATATATATATTGATCTGCTGTGACTCAAGAGCATTAATGTTTAACTGCATCACAGGCGCTTGGCATAAAGTCAAATATATAGCAAATTTACGTAACGTATTTATAAGGTATGCGTATTCTTTCTCGTATGAGATTGATATATTATTGAAACCCATTTCTGTTTATATAGATAGAAATAAAATAATATGTTTAGACCATATGAGCGTGTTAGTAATTTTAGAGTTTTGAGGATAGTGCAGATATACAGAAGACCCTTTTGTAGTGTCTGATGTTCTTACATGCCCGGTGTAAAGCGCCTGATGAGTATTTTTAGTAGGAGTAGCGGGGAATTCAACTTCCGATCCCTGGTTTCTTAGTCCAAGACCTTTACCACTGGACCACTGATCTGGACCACAATGCATGTATCTCCTGGTGCGGAATTTCCGAAGAGTGTACCCCCCCCCCCCCCCACCCCACCCCTAACCGGGCAATTGTTATTTGCATCATAGGATCATAATTGTGAAGGGCAAAGTTTTACATGTTTTACAGTTTTATATATATATATATATATTGATCTGCTGTGACTCAAGAGCATTAATGTTTAACTGCATCACAGGCGCTTGGCATAAAGTCAAATATATAGCAAATTTACGTAACGTATTTATAAGGTATGCGTATTCTTTCTCGTATGAGATTGATATATTATGTTAAAATAGATAAACAGATAAAGTTAGAAAGTATCTGCTATATTCAAACGTGTATCGTAAGTGTGTTATAACTAACATCGTCTCATTGAATGTCCCGCAATGCTTTGAAGAAAATAAACTGCACATTGTCGGTTGATACAGCACGAACTGGTTACGATAAAAAAAAATTCACTACTCTTCGACTATATAAGACACTTTAGTTTAGTTGTCTCTTATGTTTTAGTTTCATAATATTATATTGCCATCTTATGTTCAGCAATGGGTTTGGGCCATAAATTTAGATAAGACCCCTCCCCATCAACTATTTCAAATAAATGAGAAAAAAACATGAGGTAATATGCTTTTACATTGATTTGACTGTATTTGTTTGGTAAGAATAGGTATAACATTTAAAGTTCAAATTCGCAACAACTGATGCATTAACCATAACACATTTACTATTTCGTCAAGTACATAATAAAAACATAATCATTATTTTCTTTCAAAATTAATAATGACAAGTAATGCGTTTTATTTGGATTGATATTGTATAATGAAAAAAAAATTACAAACATATCATTTCTTTCATGATAAATAATGATCAGTAATACATGTCATTTGAATTGGTATTACACAATGAAAAAAAAAACTTAAAATCATTTTTTTCAATATAAATAGTGATCCATAAAAATACTGTTTTGGAATGGGTTTTATTGAATAATATTTACATTCCCGCTGCAATCGGCCTAAATGAACAATATAGATTTACTGCATTTCATTTCCCAATGAAAAACACTTGCAGCTTGGCGGAGCTAAAAAGACCAGTTTGCATTTCATTGGTTGCACGATTTTGTTTTGCTGGTGAAACGTCACGTTGCCGTTAGTTTCACGTGACATTTGCCGTGAGTTGTCCTACAAATGCGTGCACTTCTTCAGTATGTTGACAACGTTGCCGTTACATTCATGACATTGACTTTGCTGTTTAATGCGTATAATTTGCTTTTTAAATATCATAATTTCCAAAAATAACGCAATAGTTTTATCTAAGATAGATAGCTAGAGAATGTAATGTATATATAAGGATTAAAAGCTGAATTTTGAGTTTTCATCGGGTGATGAAAAACATTCGGCTAGCTTAATGTTGCCGAGAAGCCTTTCGGGCTTCGCGAACATTAAACGGTTCTAATGTTTTTCATCACCCGATGCAATCCCAAAATTCGGTTTTTAGTCCATAATTACTGTTTGCTTTCTATAAACTTTCATTTTAACGTTGTTAAACACCGCAGCTAAGATTGTAAATTTTGTTGAATTCTTTGTCCTATTCTGGAACTGTACACGATTAAAAAGGATTCAGATTATTGGAAGTTGTACGCAGTCGTTCACAAAGTTATATGTATTTTCTATGTTTATCGACCAGTAGTAGTGTTAGGGGAGATCCAAAAACCCCGGATGGTGTATATAATTGGAAGGGAATGCCGATACTGTTTTAGATTTGAAACTACATATGTAAATTTTTTTGTTTAACATGTAGAATTGTCCCAAAAATGACCATGCAGGAGATATAAAATATAAGCCACATTAAGCTTGATAATAAAATATAGAAATGTTTTAAGTGTACGTAACATGTAACTGGTTGTACTATGAAACCAAAATTTAACTGGTAAACGTAGTAATTTATTGGTACACCGCATGTTCAAGATTTTCTAGTTTATTTTTTAACAAAAGTTTTTTTTCCGCCATAAGAAAATGCTATATTGATATTTTGCTATAGAACTTATTTCCGCTTCAAGTGATTAAATGTCTAGAAAACATCTAATTAGTTTAAATAAAATCACTTGGTTAAAAGGTTAAAAACCAATAGCACATGTTAAACGAATAAGGGTAAAGCTATGAAATGTATTAATACTACTAATAAATTAACACGTTGTTGAATTCCATAAAACAAGTGAAGTAATTTAAATAACGCACTGGTAATATTTCATATTAAACGTGGACATTATTTGACTCACCAGTTATACTCAAAAACATAGCACACCTGGTTAGAGTCGACAACATTTGTAATAATCTGGTTAAATTCCACAACACTTGTTATAAAACTAAAGAACACACCTGGTTAGATTCAACAACATATGTGATAAATCTTAATAACACACATTGTTAGATTTCAAAATATATGTGGTAATATCAAATAAACACATGGTTTGATCTAACAACATTTGTGATGAAACTAAATAACACACTTGGATAGATTTCACAATATAATATGTGGTCAAACTAAAAAGACAACTTGATGTGTGGTAAGACAAAATAACACGCCAAATAAGATTCAACAACATTTGTTATAAAACTAAATAACACACTTGGCAAGGTTCAGCTGCATAATTTTGAGATAAGACGTAATAACAAAGCTGGCTTGATCTCACAACAACGATGGTTAGACTTTGAAACAACCGTGATAAGATTTAATCACACGTACATAAATAACATAAGAATGATAAACAAAAATGGTCACAGTCAATAGCAGAGCATATAAAACATATAACAACATTAGATAAAAAAAAACATTAAATGACATGTTCATCTAGTTCAAAATACCGTAATGGTTAATCAATTGCTATATTGCAATCTGAAATTTTCTGTTAGAGATCTTTCCAACCTCCCCCCCCCCCCCACCCCCCCCCCAAAAAAAAAAAAAAAAAAAAAAAAAGATTCTTATAGCAGTTAAAAAAGAATGTATTCTTAAGTATTGTAAAAATGTTGATATTTGTTTATCTAATATATTTCTGTTAATATCTCCGTATTGCCATCTCTCCCCAAAGTCTTGTCCATTTTAAGTGACGATAGGACAACTGTTGCTTGGTTTAGTCTTATTTGTTTTATATGTAAATTCGGTTTGGAATTTTATCTAAGAAGTGTCAATATAAAATGCTTTTTTGTTGCATACGAGCATCTCAAATGTTAGCAAAGCATATACAGAAGACGCTGATAATTCAAAACAGTGACATTTTTTTTAACAAGACAGGTTTATTTTAGAGCCATTGAAGACTACTGCTTTTGAAGAAAATTTAAATGAGTATCATTTGGACGTAAATATATAGGTATACCTTATTTTATATCGAAAAATGTATCAGTGCAGAGAAGCCTGTTCGTGTAAAGTTTTATGTAAAGGATGGAGATGGGGATACAGTCGATGGGGATATTGACGAATATCCCTTTATAGCTGGGCTAATGTTGAAGATGATTCTAAACAACAAACAAAACAATCGTTAATGTGTGGTAGTTTATTGTCACGAATGTATGCTGTTATTGAATTATGGTTTATATACTAAATATGTACTTTAGCAAATGAATTAAAAAATAAAGTTGGCTAATACAAAAAAAATATTATTGGTAAAAGTTGGTTTCTTTACATAATTACTATTTGAATGTGTTTTATTTTGTATTGTATTATATTGTTATGGTTTGGTCAACTTAAACTTACAAATATGTTCTGCTTATATAATTATTTAATTCGAACAGTTAGTTTTATATACATGCATTAAGTTTCTTTTATAGTTTTTTTTGTTACCAGCTTCGTTTAAGAAAATAAACATGTATATGTTATGCCAATAAAGTATTGAACTAAATTGTATCTTCAAACATTAAAATCTCAATAGCGCCATTTGTGAAGAAGATCTAGAATAATACCCTTGGGCATGTATTGTTTGGGAAATGTTTTTAAAAGGTAAATATAATATAAATACAAATCTTTCTTTTTGAAAATCATGTAAAACCATGGCTATATACAAAGTCATGTAGTTGTCTGTTTGTTCGTATAAAAATGGTCTGGATTATCCACTAAACAAAAAGGCAGTAACTGTTGATACGTCAACTATTATTGATATTACCTCTAGAATTAACCACAAAAGGACGCTTTGTGTGGCAAACAATGTTTAATGCATTAAGCGTAACACTATAGGAGGAAATATATTTTACATTAGATCAAACAACGTTGGTATCAAAGAGTAATGTTGCAAATGACAGACGACAGTAGGACTGTTTAATTTTGCCTCTTTCTATACGCAATTGCCAAATTTAGACTAACTGACATATTTTCAATATGACCGCCAGCCAAACATCGTTAAATCACTTAAACAGTGTTTCGTGCCAGTTTCCACTGTCTAACCACTACCTATCATGGCGTGAGACGGGATTTTGTGACGTATGAACTGTCAAAACAAAACTGTCGGAATAGTAAAACAGACGCTGTTTTTATTTGATGAAGATTTTCTGTACATGACATCGTACCTCTATTTGATTTGTGTACTCAGACACATCACTAACCGATTTTGGTTAGTTATCATAGCGCGGGATGGTTATAAGGCATGGACTATTTTAACAGAAATATGCTCATCAATTGTCTCTTATTTCACATTTCCTTGAAATTAATGTTATATTTAGGGTAAATATATTGAATAAATATATATATGTTTCTAAATAGTATATAGAATTTTAACAAATTCAAATACAACTGTATATCAATTTCGCCCCGAACTAATTTCATGCTTGAAATATTGCTGACGATGGCAAGCTTTCTGCAAGAGACTCTCAAGGTACTCTCTCTCTCTCGGATTCACTAAACCACTTAAATTAGGGTAAATTAAGTTTTTGAATGTTGTTTTAGAGGAGAACAATATCATTGAGGAACGTGTTTTGCGAAAAACTTCAATATAAAAAAACTCTAATAAAAACGAATCCCAGGTTCATGCGTTGGGACAAAGGGAAGTACGTAAGCGCCACATAGTGGTAACACAATGGTGTTGAAAGGAATCCCACCTATTTTCAAAATTCTTACTTGATATGAAAGCCCCTGGCAAAATATTTGTAAATAGTACTTACACAAACGTAGCATGTCCATCCGGTGACTGACTTGGCAGAATGCAGGAGATCCACCTCGGACTGGCTCTGACAACGAGCAAGTTTCTGTAGACAACTTTTGTGGAACGCGTTACCGCAAATTCTGCAAGGGTAAATATCATGCCCAGTAAACACCTCACACACGTGACACTGACTGCAGGCATCAATCTGTGGAATATATAGGTAAGTTAGATTAATAACGTTTATTAAGAACTCTGATTTGTATCGCTCTTTCTATCTTGGATGCTTGATTATGATATGTGCCGTTTTAATGGTGTGCGATATTTCTTTCTCACATTTCTGCTCATAGAAGATATGGGTTTTCCCCATGGAGGAAAACTCTATCTTCAGTGTCACGTGATAACTTTCTCACATGGCCTGACGAAAATCTGGGACTAAATCATTTTTTTGTAATCTATTTCTTTATCCACAAATCGTGATCATTTACATTTTCATTTTAACGTCTACGAAAATATTTTAAAAGTTGATTTTATCGTAGGAAACCGTAAAAAAATAGATAGAATAATGAAGTCAACGTATATTTTTAAGACGTCTTGCTTACCTACAAGAAAAATGTCAGAGTAAAAATATATTTGAAGTTAATTATTTAAACAAACAATCTGCGGAGATGTAATTTCTGGTACATACTTCTAGTATGTACTTTATAATGTCCATTTCTTCATTAAAAACGCATTAAAAGAGTAGAATATTTTTGTGATGAAGGCCATTATCGAAGATCTATCATTTTACTGAGATGAATGAGAGAAAAATAATCTATCATGGATTTATCCATGTGAGATAGAAAAAGCTATAGCTCTATAAAAAGAGATATTTCTATCCCACACAGATACTCATTGTGGATTCTTATATTCTTATACTAGATGAAGATAAATTAGGTTGCTATATTCAAGCTATGACGTCACGTTGTTATCGAGAAATAAGCAAGGATTTGTTAAAAAGTTTTATATCTCTTGTAGGTAAAAAACAATTACGCGATTCAGATAATTAGATAACAATACCATCTGGTTCATCAAATTTAAAAATTAAATCTTAGAATAATCAGTTTGCTGATTTATGATTGAAGACTGGTTTCCAGTAAAACTGCATATATTTTCATTGAAACTGATTATATAATAGATAAATAACCAGTCAATATTAAATTAAGGTTTTAAATATCAAAGACAAATGTTGAAAGAGCCCGGTTAAAGTCTCGAATCTGATCCGATAAAGAGAAAACAGTGAAACTTAAGATCGGGGAATCCTTTGCTCAATCTAATACCCACGGATAAAATAATGTAATAGATAAGATAAAAAAAAATGTTTATTTTAATAAAGGAATCCAAATGTGATTTGAATTGTTTTATCTTGCTGGTTTCTTTATTTATAAATAAAATAAATTTACAAGTGATCTTAAAAGACTCTCAGAATAACATTTCATGAGGACGGTTTAGTACCAATGAGGTTGTTATTTTCAAGATTTCACAAAGATTTAACTTTGTGAAACTATACATATTATATTTTTATTTTATGGTATCATTTCAATAATTATTATTGAAATATAGAAAAAGGCCGAGAAACCAACACCAACAAAGAACAATAGACTGTTTTTAACTGTGTGTGATGATCCATGAATCAAAGCCGACAAGAACCTCGCTCACGAACCATATTTTATTTTCAATGCAGAGCATTGTATTGTGAGCGGGGGGATTTTTCACAAAGATAATATTTTGTGAAATTGTACATATTATATATTTTATGTTTTATGGTATTATTTCAACAAATATTATTGAAATATTACATAATATGTTATCTATATTTCTTGAGATGTAAATATCAATTTTTATTTTGTGTATCATAAGATTGAAGCATCATTACACGGAAATACATGAAATGTTAATTTGTTATTTATCAAATAATTGCAATGACAACTAATATAAACATTTTCCTGTGGTTATATCCTGAATGAGGTATATATAAATATAAAATATATATTGTTCATCGAACAATTATGATAGTTATGTTGATAATAAATTGAGAATTACTTTAAGTGATTAGACAATAATTAATTTAAATCACTATACCATATATCGTTCACCATCTCTCACATAAGCGAGTAATTTTATATGTATTTGATTTATGTATTTTGATGTATATATATATATATATATATATATATAAAGTTCAAAGTTCAGAAATATACGCATGTGAATATTCAATTGCAGTTATCATTTGCTCCCTAACAACAACAACAACAACAACAAATTATCGATCTATTCCAATAAAACATAAGTTTAAAAAGGGAAAAACGGACCCTTCTGAAAAAGTTATCCAAATTTTGATAGCTTTCTTTGACCTCAGAGTAAACCCTAAAATATTCATTTAAGTGAGATGAGATGAAAATAAAGGCATTGTAAAGCAATTAGTAGAAAAACGAAAAAAACTTAAGTAGCTGCAACTGAAATCGCTTAATGCGCATGGGTCATTTGTGAGGTACTTTAACTGTTTTGTAACATTAACATTTACCTCGAAACCCCAATTAATTAAAGTTTCATTAAAATTTCGCATTGACGTTGATCTTGTTAAGAGATAGAATAAAAATATCTTTAAAAACTGTTGCAACAAATGATGTCATTTAAAGTCTATGTTTACTGATACTATTACTGATAATAAAGTCGCTCAATACAGATATGGTGTGAAACACAACTGGACTGGTTCATTGTACTTCCTGTTTGGAAAAGTGATTATTATATAATAGTTTTTATTGTGCTTCCCCGCAGTAAATGGAATACCGGTTTTGATATTCGTCACATTCTTACAATGGCTTTGGGGAAATACAACACCACTATCAGATGTTGTTTGATTGATATCAGAACAGAACAGAACATATATTTTATTGATTTGCACATAAGTACATCATCATACAAACATATAATAGAACACACACACACACACACACACACACACATGTATATATATAAATATATATATTACATTTATATTATATGAAACATTTCAAAAACTGTTGTCACGTGACTAAGTATAATACTATTTAAACAAATAAAATATATAGAGGATGAACTAAGTGTTATGAGAAAGTGAAACACGCATTATAAATGCTGCTTTTAGATATTTTGCAAGTTTTTTATTGTACCAATATCAGTACTCTTTGAAAGTTCTATCAATAAAAACATACTTGGGTTTTCGTAATAATAACGTTCAATAAATTTCCGTCTTAAAGTATTGTAACATGAACATTTAATGATGAAATGATGTTCATCTTCAATATCTCGAATCCTACAATATGTACAGTATCTTTCGGCTCAAGGTATTCGGTTCCTACCAAAACGACCCATTTGGATGTGTAAATTGTGAGAAGACAGTCTAATCTTGCAAATAGAAGTTCTTAAGTCAACTTGTAACATATCTAAATACTTTTCATAACCAAATTCTAATTTCACCAATCTATATATATGTAACACTTGGTTTTTTTCTATATCAGAGTACCAGCTTTGATAAAAATTATCAATCAAACGTTGTTTAAAAACATTAATAAAGCTTCTATCATTTGCTATTCATTGTTGATTCCAAACAAAAGCGAATCCATTTTGGCATAATAAATGTTTAACATTTGTTAACCAACTCTTTTAACAGCTATGCAATCGTCATATGACAATTTGTACATAACTTTTAATAATATATTGTCTGTGTTTAACAACTTAAACCAATATTTTAAAATTCTAATATATCGAGATATGTACAAAGGGTATCTAGCTAATTCTCCATAAACACCAACATTTGAAGTATTAGTTCTAACATTAAGAACAGACTTACAGTATTTTAAGTGAATACGTTCAATTTCCTTTGATTTACTATATCCCCAAATTTCAGAGGCATATCCTAAAATCGAACCTACAAAAGCATCACACAATTGGCAAGAGATTTTTGGCTTGACTTTTATCTTTTTACAATTAATTAACAAAACATTCAATGCCTTTATAGCTTTACCAATTAGATGTTCTTGATTAAGAGCAAATGTTCCTGTATAGTTAAAAACTGTCCCCCAAGTAATTAAAATCATTAACAACGTCCAATTGATTTCCATTATAAGTAAAACATTCGTTTGGCAATATTCTTCCACACTTTCGAAACACCATAACTTTTTTTTGTGTGCATTAACTTCTAGACACCACTTTTTACAGTATGAATTTAACAAATTTAAGCTGTTCTGTAAGTTTTCTGATGAGTCACCAAGAATAACCATATCATCAGCAAAAAGTAAAAGTATTAACACGATATCATCTATCTTCAAACCCGACAAAACCCTGTCCTGTAAAAATAGCTCCAAAATATTCAAGATACAGTGAAAACATTATTGGCGACATAATCTCCCCTTGTCGTTATCAAACTGCATATTCAAAAAATTCAGAGTAGCTGTTGCAAGCACGATTTAACCTTATTATACATATCTCTAATAATTTTTAAAATGTTCCCACTTATACCTACCCGATATAATTTTAACCATAATCCATTTCAATAAATACTATCAAATGCCTTTTTAAAATCTACAAAAACACAATAAAGCCTTTTGTTATCATTCAAATATTTATGTACAATAGTGTATAACACAAACAAAACATCAGTAGTTGATTTATCAATGTACGCATGTTGATTTTGTCGAAATTGACGCAAGTGTAATTCAGTTTTTTATATAGTTGCAGCCATGTTCCATTAGAAGCAGTGATTAAAAACACATTGATATTAATTTTTAATTTGTAAGAATCGGAGATATTACGCACATTTAATCAATATAATTACTGAACTTCCCTGAAACAATCACATACAAGGCATGTATATTTATTGCGTGGAGGTAAGTATAATCCAATTATGTTCATAACGCGGATAATGCTTGTGATTCATCATTATTTTTATATCAAATTAGATTGCCTTGATTTTCTTATATCTGTATTAATTCACTTCGTCTAAATGTAGATCATGTCATATTTTTTTATTCATATCGGAGTTCAGATGAGAGATTATGTCATGAAAGTTACATCTGACAAATAACGACGGTAACCGTTCCAAATCTGTTTGTATTATTGACGTACTGGATTTATATACACGTAGTGCTATGCTCATGTTCTTACTATATAATGTTTGTTTGCAGGTTAAAACATATTTATGCTCCATGTTCAATTCTAAATAGAAATATTTATATATTTATTTTTTTAAACATTATTTGTAAGATTTATAACGTAATATATATTTTCCTAAAAGGTACAAAGTACAACACTCGGTATGTATTCCTAAGATAACAAAACAAGGTTATTAGTCAGTGGAAAAGAACGATCGTTTCATGTGATTGATACTTATTGTAGATTTTGACGGAACTTTGACCTTCATAAGCAATTAAGCCACATAATTTGATTCTAATATGAAAGGATAAACATATGATTCTCACATGGAAATTATATGAATATTGCTTCATTTGATTTTTATAAGCTATGCCTCATATGATCATCATATGAAACAATTAGCATATACATGTAGTTCTCTTATGAGAAAGACCACAGGGTGGTCTGGTGGTAGAGCATGAAAGACCACAGTGTGGTCTAGTGAGACCACATGGTGGTCTGGTGGTACAGCATGAATTACCACAGGTTGGTCTGGTGAGACCACACGGTGATCTGGTGGTATAGCATCCGTATCGCAGGCGAATGGTCGTGGGTTCGATCCTCGACCGGGCCATAAAAAACTTTCTCGCCTGGCGTTAATCATTGAGAGGATAGTTTTGGTCAGGTCGGCCCGGTGATTGTATAATGAGACGGGGTGTTGTATCATACTTTGTGACTGCAGCATAATACTCCAGTGTGGCAGCGCTCAGAATACTGTTCCGAGTTGACAACATCGCGATATGACTGGACAGTTGTTGAAAGCGACGCTAAATACCATAAAACAACAACTCATTTGAGAATAACTGTTGTATATAGTCTGCTAATCTGATTTGCATTATTCTCAAAAGAGAATCCATTCATATGATGGCCATATAAAAATAATCTGAGAATCATCTAAGAATCAAATGAAACTTCACATCTGAGCATCACATACAGCTCCTTTTTATTATTTCTCACATAATTGGTTTCTATGTTTGTATTTATAAGCTTACTTTAGCATGGTATATATACTGAACGAAACAGCTAACTTGTCATCTGACTTTTTATGCACGTGACATTTTATGTATTTTCTCAAAATTGATCATCATGGTAATTGTCTTGAAATGTGAACTTGAATAAGAAATATATACCGCTATGCTTAATCAATACATAATTGTCTGTTTATGTCGTATACAAATGTTTTGATATCGCTACTAAATATTTAACAAAGAATATATATATGAAGTGGCGGACGAGCTGCTCCGTTCAGTATATGTATACATGACATTAAAAAAAATCAAATTCATAGTCGTCAAAAAAAATGAATTTTAGATAAGATAGAGTAAATGCTACACAGACCGTATCTATATTCAGATATAAAAAATGCTGCACAAACTGTAAATTAAAAAATATATTCAGATGGTCACCATGCTCCTCATAATGTGTGTATATTGAGATGACCCAAATGAAACTATAAAATTAGACAGAATGTAGGACAACTGTTACACAACCTGTGTTTATATTCAGATGGGATAACTGCTACACAGACTATATCCATATGCAGATGGGACAACTGCTACACAACCTGTGTTTATATCCAGATGGGCCAACTGCTACTCATACTTTATCTATTTCCAAAAGGGACAACTAATACACAGAGTGTATTTATATTCAGATGGGACAACTGTTACACTGTGTTTATATTCAGACGGGACAACTGTTAAACAACCTGTGTTTATATTCAGATGGTTTAACTCCTACACAGATTTTATCGATATTCAAATGGGACAACTAATACACAGAGTGTATCTATATTTAGATGGAACAACTGTTTCACAAACTGTGTTTATATTTAGACGGGATAACTGCTTCACAGACTATATCTATATGCAGATAGGACAAATGCTACACAGACTGTGTTTATATTCAGATAGGTCAACTGCTACGTAACCTGTGTTTATATTCAGATGGGACAACTGCTACACAACCTATGTTTATATTTAGATGGGATAACTGCAACTGCTACACAGACTATATCTATACTCAAATGGGACAACTGCTACAAACAGTGTATCTATATTAAGATGGGACAACCGTTGCACAGACTGTATCTTATTCGTTCTATAATTGGCAAATATAAAATGTCATAGCATTAGTTATAAACGATAGGCATACTCTTTATATGTATTTGACTATAAGACATTTATATCATTCGGTCCTGACAACAAAAAAAGTATTGGTACTCTTTAAAATGGTAATCAATTTTAGAATGAAGATATGTATTGAAACTTGAACATTATAACAATAGTTTGAAAATGTAATAAATGAGGCAAAATTGATTAAGTTCAGAAATGTTTATTTCTCCCATTTCTGCTCATAGAAGATACGGGTTTTCCCCCATGGAGGACAGCTCTATTTCCATGTCACGTGATAGCTTTCTCACATGGCCTGACGAAAATCTGGGAGTTTTTGTAATCTATTTCCTTATCCACAAATCGTGATTATATACATTTTCACTTTCACGTCTACGAAAATATTTTAAAACTTGACGTAGGAAACCGTACAACAGAGATAGACGTTACGTCAGAATAATGACGTCAACCAGGGTTCTTCACAATATTTATTTATGACGCCTTGCTTACTAACAAGAAAAATGTCAGAGTAAAAATATATTTGAAATGAATATATACAAACAATGAGCGGAGAGATTAACAGGTGTAATTTCTAGTACATACTTTCGGTATGTACTTTAAAATGTCCATTTCTTCATATATACGTCTCACTACACAGTTACGCCCCTTTTTTCCATGGTAGCAAGATTCTTATGCTTATAAAACAGGCCTATGTACTTTGGTTATGAAATATTTTCAAAATGGTTCGTAGTGGTTGTGATTTCTAGCTGCAAATGAGTAGAGCAGAAGTTGGCATAGCATATACTGCTATAAGGCATCACTGGTGTTAAAATAGTGACTTTTATAGGAGTTCAACATATGCATGTATTTATGGGCATTTTAGGACTTCTTATTTTATAAAAGCTCAGGGTGTCACAAAGGCCTTCTGTGATTGGTGCGGGAAAACACGTATCTACGGAGTAAAGGGTTAAAGTTTGTTTTTTTTCGTAGCAGGAATGTATACCCACATAAAAATGCACAATAACTGGTAGGTTGTCCACGTTGTTTTTTTTAAAACAGTTTGCGGAAAACAGTGCAGGAAGAGCTCGTGACGAGCAATCTGAACACCTTATGTACTGTTTTCCACTCTGTCTGTTAATATAAATATTATTCACCCATTGCTGATGTGTGTTGATTTGACTGAGATGAATGGGAGAAAAATCCATCATGAATTTATCCATGTGGGATAGAAAAATCTCACCCTCTGGGTCGAAATTACATGCAGAGCACAATACCTCTTTATTCAGTAAACTTAATTATTTATTATTTTACACGAATTATTTTACTAGTGTGTTAACCATTACAACGTATTGAAGTCTTACAGTTCTGTTATAAAACCATACCTCCAATGTTCAATACAAATCCTACGGGAATGTCATATCGCGGTTCTTAAGTCTTTTCCAGTATATAAGGAGATATAAATTAAATAAAGTTGAAATTCAATTTATCAAATTCATGGAATTGTACTCAGGTAAGACAAACGCTAGATATTTTGAAAACAATTCATGCCTATGGAATATAAAAATGAGTATTAAATCGCTTTAACGTTTATTGGCAATGGTAACACTTATCATTGGTTTTCACCGTATTGTCTAAAAATCCGTTAATGTATTGAGGTTTTACTTAGATTGGATAAATTGAATATTTAGCGTCATTTGTATGCCATCAAGGGCTAACAGACGATCAGTTAACCTAACTACTGTTTCCTGGGTTCCTGAAAGGTTATCCAGTACTCTAGCACACCCCATCTCCGCAAGTAACTGATAACTTCTCCACTGGAATCAGCGGTCAGAGACGAATGATAACGAGACGAAATGTCGTATATCAAGCATCACGGACACTTAGATTGGAATATCGTCACGTAGTTTACAGTACCGATTCACGCTGTTCTTGCTTTTGTATGTTGTTGTGCCTTTCTCTTTTTATTGGTCGTTTTAAGGTGTTTTTTTGTTTTCATTTAGTAACGTGTTAAAGTGACAATAAATTTCACAAACTATCCCCAATATTTGGGCAATTTTATTAAACGAGTATATCGTATTAATCTATGTGCCATTTTTTTACCACTTGCGGGATACGCAAGAAAAATGCACCAATTTACGTTCAGTGTGAATGTGTTTATTACTAGCAAACTGCTGGATAGTATTGATATTTACGGTAACATTTCCCATATATCAACTATTCCAAAATGAGATAACGATGTTCGTAATCGATCGTCTCACAAACAAACTGCTTGATAGGTTTGATATCCACGGTAACATTTCCCAAATATCAACTGTAACAAAATTTGCTAACGATGTTCGTAATCGATCGAAGTTGCTGTCTGATTCATCCATGAAATGAAAATAATGATTTTGAAAATTAAGAAACATGTTAAGAAATGATTTCAATTAAAAATTTTCAAAATATTTATTCATACGAGAAATGTTTATAAACAACATTAATAACAGTGCATGTTGTCCTAACTTGCAAACAATACGCTATAAACTTAAACTAACTTAATGTGCTTGTCGGCACTTAGTTATACTTCATACCGATACTATTAAAGATGGGAAATTCCCAATAATTGATAATGGAGACAGGGTTACTTCCTCATGACTCACATCAGTAGAAGACAACCATGACCGACAGCACTATGGATTACAAGATGGAATAAAAAGTGCCCGGTGTCTGGTGTATATTAACACCGGGAACGTTGTAAATGTGTTTAAGATACACTAAGACAGTACATGTTCAACAGAAGATGTAACATTCCGGGGACACAGCGTCAACAACAAACAGCGCCAACATGTACACATAACATATAATCCCATAAGTACAGTACAAACATACAGCTAACTGTGGATACAGGGGTCGTATTCATTAACCTTTCATGAGAATATTCTTAGACTTCAGTTTGAATGTTTGAGAGTTTATTTGCCTATATATTAGGTTTCCCTACATGCTGGCAAAGTTTAGCCGCAAAAGGTGTCTCTAAATGTGTTCAAGTCTTAGAATTGTCTTAGGAATAGTTGGTGACCCCAGGATGACCATTTTCCGCCACTGGTGGAGCTTTAGCCCGGTGTACACCCATCCTCGCACTTCCCCGTCGTCACATCATAAAACGAGACGGTGTACACAAAAGAAGTCCAGTAAAATTTTCCATTTACACATTCTGCAGAAAGCACATGTATGCTTTGTAAAACATAAATTTTAATCAAACGAATAGACGTAATGAAACAAATGATGACTAACCGATACCTGCTCTTCTTAAGTACTTTATAACTATTTTGCAAGTACCTGTATATTTAAGATTTATTCAGTTTAACAATATAATTGAGTGAAATTAAAACACCTACTTTAATACGTTAGCAATACAAATGGTGTGATTAGCTTAACAGCTGTTTCATAATGCACCAAATTTGAGTAAACTATGGCACGATACATAACTCTGAATTGAAACACATAGTAGATATTCACAACTCTGAATTGAGTTGTAGTTGTAGTTGTATGGTGTTTAGCAATTTTCAACAATTTTTCAGTCATTTCGCGACGGTGTCTACTTGAGACAGTATTCTAAGCGCTGTCACACTGGAGTATCAGGCCGTAGAAACATGGTATGATACCCCACTCAGTCACATTATACTGTGACACCGGGCTGATCAGACCGAGAAATCTCCTTTAAATGCTGAGCGTCAAGCGAGGAAGCTTCTAGTACTATTTTTAAAGTCTTTGGTATGACCCTCTCTGAATTGAAACACATAGTAGATATACACAGCTCCGAATTGAAACACATGTAGATATACATAACTCCGAATTGAAACACATATTAAATACACACAACTCTGACTGCAAACACATAGTAGAGGTACATTACTCCGAATGCAATCACATAAAATATGTATACAACTCAATGAAAACACATATTACGTATTCAGAACTCGGAAATGCAAACACATATTAGATAAACATAACTCTCTATACAAACACATATTAGATATACATAACTCTCAATACAAACACATATAAGATATACGTAACTCTCAATACAAACACATATAAAATATACAGAACTCTCAATACAAAAACATATTTAATATTTAGAACTCTAAATACAAACACATATCAGATATACATAACTCGCAATACAAACACATATAATATATACAGAACTCTCAATACAAACACATATTTAATGTTCAGAACTCTTAATACAAACACATATCAGATATACATAACTCTTAATACAAACACATATAAGATATAGATAACTCTGAATGCAACCACATATTAGATATACATAATACTCAATACAAACACATATTAGATATAATGAATTCTGAAATACAAACACATATTAAACATACATAACCATGAATCGAAACACATATTAATTAAAATAATTTTGAATCAAAATACATTTATAAATTCCCACTGGTGCAATATGGTACCAAGTGAATATAAAATAAGCAGGTACTTGGTAAATTCTTTCACAAAAGGGGTGTTATGATATACATAACTTTGAATAAAAATACATATTAAATCTGCAATACTATAGGGATTCTTTGCAATAAAGCCAAGTTCGCAATGTCAGTTTATACCTAGACATGGTATGATATGTTATCGGCAAGGCTTTTATAACGATATGGATGAAAATCATTTCACCGTTTCATTTAAATACTTTAACAAATAGCATATAACCCATAAAACAATCACAATTTTATATATTTTCTCCAACTTTGACGTCATGGTCAATAAACTGTACATAAGATGTATACCTTTGTAAAATGATACACTGACGAATGTACTTCTATTAACTTTGCACAGTCTGTTTTATTATATGAAGAACGGGAAAAGAGCGAGATCGAGTGTATCCAGGGTTACGATCCCCAGTGTCCAATTTGCTATTTACCATTGCTATGGATTTCATTTCTTCTGTATGTAGTTGTTGAAAACTACAGTAGAACTTCGATGACTCGAACACAACGAACAATAGTTCGAGTTAAGGGTTGTTCGAGCAAATATTGTTCATCATCATACCATACAAGCACATGTATAAACATCGAATTAGGAATTCGGCCGGGACCAGATAAGTGGTTTGAGCTTTATGTGGTGTTCCAGTCATCCGTGTTTGTGTCAACGAGTTCTACTCTATTGCTTGATATTGTATTTCAATTTGTAAATATGAATTAAACTATCGATTCAAATCAAACAAGTTTAAACTGAGCGGTGTATTAGCATTTATGAATTTAACATGAACAATTAGCACGTGATTAATGTGCTCAGGAAAATAGTATCATTATTATGACATAACGGAACTTAACTAAATGATTTCCAAGTTGTTTAAATAATGAAAATCAAGCGTGGGCGACGTGCATTTCCTGCAAACAAACATGTCGATGAAATCACAGTTCTCGTTCAATTATGTTGTTAACTAACAGAGAATGTGTATAAACATACGAATATATTCAAGTTTAATAAACTGTCACTTTCTTCGTATCAGGTTATGCCAGTGAGGTCACGTATACGTTGGTTTAGAATTATTGTACACGATCTCAACATTGTCTTTACTTTTATATTAGGATATTTTATCTTCCAGACATATATCAAGGACGTATCAGCTCATTACCGTTCAATGACATGCAATAGGCATGCATGGAATCGATATATCTGTACATTGCGTAATAATAGAATATCGATGTATTGTTTATTAAACATCGGATATTATACATATATGTGATTTTTATACTCAATGAAGCAAATTAATAGACATGTTATTTATACACTGTATGAAATGCGTTGTTGACTTAAATGTCAGCTTTTTACACGGGTAAAATGCCACGCCTGTTAAATGTACGTTTAATGTTTATTTAACATACGTGCCAAAAACGTACGTTTCTCGTGTAAATAGTATCACACGCGTTTAACACATGTTTCTGTCGTGCGTTTAACGTATGGTAAAAAGTATATTATTCATAGATATAGCAGCACGTATGTTAAACATATGATTAGCGTCCGTTTAACATTCGTTTGAATACGTACGTTTTTCGTGGAAATAGTACCACGCGTGTTAAACATATGATTAGCGTCCGTTTAACATACGTTTGAATACGTATGTTTTTCATGGAAATAGTACCACGCATGTTAAACGTATATTTTGAAACGGATATTAATCAAAACGAATGTAAAATATACGTTTAACATATGATTTGTCCAACATGTGTTTGGCATACATGGCATCTTAACCGATGTGTAATGAAATATGTTTTACTCTAAATGTCTATTTTAATGTATTTTAATAATTGAAGGTCTCACTGAACAATTACCTCCCTTACATGACGGTAGTAAAATTATTACGTCCAGGAAATTAGAGCTGTGTAAAGCGGTTGGGTAATTGTTTTTTAAAAAATGCATAAAATGTCATATTTCTTTGTGCATATGGGAACATTGGAACATTTTCATGATTTCTGCAAAGTTTGGGTGACCCTGGGAACTGTTTGATGATGCTATAACAGTTTAAAGATGCGTAGTGATACACTGCAACAAATGGGCAGAATTGTCAAAAATGAAGGGGTGCCATCAAACCATCGAAATTGTGAAAAAGCAACCTGGTCAACCCCATGTTCTTTTCTGCATATTTGGACCAACATCTATGGGAATATGGCACTTTTAGAACCATTGGTAATGTATCCAGTGTTCCAGAAGTGCATGTCTCTATATGTAGAACAGTACAAAATTAATTGGTGTGTGAGACGTTCAAGAACCAGATCATTTTCGGTAGACGCTGGGAGGAAACTGCATCTTTGTGATTCAGATTTACATTCTTTTTCAAAATATGTCACTTTCTATGGGAAATACTTTATTTGAAACCTCTAAATGGAAAAATAAATGTTTTTTTGTGAAAAATGGATGACTTTGAGTGAAATAGAGAAGTGTCACACAGGCAAAACCAAACTTGAAGCTAAAACAGGAAAGCAAATAGGGCAATGAGACTGAGCAGCTGAAAATTTGTCATGGAAATGTTGGAATCAGGATTTATTCAATTCAATGGAAGGAACACAAAGTGAGATCATCTATTTAACTGAAAAAGAAATGATCATGTATGCAAATATGCTTTGCTGCATCATATGATAAGACTTGATTTTAGCCATCTGCCTCAAAATCCTGGCTAAAATGAATAGAAGTTTGCACTTAAAAACACTTGAAAGTCACACAGAGACAGTGATGCTAGTATATCACAACAAAAGCATGTCTAGAGCATTCACTGCATCCAGATTTAATGATTCATGTAAGTTAAACCATTTTTTGTGTTAGAAACTCATTATTTATGTATAATTCATACCCCACCCACATAAAAATGGTAACATTTGTCGCGATACTGTTTCCACTCTTTAGCGCATGCTTTTTGACAATACGGTTGGTCGCGTATAAGCAATATTGTTTTTATGTCGCTGTTTATCAATTATTATTATATTGATCAGGAATTATGAAGAAATTTCCTGTTTCATTATTTTGTCATTGATATTTGTTATCAACAGCTCTGTATCCAGTTTTCGATATACCGACCGCCAAACTGTCGTGTTTCATTTTAATGGTATGGCGTATGACTGCCATTTTTGTTTTACTGTCATTTTTTTCTCCTCATTGTTGATACATATGCGGCTGGGTCTGGCTTATACACATTATTTACCTACTCTTGGACATTCAGACAAATGGTAATATGCGACATCTTTGAAATGACGCGAAACAGATTCGCGTAATAATTTCTCAGCGTTTAGTTAACCTGTGCTTGAAACTTTTGTACAATCATCTGATTTCTTTCGGTTGTTCTTCTTACTTTTTTTTTCAAATAAAAATACATGATGCTTGTTATAGAATGTAGATTTTTCTCATTGAAGATGATGCTGCCCATTTTTTTATGCCAGTTTTGGAAAATCTGTAAAGTAACGAGTCATCTCGCGACAAATATTTCTTATCGCGATATTCTTTGATATATTTATTTCAAACTAATGTGTCGTAAAGAGATGCGCTTTAGCAAACCGTCTTTTTGCAATGAGCTTATCGGTCCAGCCAAATATGCTGTATCCATATTTTGTCTCATTTTCATTCATCGTTTCATTTTCTTGCTTTAAAGTGACTTTCATGCACACTTTACTTTCATTTGCTATTTTTATTGATAAAATAAACAAAATAGTATTGGAATTTAATATATGCCTAATAGATACCTCAATTGGTAAGGGATAAATTCATAGTTGATAATGATTCTAATGCATGTACAAAAGTATGTTATTCATTCATGTATTGAAAAAGGGGGCATGGTTAGTGTCAGTGACATGCAAATTATTCGGAAACATAGAATTCAAAATACCTTAAATTTATTTTATTTATGAGTTGAAAATGATTATAGTCCAAACTATATTATGTCATTTGAGGGAGGGCCTAAAACCCTGAAGACAACATAAACACACTGGAAAGTATTAAGAAAAGAATGGCGAGTAGTGTCTGATAAAATAAAGAATCTTTTAGCAGCGGGGAATACACATAAGAATAAAAACGTTTTACCACTCATGCCCTCTAGGACGAGTTTTAACAGTTTTCTATTTTAGAGCATTATAACTATATCCATAATTCAAAACACTCAGAAATATTATCAACAGTATGGGTCGAAACGGCAGCTATAAAGTAGTTTTCTTGATATGGATAACGCACAGAAAATACCAAATGGGTTATAATTGTTCCCTCAAACTTACAACGACGTAACGGGGAATATTCACGCTAGAATTACATCGGTAAGAAACAAGCATTCTTTCAACCACACAAATCTCAGTTTTATTCCAAAAGAAGCCATGAAGTTAAAGTATTCTGTAATAGTGTTTTGCTAGTTTCTTCATTGGTTAATATTAGAAAAAAAGATATAAATGCGACCATTGAATTAATTTTGCTTAAAGAAACAAGTGAAAATACAGCGCATTGCTTCCACCAGAAATCACTGTGTGTTCCTATTGGTAGAAATCACTATGCATTTGCTTTCGGTAGAAACCACGGTGTGTTGCTTTCGGTTTAATATAATGTTAATGGATGGAATTATTTTCTAATTGTTAATTACATCCGGGTAATGGTGTATAAAACAGCTTAAGATGATGTTAGGAAATGAGTCTTGTAAAGGTGTTAGTATTAGAAACGGTAATCAAACAGAGCTAAAATAAAAGTAAATTGTTTTCTCTCAAGGGTATAAAACTAGATTCATTTTAATTAACTTTAATTGTATAAATTCCAAAGTTTGATTAGAAGACGCTGACACTGAAGGCAATATGGGTAGTAATTACAATTGTTACAACTCAATTATTTCTAATACGTGTATAACCGTGCTGTAGGTAATTACCTTAAATCTTCATCGAGTTCATAATGAACATATTTTTTTATATTAGAAATGATAGTTTTTGTTTTTTATATCGTTTTATTTCATTACATTCGAGTTTGTATTTAGACGTAATACCAAAGATTCTAAAAATGATACCATAAGCTTCCTAGCTTGGTTTGGCCGACCCGGTGTGAGTATAATGTTTCTGCATTGTCGCATTATGCCTTTAAAGATTGTTGCAAGCGATGCTTAACACTATACAACAACAACAACAACAACAACAACAACAACAACAACAACAACAACAACAACAACAACAACAACAACAACAACAACAACAACCAGACACTTATATTATTAATTACAGGGTTGTTAATAATCTATTCGGACACAACGCGTCCTGGCATGTCTGCAATATTACACCCATGCTGACAGAAGATATGAGGAATACATACAAATATCATAGAACATTATTTCATTTTCATTGCATTGACATTTGTGTGAGATTTGGTTACCGTTGGATACGTAATATCAGAGTTGATTGTTGACATCGGTTGTATGGCACCTCGAGGGTCCGAATACATTACGAACATTGGAGTAAATACTTTTGAAACACAGCTGGAGCAGTGGGAAGAATGATATTGGGGAATGTTCGGAAACCAGTGGTGACTGTGATACTGATTATTAGGCTTGCCCGGTCATAAGTGGTGACTGTGATACTTAATATTAGGTTTAGCGGGTAACCAATGGTGACTGTGAAACTGATTGTAAGGTGTGCCCGGTAGCCAGTGGCGATTGTGATACTGATTGTTAGGTTTGCCCGGTTACCAGTGGTGATTGTGATACTTATTGTTAGGTTTGCCAGGTAACCAGTGGTGACTGTGATACGGAGGGTGACTGTGATACTTAGCCAGTGGTGACTGATGCTGATTGTTAGGTTTGCCCGATAACCAGTGGTGACTGTGATACTGATTGGTAGGTTTGCCTAGTAACTAATGGTGACTATGATACTTGTTGTTACGGTTGCCTGGTAGCCAGTGGTGACTGTGGTACTGATTGTTTGGTTTACCCGGCAACCAGTGGTTACAGATACTGATTGTTAGGTTTGCCCGGTAGCCAGTGGTGAATGTGATACTTAGCAAGTGGTCAAAGTGACACTGATTGTGAGGTTTGCCCGATAACCAGTGGTGATTGTGATACTGATTGTTATGTTTGCCCTGTAACCAGTGGTGACTGTGATGCTGATTGTTAGGGTTGCCTGGTAACCAGTGGTGATTGTGATACTGATAGTTATATTTGCCCGGTTACCAGTGGTGATTGTGATACTTAGCCAGTGGTGACTGTGATACTGATTGTTAGGGTTGTCTGGTAACCAGTGGTGATTGTGATACTGATTGTTATGTTTGCCCGGTAGCCAGTGGTGACTGTGAAACTTAGCTAGTGGTGACTGTGATACTGATTGTTAGGGTTGCCTGGTAACCAGTGGTGATTGTGATACTGATTGTTATGTTTGCCCGGTGACCAGTGGTGACTGTGATACTGGTTGTTAGGTTTGCTCGGTAACCAGTGGTGATTGTGATACTGATTGTTTGGTTTGCCCGGTAACCAGTGGTGTCTGTGAAACTGAATGTTTGGTTTGCCCGGTAACGAGTGGTGACTGTGATACTGATTGTTAGGTTTGCCTGTTAACCAGTGGTGACTGTGATACTGATTGTTAGGTTTGCCTGTTAACCAGTGGTGACTGTGATACTGATTGCTAGGTTTGCCCGGTAACATGTGGTGACTGTGATACTGATTTTTAGTTTGTTACGGTAACCAGTGGTGACTGTAATACTCATTGTTAGTTTGTTCCGGTAACCAGTGGTGACTGTGATACTGTTTGTTCCAAAGAAGTGATTAATGCTTTCTTACATACCGGATAAATTTAGCTGCATTATAACCGGGGTTAGATTCTTTTTGTCTTACCCTAGGGCCGAGATAAAATTCTCGCGCTATGACGTTTAGACTCATTTATGACGTAACGTAATGTATAAAATATAACGTTTATCATATAATTAAACGTCTTAAAAGCGACTGTTGTAAACAAAAACAAGATCATTTATTCATGGCTTTTCCGGTTGGGATAGAAAATCCCTCCCTTGGGGTAATTGATTTCGTGGGAGCTCAGCAGAGCCTGCTCCCGCAGTATCAATATCAGTATCAATACAATATCCCTCAGGACGGCTTTTTCTATCCGAACTTCAAACCCCTGAAATGTTCATATAGTCGCATATTCTGTTGGAATTTATTGTATTTACTATGAGTATTCTATTTATGTTGATTGTATTTATTATGAGTATTCTGTTTATGTTGATTGCATTTATTATGAGTAATTGTTTGTGTTGATTGTATTTATTATAAGTATTCTGTTTGTGTTGATTGCATTTATTATGAGTATTCTGTTTATGTTGAATGTATTTATTATGAGTATTCTGTTTATGTTGATTGTATTTATTATGAGTATTCTATTTATGTTGATTGTATTTTTTATGAGTATTCTGTTTATGTTGATTGTATTTATTATGAGTATTCTATTTATGTTTATTGTAATTATTATGAGTATTCTGTTTATGTTTATTGTATTTATTATGAGTATTCTATTTATGCTGATTGCATTTCTTATGAGTATTCTGCTTTATGTTGATTGTATTTATTATGAGTATTTTGTGTATGTTGTTGTGGTGGCTGTATCCTTGGAATATTAATTGTGAACAATTGGAGAAATACACCTAATCAACTGATGCTTTTTTAAAATCCCTAAATCTTCATTCTAGCCTGTACAGTAACTTACAAGAGGATATCGATTTCGAAATGAGTGCAGAGAATATTGCAAATATCTAGTCAATCTTTGATTAATAATTAAAATATCTAAAGACAACTAGGGGATGTTTAGATATTTCACAAATTTTGCAGCAAACGTTTTATGATAGAGCAAAAAGGAATATTTTATAAAACTGATAAGTTGTGTTAGGTCTATAAACCACCAATGGATAAGCAGGGAATTCTATGCATGTCCCACAATTCATAGCTATTGAACGCTTATTAAATTATGACGTCATTAAAACTTTTCCTGAAACAACTGACCAATCATCGTGTTCGTAATAATTGCTATTGAACGGAACCAATCGGGAGAGCTGGGTTTGTTCTACAGACTATAAGTTGTATTAACTGTGCAAAACTGTTTTAGTTGCAATGCTCTTGATTACTGTGCCTCGTGTCAGATACCATTTGTCTAAGTTTTGCCCTTTTTTAGTTTTTACATAATACCTGTTTATGTTTGTAACAAGTCAATACATTAAGTATTATTGTAATGTATGATACATGCAAAGTGTTGAGCTCATTCAATGTTGTTCCAAATTGACGATTGCTTGTGTCGGTGCCAGAAGGTGTGATGGACGTCTGATAATTCGCTACCGCTCATGCTCAGATTGAACAAAACAGTTATTTCTTACATAAAGGTATTTTTTATTCCTTACAACCACGTAGCTGGTGTTAATGTTTCACGGGTGGAGAAAATTATCTAAGTATATGTCTACTGATATATGGATAATGCGATAGTGAATCACAAGCATGGCGATATTTCTGTGCTCTTGTGGTGTCTTCAAACCACAGTGTGCGTCTCCACTTAATCTCAAATCATGTTTTTTGTTAAATTTACATTTTGATATGAGATCTAACGACATTAACTACACATGCTCAATGTCTGCCTGGCTTTCTCCAGTAATAATCAAATATACATATTGGGATCATAGTTAGGATTTGAACTTAGGAACCACATTCTTCTTTTTAACATTTAAAGGTGGTGTTCTCTTTCATGGCTTAGCTGGTTTCTGATGTTTTATCGCTGTTGTTACATTTATTGTTACTGGCATTGTTGAATATGTTTGGACTATATTGTATGTGTGTATAATTTGTATGTGTTTCATCTGCAACTGTCGCGTTAAGACTAGTTGTCCTTTGTCTCGAACACTGTTAAGTTTTCAACAATGACTTCTCGTCTGAAATTACGGTGATTTCTTCTTTTGTTATTTGTACAGTTGTTGCTCTTGTCATATGCTTCCTGCATTGTAAAGATTTCAACAAAGATTGCTCATTCGGAAATACGGTTGCTTCCATTTTGAAATACACTAAATTCAATATTTTGCAGAGTTGAATAAATATGATATACAAACAAGACAAATTTGGTAGTATGTTATGTTATATTTTAGGAAAACGAAACGAAATAAATGCGCGAGTGCAGCGCATTTACTTATTGTTTGTTACATTAAACATGATATATTTGCATGTCTAGCTTTCCACTTTTATAGCTGATAAGTTGTAGATTCAATCTTAAATGAAATTAAAGTTATATGCTTCTGGTAAAATTGACATACTGGTGTTGATGTAGACAAATGCATTAACCGGAGCACGTGTACTTCTATAAAACACATACTGTCTTCGTCGTCTCATCGTCTGTCATTGTGTGTAGCGGGAAACATGGGTAAATGTGCTATACAGGCGATAGTATACTTGCAAGTGTTTCTAATACAAATTATGTTATTCTTTGAGGGTTTTTTTATTCAAAACTAACAAAACTTACTTACTTCGAATCAATAACAATTCATAAACGTTAAAAGAAATATAAATATCGATTTTGTTTTCATGTACAAATTATAACAAAACAATAATATACCAATAAGACACGAATGTCGTAACGCGACATTTAGGTTCGAGAATATACAGATTATGTTCTATTCTCAATTCAACATTTCATCCTCAAATAACAAAACAAACAAATGCACTTATTATAAGAATATAAATGTAAATATCAATAAAAAATTAACCTCAAATTTGTATTATTACTTGCGTAAATAATTTGTCTTTATTATCAATCCTAGAAAAAAAAAAAAAAAAAAAAAAAAAAAGAAATTGAGTACGAATTTTAATTGAGCATCAAAAACGTTTTATAAATTCATCAAGAGTAAAAATAGAAAATTCATGTATATTATCCAAAATGAGAGCAAAGACATATTCATCATACATTCGTAATGATAACATAATAAGTACAATACATTTATTTATTTATCAACCCACCCAATCACACACCAAAACACCTAACATCTATCTATCCACCTACCCAATAACCCATCCAACCACGCAAAGCATATCCACCTACCCAATAACCCATCCAACCACGCGAAGCATATCCACCTACCCAAATAACCCAACCAATCACGCAAAGCATATCCACCTACCCAATAACCCACCCAACCACGCGAAACATATCCACCCATCCATCCATCCATCCATCCACCCAACCATTCTAACAATGTTACATGCATTCTAACGTGGAACTTTGACTTTGTTATATCATTGCAGTTCTTAGGCGGGTCCATACTATATAGTCAAGTGTTTGTTGCAATACAATAACCCATCCAATCACGCAAAGCATATCCACCTACCCAATAACCCATCCAACCACGCAAAACATATTCACCTACCCAATAACCCACCCAACCACGCGAAACATATCCACCATCCATCCACCCAACCATTCTTACATTGTTACATGCATTCTAAAGTGGAACTTTGACTTTGTTATATCATTGCAGTTCTTAGACGAGTCCATACTATATAGTCAAATGATAGTTGCAATTTTCAGGGTAGCCAGCATCCAAAAAATTAAACTGTATCAACTAAAGTAACTATCATTAGGAATCCCAGTGAGTCTGGACCACCAGTTTTTCTGTAGTTTCATGTTTAAGCTATCCCAAGTGACGTCTATTTCATCTCATTTTCACAGGGCGATTGTCCTTGCTGTTACTTCTTCTCCATGTTCATAATTGTTATATATATTGATCGTGTTGATTCTGCTTTCATGGCTGTGTCCTTTTACTGGACATGCCACGGTCTTTAATGTCGTAAAAGAACTTGATATCACCGTGATTGCGTCGCCTTCCCCTTTAAGTTTATCCATTATTCTCATTTTACTCTTTTCATATAAATGTAGCAGATTTCCTCCGGTTGGTTTAGTTTATATGAACACTTACGTCATATTACAAACATACACTGTAAATGTCTTTAATGTCATGTTTCCCTCAATGGAAATGTATTCATGATTTCTTGGAATACGTTTTCAAGTCGACACAAGCTCCAATAAAGAAACAGATAGAAATTAGGTCACGTCTCGATAAAATAAAACGAGGACAGAATAAAACAATTACACTTTATATTCTTAGGGGATTTTGAATACCTTAATGTAAAGTGTCATTTCATCCATTTGTATTTTTAATTATTTAGCGTCATTTTATATCATCGGGACCTAATAGACAACCAATTAACCTAACAGCTATCTCCTGGGATCCTGGAAGGTTAACAAGTCCTCGAGCACACTCATCTCCTCAAGTAATTGATTACTTTCCCACTTTAATCAGCGGTGAGAGACGAATGATAATGAGACGTAATGTCGTATACCAATCAATACAGAGACTGAGTTGGGCGAGGATTCGAACTTGCGACCCCTGGATACAAAGTTGGACGCGCTGTCGACTGAGCTAACCGGGCATCGGACTCATTTCATTGAAATCAACTCTCCACCGAGAAGGAGATTGATGCCTTTTATAGACTTTTTTCGGGGTGAAACAATAAAAATGAGTATTTACTTAAAATAAAAGCCGAATTGATTTTACACATAATATAGAAACAATGGCGAACATTGCTAAATCTACTTGTAATGGTATAATCTTCTAAAACGTATGTTATCTATTCGTCAATAATCTTCTAAAACGTGTTATCTTTTCGTCAATAGTCTTCTAAAACGTTTGTATCTATTCGTCAGACATACTTTGTACTTATGGTGGATCACAAAGATACAAAACAAATATTTATCATACTGTTACATACTATTATATATTGCAAGAAAAAGTAATCTAGAATCCGCAACTTTTCGATATGTGTTCTATGTCTCCATGTAACAACTATTTGAAACAAACAAAAATCCATTATGTACGAGGCGGATCGAAAAATTCGTAGACTTTTGCCATAACTTATTTGTATCAAATATGCAATGCACAATATTGATATTGTATTTGAAATAAATGTTTATGGGACATATTTTGACAATTTTAGTATGAATCGTCAGCTATCAAAAACGTTAAGTCGCCATTCAAAGCATAACAGCTACATATGTCTGGGCAAAATGATGCCAATGTATTCACCAAAAACCGACGTCAATGCTATTAGAATGTGCTTTCATATCACGTTTACTGAGTCACTCCTTCTAAAACTACTCGCTTCCATGGTCAATATATATTTGCCGTTATTTAAAACATTGAGGGAACATGTTTGTCAACAAAATCCGAAGATGGTATACTGGACACAATATTCTTTAAAGCATGTTTTTAATTCCATCATGTCCTAAAATCGGCATCGCGTTTGTCCTTTTTTAAAGACGGATTCTCGGCACTTTTAAAACCATTTGTGACATTAAATACTAGAGCCCTTGAAACATTAGATACACCGTACGCACTCTTAAAAGGTTTCTCTGTTTGAGCAGGTGTATTTCCTGACAAAAAGATGAACTTAATGAAACTGCGATATTCCACGCGTTTATCCATTTTCAAGTACTCCGACGTCATTTTGTCTCAAACAAAATTGGCATATCGTAACAAGCGTTCTATACAGTATACATTGATCGTTTTTATTTAAAAATTGAACCCGTTTTGACCATGCTATTTTTTTATTAATACAGGTAGAAAACTAAGCAAAAACTGCCCCGATTACGTAAATTGACGTTTCCATAGTGACAATTGAATATAAACTAATGATGGGAAATCATTAAAATCTTGCAAATTCACTACAAATATGTAGCGGCACTGGCTCCTTGTAGTCTGGTCGTCAAACATAAAATTTAGGCCTAACCCGGAAAAAAATGGTATAGAAACATGATTGGTATCAAAATACGCATAATTTTTAGTAGAATAACATATCCAAAATCCGCTAAAATCGGCTTTGGGGAAAAAAAGTTTTAACGGTTTAAAAAAAAAATTTTCGCTCATGTAATATTTGGTGGAACTATAAAAGTTTTAGATAATCTGTACTTATTTTAGTGTATTTATGATGAAACACTTGTTATAAACAACACTTTTTTGATAATAAAGCTGACGTGTCATCGTAATTTGTAAGTAAAAAAGAATTTTTTATTTACCCGAGCGCTTTATAGTCTTTTGGGTTTCCTGTGTAGTTGCCATTCAAGATGGCGTCCTGTCACGCGGCGTTATGTCATGTTATCATGTGAAGATTTAGGTAAGTTTAACACAATTATTGTACAAATTTCAAGTATTTTAGAAGTTCACAACAAAACCCAACCTCACAACAGGTATCAATTAGGTATTAATAGTGTATTGTGACGTCTCATGGTCTAATAATTGACCCGTGGCCGACCTTTGTTGTGTTACTCGATTTTTGCTTCAATCTATCACGCCATCAATAACATATATCAATGAAAGCAAAACATGTATGTTCACAAAATGTACAATACACTAAACAATACACTAAGTGAATCAATTGTTTGTAGAGCACTTAGATTATTTGTATTAATTTTGCAAATCAGGCAGTGATTACATACAACTTTGTACTTGCAAATAATCGATCACTGTTATACATTTACGACTGCAGTTGGCGACAGACGCTAGTAATCTCATTGATTTTTTTTCATATGCTATAATAAAATATATATATGACATATTGTAACAAACATTATTATCAACATAATAAGATTTCAAACTACAATAATTACTTTTTATCATCTGAATAATAAAGAATAAAACTTACACAATAAAACGTTCTATAATTTATTGTAGTTCATGCTGTTAATAGACTGACTATGAATAAAAAAAAACATATCTTGTAATTATTTGTAGGTTCTGAAACCAATATTTCCTGAAATATGTCAAACATTGAAGGTGAAAACTGCTGTGTGATATGTAAAGGGACATTTAGTGAGAATGAGAAATCTGTGACTGTATCAAAAAAAGGTTTGCTAACTCTTATCAGCTATAGTGAAAAGCGAGACCTTACAGATCTAACTGAGTATCTAAATGAGCGTAATAGTACATCACCAATTGGTAAAGTTTTGGTACATGCAAAATGCCGACGGGATTTCACTGATAAAAAAAGATCTCTCAGTTCCCCCAGTAGTAGTGTTGAAGAGCCAGCTGCCAAAAAACTACGGTCAAGCCTGTCGCCATTTAACTGGAATGATGATTGCATGTTTTGTGGTAAACATGCTTAAGTTGATCCTCGTCATCCTGACAGAGCACAAATATACCAAGTTACAACCCTCCAATTCCGTGATAAAGTTCTAGAGTGGTGTGACACAAGAGGAGACACGTGGGCAGCTGAGGTTCAAAATCGTCTTCACGGATGCATTGACTTAGTTGCTGCTGAAGCTATCTATAACAGTAACTGTTACACAAGGTTCATGCTGAATAAAAAGGTCACACCAGAGTCGACAACAATGAAAGGCAGACCAGAAGATCAAGACATGAGACAGTGGTTTGAGGCTTTATGCAATTGGCTGGAATCTGAAGGTGATGCAGATTTATACACTCTTTCTGAATTGCATGGTAAGATGGTCGAGTTCAGCGGCGGTGCAGATGTCTACACCATAAAAAGACTAAAGCAAAAGTTAGAAGATCGTTATAAAGAGTTTATTTTCTTTGCTGAGATTGAAGGGCGCAGCAATGTCGTTTGTTTCCGTAACATGGCTAGCTACATAATCAATGAAAAATGGTACTCAGAAAAGAAAGATGACATTCAGGATGAAGCAAATCGTATTGTGATAGCTGCTGCCAAGATAATTAAGTCAGCCATCAGAGAAAGTAAGTACGATCCAAAGAAATATCCAACAAATGATGACATTGCGAATGCTGAGCAGAGCAAGAGCTGGATACCACAACACCTCCAGACACTTTTGATGTATATTGTACCTTCAGAGCTGAAACAGAACAGCATTGGACACTGTATTCTCCAGGCAGCTCGCCCAAGATCGGTTATCACACCAACGTTGTTTGGTTTAGGAGTTGAGGTTGATCATGTGTTTGGATCAAAATGGCTGAACAACGAATTGTCCCGTTTAGGGTTCTCTATCAGTTACGATGAAGTTACCAGATATAAGCAATCCGTCATTCAGAGCGAAAACCTTGAAAACCTTCTCTCAGAATACTTTCCTGGAACATTCACGCAATGGGTAGCTGACAATGTAGACCACAACGTAGGCACACTAGATGGTCAAGGAACATTCCACGGAATGGGAATCATTGCTGTTTCATCTCCTAGAGATAATAGACCACTAGTATCAAGATCTCGTGTGATCAACAGACAACAACGAATGAAACCAGAAGAATTGGTGAAGGACAAAGGGGTAGAAATTTTTCAGTACGTCAATGAGCAAGGAAAAGGGCTGGTATCGATGAAATACAAGCCATTGCTTCAATTACAAACTCCGTACACGTTGTCATCCGATCTAAGTTCTGATCTGCTCTGGCACTCTGGAAGTATTTTCAGCAACGAGACCCAACCAAGACCGAACTGGTCAGGCTTTATGCAACATGTGTTCTCTGGTGATCATAATCTAACTCCAAAGTCGGAAGTTCTACTTTTACCAATAATTGACTTAAACCCCTCAGATGAATCCTGTATTTACTCTACTTTAGTTTATATTGAACGACAGGCCCATAAGTTAAATATCCCAACTCCATGCATTACTTTTGATCAACCCTTATGGTTAAAAGCAACAGAAATCGTCACAGCCAAGTCAATGAACATCGTTTGCAGACTGGGAGGATTCCATACTATGATGAGCTTCATGGGAAGCATAGGAACAATGATGAAAGGATCCGGGCTAGAAGAGGCATTGGAGACAGTATATGGACCTAATGCTGTAGCTAAAATGATGACTGGGAAGGCTTTTTCTAGAGCTCTTCGAGGGCACTTTTTAGTGGAGGGTGCACTGGTAAATAAGTTGATGGCAGCAACTTTGCCGCTAACTGCTGGAGAGGAAGATAATGACTTAACAGATGAAGAACAAGCAACTGAAGGTCGATTGAATAATGAAGAAGTTGAAACGATCAGAGAATTATACGATGGAACCATGAAGAAGTCAATGCCAATCTCTTCGATAGCTGAATCCATTGAATTGAAGAAATTGGAACAATGTCTAGCAAAACATAAGGAGAATCTGAGTGCCAGCTCCCCGACAGCAAACCTATGGCTTCAATATATTGAATATGTTGAGGTACTAAAGCTATTCATACGCGCTGAAAGAACAGGGGATTGGAACCTACATCTAATAGCCTTGACAAAGATGTTAAACTTATTCGCCGCAACAGGACACATCAATTACGCAAAGAGTTCGCGTCTATATCTACAACTTATGCTTGACTTGCCGAAAGACCACCCTTGGCTATACAGTTGCTTCCAAGAGAATGGATTCAACGTAGTGCGCAGAAGCAATCGCTTTTGGGCAGGACTATGGACAGACCTGACTATCGAGCAGGTTATGATGAGGTCGATTAAGAGCAGAGGAGGGCTTACAAGAGGACGCGGAGTAACTGAGACAGTTCTCTTACAGTGGGTTTTGAGTATGCACAAGTGCGCTGCCGTCCACGAGGCCATGACATCTATAACCAATGCCAAGCATAAAACCAGTGAACAACATGTAGAACTTGGAGAGTCAAGGAGCAACAGGGATTATTCTGATCTGAACACTGTTAAAGCTTGGTTCGACCAACATGAGCCCTTTGACCAAAATGAAACTCGGCTGCGCTCCCTATCATCAGGATTAACAGCATCTCAAAGGGATGGTGTAAACTGCCATGAGACAGAAAAGGTTGGTAAATACGTCCAGCAGAAACTTAATGACGTTAACGTGGCCGAAGCGTCAATCAAAAGAAGTGATCAAGTTAAATCCCTAGAATCCCTTTCCCCAGGAATACAAGTTGACAAGCAAAAGGTGCACATCGACCCGAATCATCTTTTCCAGCGATTGATTGCAATTGCACAGCGTGAAAGTGACATGGTGCCATATTTTAGATACGAGCTTACATCTATACCAACATCTCTCTTCAAAGGTAGATTCATGCGCAAATCACAAAAGTCACAACTAGCTAAATTCCTGCAAAACGGTGTCAATTCTTCAGTGCAAAACCCTGGCGCCATGTACGTTATTGATGGCGGTGCCCTTCTACACAGAGTGAAGTGGCAGAAGAAAGTGACCTATAAAGAGATAGTAAACCAATATGTGAAATATGTACGAACAAGGTATGGTGATTGTTGTGTTGTATTTGATGGCTATGGACACGGACCATCTATCAAGGATCATGAGCATCAGTAAAGACGGGGTAAAACATGTGCAGATATACAACTTTCCGAGTCTATCAAGGCCCATGGTGACCAACAGACTTTCCTCTCTAACGAAAGCAACAAGAGTCAGTTTATCGCATTGCTGAGTAAAAGCCTGGAAGATGATGGACAAGTTGTGCGCAACAGCACTGGGGATGCTGACACAATGATAGTAGAGTGTGCACTTCAATTTGCAAGAGAAGGGAGAGAAACTACCGTTGTAGCTGATGATACCACTGATGTACCACTGGAGGCAAGACATGTCTGACGTTTATTTCCGCTCAGACACCAACAGATCACAACAAGGCTTGACAGTGTGGAAAGTTCGAGACCTAACTGCTAAAGCTGACAGTAAAGTTTTATCAAATCTTTTATTCATTCACGCATGGAGCGGCTGCGACACCACTTCCGCAACATATGGACATGGGAAAACAAGCCTGTTGAAGAAAATGAAAAAGTCGGAAGAAATACAAGCTTTGTCACAGACTATTAGCAGCCCAGAGGCAACCGAACAGCAGGTTGGAGCAGCAGGAGTAAAGCTGTTTACAATGTTATATGGAGGCAAAGATGGTGATACTTTAACAAATGTGCGATACATGAGATACATGGAAATAGTATCAACCAGTAAGACAACTCTCGAGCCACATAAACTTCCTCCCACAGAGAGAGCAGCATATTTTCACAGTTTACGTGTACACCTTCAAGTAATACTTTGGCTAAAGCTATCACATGACTTTTTGGATGCAACACAATGGGGGTGGAAAGTTGATGACAACAATCTAACTCCAATATTCACAGACTTGGATGCAGCACCAGAGAGTTTGCTGAGTTGTGTGCGCTGTAAATGTAAGTCAACAACGAAGAACCCATGCGGAACCAACAGCTGTTCTTGTCGCAAACACGGACTCAAATGCGTTACAGCCTGTGGAGATTGCAGAGGTGAAAGCTGCAAAAACGCAAAAGTCACTTTTGATGACGATTTCGACTAAAAACGTTCATTTTTTCTACTTAGTACCTAATACATTGCACACAAGTATCATTTATACATAGCTTTGAATTTTTTTCTAAAGGCACCCGACCCTTGGAAAGATCTAACTTCAGGATGTCGACCTTTGGTTGACGGGGAAGGTGTAACCCCATACTGCGGTTTGGGTTAATTCAGTACATTCAATTATTGAACACATTTAGTATTTTTTTATCAAAGCTATTGGAATAAAAAAGTGCACATTATAGTATGTCGGACTTCAAATACATCAAATGCAGTAAATTGTACATTTATTTGTTTAATAAATACAACAAACGTCTCATTTTGTAGAGTAGTATTATATATCGAATTTCAGTCAGACACCGACCCTTTCTTCAAAATGGTAGGAAAATTTTGCCTATACACATTACACAACTATAGATATATAGCCTAGAAACCATATATTCTGCTAAATCGATGTTTAAACGTAACATCGTTTCGTCTAAGACTTCTAATTTGCAAAAAAATACCTTTTTTCTACTCAAAAATATGCCAAAAAATAAAAAAATATTCAAACCCTCAAAATTTTTTTTCCCCAAAACCGATTTTAGCGGATTTTGGATATGTTATTCTACTGAAAATTATGCGTATTTTGATACCAAATATGCTTCTATACCATTTTTTTCCGGGTCTAAATGTTTGACGACCAGACTATTGTGATTTATTAGAATACAATGATAAATAAAAAAAGATATGGCCAAAGTCTACAAACTTTCTGACCTCCCCCCCCCACCTCGTATGTTTAAAATGCAAATCTTTAACAACCATTTAAAATTGAAACATCTTCCCCATATGTGTATTCATGAATAGAAATATAAATCTTTAACAACCATTTAAAATTAAAGCATAACCTGATTCTTCCTTGAGGTATGTTTATGAATAGAAACACAAATCTTTAACGTTTGTAGTATATAACGATGATATGCCTTTTTAACGGCTATATTGCTCTTATAGTTTAGTCTGGTGTTGCGATCAAAAGTACAACTAATACACAGAAGAAACGAATCAATCTCTCCCCGTTGGGGGTCATACCATGGCAATGTATTAATAGTAGGAGCACGCTTATTTGCAAGTAAATTTCATGCCAATAAGCCCTTGTAAGGTCAGACTTAAAGTTTGAATTATGACTCACACAAATATACCGTATAATTTGCTGTATGGTAAATAACGAAACTCTCTGCCAGTCGTATTCCGCATATATGTCACTTTGAGTCGACAGCAAATGTTGTTATTTTTCCAAACGCTATCATGCCTTTTGAATTGTGGGTTAAGCACGGAATGTCCTGCTTTATCACTTGGGTGTGACAAACCTATATCAGGCCCTGGATGTCAGGTATAATAGATAGATCAGAAGTCCTTTCTAGGTAGACTGTGACGTCACATCTGTCAGCAGTTTTGCGTTGACGTTTGTTTCTATTTTGATATACACTTAACGAAACAGCTACCCCTCCCAACCCTACCCCTACTTGGCATTATATGTACCTGCCATGTTTTGTTTCTTCTCACAAAATATCAAATCAATTTCCTTGAAATTTGAACTTAAGAAAGAACATGTAGACTATGTAATATCGATACATAATTGTCAATTATTCAAGCAAGGTGTTAATATAACCAAAACTGACGATCCTCGGTTTAGTGCATTATGAATACCATATATGATCTCTCTTTGGCAAATACGTAATTTTGAAACTGATGCCAAAATAATTTTATTTCAATTACAGATGCAAAGTTTTTTTTTTTAACAGAATGTTTACTTATTTAAATATTACAAATGACTGCTAAAATATATGTGCTAGTATATTTTAGAGATAATATAATTTCATATTTTGGCACCCGTTTTCCAACATAAATAATACGACTAACCTTTAAAGGACCTTTTGGAAACACAAAATATAATCAAGAACAGATAATAGCAGACTCGGATTTACTGAGTAGGTTCACGGAGAATACTGTAATTTGCAACGTCTCTCACACCCCATAGCACCTACTTAAAGACCAATACTTTCTGCCGGGGCAGAGAGTTATGTGGGAGTGGCTCGTGTAAAACACCTGTTTTCTTTACCTGTCAGTTATTGTAAAATATACTATTACTTGGCTGTTGAAATGCGTATAAACACAGATACATGTGTTTTGCTTCCAATTTAAAATGCATGACCTCATACGCTCCGTCCTAGAATTAACAAAAAAAGCAGTTGGAGTTTAACTTTCTTTTCAAACTGCTTACACCACACACTGTTTGGAAAATACATCTGAATTTATATGTATTATCGTTACTCTATAACTCTAGCAGTATGCAAAACTATAACACAAACAATGAAATGGTGACTTTGTAATTTAGAAAAAAATGTTCTCTGGTTTGAATAAGGTAAAGAAGTATATAAAACCTGCCCCAGCGCCATCTTGCGGCTTTTATATCGCAGTTGATGTTTTATGTCTCACTACACAGTCACGCCCCCCCTTTTTCCCCAAGGTAACATGATTCTTACACTTAAAAAAAGGCCTATGTAATTTGGTTTTGAAATATTTTCAAAATGGTTCAAAGTAGTAAATTTCTTGCTGCAGATGAGTAGAGCAAATGTTGGAACAGCATATACTGCAATTAGACATTACTGGTGTGAAAAAAGTGACTTTTATAGGATTTCAACATATGCATGTATTTATGAGCATTTAAGGACTTCTTTTTTTTTAAAAAAAATCTTTTAAAACAAACAACGTGGTCAACCTACCAGTTATTGTGCATTTTTATGTGGGTTTACATTCCTGCTATGGAAAAAAAACTTAAACAAAACTTCTATGTGGAATTCTTTTTTTTTTACCGTGGGAATCCTAGACCTTATTTTATATAGAACAAAGAACAAAAATCAACAGTGTAGTGAGACCTTTAGCGTTATTCCATTTTCGAGTAAATCTTAATGAACTAGGTGATTTCAAGGACGTAAAAACACGTAATAAGATCAAGTTAAAGCACAAGCGACTTGTTCCATCGCCACACCGAACGTAAGACCAATGATAGCATATAGCATCCCACTTATATTTTACCAACATTTTGGATCAGTATATAGATAAATAAGTAAACATTTACATCTAAGAAAAGCAGTCATGTTACCATTACTTAAGACTGGTTGTAGTAAAATTGTTTATTATTTCATTGAAGTTGATAATATATAAATTAAATAACCAATCAAAACAGAGTTTTTTATATGTAAATAAGAGAAAATATTGGTGAACAAAAGCTTTAGTTTACAAGTTTATCATTGCGTATGGCATATGACCCAAATACTAAATCAAATTAATTTAAATATGTCACAGAAATACAAACACAAATAATTACACACATAATAACACTGATGAAATCACCCATTACAAGCACATATCTCAACAAAGGAACGTAGTAAAATAACATATCTCTCTCTCTCTCTCTCTCTCTCTTTCTCTCTCTCTCTCTCTCTCTCTCTCTTTGTTTTGTCCCTATGTCGAATTCCCTCCTACCATCACATGTATTATCGCTCCTTTTATATATGTCTCTCTATATTATTGTTTTGTACGGGTTTTTTTCCCTTTAAGAATTACAAGACTACGCGTACATTGATATAGGGATAAACTAAATTGACAAATTACAACTTTACTTAATTGTTTTCCAGTATTTCTGCTGCAAATATAGAACGTCTTGTCAGAAAGATACGTCAATAATTGGACTGGTGACGACTAACTTGTTAAAAAACGGTGATTTTAATTTGGAAGACAATATTGGCTACAGAGGTTTTCTTATGGTGAGAATGTTATCTTGGATTTTAAAAGAGAGACGCAATATATAGGTCGGATGTTTTGAAATAATAAGGGCACTCGAAATATTTGACTAATTTTTACTATGAAATTTCTATACCTGTACCTAACGGAACATATAACCAGCCACTTTTGTATTTCAAATGATCTTTCTTATTCAAGTCCAAATTTGAAGGAAATTGGATTGGTTATACATAAAATACCAGGTATATAAAATGACAAGCGGCAGGTTAGCTGTTCCGTTCAGTATATATCAACATTGATGAAAACATGAAATTAAAATGCCCCATTGAGTTTAATTAATTTTGTATAAATAAATCGTTTATATATTGAAAAGTGGCATCATAATTATAGTACATGCTTCAAATACGTCATCTTTTGCAGATGTGTGATCATTTATGACAAAAAAAAATGCAATTTCATATCTGACTCATGTTTTAAAAAAAAAAGTAGAAAAAGTAGAATTTTGATAAATTGTAATAATGAAAATAACAACTAGCGTTTATTGGTATATATATTTATATACACATTCTTTAAGTTTGTTTGTTTGTTGTTTTTCTGTTTGTTTTTTTTTGTTGTATTTCATACATAATTTGTATATTTATCATGGAAACATGTTATATTCTATTATATACTTTGCAATATGATGTACTTGTTTAAAGAGGCATCGAGGAAGACTGGCTTTATCAATTGAGTCACATTCTATAAATAAAGAAGTTACTTACTTGCTTACTTACTTACATACATAGCTTAGCTTAACAAAATTGCACTATGTAATAAAAAAAGAGAAAATAATGTTTATTTCGTTACTTTTTAATGTTGTAAAGCGTAAAGATATGACGACGGGTGACAAGCAAGAACAGATGCATCCGTTAGCCAGGTGTAAGCTCCCGACATGTGTCTTTTGGCACTGACCTTTCCAGTGCGTTGACCCATTTGGTCACTTCTTATCTACATATACATTGTACTTATTATGATTATACATAACATTGTACTTATTATAATTATACATAACATTGTACGTATTATAATTATACATTACATTGTACTTATTATAATTAAACATAACATTGAACTTATTATAATAATACATTACTTTTGTGCTTATCATAATTATACATAACATTGTACTTATCCAAATTATACATTACATTGTACTTATCATAATTATACATAACATTGTACTTAACATAATTATACATGACATTGTGCTTATCATAATTATATATAACATTGTACTTATTATAATTATACATAATATTGTACTTATTGAAATTATACATTACATTGTACTTATTATTTTATAATAATATATTACTTTAGTACTTATCATAAATATACATTACAATGTACTTATCATAATTATACATAACATTTTACTTATTATAATTATACATTACATTGTACTTATTATGACTATACATTACATTGTACTTATCATAATTATACATTATATTGTACTTATTATAATTATACATTATATTGTACTTATTATAATAATACATTACATTTTACTTATTATTATTATAATATATAACATTGTATTTATCATAATTATACAGAACATTGTACTTATCATGATTATACATTACATCGTACTTATCATGATTATATATTACATCGTACTTTTCATAAATATACAATACATTGTACTTATCATAATTATACATTACATCGTTATTATCACGATTATACATTATATTGTACTTATTTTGATTATATATGATAGTGTACTTATTATAATTATACATTATATTGTACTTATCGTGATTATATATTACATCGTACTTATTATGATTATATGTTACATTGTACTTATTATGATTATAAATTACATTGTACTTATCATAATTATACATAACAGTGAAAGTATCATAATTATACATTACATTGTAAATATTATAATTATACATTACATTGTACTTATCATAATTATACATAACATTGAACTTATTATAGTTATACATTACATTGTACTTATTATAATTAAAAATTACATTGTACTTATCATAATAATACATAACATTGAAATTATTATAGTTATACATTACATTGTACTTATTATGATGATACATTACATTTGTACTTATCATAATTATACATTACATTGTGCTTATCAAAAGTATACATAACAGTGTACTTATTATAATGATACATTACTTTGTACTTATCATAATAATACATTATATTGTACTTATTATAATAATAATTACATTTACTTATTATAACAATATATTACATTGTATTTATCATAAATATACAGAACATTGTACTAATTATGATTATATATTACATCGTACTTATCATGATTATATATTACATCGTACTTTTTATATATATACATTAAATTGAACTTATCATAATTATACGTTACATCGTTATTATCATGATTATACATTATATTGTACTTATTTTGATTATATATGATAGTGTACTTATTATAATTATACATTATATTGTACTTATCATAATTATACATTATATTGTACTTATCATGATTATACATTACATCGTACTTATCATAATTATACATTACATTGTACTTAACATAATTATATATTACATCGTACTTATCATGATTATACATGACATTGTACTTATCATGATTATACATTACATTGTACTTATCATAATTATACATAACAGTGTACTTATCATAATTATACATAAAGTTGTACTTATAATGATTATACATAACATTGTACTTATTATGATTATCCATTACATTGTACTTATCATGATTATACATTACATTGTACTTATTATGATTATAAATTACATTGTACTTATCATAATTATACATTACATTGTACTTATCATACTTATCATAATTATACATAACAGTGTACTTATCATAATTATACATAACATTGTACTTATCATGATTATACATTACATTGTACTTATCATGATTATAAATTACATTGTACTTATCATGATTATAAATTACATTGTACTTATCATACTTATACATTACATTGTACTTATCATAATTATACATAACAGTGTACTTATCATAATTATACATAACATTGTACTTATAATGATTATACATAACTTTGTACTTATTATGATTATCCATTACATTGTACTTATTATAATTATGCATAGCATTTTACTTATTATAGATATACATTACATTGTACTTATTATAATTATACATAACAGTGTACTTATCATATTCATACATAACATTGTACTTATGATAATTATACATAACATTGTACTTACTATAATTATACATTACATTCTATTTATCAAAGTCGATCTCTGCAGAGGGTTAGGACTCCTCCAAATTGGTGTCATGTTCATTCTATGATGTTTTGTCATGTTCACTATTATGGTTAAATTATCAACCCCTGTTTGGTTCCAGGGAGCCATGAGTGATAGAAAGAATAGGATCACTGTGGCTTATGCATGTCGTAAGAAGCGACAAATTGAGTAATACGATAGAATTTGCTGAAACTCTGCAGTTCTGCAGGTATCAAGGTTCTAGGTTCATTCTGCATATTCATTTGTTGATGTATTTATTTTAATCTGTATGTTAATTTGTTGTTTTTGTACATGTAGAGTGAACGTGGAATCTTCCTTCCTGTTGACGTCAAATAACCGATAATGTGTTGGTACGCCGTAAAACCCTATTCATTCATTTATTCATTGTACTTATTGTAAATGTACATTTCATTGTTCTTATTATAACTGTACATTACATTAATTTTGTTCTTACTGCTTTGGTGGTCGTGTATTTTTTTAGGCTAAGTATGAATTATGTTTGGTTACGTATATTAAACGCACTTTTAAAACACAAGTATGGGTATTGTATGAATCTAGATATGAAATAAATGATAAACCACGGTGACACTTTCTTACCTTGTTTTTCAATTTTATTCCAACAGCTTCATCATTTTAAAACACACACTTTTAACAAATTAATTGCGGTCGACATATATGAACCGATAAAAATGATTGCAAATCTAGGACAAATAAACATTTTTAATATTAACAAACTTTCGTTTGAATGGCATTACTTTTATTATATATTTATTATAAGTAGGTCTTAAACATCACTGCCGTTATCGTATCGGAGGAGACGCTGTGGCAAGTCTGGATAGTTGTGTCATTTGTCAGTGATTATAACAGCTGGCTCTTGCAAGAACATTTGAAGACATGGTTTCTTTAACGTTGTTCTTTTATGATACACTTGTGAACATTTGAGGACATGTTTTTTTTAACTTTGTACTTTTGTGTTGCACGTGTGAACGGACACGGTTTCTTTTAACGTTGTACTTTTGTGCCGCACTTGTGAATATTTGAGGACACTGTTACTTTAACGTTGTACTTTTGTGTTGCACTTGTGAACATTTGGGGACATAGTTTCTTTAACGTCGTACTTTTATGTTGCACTTGTGATCATTTGAAGACAATGTTTCTTTACCCTTGTACTTTTGTGTTGCACTTGTGAGCATTTGAGGATATTGTTTCATTAACCTTGTACATTTTTGTTGTATTGTCCTTGTGAACTTTTGAGGACATGATTTCTTTAACGTTATACTTTTGTGTTGCACTTGTGAACATTTGAAGACATGGTTTCCTTTACGTTGTACTTTTGTGTTGCACTCGTGAACATTTGAGGACATTGTTTCTTTAACGTTATACTTTTATGTTGCACTTTTGAACTTTTGAGGACATTTTCTCTTTAACTTCGTATTTTTGTGCTGCACTTGTGAATATTTTAGGACTTTTTTTTTATCCTCGTACTTTTCTGTTGCACTTTCGACCTTTTGACAATTTTTTTTCTTTTACCTTGTACTTTCCAATTCTATTATTTATGTCGATGGAAAAAATATTAATTCCTGGAAAATGAAATCACCTAAGTACATTTCTTTCAAGTCTAATGTAATGATAATGGTGTTTAAATTGAATTGCAATATCTGACAAAGGATGAAACACAATATTTTAATTAGTTGTTTCCGTTTTTATTACTGAATACAGCGTATTTGCAAATAATCATTAGTTGCAAATGCTTCTTTATCTGTTTTACTATACAATCAGCATGTAGAAAATTGCAATTGTTACACATAATATGTTTTATATAATTGATTACCAAAACGACCTTTTGAATAAAATAGATTTCAAAAGAGGAAACAAAACAATAACGTGTTCTTAGTTGATGCATTGTGCTTTTCGAAGCTTTCAACAATGATTCAATTATATTGCGACGGTGTTTGCTTGAGATAGTATTTTTAGCGCTGCCAAACTGAAGTATCATGTCCCAGAAATCCAAATATGCACAAAATAGGAACTCCATGTCGAGCCATAATAATTGGATGAATACACCTACAGAGAGGAGGGCAGAAGTTTCAGAATATGAATTTTATGAGTTTGTATTGACGTCACCTAATTACATTAAAGACACCACTGATATCATCAATAAACTCGAAGAAGTTTACACCTCTAGTTTTTTTCGATGTAACGAAATTGGGACAAAGAACTGTTTAGCTTCAAAAGCAAGCCCATGTTATACAAGCGATTCATATATGAGGATTTTGGTATCTGAACAATCACTATGGAGATATTGAACGCGTATATTCAGTTATTCGGTTCTTGTAACCTTACTTCTGAATACGTGTATATTCAGTTATTCGGTTCATGTAATCTTACTTCTGAATACGTGTATATTCAGTTATTCGGTTCATGTAATCTTACTTCTGAACACGTGTATATTCAGTTATTCGGTTCATGTAATCTTACTTCTGAACACGTGTATATTCAGTCATTCGGTTCATGTAATCTTACTTCTGAATACGTGTATATTCAGTTATTCGGTTCATGTAATCTTACTTCTGAATACGTGTATATTCAGTTATTCGGTTAATGTAATCTTACTTCGGTATATGACCAACTAGTGTGTCCATCATTTGTCTTGCAAACCTGGTATTGTGACCGATTATGATCACCCCTTAAGGTCTCACTACACAGTTCAATTTTGTTCTTTGTTCTATATCAAATTAGGTCTAGAATTTCAATGGTAAAATAATTCTGCATAGAATTTTTTTAAAGAATTTTTGTTTCATAGCAGGAATGTTTACCCACATAAAATGCACAATAACTGGTAGGTTGACCACCTTGGTTTTTTTTAAAGATGGTGCAGTGACACCCTCAGATTTTTTGGAAAAAAAAGAAGTCCTCAAATGCTAATAGATACATGCATATGTTGAAATCCTATAAAAGTCACCTTTAAACACCAGTGATGTCTTATTGCAGTATATGCTATGCCATCTTTTACTCTACTCATCTGCAGCAAGAAATCACAACCACAATGAGCCATTTTGAAAATATTTCATAACCAAAGTACATAGGCCTTTTCTAAGCGTAAGAATCATGTTACCGTGGGGAAATAAGGGGCGTAACTGTGTAGTGAGACGTTACCGTCTTAGTTTTAGATAAACCGGATACAATTATATTCAGCTTGTCTATTTGAAAGAAAGATTTGAAGAGGCTTGTTTCTAATTACTAACTGTGATCAATGGAATACGTAGCAGGTTGTTCATGCAATACTGTCAGATTGCTGTGTCTGACAACACTACCAGCTCATTGTCAAATAGATTGAAACAATATATAATATATATAAGTAATAAATATTTTGCATATCCAGTTGTATTAGTGGATGAAGACCTCAGATTAAATCTAAGTAGAACCACCGTCCTTCCACAAGTAACTGACAAACTTTTTCACATAAAGTTTTAGATTGAACTTTAGTGTGTTTAGTATCTATTTTCTGCAGTGATATCAATAATTAAACAATAGATGTGACTATGAACCAGATGCATGTGGGTGTTGCACAACATAAAATAGGGCGGTTCGTCTTTTTGTAGGGAGCTTTCAACTTTGACAAGATAATTGAATAGGAAATAATTCAAAATTCATTTTCTCGTTACTTTACAAATAGAGAGTTTTCGGAGCAAGAGAATGATAATTAGATGTAAAGTCTGATTGTACTTTTTGAGAACCATTAAAGGAATAAAGGGAAATAGAAAACTTCTTTCCATCGCAATTACTGACTCTCGCCACAGCAGTAATACATCTACGCGTATGTGACGACAGTTAAGAGCCGTTCTGTACTTTGACTCCGTGTTTTTATTATTTCTATTCCTTTGGGATCTTTGAGCTCATTCAATAAAATTAAATAAGTCCGTAGAATGGACCTAGTTGTTCCGATATTGGATCCGTTAAATAGCAATTGTTACGAGCACGCTGACCAGATATCATCTTTCTATATAGTAAGAGGACGCTGATTGGTCAGTGATTTTTGACGTTAGGACAGCCATATCTGGGCACGTTGATTGGTCAGTTACTTCAGAGAAAGTTTGAATGACGTCATATCTAGTTAGCGTTCAATGGTGTATAACTGCGGAATTCCCTGCCTTTTGTTACCGTCAATAAACCTGATTCGGGAGATATCAGGTTCTGTTTAAAGAATGAAAATATAATGCTGCTTCAGCAAATGCTAGGAGATGTGAGAGATGCTGCATTTATATAAGGGTTGCTTATCTATAATGCAACTTCAATTGGTTACTTTCATTACGTGCGTTTTTCTAATACCACGTGGACCGCTTTTGCGCAGATTAAGACAAGGGCGTTTACATTCAGGCCTTTATGAGACAAGCTGCAAAATATATATATATCATTATAAACCGATGCAAAGAATGTCTACGAAATTCATTATAAGAACTTATGCCACGTTTCTTCACACATTAGCAAAACAACATCGGATTCCTGTATATGAAAAACTGTGATTAAGTTAAGCTTATTGTTGCAATCGTATGAGGGAAAGTGTTTCCTTGAACAAACATTTATCCATAAACAGATTTGATTAAAACGCATCAAAATACACTGGACTTTAATTATTTCTTCTACAACAAAAATATGTGCGCGCATAATATCCCCGGAAATGATATATTTCGAAAAACACATACTTACTATATTGCCTAGGCAAACTTATTATATTTTGAGGCATAGATATTATGTAATATGATAACAAAACATTACATCAGATTGCATCTTGTTAGTAGGAAATACAGAGCCGTTATTGTTGAATTGGTTTTATTTTACATTAAGTTATATATTAGAGTGTGTATTCATTTAACATTACATGAATACACGATTTCTGTTATTTTCCTGATTGTGTTTTATGATTATGGGAATGTAGGAAATTGGTATAAACATAGAATAGTATTTGTAATAAAAATCACTGTGAGCGTATTTCAAGTTGTGTTGTCTATTTTTAATATAAAATATAAAAGATAAATCTTTTAGATTTATGAGATAAGATAATTGTGAAAACATGATACAGTTGATATAAAAGTCATATATTCTAACGTAAATTAAAACATTATGTCATGAAATAATTCTTTCGAATAAAGAATATTCGCATTTAATAACATACATTTTAGTTTATTGATATTTATAAGCAATTCAGTTAGCAATAAACAACTTATAGTATAATTTTATCGCTTCAATTAATAGAAATAATTCTTTTAAACTCAATTTTCACTGAATTTTATTATATTTCAACACTTTACATATTGATTGCTCTACTTTTAAATGATATATTATGAGGTTCTTTTAAAGTGTTTTGTACAATATGGGAATATATTGTACGAATATGTATTGTGGTGAAAATTATATTGGACAAGACAACGTAAGCGTCGAGTTTAATGTAATTTTCGTTACAATACGTACAAGTAAACTTATCTTTTTATTCTATAACTCAATCTGGAAGAATTTACTAAAAGAGTAAAGAAAAATCAAGACCCTTTTGAATAGATAAACCGTGAGCTCAGAGAGGAAGACGAATAAAGTTGCAATGATAGATATTGATATTCGAATGTTCTCAATGTCTCATTCGTCATGCGGAGCATTTTGTCGGCCATTTGTTTTTATCGTTGAAATTTCTGCTTAATTTATTTTCTTTTTGTTTTCATCGCCATCTTGAATACTCAACTGTGCACTATCAAATCTATTGGATCCAATAAAATTCTACATATTGTACGGTCACGTGGTGACCTCGAGTGTAGGTGATTTGTTATACACTTTCAGGTATAAAACAATAACAGATATTTAGTATTTTCCAATAAACTATGCCTTTATATACATACTGACCCACGAAAATTAATATATTGAGAAGGGTTTCCTAACTTGGAATGGGGAATTTTGTTTCAAGTTAACAAAACTATTCGGATTATATCAATAACTGATAATGAGATACATATTTTATCTTTTAAGACATTTATAGCGTTTATTCTTGGTATACTCATTGTAAAGAAGAAATAAAAGAATCGCTATTTTCTAAACGCATGATATAAGCCTTTTAAATGACATTGAAACATTTCTATGTACCACATTAAACAAGCAATCGTTGTTTATGTATAACACGAGATTATATTGAACTATAAGGTAAATGCGAACATGTGCTCCGCAAAAATGAAATCGCTCAGTTTTTTATCAAAATAGAACGAACCATTTCACATAGAAACTTCAATTTTCCATTCCATGAAAGAAGAACGTTCCATTTCACATACAAACTTCCATTTTCCATTCCATGAAATTAGAACGTTCTATTTTTAACTAATTTCTGAAGCTGGAAAGACAATGCTTCCATTGTTTTACTACGTTGGTGAATCCACGTGATCTTATGCTAAAATATCAATAAAAATAGATATATTCACTAAGTGTTAGATATCTAAGATATAATATTTTAATCAATATAAATAGACATATCAGCTTTACAGTCTAGAAGTTGTTGTACAGTGCGAGACATATAAAACAATTCATCACATCATAAACGATCCTATATCGTTTATGCACGATCACCACGTCAATTTATAAAGAAAAGAGGAAGAAAGTCATCAGTTAAAGGTTGTTTTGTGTATTACATAGACTGAATGCGAACAATCTATATTCTTCCCTGACGCGATACAGAAGAGATACACTGTACCTGAAAAAAAAAATATTGCTAAAGCCATCTTCAAAACAAAAATAATTCAGAAGGACTGAACATTTTAAACAACAGAAAACATCAAAGACTCAGGTAAAGCAACTTGGCATTTTGATACTAATGCAATTAAAATTGAATATAATGTCTGACTTACGAATATCTAATCTCGATAACGATCCACTGAAAGACTACAATATGAATGAAACATGCAATATTTTTCATACGCTAGCGCCGTCTATTTTCCAGCAACGTTCAATGTGCTTCGAGACTTCAAGGAACGAGAAATGATAACAACTGGTTCAAAGTATGGAAGCTTTTTACAGCCACCGATGCATTTATTGAATGCAGTTCATTAGTGATAGAAATATATACCATCCATCATTACCTCTCTGTCGGTTTTTACGACATTCTTTTTTCGAAAATAAAAAAAATGAATATGCTCATTGATTCCAACAATCAAGAAGTGATAACACTCAGATAAATTATGTTGCCATTGTTACAGCCGTTATACAGCATGTACTACTACTGGTGATAACAGTCAGATAAATTATGTTGCCAATGTTACAGCCGTTATACAGCATGTACTACTACTGGTGATAACACTTAGATAAATTATGTTGCGAATGTTACAGCCGTTATACAGCATGTACTTCTACTGGTTTTCGATTCAAGGTCAAAGTAAAACCTTTAGAAACAGGAAATGCTGCCATTGGTTCGTCGCATAATGGCGGTTATAGAGAGTCCTTGTTTCCTCTTCTTTATAAATGCATTTTCTTTATTTCAATGCTCATTTTTTTTAATTAAATGGCATTATTGATTGATATATGTTGAACAATTTGAAAGCAGTGTCATGTTTGAATTTTGTAAAAAGCGTTGTTTGGAATTACTTTTAATTTGCAACAGTGTGCACATTGAACAGAAAACAAATCTCTTAAATAACACATGAACCCTACTTTTCTCATAATATTTTGGTAGTGCGGGGGTTGACAAACAATCAAATTTCAGTTTCATTTCTTCGTTTGGGTCTCTCTAAGCAAACATTTTATATTAACTATAGAATAAAGAACACAAACCAAAGGGGTGCTTACACCTATAATAGCATATGCTACAAAATACTGAATAGAAGCACAAAACGCAATCGCGAAAAAAAATATAGCAGACATAGTATTATTAAGTTTATGTTTTTAGTATGGATTATGAAAAACCCTATGTTGCCCCCCTCCCCCCAGTCTAGCAACAGCTAAAATACATTATATTTTTCGAGCTTCACTTAATTAGCATAATGTTTCAAAGGAACCAGAAATAGAGAAAAAAACACTAACTCGAAATACTTTGCGACTTTGAATTCAACACTACACCACTTCTATCGTTTTTTTCAACAATATCGAAGCCAAATGTGAGAAAAAGTGATAAAAATGCTGGTGTCGATTACAATACGGTGTAGATCTGAGGACTGACACTAGGTATTCCCAACGGAGTTGTTTCAATACTAAAACAAATAAGGTTTGCCGTTTGGGAGAATTTTAAGAGAAATTAACCTAATTATAATTGATTGTACAAATAGATATGTTCTGAGAAGAATAAAATTAGATTATACTGATCCAGGATACAAATTGAACCCTCTATAATAAATCCAAAAGGTCTCGATAATTATGTTCGGAAACATGCATCAAGCGGGGCAACAATCCAGTCACTATGCAAAGATATACGGCTGTATGGTATGAAAGTATTTAGTAAGGTTGTAAAAATGGCTGGAGGAAATGATGCATCAAAAGGCACGGACCAGGACACATTTGAAGAAGACTATGAACGCTTGCTGAGTCTCATAAAAACAGCAGTTTTTATGTTTCATAGCACCTCGAAATGACGTTGATGTTCAATATCTGAACACGTCCATTAAGCGACTGGGTGTTTATCGGGGACGCTTCCGGGTACAATGCATCTCCGAAACAAGTGATATGTTTTACGACAAAGATCTTTATCCGGAAGTATTTTGCTATAGATGAAATACACGCGTCTCAGCCTGGAACAAAACGGCTACTAGACGGTTTGAGTAGAAAAACAGGCATTTCAGTCAATTTCAAAACTTGCAGAATAAATCATATTTTATAAGAAATGGTCAACAGAACAAACGACCGGAGTGGTATCATACAAACATATCAACATCGCGCAGATTAAGACAGGTGAATTTCACGGACAATCGGCCACATTTCAATGATTTTATAACCCTAGCCCGGTCTTCAAGAGAAAACGACTACGCGGAAAATCAAGTTATAAGTTACGCACGTGGTAGTGCATCACCAAATCTTGTAGCATGCCATAATGATTACGTAGATAATAGGCCTTTCAGCCATGCACACGGAGGTCATAAATCTCAAGCAATACGATGGGGTTACTGTGGAATTAATGGCCATAATGAAAGAGATTGCTTGTATAGATAGGAATTCGGCATTTCTGGCGAAATAAATGGCGCCATACTTATGAAAAATAAATGTATAAATTTATCATTTATATGTGAAACATGCAATTTATTAAAATGTGTCAGTGAAACAATTATTTTACCTGGAAATGACGGAACATATAAACAACAGTTATCAAGTAATGAAGATAAATATAGTAATTGAAGTCAATGAGAAAACAACGCTCAATGACAAAGAAGACAAACACATGCTTAAGCACGATAATAGCGTTCAGTTCAGTTCAGTTCCGTTCAGTTCGGACGATGTTTTAAATTTGTGCCTTAATAAAAAAAAGTTTAATATAGGATATATGAATGTTCAAGGTCTATGTGGGAAAAAACTGACAAAATTTTCAGAAATTAAAGTATTATTAACAAGGCCAGAAAATAAGTATTTATAACCAAACTTTATGATCATAAAAATTCAAATGTATTTACAATTGAAGGATATCAAATGCCGTTATGTTAAATAATGGTGGAGGTATTATAGTGTGTGTAAAAAAAATTGAATTCAGTTTAATCGTAGAAAATATTTAGAAATAAATGATATAGCATGTTAATGGTTGGAAATTTTACCGGAAACGGATAAATCATTCATTGTAGGCACAATTTACCGTCCCTCTGATTCATTGATTGAAATGGTAGGTTTGAAGGTCTTATTGATAATGCATCAAAGCTCAATAATGAAATCATTATATTAGGCGATATTAATAAAAATCTTTTGAATACTGTTATAAACAATGATTGGAGTAATTTTGTTTATTCTCTAGGTTTAAGTCAGTTAGTCTTATCCTTAACTTGGGTAACTGTCCAATCAAGTACACTTATTGACCATATTCATAGTAACCGGGAAGACAATATTCCGAACGTGTTTGTTAAAAAATTATCTATATGTGATCAATACGCGATATGTGTAATCGTATGCTTAACTGTATCCAAACGAAAAATTATCACAATTTCATTACTTATAGATCTTTGTAAAAATGTTAACGAATTCAACTTCTTAAACGACCTAAGGGAAACAATTGGAAACAATAAAAAAAAACATACAAATGTTGATGATATGCTAGAACATTGGATCAGTTTATTCTTAAAAGTAGTAAACAAACATGCCCCCATAAAGAAACATAGAACAAAGCATAAAAAACAACCAGACTGGATAAGTACTAGCATTTCAGATAGCCTGAAGGTTAGAAAAAAATATAAAATCAACAGGGATATAGATAAATACAAAGCAGAACGAAATAAGGTTTCACAAATGATACACGATGCAAAGAAAAAATCGTATAGTACAAATATAGAACAGGGAAAAGATGATCCACAATCAAAATGGAAGTTTTTTAAAGAATTCGGCACGGCTAAAAGCTCTGATAATAATCACGTTCCTTGGATTAAAACAGATGAAAATTGTAAATCTAATTATTTAGATATGGCTAATGTATTTAATGAATATTTTGTAAACATAACTTCGAAATTAAAAGGTCCGATAGAGCATTCAAATTTTGATTTATTTAACACTTTTATCAGCTCGTATATACCTCAAAACATATTTTTTGACGTCCCAGATATAAAATTAACTTTTGTTTCAAAATATTTATCTAATTTAGATACATCCAAAGCCACAGGATTAGATGGCATTGGTCCAAGGTTGGTAAAACTACCTTCCTTTGTTATATCTAAAAGTATTATGTTAATTGTGAATAAAAGTCTGCGAGATGGAATATTTCTACATATATGGAAACAGGCAAAGATAAAACAATTCTATAAAAGCGGCCAAAAGGATGACGTAAATAATTATCGTCCTATATCTATTTTGCCAACATTATCAAAACTTATAGACAAAATTATTCATATTAATTTGATAAAATTAACAAATAAATATTACTAATTGCATTATAAACAAAGTGGTTTTAGGGAAGGTCATTCAACTGAATCTGTATTAATTCGTATGATTGATAAATGGCTAAAGGCAATTAATGATGGCAAGTTAGTTGGGGCTGTCAAGGTCAATTATCGGAAGGCCTTTGATCTCGTAAGTCAAACTATTTTACTTGCAATCTAAAGGGCTATAAATGTAGTGATCGTTTTTTGATGTGGATGAAATCTAACCTTAAAAACAGAGGTCAAGTTGTGTCTATAAATTCAGCAACTTCAAAAACCAATTGTATAACATCAGGGGTTCTACAGGGTTCTATTTAAGGTCCATTGTTAATTTCAATTTTCATAAATGATTTACCATTGTTTATTAATAACGTTTCAACAACTTATATGCAGATGACACAACGTTACATGACATAAAAACAGATATAGATATTTTAACAGGTAACTTGCAAATTCAATTAATTGTCTTAATATGTGGTGCATTCAAAATGGTATGGTATTGAATACTTACAAAACAAAAGTAATGTTAATCACCTCTCGTCAGAAACGACAGCATTTAAATCAAATCAATTTACAACTTACGTACAACAGTACAGAATTAACTACTACAAAAGGCGATAAAATTCTTGGAATTTTTATTGACGATTGCATGCTATGGAATAAACATTTACAATCTCTCTCAAAACAGTTTCATTACATATCGGGCTATAATCAAAGTTAAAAGAGTATCTTTCCATCAACCATAGAACGCCATATCATAAAGCATACATACAACCACATTTCAGTTATTGTTATACTGTTTGGGGAAATACTTCAAATAAAGATATAAATAAGTTAATTAAGTTGCAGAAGTGAGTATGCAAATATGCTTAAGGAAATGAATATGAAAGTATTTTTCATTCGAAAGACTGAATATTTTATCTATCGATCAAACTGTTTTTCTACAAACGGCAAAACTCGTGTATAACATAGCAAATGGTACAGCTCCGCCATATTTATGTGAACTATTGAACTTCGATGAGTCAATCAATAATACATACACATACATAATAATGTTGCAAATAAAAATCTATTTATTCCGAAACCTAGAATAGAACTGTTTAAAGGTAGTCTATCATATTCGGGTGCAATTATTTGGAATAGTATTCAACTTAGTATAAGAAACGCGTGTTCGTTAAATGTTTTTGCAAGTAATTGTTTGATTTGGATAACAGGAAATTGAAATTAGAAAAACATGTACCTCCAACTGCAATATGCTTAATAAATACCGTACCGTTATTAATTATTGTAAAAAAAAGATTTTGTTTTGTTTCTATCGATTTTATTACTGTTGTGTTGTTTTTTCTTTATTATATCCAAATTTACATGTACAATTGCATGCGTATCTTAATTGAAATATGTTTATATGAATTTAAAAAGCGAGAGTGTGTGTATGTGTATGTGTATGCGTGCGCGTAAATGAGAGTTGTAACCAGGAGCATATTGTGAGAATTTTGTTAATCTATAATGTGTGATATATGCAGCAGATGAATGAAAGTTATTTTCTATCTTTTTGAAAATGAATATGTTCTTGTTTTTTTATACGAGGACATCAAGGAAGATTGGTTTACCAATTGAGTTACCCTCTTTAAAAAAAGAAATTACTTACTTACTTACTTACTTACTTACTTACTTACTTACTTACTTACTTACTTACTTACTTTTACTTTAAGATTACTTTTGTAATCTTATTTTTTGACACGAATGATTACTAATTATCTGTTATATCACTGTTCTTAACTAGTTCATAACCATTTTGTAATAAAAGCCTTAACTATTAGATAATCGCAGAATGCAGAACCGTGTAAAACTATGATTGCTACATTTGCAATCACAATCATGATTTTGATGCTAAAAATCTGTTAATGGAATAAAACACAATGCATTGAAAATGAAAACAAATGCTATCGCCAATAGCCAATATGCTATTCGCGACCTTAACGTATCAAACAACAATCAATTTTGTACTGTTCTACATATAGAGAAATGCACTTCTGGAACACTGGATACATTACCAATGGTTTTTAAAGTGCCTTATTCCCATTGATAGTCCTCTGTTGATCCATTTATGCAGGAAAAACATGTAGTTGGCCAGGTTACTTGTTTACAATTTACATGGTTTGATGATGTCCCTTCATTTTTGACAATTCTGCCAATTTGTTGCAGTATATCACCACGCATCTTGAATTTTGATTGATTGAATATTTAGCGTCATTTTTATGCCATCGAAGGCTAACAGACGATCAGTTAACCTAACCACTGTTTCCTGGGATTAACCAGTACTCGAGCACACCGCATCTTTGCAAGTAACTGATAACTTTCCAACTTGAATCAGTGGTGAGAGACGAATGATAATGAGACACAATGTCGTTTATCAATAATCACTGAGACTGTTGCCGGGCGGGGGATTCGAACTCACGACCCCTGGATTGATAGTCAGACGCGTAACAGACTGATCTAATCGGGCCCGGCTCGCATCTTGGAACTGTTATAGCTTAGTTTATACTAATTTTGACCGCAGCGTGGTCTAGTGGTAGAACGTCCGCCTCGCATGCGGAAGGTCATGGGTTCAATCCCCGGCCGGGTCATACCAAAGTCTTTAAAAAGGGTTCTAGAAACTTTCTCGCTTGACGCTCAGCATTTAGAGGAGAGTTCTAGGTCTGGTCAGCCCGGTGTAAGTATAATGTGACTGGGTGGGGTATCATACCACGTGTCTGCGGCATGATACTCCAGTTTGACAGCGCTTAGAAAACTGTCTCAAGTAGACACCGTCGCGATATGACTGAAAAATTATTGAAAGCGACGCTAAACACCATACGAAACACTTGTCAGTTGGCGTAATGCCACATCTGGCAACACGTTATTTATATCAACACCGAGCAGCAACTATGACTCTATACTGGCACCGTGTTTTCAAATATAGTACATTTTGTAGCTTGAGACTGGATATCTTTTTTAAGTTCAAGTATTTAAATGAGATATATCCTGAACCAGTCTCCCAGATGACAAATATCTGTCACACTTTGCATTGGCCCCCGGCTTTTAATATCATCACACATCACTATTATTACAGGCGATTTATAACTTCCTACACTATGTTCTCTGGGGGCCATAATAATGTTGTTATTGGCACGTATATATGTAATTTAACGCGTTCTGTGTAGTGAAAGTCAGTTTGTATGCAAATAGGGAGTTTGGTAGGCAGAGAGACTGGTAAATAGGTAGGGTTGTAGGAAGGTTGGAGCATGTAGATGTTATTGGGTACATTTACGCCATTTGAGGGTTATCTTCAGTTTTTTCTAAATAAAACTTTTATAAATTTACATTTTTTTAATATTAAACAAAGAAATATGGAAGTAAATAAAATTTAATGAAATAAAATATATATTTAAGAAAAAAAAGAAGAAATTTGAAGAAAAAGTATTACCACAAGATGGCCTAAAATGTGCTCTATAATAACAGTTAGTCAGAAGGGAGCCTATAAGGATGTAACATTTAAGAGTTTTATCAATTGAATACTTTAGAGTAATCTTTAATTATTATCTTAACGTTGGTTTATTAAAAAATAACAGTTTGTATTATCCCTTTGTTTTAGAATGAATGCATATTTTGATTGGATCATTTGACTTATAATATATTCCATTACAATTGACCGGACCGAGAGCGAATATCGCTCCACCCACTGGCCACGTGACGCTGTTCGTCTAAGTAAATACAATGTAATACGATAGAGTGTTCACTTAGAGAGTGACAACCCTAGAAACAATATCCATCGCTGATTGGATTATCGATTTGTTTGATTGACAACTTGCGTCAGGTCAGTTATCTTAGATTTCATTCATACTTTCTAATTTCAACACCACATTACAATTAGCTGAGCCAAATTGTATGTAAATAAGTACATCTCACCTAACTTACTTATAAAGAAAATATATTAAGATTATCCTTTGATAAGTCTTAAGTTGCCAAACTTAAATCGTTTAGAAGGAAAATAATTATATCACATTTTTTCAAAAAGTAATCGGATATGATATACGCGAAGAAAGGTTGCACAAATTGAGAGAAATACTTGGTCCCAGATGTTTCGTCAACTTGTATTAGGAGAATAAAGTAACATTGATTACGTTACGATGTCTTTTGGGGAAATCAACTGAAAAAGTTAGTGAATCGTCGTAAAGTTCGTTAAAGTCCCGCAGGAAAAAGTTATTTAATAAAAGAAAGAAACACAACGAGAAAGCTACAGACTTGTATGATACAGAACATACAGGCCTCACGACGGGAGAGTCGTGTATTTAAGATGTCATCATAATTCTTTGTAAACAATTAGTATATACGTCAATTAAGCCACCGATTCATATCATATCACAAAAAAATAAATAAAATAAAATATATACAAAGCAGGAAACGTTAAACACGCAACAAAAACATGGTATTAGTAATAATACAAGATAAAAAGACCCATTAGATGAAGGGAACGCAACCAAAGAACGAAAATAATGGCAGAAAGTAGAGCGCGTTGTCCAGTGGTAGAGCATTGGGATTCGGAGGGTCGTGAGTTCGATCCTTCGCCATGGCTATGTGTGGTGTCATTAAGTAAGATACTTTTTACGCACACGCTTAGTACTGATTTTAAATGTACCCAGGAAGACTTTGAGCGTGATTTGTATAAGTTGTAATAACTTGTTTCAAGAGAGTTATAATGATATGTAACTAATGCATTTGAACAATATGTTTCATTTTGAGATATAAAGTAGGCAAATGGCAGTTGGCATTCTTACTGTACATGTACTTAAACTAATTATTTATTTTTATTGATATGAAGGAAACAAATACCAGCGGAGTTTTATAAATGTACTTGAACTAGTTAACTGTTGGTTTTTTTTATATGAAGGAAACAAATGCAAACGGAGTTTTATTGATGTATTTGTACTAGTTAATTGTTTTATTGATATAAAGGAAACCAATGCCAGCGGAGATTTGTTTATGTATTTGTACTAGTTAATTATCTTTATTAATATGAAGGAAATACATACAAGCCGAGCTCTATTTATGTACTTGAACTAGTTAATTATCTTTATTGATATGAAGGAAATAAATGCCAGCGGAGCTTTATTAATGTAAATGAACTAGTTAATAATGTTTATTATATAAAGGAAACAAATGCCAGTAGAGCTTTATTAATGTAAATGAACTAGTTAATAATGTTTATTATATAAAGGAAACAAATGCCAGTGGAGCTTTATTAATGTAAATGAACTAGTTAATAATGTTCATTTATATGAAGGAAACATATGCCAGTGGAGGTTTATTTATGTACTTGAACTTGTTTATTATGTTTATTGATATATAGAAACAAATGTCAGCAGAGCTTTCTTAATGTACTTGAACTAGTTAATTATGTTTATTGATAAGAAGGAAATAAATGCAAGCGGAGCTTTATTAATGTAGTTGAACTTTTTAATTATATTTATTGATATGAAGGTAACAAATGTCAGCAGAGCTCTCATAGTGTGCTTGAACTAGTTAATTATGTTTATTGATATGAAGGGAAACAAATGTCAGCGGAGCTTTCTTAATGTACTTGAACTAGTTAATTATTTCTTATCGATATGAAGGGAAACAGTGCAAAACAACAACAACTTAAATATCATTTTTGACTAAATATTCAATAATACAATAATACGCAGACTAATGTTCTGACGTTCAGTATTACCACGTTTCTGTTTCCCTGTAAAATAGTCTATCCCATAACCGGACATCTCCAGAATCAGGTATATAAACCCCAACGAAAAAGCAGGGAATGCTATGCTTATACCACAATTCGTAGCAATTGAACAGTTATTAAACTGTGACGTCATCCATAGTTGTAGTGTAACCAACTGACCAATCAATTTGCTGAAATGTTGCTTTTCCAATATTGCTATTAAATGGGCCCAATCTTGGTCTGGGTCCGTTTTATACACTAACTGTAACAATCAAGTTTTGAAATAGTCAAATGACTCTAAAAGGATTTACAGAATACAGATTCAGTGCAATTATAGTTCCAAAATAATTATTATGTCAGAAAGATATGCTTTTAAAAAGCAATAATCGTCGTTTTGACGTTCGTTATATCTGAAGACATAGATTAATCTTTACAACAAGATGCGTTAAAGCATTCAAATGAAACTATTTGACTCCGGGACTTTTCTCCAAGTAGGCAAAAATATTTTATGCTCCTATTGATAATTCAAGCAGAGTCGACCTTAGTGGTCCCAAAGTGGCTACTCCGGATAATATTGCAGTAATTATATCCAAACAAATGCTATTTGTTTGCATGTCCTTGGTTGAATGTCTGCTTTCTTTTACAAATGAATGTCTGTGGAGATAAATTATATAATAATTCTTACAAAAAAATGCTTATGAATTTATATATTTAAATGCATTTGACGTTTCAATTTAAAAATAAATATTTGACGCACTATAAAATTTGCTAAAATTTAGAGTGTAACTATTAAAGAAAACATCAAAACAATTGTATATCCACTCCATTAATGAATGATTGGTGTTTTACGGCACGTCGGCATATAAAAGTTTGTTAAAATTGGAAAATAAACATAATAACAATTGTAAATCTACTTAATGTATCCACAAATGAATTAATGGTGTTTTACGGCACGTCGACACATAAAAGTGTGTAACTATTGAAAAAATAAGCATCAAAACAATTGTAAACCCACTTAATGTATCCGTGAATTAATGAATGGTGTTTTACAGCACGTCGACACATAAAAGTAATTTTATGCTCGTAAAATGTATTTAATGCGATCATGACAATAACAAATTAAATAAAAATGGTTAAAATTGTTAACAAATAAATAACGATTCAGTCGATTAAGTATACATTGAAAAATGATGTCATAGTACTAACAGTTACCTAACCCTTTAACGGGTGGTATCAATGAATACATACACACCACGGCATCTCATACAACCAGTATATAGAGAAATCGTAATAAGTACAATACTATCATATAATATAAACTACTAAAAAAGGAATTATCACCTTGGAACAAACAGTAACAAAATACAGGAGCTTTAATAGTCTATCCCAGTATAGTCTATCCTAAAACCTGATTTCTCCCGAATCAGGTCTATTAACCACTAATGAAAAAGCAGGGAATTCTATACATGTCCCACAATTAATAGCAGTTGAACGCTTACTAAACTGTAACATCATTAAACTTCCAGTTGAAACAACCGACCAATCAACATGCTCAAAAGCGGCTTTCCCAAAATTGCTAGTTAACAAACCAAATCGAGAGAGCTACGGACTAATCCCAGAACCTGATATCACCCGTATCAGGTATATTTACCCACAATCAAACAAAATCAGGAAATGATATGCCTGTCCAACAAATCATAACTAATGAAAGCTAACTAAACTGTGACGTCATTCATACTTTCCCTGAAGCCACCGGCCAATAAACGTGCGCAAACTCATTGCTTTATAACGGACCCAACAGGAGAGAGTGGCTGTTCGACATAATTAAGATTTGTTTACGGGTGTACCAATAACCTGCATATATAGCCAGTCTCGTAACCAGTAGTGCATGTATTTTTGCAAATAACATTTGAACAAGTGCGTATAAATTTGACACCTGTGAACATCCAGCATATTGTAGAACTCGATACATCAATACAATACTACAATACTAAGTGTCTGAAAATGTTCCGTAAATATCCTCGTTAACAATTAAAACATTATGATGATACAATTAACAAACGGTAACTACATCATAATGCATTATGTGCGTGCAATTTACCGCTATTTATATGCAGACCAACAGCACCAAAACAGATACTCGTACACACACAAAATACAAATGTATTAGCTTCACGCCTTTAAAAACCCAACGTTGGATATTATATCAATCTAGATATGCAATACCATTAAAATGCCAAAATGAAAACTTACTTTCCTTATTTTTTTTAAAAGTTATTCGAACAGTTGCATCACTTTAAAGTACAAATCTAACACATTAATTTCGGTTTGTATATATGAACCGATAACACTGCGACAAATATGGTATAAAACTATATATTATATACTAGTATTGAAAAACATGCGTTTGCGATTTTAAGGCATGAGGTACAAAATACGAACTAAACAACTAAGTAAAGTTGATTCCTCACTGAACAAATCGACGCATTAGGACAGCCAGCTGGAAAAATTGCACAGGAGAGCTTGAACCTTGTAAATGGGTGCGATCGATCGACCTCGCTCTTTATTCGTCTTAACATAAAAAAACATAAAAGTGTAATTAAAATAGTTCTTCGCCAATACATGTGTAGTTGCAGAAAGGCAGATTAAAGATTGAGTATTTACTTTAAAACAGAATACGGTGATATATTTCAATGCAGATAATGAGTTCATGAAATAAATAAACATATTTGAAAGCAGCAGCTGTGGACAGTCGAGATGAAACATAAACGCATGTTGTAGAAGTCAATAAACAAATACATTATTCTGTGATGAGACGTCAGTCTCAACGAAATATCAATAACACGTCCGTCAACAACTAAAACATGTTGCATAAAACAATAAATAAACAGAATATAACTATACTTTAATATCTACAGGTTTTTCAAATAGCCCAACGGTATACAAGTGTATTTCAAAACAAAAACAAAAGTACACATAAAAATTGTTGCACAAACATGTACGCACATTGCATTTGTGTAAGTTGATATTATAATCTCTTAACTATAACTACATATATTTATTTCAATTTCTTTTAACACTATAACTTGGTTTGGCTGGTAGTTAATTGACCAAACGGTGTGTAGCAATAACTTGTTTCAGTCACGTGACTGTAAGACTAGATTATAAATAAAGAGTGTGCGCTTACTCCAACCTTCCGAACAAACGTCCATGCAATCATATATATGGGAAATGTAGGAGGGCCGACAAGGGTTCCACGCACTGCCATTATAACTGTATTATCATCATGTATATAACATCCATTGGTACTGATGCAGAAAGCCTTCAAATGAATCTGAGTATTACCCATGTCCTGCATGTCACTGGCAAGTATAGCTTTTGGACCTTTCTTGGTTTGAACTCGATGAGAGGAAATGAGGTTATACTGTTATATTGCGTTATGTATGGCATCAAGTCTTACTGACGACGGAATGAAACTGAAAAGATCTGTGGTCCTTCGGCATATCACTGACAAGTTTTCTAACATACAGATTTAGGACCCAGTTAGGTAGGAGCCCTACAAACACGACGACACCTTGATCACAAGAGACCATCAATCCCAACCATGAGAGAACGCCATCGCACTTATATATTTAAACAGCAGTCTCAACGATAAATACAGAAAAAAATGGAAGTCTACAACTAAGATGAATGCCATTGTGTCTGTGCCTGAGGGGGGAAATACCGCTAGATAATCACTAAAACTTGTCATCTACGATTTTCAATTTGGTGGTACAATAACACATTGATACCTCGGCGGTGTTTGTTATTATTAGGTTACTGAAGGTGTGTATAAATGTAAGCACTGATGGGATATATATCAGAAACACGTTAACACATCTAAGATGAATCTGTCTGCTTTCTAGCAAATTTGCTTCAGTGATATTTCGTTGTAATTCTTTTTCTAGATAGACTACGATTAAACGTTTTTTAGATATTCTCTCTTGAGGAATTCTCACATTGTCTGTTATCATTGTAATATGTAATACTTTCCTACATGTTTTTTAAAGTAATCAAAATATATTCATTTAGTATTTGAAATATTTTCACTTTATCAACTATAATTTAGATACTGGTAGTGTTCACAGTTTGTATTTAAAGTCATCTCGTTCCACATCTCGTTCGATATATTGCCTTCAATTTTGCACTTTGTTATTATTATATAAAATAAGGTTTAGGATTTCCACATGGAAAGATCCACATGGAAAAGTTTCTATTTTTGGAAAAATGAACAACTTATGTAAAAGATTCTAGTTTTAAGTCATCCTTTAGAGACTGAATATAATAATAGCATTTATATTTCGTTCCATGTAGTTATTTAACCTTGTATTTGAAATATTTATGATACCATCGATTCAAATCGAATTTGAGTAAGTATCACTTGGACGTATCATCTCGAAATTTAGATTTTTTGCGGTTGATGATAACCTCAGATGTTTTAACAGAAAAAAATGATAAATGAAAAAATATTTTGTATTATGTCGTCATCTAAGTGACAAATATTAAGTGAGATTGCCATATAAGACTTCTTAAGGTGTCTCGTACATGTATTATTAATGAAGTGGTTTAATAATGGCCAAGTAAATAGTGCTCGGGCTTTTATATTGTCCTACACCCTACAGCTATGAACAAATATGACAAGTCTTTGGTCAATAACTGGACCGACCAGAAATATTTAATTGATAACATTATAGTACTTGAACAATTTACAACTTGTATTTGACACAGTATCAAACTATACTGAACAGCTAAACCTCCACATTTGTATTTCCGATATCTTTGTCGATATATTGAGTAGTGTTATTTGAAGTTGTATACGACATCGACAGTTTCGATATTATTGTTTTAAATAGCCTAAATGTTCCTTCATATTCAAATTAAAATTTCAAGAAAAATTGCAATTTGAGACAATACATAAAATGACAGGTGTTTGGGCTAGCTGTTCAGTATATATATTCCCATGTATTGCAAAGTTACTATTTTTGTCGTATTTTTACCTTCTAAAGAATTAGTCATTGAAATATTCTCACCCTGAATTAAGGACACAACCACTATTCAACATACAACCATTGTAAACTATCTTCCTGTTCGAGATACTGTTATACGGACAGGTTTATATATGCATACAGTTTTGAACAATGGTACAAAGTATGAAATTTACGATGACATTTTGCCAAACACTATGACTACAACAGCACAACCACACTTAATGTTGTCACAACATAAAACTAAAATCTTACAGAAAAGTCATCTCAGTTCAGTTGCAATGACGAACACTGCAAATAAAACCTCATGCAATTAATTTTGACAATGTGACCAAAAACATTAAAGAAAAAAATGATATCAACTATATTTAATCTAAAACAACAACCAATAACTGTCTGGAAAACTACATAGTATTAAAGTAAATGATAAATCGTCTGGGTTTTTAGCCCATTAGATTTAATCAAAGGAAATTATGTTGTATTAATAATTTTATTAGAACTTAATAAAGCTAAAATACCCCAAAGAGAGTCATTAGATAAACAATACCGACAAAGTCAATATCATTTTAAATATCGTTCAAATTAACATGAAGTTATATGACGGCATCAATGCAAACATGAAAATGATAAGTGAAATAAAGGAGATCCCATGCAGAAAGCTAACAAAATCAGAGTATTGAAACTGGTAAAGCATTCAATAACAAGAAAATGACATCTTTAAAGTGGTAAAGCATTCAATAACAAGAAAATGATATCTTTAAACTGGTAAAGCATTCAATATCAAGATAAATGGAATACTTCAAAATCATCTTCAGATTCTTAATGATACTTCCTGAAAGGTCATGGTAGTACTTTGTAGGTAGTACTTGTAGTGAAGCCTTACATATCATACGGCTCTTTTGGATATGTGTTTCAGTGTTACTATTGTTGATATCTTCTTTCTTTGTGTCCGTATGCATTGTCATTTATTTAATTGTAGTTTTTACATCAACTTGAATCTGTGTTTGTAGTTCTGCTATCAGAACGATCGTGTGAATCGCTAGTACCCATGAAAACACAACTGCTATAATATCGTCGACTAAACTTTATAAATATATATATATCGTCCCTTTGGTGCAATAAGGTACTAAGTGTATATGGAATAAGAAGGCACTTGGTACCTTTTTGCACAAATGGGGCGATATATACTAGTAGTCGTTTCCACTTCTGTGATTTAAATGTCATTGTGAAGTGTTGTTCGGAATTCCTAGAACTGTAAATGTCAATGTGTTTTTTCCTAGTAGTGGTTTATAAAATCCAATAGGAACTGTTGTTTCCAAAACTAATATAAATGCCATACCTGTTTATAGTTATGTTATATAGCTACAAATTATGAATCATTGTTTATAATTCTATTATATAAATGCCAGCATGAATACATGTTTCTAGTCATGCTGTATAGATAAAATGTGAATTGTTGGTTCTAACACTGTTATGTAAATGTCAGTGCGAAAAGTTAATTCTAGTATTATTATATTAATGTGAGCATAAACTTTTATTTTAAGTGTGACTAGCACCTTTATGTAAATGTAAGTGTAATCTGTTGTTTCTAGAACTGTCATAAAACTATTACTGGAAATTGTTGTTTTTAGTGCTGTCATAAAACTATTACTTGAAATTTTTGTTTCTAGTACTGTCATAAAACTATTAATGGGAATTGTTGTTTCTACTGTTGTCATAAAACTAATACTGGGAATTGTTGTTTCTTGTACTGTCATTAACCCATTACTGGGAATTATTGGGTCAAGTGCTGTTATAAAACTATAACTGGGAATTGTTGTGTCTAGTTCTGTCATAAAACTATTACTGGGAATTGTTGTTTCTAGTACTGTCATAAAACTACTACTGAGCATTGTTATTTCTAGAGTATTGTCATAAAACTATTATTGGACACCACTGTTGTTTCTAGAACTGTAATAAAATGAATACTGCGAATTGTCATTTCTAGTACTGTCATTAAACTATTACTTGGCATTGTTGTTTCTAGTACTGTCATAAAACTATAATTGGGCATTGTCGTTTCTAGTACTGTTATAAAACGATTACTTGGAATTTTTGTTTCTAGTACTGTTATAAAACGATTGCTGGGAAGTGTTGTTTTTTTTGTACTGTCATAAAACTATTACCGGGAATTGTTGTTTCTGGTACTGTCATAAAACGATTGCTGAGCATTGTTGTTTCTGGTACTGTGATAAAACTACTACTGGGCATTGTTGTTTCTAGTACTGTCATAAAACGATTACTTGGGATTGTTGTTTATAAGACTGTTGTAAAACTATTACTAGGAATTGTTGTTTCAAGTACTGATATAAAACGATTGCTGGGAATTGTTGTTTCTGGTACTGTCATAAAACTATTACTGGGAATTGTTGTTTCTGGTACTGTCATAAAACTATTACTGGGCATTGTTGTTTCTGGTACTGTGATATAACTATTACTGGGAATTGTTGTTTCTGGTACTTTGATATATCTATTACTGGGAATTGTTGTTTCTAGTATTGTTATATAACTGGAAGATCTATGAAAATAGAATCAATGTGAAAAATATATATGAAAATCATAAAAGAGGGTAAAGTTTATTTACGTTATAACTTTGTTAGATAATATACAATCTGGAAGGAAATAAAAAACGTGTGAAAACAGAATAAGCTCTTTTTTTTCAAAATTTAACCACCCTTATATATTCTTTAATGACTCTATGACGCGAATGACTATTTCTGAGGTTCGGCATATACGCGAATGACTATTTCTGAGTTTCGGCATATACGCGAATGACTATTTCTGAGGTTCGGCATATACATTGACATTTCAGTAAAATGATTATATTTGATAGGTATCGTGAATAATTATGCTGATAGCATCACTTTGTTGCTAAGCTTACTTTTGTTAATAATTTACAACAGCCACAAAATATACACATATGTAAAGAATATACCGCATTTTGTAATGTAATTCTTTCTTTCTGGACAAGATGAGGTATTGATAAAACTCAGTAACAACCCTTTCAGGCTTGTATGAACATTTTATTTATTGAATTTCAGTTTTCATAATGACAGTGAAGTAAAGTATTGTGTTAAATAACGAAGGTTTATTTTTAAAAACACAAAAAAAAATATCAGTTTTTTATTCACCATTTGAATTATGTCAGGCGAAGAACAAATCAAATTGAAAACACCATATTTTTCTACGTGCTGTATATAATTATGACGTAGTGTATAGCACTTTATTCTATTAAATGGTAGGCATTGTCCTTTGAGAATTTTACCTTGCTGTTGCTGTATGCACGTCGGCATTTAAATATAAACAAGTTAAAGGTTAGTCTATCCAAGAACCTGATATCTAAAGAATCGGATATATTAAACCTCAATGAAAAAGCAGTGAATTCTATGCTTGTCCCACAATTCATAGCAAATGAACACTTACTAAACCGTGACGTCATACAAACTTTCGGTTGAAGCAACTGACCAATCAACATGTTCAAATAGAGCTTTCTTTATATCTTTTTAACAGACCCAATCGGGAGAGCTGGGTCCGCACTACAGACCAGACTAAGACCGTACTTCCATCCTCATTCGCTGATTGGCTGGGTATAATACATGTTTCTACAGTATCAATTTAAATACAGTATCGTGTAAATTCAATTCTGTATTAAAAAAAACCTCTAACCTATACACGTAACATATGTTCAATATATTACGATAAAATATAAAAACAATGGAATTAAATAAAATCGCATGGCAATCCTTATAATCTTTGACAATGTGGGTTATTTTAATGACATCATAGAAATCAATCAATGATAAAGGGACATAACTAAATGTTTTATGTAGTTTCATACTAACATGAAATAAAACAATAAAATATGGTTTTACTAGACAAATGAAATACTTTTTTAGGACAGGTGTATGGTGTTCAGTCATTTTACAGGGGACAAATTAGCAAAAAATGTATTTATCCTGTATTTAACACTTAAAATGAAATAAATAACGTCTTACTCGTGATTGACCTGGAAATATTTTGTTATAAGCAGACACTGACAACAGATTTTATATACCTGTATAGAAATGATTAACATTATTATATATAGAACATTTAATGAATAACAAAGTCTTATATAAATTCCTATATGAATAGACAGTTATACAATAGCTATATAATAAATTAATGACTTTTGTAATACATTACAGCGCGCCTGACAATCAGCGGACGATAATACGACTATTATTTTAACAACATCAGGTGACTTTATATGTATATCCTGAAATCCGTTGTTAACATTTTTTTTCAATAAGTTTATTAACGACTGATGAAAGCAATATTTGACCGAGTACAAAGCCTTGATCTGCACATCTTCGTCAGTCAAAATATCAGGCATATTTACCATTAACTTTGATGCGTAAAATCAAGGGAGTATATCAGGAAAACCGCTATGAATATTAAAAACATATAAAAACGCCTTTAATTATTATTAATAATAAAATTTGAATGGTTTCGTATGTTAAATCCCCCAAAACGTGACAAAATCGATATTTGAATTGGAGTGGTAAACTAAAAACGAAGTCCCCATTCTAAAAATAGACAACACTTGAATACTGCTTGACGATCTTTGCATCGTCAATCTGACTCTTTCTAAGATACAACAATTTTTACTACGTGGTAAACCTGCATAACGGGTCGAATTAAAATCAAAATGAAATCACGTGACTCAATAATACGTCACAAAGTATGTTGCGATTTCAAGCGGGAAATCTATTTTAGTCTAATCTTGGCGCGTAGCAAAAGTTAGGAAGTCACTTTAAATATATTATTTTGACATGTTTTAATAATGTATATCCTTTTGTCACTACGGGGTCAGTGAGTGTATATAGGCTTGATATATAGGAAAAAAATGTTTTTAACCAATTTTAAAAGTTTGAAAAATCCTGATAAAGTTATATAATACAGTGCATTAGATTAAACACATTTTATTATATACCACCATTTCTAAGGATTATAAATATTTTATTTTCTGTCAAAATAAGCTTTTATGGAATTTATAATTAAAGCAACAAATACATTTTCTCTTTCATTACAAAACAGATATTCTAAATACGGTGTAGTGTTAACTTAGACAAAGTCATCTTGTCTAAGGAAAATGGCGACGATGGAACAAATACCGATAGTTTATTGGATTATCGACTTGTTTGATTGAGACAGCTTGCGTCATTTTCCTTAATTTATTTAATTTAACAGTTAAGATTATCTACCGTTAATGACGCTAACATACATTGACATTTGAAAATTGTTGAAAGAGACGCTAAACACCATGCAACAACAACAACAACAACAACAACAACAACAACATCCAATCAATGTATTGAAATATGAAACATTACAATTCAAGGCGTTAATACTAAACAAATAAAAATATACTCGAATCTTTCATTCTTTTTTACTTGTTTAATCATCCTACAATGATGGACTTTAAAAACGCATAAGAAAAATATTATAAGAAATAAACAAGTTTTGTATTTATCAATATTAATTTGGCAACAAAAATCATATACATATAAGCCTAACAAATTTTGTGAATGTTATTGGAAAGTATGATCTATTCCCTGAGAATTACCCAAATCACAATTTGCAGCGGCTGTAACTAACATTTATAGCAATGTAGGCAACACATATCGGCCGATTGTTGAAAACACAATATTTGCAATACAGTATTCAGAAATGTTGTTCCACTCCTGACCCAAGGCGGGGTAAAGCCCATTAACGTTTATCGGTAGTGGCCGACGAACGTTAATGCGTCTACCCAACTCATCCCAGACATGCCGAATTGAAGTTTTGCGTTTTTAAAGTCTCTCATTGTATTAGAGAATGACAAATGATGAAACAGTGTTAAAATTCAGTCGTTGTCGCTACATCATGACTTTTTATTACAAATTATGGTTGCCCATAAAGTGTTAATCATATCAGATATATTCGTGTATAAAATTGTATTTACTTTAAAGTATTGTATGTCAATAAAGAATAATATCAACCTATTGTATACTCGTTTTATAAATGTCATATTACACACATATTAAAAGTCTAGAAAATTAGTTAATCTTAATATTCTTATTTCTAACCCTGTTCACTAGCACATTTCTAACAAAAAAAGCGCTTGTCATGTAATCATCTCTTATTTCAGTAAGTCATGTTGAACCGTCAACAACGCTATCGAATTTCGATATAATATTATACAACCGGTATGTTACGTGTTATATCGTAAACTTCCATGACAAAGTATCGTTTAATAATACATAATTAATGATGTTTTATAAATTCATTTGATACAGGGATATCGAAATACCATATGAGACGAGAGTCTCGCTATCGTTAATGCCATACAATGTACAGTCGTTAGAGGTTTTAAAGAAATATCGCAAATAGAATATTGTTTCGGTCTGAACTATGTTTCAAATTGGTGACATTTTTGAGAATTTTTATTAAAAAAATAATAATTTATTTATAATATCGAAAAAATAAAACTTTTATTTGAAAATATTATGTCATTCAGTAAGTATTGCTAAAAAACGTTTTACCCAATCTATTTTCAAAAATGAAACCTTTTTTCTGTGTGTCACTCAAACATTATGATCTCCGTTAATTATAATAATTATGTTACACTAAAATTAAAATTGTAAAACAAAAAAAATGATTACCAAGATTTGTGTCCTAAATATAACATACTCATCCTTTTGTTGAAACAAAATAACAAAGTCATCTCTATGATTAAAAGTTATATTTCCGTTTTACCATTACCATTTTATTACATTTAGTTTTATTATTAAATAAGAAACAAGGCGAGTTTAGAATCTTATTGCGTGATATGCGCGTAATGTTTCGTACAACCCGACGTTTACAAATCGCACACATCAGTTTCGTCCATCACGCGGCTGACAGCACAACGAAAGTTCAGACCTAAGTATTGGTTTCTATTAAAAATTTAGATAATATCCGATAAAAACAATTCAGTTGAAAGTACAGAATGAAATTAAGGAATGCATTTTATTTGGCAAACATTCGTGCGATACAAACTTACATGTTCCGCATGCAATGTAAACATTAACATCATCGGTTCATTACCCTTGATATCAAAACAAGATTTCCTATGTTTATTTATACTATTATTAATGCACCCGCCTGTCACCACGATATCTTGTTTTCATTTGTTTTGCTAATGTGTTGTAAGCTAAGTTCTGTAAACGCACAGCTTGAACACTAAAATATTGAAATATTGACGTTTTGTGGCATCATCAAGGTCTCACTTAAGAATTACCTCCCTTACATGACGGTAGTAAGATTCCTACGCCCAAGTAAAGCGGTTGGGCAATTTTTTGTTGAAATGCATAAAATGTCATATTTCTTTGTGCATATGGGAACATTGGAACATTTTTATGATTTCTGCCAAGTTTGGATGACATTGGAATCTTTGATGAGGCTATAACAGATTAAAGATGCATAGTGATACAATGCAACAAATGTGCAGAATTGTTAAAAATAAAGGGGTGCCATCAAACCATCGAAATTGTAAAAAAAGCAACCTCGTTAACCCCATTTTTTCTGCATAATTGGACCAACAGAGGACTATCTATGGGAATAAGGCACTTTTAGAACAATTGGTAATGTATCCAGTGTTCCAGAGGTGCATTTCTCTATGTGTAGAACAGTACAAAATTAATTATTGTGTGAGACGTCAAACCGGAAACCTCGTCAATGCGGTTTTTATAAAAAATATATTCCCAAAACTAAAAAAAAAAAAAAAAAAAAAAAAAAGTTTCTTGGATAAGCATTCAAAGGAATTAAACGGCGGATCTCTATAAATGGGTAACATGGTAAATGATGATATCAACCAATACAATATTTGTTTTGGATTTGTCAATAAGGTGTAAGTTATACCACGGAATTACCTTTGAGGTACTTTACTTTGTTGCATAGAAGTTCAACAATAAATAGTAATTCCTAGAATATCAACATTCGTGACGTAACTATTTCAATGAAACTATATAGAGTGTAGGCGTTCATGTCACTAAAAGCACTTGAACCTTCATGTTTAACTTCGCGCATAATTTTGAATAAAAATAACATTGTTCTTAACAATCCTAAGAATCAGTAAGATCAACGTACGGTGAAACATATGTAAAGGTAACTTGAGTTGGATGTGATTAAAATGGATATTTTTAATCTTTAAATGAAAAAGTTAAATTGTTCGAGAAAATATTTGGTTTGAAATAAATATCAGAAGCGGGACAGATTAAGAATTTGAACAAGTGAACCTTTATTATTAGCTTCGAGAATGATTTTGAATAAAATCAATCTTGCTCGAGATTTGTTAATGATCATAACATCAAAAACGTCAGAATTATTTAAGGGTTTTTGGCGTTCATCTTCTTTAACTAAATGATACAACACATACGTTACGTGTATAAACAGTGCTATATATAAAACAGGACATGATAGTGTTATTCGAGTGCATAAATAATATAAAATTGAACATATTACGAGGGGTGTTCAATATGTAATGTTATTGTCCTATAAATTATTAACCGTGATCATGAAAATCGTGAAATTTCAGTTATATAAAGTTTTTGTTGTACATCCGATGATACCAACACACGATGCATGCGTTTCCCACAATATGTTTCATCGAAGTCTTGAACACATACAGTCAGTTATAGAACGAAAAAGAGCTTCTAAATTTGCTCAAATACGGAGATGTACGAATGCATGTTGGACAAGTGAAGTACGTGCATCACAGAGTTTTATATGTATATAGTAATAGAATGAAAATTAAATATTAGTTCACAATTTCAAACACGATAGAAAGAATGGAAGGAAACTAAGGCCATCAAAGACAGACGGTCATTTAGTTCTAACAGAAATGTGATATTTCAATCTCTGAAGGGTATGCACAAAACAGACTACGAGGACATATTCTGGAAATGGTTTAAAAGACTGAACAAGCGCATATCTGTTAAAGGAGATTACTTTATAAATATAAACCAAATATTATCAAGATAGTATTTTGTTGCTTACATTTTATCACAAATACGACAATACTTATTGAACGCCCTTTGTATATTAAATAGTCATGAGGTAAGAACTTACATGCAACAAGCAAACTATATGTGAACCATTTCTGGTTCGCTTACTTTGTATGTGCTTCTTTTAGTTCTTATCTCATAAATATTCATCAAAAACATTCATTCCTTATAACAATATGCATAAAAGTTCAAACATACGCTTCTAATACAATATACATAAACGTTTAAACATAAGGTTCAATTCGTAACCAAACCCAATTTAAATAAAAGTCTCACTACACAGTTGAATTTTGTTCTTTGTTCTATATAAAACAATATCTAGGGATTTCCATGGTAAAAAGAGTTCCACAGAGAATTGTTTTTCATAGCAGGAATGTTTACCCATATAAAAATGCACAATAACTTGTAGATTGACCAGGTTGGATTTTTTTAAAAGAGGGTGCAGTGACACCCTGAGATATTTTGAAAAAAGAAGTCCTCAAATGCTCATTAATACATGCATTTGTCGAAATCCTATAAAAGTCACTTTTTTAACACCAGTGATGTCTTATTGCAGTAAATGCTATGCTAACTTTTGCTCAACTCATCTGCAGTAAGAAATCACAACCACTTTGAACCATTTTGAAAATATGTCAAAACCAAATTACATAGGCCTTTTTTATAAGCCTAAGAATCATGTTTACCGTGGGAAGAAGGGACGTAACTGTGTAGTGAGACGTAAAGGTTCAGAAACAGGATGCATAAGCACTACAAATATCAATAAATGTTCTGAAAAAAGAAATCAGTAGCAAAACAATAAAAATAAAGGTTCAGATAAACGTTCTTATAATAAGCAAAAACAACACAGATAAAGGTTAAGAAGCATAAATCAGATGAAATACGAATAGAAATAAAATATCAGAAAACAGAGGTCGTCAGCAATAATAATATATTATTACCTATATTGTCTTACGTAGCAATCCTTAAAACAAACTAAATCAGTGTACGATGAAACATCTGTACTGCAATTTGAGTAGGACGTGATAACACGATTTAGTTTATTTAGTTCTTACTTTGGTTCTTACTAAAAAGAAGAAACGGATAAAAAGTTATCAGTGCCATTAAGGGAGATTTCGTTTAAACACGACGTAGCAGTAATAGTACACAGTCGTAGAACGATCAGTTGTAAAACCTGTCCTGTTGTCAGGGGACACAGTCATGGAAATATCATTCGCAACATCTGTCCTGTGGACAGGGTACAAAGTCATAGAACGATCAGTTTCAATACCTGCCCTGTGGACATGAAACACAGTCCTGGAAATATCAATCGCAACACCAGTCCTGTGGACAGGGGACACAGTCATAGAGCAATCAGTTGTAACACCTGCCCTGTTGACAGGGGACACAATCATGGAAATATCAGTCGCAACACCTGTCCTGTGAACAAGGGACAGAGTCATGTACATATTAGTGGCAACACCTGTCCTCTGGACAAGGAACACAATCATAAAACGATCATTTGTAACACCTGCCTAGTGGACAGGGGACACAGTCACAGAACAATCAGTGGCAACACCTGCCCCGTTGACAGGGGGCACAGTCATGGAAGTCGCAACACCTGTCCTGTGGACAGGGGACACAGTCATAGAACGATCAGTGCCAACACCTGCCCCGTTGACGGGGGTACAGTCATGGAAATATCAGTCGCAGTACCTGTCCTGTGGACAAGGGACACAGTCATGGAAATATCAGTCGCAACACCTGTCCTGTGGACAAGGGACACAGTCATGGAAATATCAGTCGCAACACTTGTCCTCTGGACAGGGGACACAATCATAAAATGATCATTTGTAACACCTGCTCTGTGGGTAGGGGACATAGTCATAGAACTATCAGTGGCAACACCTGCCCTGTTGACCGGGGACACAGTCATAGAACGATCAGTGGCATCACCTGCCCTGTGGACAGGGGACACAGTCATAGAACGATCAATGGCAACACTTTGGCTGTTGACAGGGGACACAGTTATGGAAATATCAGTCGTAACACATGCCTGTCTGTGGGCAGGGGACACAGTCATAGAACGATCAGTGGCAACACCTTGCCTGTTGACAGGGGACACAGTCATGGAATTATCAGTCGCAACACCTGTCCTGTGGGCAGAGAGCACGGTCATAGAACGATAAGTTGTTACACCTGTCCTGTGGACAAGGACAGAGTCTTAAAACGATAAGTCGCAACACCCACCCTGTGGACAGGGGACACAGTCATAGAACGATCAGTAGCAACTCCTGTCCTGTTGACAGGGGACACAGTCATAGTAATATCAGTCGCAACACCTGCCCTGTGGGCAGGGACACAGTCATAGAACGATTAGTGACAACACCTGCCCCGTTGACAGGGGGCACATTCATAGAACGATCAGTGCAACACCTGCCAAGTTGACAGGGGGCACAGTCATAGAACGATTAGTGGCAACACCTTGCCTGTTGACAGGGGACACATACATAGAACGATCAGTGACAAAACCTGTCCTGTTGACAGGGACACAGTCATGGAAATATCAGTCGCAGTAACTGTCCTGTTGACAAGGGACACAGTCATGGAAATATCAGTCGCAACACCTGTCCTGTGGACAAGGGACACAGTCATGGAAATATCAGTCGCAACACCTGTCCTCTGGCCAGGGGACACAATCATAAAACGATCATTTGTAAGACCTGCCCTGTGGGTAGGCAGCATAGTCATAGAACGATCAGTGGCAACAACTGCCCTGTGGACAGAGGCGACAGTCATAGAATGATCAGTGGCAACACCGTCCATGTGGACAGGGGACACAGTCATAAAACGATCAGTGGCAACATCTTGCCTTTTGACAGGGGACACAGTCATGGAAATATCAGTCGTAACACCTGTCCTGTGGGCAGGGGACACAGTCATAGAACGATCAGTGACAACACCTTGCCTGTTGACAGGGGACACAGTCATGGAAATATCAGTCGTAACACCTGTCCTGTGGGCAGGGGAGACAGTCATAGAACGATCAGTGGCAGCACCCGCACTGTGGACAGGGACACACAGTCATAGAACAATCAGTGGCAGCACCGAGAGCTTACCTGAATTTTGACTGGGTATTTATCTATTATTTAATAGTACTTAAAGCATATGCAATTGTAGCAGAACCAGTCCAAATTATGATATCATCTAGATGCGTTTCTTAATTTGAATTTAAAATTCATAAATAATTATATTATATATTATGCCTGTATTAATAATTATACTATTTGTTGATGTCTATATCATTTGTTAATGTTTATATTATTTGTTTATGTCTATATTATTTGTTTATGTCTATGTAATTTGTTAATGTTTATATTATTTGTCAATATCATTTGTTGTTAATGTTTATATTATTTCTTTTTGTATTTATCATTTGTTAATGTTTATTTTAATGTTTATATTATTTGTTCATGTCTATATTATTTGTTCATGTCTGTATTATTTGTTAATGGCTCTATCATTTGTTAATGTTTATATTATTTGTTAAGGACTATTTTATTTCTTAATGCCTATAGAATTTGTAAATGTCTATATTATTTATCAATGTCTATATCATTTGTTAATATATATATTATTTGTCAATGCCTATATCATTTGTTAATGACTATATAATTTGTTAATGTCGATATAATTTGTTAATGTCAATATAATTTGTACATGTGTTTAGTATTTGTTACTGCCTATATTATTTGTTAATCTCTCTATTATTTGTAAATGTCTACATTTTTGTTAATTTCTTTATTATTTGTAAATGACTGTATTATTTGTTAATGTTTACATAAACTATTAATGTCTATATTATTTGTTCATGTCTTTATTATTTGTTAATGTCTCTAGTATTTGTTTATGTCTCTTTTATTTTTTAATGTCTATATTATTTGTTAATGTCTATATAATTTGTACATGTTTTTATTTTTGTTAATGTCTCTATTTTTTGTTATTGTCTATATTTTTTGTTGATGTCTTTATTATTTGTTAATGTCTATATCATTTGTTAATGTCTCTTTCATTTGTTGATGTCCATATTATATGTTAATGTCTCTATTATTTATAAATTTCTATATTATTTGTGAATGCCTATATAATTTATTAATGTCTATATTATTTGTTAATATATATATTATTTTTAAATGTCTATATTATTTGATAATATCTATATTATTGTTAATACCTATATACTTTATGAATGCCTATATAATTTATTAATGTCTATATTATTTGTTAATTGTATATTATTTGTTAATGTCTATATTATTTGATAATATCGATATTATTTGTTAATGCCTTTTTAATTTATTACGCCTGTATAATTTATTAATGTCTATATGACTTGTAAATGTTTACGGCTATAGTATTTGTAAGTGTCTTTATTGCTAATGTCTGTATTATCTTTAATGTCTATTTTATTTTTTAATGAAAAAAATACATTTTAACGTGTAAATTATTTGTTAATGTCCATATTATTTGTTAATTTTTATATTATTTGTAAATGTCTATACTCTTTGTTAATGCCCATGTTATTTGTTGATATCTTTATTGCTTGTTAATGTCTATATTATTTGATAATGCCCATGTTATTTGTTGATATCTTTATTGCTTGTAATGTCTATATTATTTGTTAATGTCTCTATTATTTGTTGATTTGTCTCTATTTTTTGATAATGTCTGTATTATTTGTTAATGTGTATATCATTTGTTAATGTCTGTAATATTTGTTGATCTCTATATTATATGTTTATGTCTCTGTTATTTATAAAAGTCTATATTATTTGTGAATGCCTATATAATTTATTAATGTCTATATTATTTGTTAATGTCTATATTATTTGATAATATCTATATTATTATTAATACCTATATACTTTATGAATACCTACATAATTTATTAATGTCTATATTATTTGTAATATATATATATTATTTGTAAATGTCTATACTCTTTGTAAATGCCATGTTATTTGTTGATATCTTTATTGCTTGTTAATGTCTATATTATTTGTTAATGCCCATTTTATTTGTTGATATCTTTATTGTTTGTTAATGTCTATATTGTTTGATTATGTCTATATTATTTGTTAATGTCTATATTTTGTGTAAATGTCTATAATATTGTTAATGAATATAGCATTTGTAAGTATTTAGATATATTGTTTATGTTTTCATTTTAGATAAAGTTTTTATAATTTGTTAGTATTATTTGGTATTTGTCTTTATCATTTGTTAATGTCTCTATAATTTGTTAATGTCTATATTACTTGTTTTTGTCTATATTAGTTGTTGATGTCTATATTATTTGTTAATGTCTGTATTATTTGTTAATATGATATTATTTGTTTTATGTCTATATTAGTTATTTATGTCTTTATTTTTGTTAATGTCTATATTATTTGTTATTATGATTTGATATTTGTCTATATTATTTGTAAATGTCTATATGTTTTGTTTATGTCTGTTTTATTTATTCATGTCTGTATTTTTTGTTCCTGTCTATATTAATTGGTAATATCTTTATTTGTTAAAGTCTATATTATGTGTTAATTTCTGCATTATTTATTGATGTCTATATAATTTGGTTATGTCTATATTATTTGTTAATGTTTTTAATTTTGTAAATGTCTATATTATTTGATAATGTCTATATTGTTTGTAAATGTCTATATTACTTGATAATGTCTATTGTGTGTGTTACTGTCTTTATTAATTTTTAATATCTTTATCATGTGTTAATGTTTTTACTTTTGTTAGTGTCTATATTATTTGTTAATGTCGATTAATGGTTTATATTATTGGTTAATGTCTTCGTTAACACATTTGCTATTATTTAATGCCTTTATTTGCTAATGCATTTATCATTTGGAAATATCTTTCTTAATGTCTTTGTAGTTCGTTATTGTCTCTGCTTATGCTTTTTTTATATGTGTTAATGTCTTTATTTATGCTTTTTGGTATTTGTTAATGCTTTTTGTTATTTGTTAATGTCTTTGTTAATGCTTTTTGGTATTTGTTAATGCTTTTTGGTATTTGTTAATGTTTAGTGAATGACTATCATTTTCGCTAATGTATTTGTTAACGTCTTTATGTCTTTGTTAATGATTTTAGTATATGTAACTGACTTTTTTAGTTGTTATTTGTCTCTTAGAATGAACCAAACTGAAGCTGTGGATATCTCCCGCGAAAATAAAATGACATTTTACAAAGGCAGCGCGTGTCGCTGAAATATGTATTTGGCAATGCAGACTACTTAAGTATTGATAAATGTTTTTTTTATTACACTGCAGACGATTCATAAATTTCTATCTCGAACTGCATTAATTTAGTCTGATTGTAAATTCGTCGGCATAAATATTTGATATAACTGATTCAGCACTGTAGACGGAATCAAGGACAATTAACGATTTAGAGACGCTATAGGAGTCAACTTGCTATTAACAAATACCTTGACTAGCTCCAAACAACGCAGTAGGCGTAATTCCAATGTGGGATTTTGTTAAGTAGTCAGATCAATTTTGCATTTTATTCAATTTTGGTTATGTCTATATATAACCAAAGCTGTATAATCACATTGCCGCTTCCCAAAGTCCCGGACAAGTTCAACAACTCGTCAGACAAATGAACCTTAACGAATGCTTAGTCTTGGGCAATTGCTTTCTTCAGAAATGAAAAGTCGGAAAAATACCGTTAAATGGTTATTGGGAATAGTTTATATTTGTATTTATATTACTACATTATGTTCTGGTCTATTTATAATATACTGACAACTTATTTGTAAACCACCATATATTGTGACTTCATATTTTAGTTTTAAAATCATCTTTACTAGAAAATTAGGTGTTTTTTATTCATATTTTTTTCTTCAACAAGTCGACACGACAGGTCCAAAGTTGGGGGATTTAAATTCAAGTTTCGGTAGGTTTTTTTGAGACTGTAGACTGAATAGTGTTACTTTTTCCCTTTGTGGACTGTTACATAGCAATGACATACCGACGCGCTGATTGGTCAGTTTCTTCAGCGGAAGTTGAATTGCGTCACAAGTTGGTAAACTCATGAGAGTGGTATGCATTGTAGTACAGGTAGGTAATTCCATGTTTTTAGATTATGGTAAAATAGACTTGAATAGGCTAAAATCAGGTATTGGAATAGATAAAAAATCGAAGATCAACTTTTTTTTAGTATGCTTTTTTAACATATACTTACATGATAGTATATAACCTAACTTAAGATTTATAAGTTTTACATTTTGTACATGCACATGCTGTCCTGTATGTAAGAAAGTAATCTGGCGTGGATACTTTTAATTACACTATCGCATCTTATGATGGGATGACGGTTTCGGTTATACCCCGTTAACGAGGCTTTAACTCACCAACGGTGCTTCAAATAATTCTGATCATTTCAAGGCAGTGATCTCTGGTGTAATGTTAACGTGAGATTAGTTAAGCTTACTGTGTTATGATGTCAGCTTGAAACATATTACAACACTAACTTTAAATCGAAGCACCCCTCTAACTGTACACTCATTCCAAAGTGTTCCCTCTAACTGTACACTCATTCCCAAGTTTTCCCTCTAACTGCACTCATTCCCATGTTTCCTCTCTAACTGCACACTTGTTCAAAGGTTTTCCCCACTAACTCTACACTCATTCCCAGGTTTTCCATCTAACTCTATACTCGTTCCAAAGTTTTCCCTCAAACTGCACTCATTTCAAGGTTTTCTCTCTAACTGCAGACTCGTTGCAAGGTATCCCCTCTAACTGTACGCTAATTCCAAGTTTCCCCTCTAACTGTACGCTAATTCCAAGGTTTCCCGTCTAACTGTACACTCATTCCCAAGTTTCCCTCTAACAGCACACTCATTCCGAGGTATCCCATCAAATTATACACTCAATCCAAAGTTTCCCCTCTAACTGCACATTCAATCCCAGCTTTCCCCTCTAACTGCACCCTCATTACCAGGTTTTCCCTCTAACTGCACTCTCGTTCCCAGGTTCCCGCTCTAACCGCACACTAATTCCCAGGTTTCCCCTCTAAACGCACACTAATTCTTAGGTTTCAAATGTAACAGCACACTCACACCACACACACAACATGCTGCACATTCTCATTTGTCAATGTCTCAATTTTTTGTAAGATTGATTGTAGCAATATCAAGGACTATTTACGTCTTTGACAAAATTAAGACTTGCGATATTCAACTATTTCTGCCATATCAAATATATTATTTATACACTAGCAGCTGCCTAATGGTGAGTTTATATATTAGCTGTATACGATGGACTTGTATCGTGACAAGTTATGCAAGTAAACGAGCAATTCAAAAACTGTGAAATTGCCATTTATAAAATATTTTTAAATATTAAATTTGATTTTTAAAGAATCTTGCCAAAAACGTTTGGGGTACAAACAACGCTTCGAGAGAAATTTTTCTACGTTAGAGTTGGGCACAAACAACGCTTAGAGAGACAACAATCGGCGTTGTTGTAGGGCACAAATAACGCTTGGAGAGACAACTATATGCGTTGTATTTGGGCATAAACAACGCTTCGAGAGAAACTATATGCGTTGGAGATCGACACAAACAACGCTTGGAGAGACAACTATCTGCGTTGGAGTTGGGCACAAACAACCCTGGTAGAGACAACTATATGCGTTGGAGTTCTGCACAAACAACGCTTGGAGAGATAACTATCTGCGTTGGAGTTGGCCACAAACAACGCTTGAAGGGATAACTATATGCGTTGGAGTTCTGCAAAAACAATGATTCGAGAGACAACATTATTCGTTGGAGTTGGGCAAAAACAACGCTTGGAGAAACAACAATATGCGTTGAGGTTGGGCACAAACAACGCTTTGAGAGACACATATATGCGTTGGAGCTCTGCAAAAACAACGCTTGGAGACACAACTATCTGCGTTGGAGTTGGGCACAAACAACGCTTGGAGAGATAACTATATGCGTTGGAGTTTTGCACAAACAATGATTCGAAAGACAACAATATGCGTTGTAGTTGGGCAAAAACAACGCTAGGAGAAACAACTATCTGCGTTGAGGTTAGGCACAAACAACGCTTGGACAGACAACTAACTTCGTTGAAGATCGACACAAACAACGCTTGGAGAGACAACTATATGCGTTGGAGTTGGGCACAAACAACGCTTGGAGAGACAACTATATGCGTTGGAGATCGGCACAAACAACGCTTGGAGAGACAACTATATGCGTTGGAGATCAACACAAAAACGCTTGGAGAGGCAACTATATGCGTTGGAGTTCTGTACAAACAACGCTTGGAGTGACAACTATATGCGTTGGAGTTGGGCACAAACAACGCTTCGAGAGATAACTATATGCGTTGGAGATCGACAAAACAACGCTTGGAGAGACAACTATCTGTGTTGGAATTGGGCACAAACAACGCTTGGAACAACTATATGCGTTGGAGCTCTGCACAAACAACGCTTGGAGAAACAACTATCTGCGTTGGAGTTGGGCACAAACAACGCTTGGAGAGACACCTATATGCGTTTGAGTTGGGCACAAACAACGCTTGGAGAGATAACTATATGCGTTGGAGATCGACATAAACAACGCTTGGAGAGACAACTATATGCGTTGGAGTTGGGCACAAACAACGCTTGGAGAGACAACTATATGCGTTGGAGTTGGGCACAAACAACGCTTGGACAGACAACCGTATGCGTTGGAATTTGGCACAAACAACGCTTGGAGAGACAACAATATGCATTGTAGTTTGGCACAAACAACGCTTCGAGAGACATCTATATGCGTTGGAGATCGACACAAACAACGCTTGGAGAGATAACAATCTGCGTTGGAATTGGGCACAAACAACGCTTGGAGAGACAACTATATGCGTTGGAGTTGGGCACAAACAACGCTTGGACAGACAACCGTATGCGTTGGAATTTGGCACAAACAACGCTTGGAGAGACAACAATATGCATTGTAGTTTGGCACAAACAACGCTTCGAGAGACATCTATATGCGTTGGAGATCGACACAAACAACGCTTGGAGAGATAACAATCTGCGTTGGAATTGGGCACAAACAACGCTTGGAGAGACAACAATATGCGTTGTAGTTGGGCACAAACAACGCTTGGACAAACAACTATATGCGTTGGAGATCGACACAAACAACGCTTGAAGAGACAACAATATGCGTTGTAGTTGGGCACAAACAACGCTTGGACAAACAACTATATGCGTTGGAGATCGACACAAACAACGCTTGAAGAGACAACTATATGCGTTGGAGATCGACACAAACAACGCTTGGAAAGATAACTATATGCGTTGGAGTTCTGCACAAACAACACTTGGAGAGACAACAATATGCGTTGTAGTTGGGCACAAACAACGCTTGAAGAGATAACTATATGCGTTGGAGTTCTGCACAAACAACGCTTGAAGAGACAACAATATGCGTTGTAGTTGGGCAAAAACAACACTTGGAAAAACAACTATCTGCGTTGATGTTGGGCACAAACAACGCTTGGAAAGACAACTATCTGCGTTGGAATTGGGCACAAACAACGCTTGGAGAGACAACTATCTGCGTTGGAGTTGGGCACAAACAACGCTTGGAGAGACAACTATCTGCGTTGGAATTTGGCACAAACAACGCTTGGAGAAACAACTATCTGATTGAGGTTAGGCACAAACAACGCTTGGAGAAACAACTATCTGCGTTGAGGTTGGGCACAAACAACGCTTGGAGAGACCAAAATATGCGTTGAGGTTGGGCAAAAACAACGCTTGCAGAGACATCTATCTGCGTTGGAGTTGGGCACAAACAACACTTGGAGAAACAACTTTCTGCGTTGTAGTTGTGCACAAACAACGCTTTAACAGACAAATTTCTGCGTTAGAGTTGGGCGCAAACAACGCATGGAGAGAAAACTATCTGCATTGTAGTTGGGCACAAATAACGCTTGGAGAGAAAACTATCTGCGTTGTAGTTGGGCACAAACAACGTTTGGAGAGACAACTATCTGCGTTTGAGTTGAGCACAAACAACGCTTTGACAGACAACTATATGAGTTGAAGTTGGGCTCAACGAACGCTTTGAGAGACAACTATCTGCGTTGTAAAGTTGGTAACAAACAACGCTTCAAGAGACAAGTATCTGCGTTGTAGTTTTGGCACAAACAACACATTTTGGAGACAAGTATCTGCATTGAAGTAAGGTACAAACAACGCTTCGAGAGACAACTATCTGCGTTGTAGTTGGGCACAAACAACGCTTGGACAGACAACTATTTGCCTTCGAGTTGGGCACAAACAACGCTTGAACAGACAACTAACTGCGTTGTAGTTGAGCACAAACAGCGCTTGGACAGAAAACTAGCTCCGTTGTAGCTTGACATAAGCAACGCTTGGAGAGATAACTATCTGCGTTGGAGTTGGATACAAACAACGCTTTGATAGACAACTATATATGTGTTGTAGTTGGGCATAAACAACGCTTGGAGAGACAACTACCTGCGTTGTTGTTGGGCACAAACAACGCTTGGACAGAAAACTATCTGCGTTATAGTTTTGGCACAAACAACGCTGGAATAGAAAACTATCTGCATTGTAGTTGGGCACTAACAACGCTACGAGAGAAAACTATTTGCGTTGGAGTTGGGCACCAGCAACGCTTGGAGAGACAACTATCTGTGTTAGAGTTGGGCACAAGCAACGCTTGGAGAGACAACTATCTGCGTTGTATTTGGGCACAAACAATGATTGGAGAGCCAACTATCTGCGTTGGAGTTTGACATAAGCAACACTTAGAGAGACAACAATCTACGTTGTAGTTGGGCACAAAGAACGCTTGGAGAGACAACTATCTATGTTGTAGTTGTCCACAAAGAAAGCTTGGAGAGACAACAATCTGCGTTGGGGTTGGGCACAAACAACTCTTTGACAGACAACTATCTGCGTTGCAGTTGGGCTCAACGAACGCTTTGAGAGACAACTATCTGCGTTGTATAGTTGGTCACAAACAACGCTTCGAGCACAATCAACGTTTTGAGAGACAAGTATCTGCGTTGGAGTTGGGCACAAACAACGCTTTGAGAGACAGGTGTCTGCGTTGTTTCCCTACCAGCCATTGAAATGGTAGGAATGTATCCGCGAATAAAAATGCGTAATAACTGGTAGATTGGCAAGCTTCTGTTTTTTCAAAATGATCATGCAGTGACACCGTAAGATTTTGTTTTTAAAAAAACTCAAATGCCCATAAATACATGCATTGATTTAAATGTCAATTTTTAACACCAGTCTAATTGCAGTATATTCTATACCAGCTTTTGCTCTACCCGTCTGCAGCAAGAAATCACAGTTCATTTAAACCATTTTGAAAATAGTTCAAACCAAATTACAAAGGACTTTTTTAACTGCAGGACTCATGTTACCATGGCGAGCAACTGTGTAGTGAGACGTCAAGTAGCAGACGATCATATCAACTCTCTTGCATCAAATCAAACATGTTTTGAAAAGGTTAATGCGTCTAGTATTGATATTTACACGAACACTGCGTTTGCTCTTATTAGGTCCAATGACAATGGCTGCTGTGACTCTATCGGTATGGTATGAATGCGTGGTATCAAAATTGTGTGCCTATACGTTCTAGTGATATGTCAAAGTATTAAACTCTATAATTAGTAACGGCGAGTCTGGATAGCACAAACAATGGTGATAAATAAACAATATGTTACTATAGCAAAGCGAGACATTGTCTGCTTATTGCTGATACAATGTTCCACCAGATACATTGCTGTTAGACTACAAGACACTTTGTAAATAACAGAGTAGATACCAAGTTATAATTATATAACGTTATAGACAGTAGACGCTACAAACAACACTACTAGAGACGCCCATTTCAAGTATATTGTGTTCACAAATTCGCAGAATGATATAAAAAAAAAATGCTAATATAATAATGAAAAATAATAACGCTGATGATTTTTTTTGATTTTTTATTTTTTTTGTAATAAGACAAGTTAAGTTTACAGTTAACCTGTTTTAGTCTGACTTGATATGATGTTTACTCATGGCAGTATTAACCACCTTTTACTCCGATCCTGTACGTCTCACACCATTTTTACATTTCCTGTAGGGCTCCATTGTAACATTTATGTCCAAAACAAAGTGAAAAAAAATCTGCAGCAATAACATTGCTATGTAATTAACATTTTCGGTATGTTGTGCCAAGTATGCTATTATAAAAACGAAATTGATTGACAGTGTGCAACTTTCATAGGCGATGTCAGAATGAGACGTGACGGTTACTGCTCTCTTGAATAAAATGGTTTTAAATTAGGAGCAGAAATATGTTAGCTGGTGCTTCACAAAGCCCAGTGCTCACAAGTAGATAAAAATGAGTACAAATAACACATTTCGCAAATTTACCGATTATGAAACAACTACGATTTTTTATTGACAAAAATTAGTTATCGATCAAGTACTGAATAATGGTCAAGCGATTGTATACTGAAAGGAACAGCTAACCGCAACCTGATATTGTATGTATCTGACATGCTATAGATTTTCACATAAAGTATCAAAGCAATTTTCATGAATTTTAGATTTGAATAAATAACATTTAGCCTATGTGAAGTCAATACAATACTTATCTGTTAATCCCTTATACACGTTTCAACGACGCTACTCATTTTTTGACGAAGATATAAGAAATACAAAAGTGGCGGGTTGGCTGTTCCGTTCAGTTAGCTGTTCTGTTCAGTGTTGTAACATTCAGTTATGCGTAAAGTCGAATTAATTGACTGAAAATGTAGTGTCATTTTATGCCATTGATGGCTAGCAGACGACCCACTGTTGTTTGTGATCCTGAAAGGTTAACAAGTACTCGAGTACACAACACCTCTGCAAAAAACTGATAATTTTCCACTTGGATCAGCAGTTAATAACGAATAATATTGAGACGCAATATCGTATATCAGTTGTCACGAAGACTGTGGCCGTGAAGGGATTCGATCTCACGACCCCTGAACTGACAGTCAAACGAGCTACTGACTGGGCAATTTGGACCTGATACGCAAATAGTATGCAAAACGGACACATGGCAATGATGAAATATATTTTAACTCATGTCAACGCATCAAATCAAGATTAACACAAACACACAACTCAAAATTAGGATTTTAATCTCAAAGTACAGTAGAACCTCGTTGTCTCGAACATGGATGGCTCGAACACCACATATAGCTTGAACCACTACTCTTGTCCAGGCCGAATTCCTATTTCGATGTTTATACATGTACATGTATAGTATAATATTGAATAATACTTGTCTCGAACAACCCTTCAGTCGACTTGTTTTGTTCAGTCCCTTCGGGTTCGAGCTACCGAAGTTCTACTGTAAAACTATCTGAAATTCCATATTTAAGAAGTTATCAACATTGTCCATGAAATTAATGAAGCCACGCTAGTTTTGAAAATATCAATAGAAATTCTTTAAAAAAAATAAATTGACTGGTGTTAAAAAAATTCAGATCTCTTTAAAAAATTGATAAATGATGAAATTTGACCTCCTTTACAGAATTTATAATCAATGAAATCTGATCTCCTTGATAAAACTGATAAATTATGAAATCTGACCTTCTTGAAAAAATTGATAAATGATGAAATCTGCTATCGTTAAAAGAACTTGAAAGATCTGATAAATCATGAAATCTGATCTCTTTGAAAGATCTGATAAATAATGAAATCTAATCTCTTGAAAGAACTGATAAATAATGTAATCTGATCCCTTTGAAAGAACTGATAAATAATAAAATAATGAAATCTGACCTTCTTTAAATAACTGATGTATAATCAGAGCATATATCCTTGAAACAAATGGTATATAATGAAGTACGACCTCTTTGAAAGCAATGGTATCCATACCCCAATTTCCAATTTTCATAGCAAACACGCAGTTTTTATTTTCACAACTTAAGTTTGGATACCAATATACCAAGTTCAATCCGATGGTGATTTTAATTATTTTCAACATGCATGTTACAGTATGTTACCATGTGAGCTCAATTTGCTCGGAAATGCGCATAAACAGGTGCCAGACTTATTTTTTACCAAACCTTAACAAAATATGGACAAACGGTTCACATATCAGTGCGCATGATTTATTGCAAAAGTGTTTTATAAACAAGTTGAATAATTTTGATTCCTTTTTATTTATCATCACTGGGAGTAAAGTATGTTACCTTTTACGTGTATTGTTTGTTTTGTTTCTTATTTTTTTACGTTATTCAATTAGTGATTTTTTCTAAAATTGGCTTGTTTTTCTGTGTGTGTTTTGATAATAATTTACTATTTTGTTATTTTTTTCAATGTATAAAAATAAAATATTATCGTAGTATTCCATTAATTAAAATAACAATGACGTCAATTGTAGATATTTTTGCTTGTTCTCATGAATTTCAGTAAATTGATAACGTTTAAGAAGAAAAAACAGAATCCAGAGTTTAATTAGAAAAGTGCTTAGAATGTATTATATTATTATAAAACATTCTTTTTTAATGGCAAATAAAAATCCTTTAATTTTCGAAATTGGTTTGTTATGTTTGGAAATATCACAAAAAGATGAGTTTTTGGTAATTGAATTGAATTACAAAATGCAAATAAATCAATTAACCTTTATTAAGAAATTTTAAAAGTTTTACCACAATATACAACGCCTATCAAAGGTTATTGCAAAATATCTAAACGTTTGAAATACTAGATTTGCATTGATATTACCAATTAAAATCAGTTTTTAAACGTGGATATGTCATATAGTACCTGATTTATGTTTTATTTGTAAATGATAAATCAAATGGCTAGAACATGAAACATGTTCCTTAAGCATCAAGTTCCTCAGAGTTACACCAGTACAATATGCGCAAGACCACGCCGTGTTCTGGGAAATAAAACTGAAAATACAGTAAAACCTGTGGTAGTAGTCACCTCTTTTAAGCAGACTCTTATCTGAAGAAATCATATTTTACATTTCCAATAGTTTTGCTTTCAGAGTCATTTAACATGTATTGAGCAACAACGTATAGTACAATTACATGTTTGCTCCTTCCCTTGACTGGCTGCTTAAGAAAGGTTTGGCTGCATACACTTGATTAATAATTCATATATTCCTGCTATGGGGCAACTACACAGTTTATATTCTCCATCACACTAGAGGAGACAAAATTATATACATTTGCATTAGATATTCCTGTACAGCCAGGAAATTCGTACGTAAGCTTATCATTACTTTCCCAGAAAGTAATCTAGTTCTAAATAGACACGCGCTTGCATGTTCTAGGCATATTTAACTTCATATTAAGTTGTGTGCACCAGATATATTTCTTCAATGCTAGCCAAACATATCAATCCATGAACATTATAGCTATGCATCGAAATACTGTGAAACACCATTCATTCATTCATTTATTCATTTTTCCTTCCTTCCTTCATGAATGAATGAATGCATCCATTCATATATTCATTAATTCATCCATATATCTATCCATCCATTCCATCCATCCATCTATCCATCCATCCATCCATTTCCATCCATCCATCCATCCATCCATCCATCCATCCATCCATCCATCCATCCATCCATCCATCCATCCATCCATCACTCCATCCATCCATTCATGCATTCATTTATTTATAATGCATTCGTTTTATATGTGCATGTGACTTTGCAAGACAAAATTGACACATGTACAATTTAGATAAGATCAACCTCCAACCCAGATACTTTTTATTCAACGTCGGTCACGATTACCATAATTACCATAATTACATTAATTAAAACACCAGCTCAAACTATATTCCAACACATGTATTGAGATTTCCCCTGCACGTCTATGTTCAAATAATGAATACCCACTGCTAGTTAAGCCATTTCGTGAAAAATTGAGCCATATTCGAGATAAGCACCAAACTTGGCACAAACATAGAGCAAGGTTAACTGATTATTTTAACATCGAGATCCACTTTCAAAATGGCGAAAAATCCAAGATAGCCGCCAAAATGGCCGCAAAATTTGACAAAATCCATATTTGTCTTTGAACTTACAGTAGTAAATGATTTTCGATAGCTTTTTATGACTAATATTTTCAAAACATATTTATATTTGTTGATTTTATTGCTTTTATTGCGAAAGAATATTTCAAAATATAAAAATATGCAAATTATAGACTTAAAATCTTAAAAAAATAGCATCAATTTCTATAATTTCAATATTCTATTATATTCTTTAACTTTATCATAGATGTGTTACATAATTACAGTTTTACACTTTATAAACATATGAAAATAAAGTTTTAAATGATATAAAGTAAAACATTGTATTGTATATGCAAAATACGGTGGGTGGAGTAAATCAATATTAAATACAGAAGTGACCATATATCTACATTATTTAGCGTACCTTAACCTGTAAAGTTTACGAAATGTATTAAAGTTTTATAATTAGATTTAGAAAAAAATGTTAGATGTAATAGTTTTCAAGTGAGTGGTATGAAAAAATACAAAAGATGTATATATCGTATATACTGGTTTAAAATGTAAAAATACTAATAATGCCGGTTATATTTTTGTTGTTTTAATGCTTTGCTCTACTGATTCTTATATTTTCTATGCAATGCAAGTATCAAAACTCAAAAGATTAATACAGCAGACACACACATATATATATATGTGAGCCATTTATTTATACATATATAAGTTAATGAGGTTGGTGTTAATTGTGTTTGTAATCTCAAAACTACCATTTACAAGTTGTTGCGTACTCATTATTTTATCAATTTAAAATTCAAAACACTTCATTAGTTCATAGTCGTTTTGTCACACGCCAATATGTTGGAAGGATCAGCTACATATTCAATCATTGACAAATGCTTCCTTCTACCTCAATCTGTTTAACCTGTTCGTCAGTAAGTAAACATCACAGGGCGTTTATAAACTT